>CAXKWD010000009.1:96539241-97739241 GCA_964059195.1 Ectobius pallidus
TAGGTTAATTCAAAGTCTCATTCAATCGCAGGCCGATGCTTCATGAATGATTTCTAAACAATACAATTATAATATTAATGTACACACTATGTATCTATAATGTAATTCCAACTTTGTCTCTATGTCCACCCCTAAGAAGGGTGTGTGGCGATGAGCACGATGATATTGCAAGATAAAAATAATATGCCGATGTGTACGAAAATGCGATTGTGCCGATGTGCACGTGTGCCAATGTGCAATCAACCCCTATAACCCGATGAGTGGTCATTGTGTCCTGCTGCGGACAGCTTCATTAAGTGTTAGTATATGTAATAACTCACGGGATCAGTCGCACCAATTCAAGATTAAAAGGTAGGCAAAACTGCAACTATTTAAAAACACGGCACACTACTCTCACAGATGGCACTTACTTATCCTTTCCTCCTCACACTCCCTGCAAGGTCATATTACCGTGGCTTGGTTCTAAAAGGGCCAATGTCAATTTCTTGGAAAAATGAGATCTATGCAATATTGAGCTCGGCTAGTCTTGATCTTTTGTATAATAAAAGTACCAATGTCAGTTGCTATTAAAACACATAATGCAGAAACCTTAGAGGACAAAGTCGGAAGTTCTCAGCGAAAAGTTTTACTTCTACAAAGGCTTCAAAGTCAGTTATCTCAAAAGCAAGTTTTATGACATTGGCCCTTTTATAACCAAGTCACAATGCGGACGTAAATATCGACGGCAGCGCTCTTTGCCCATCGGCATTCCTGAATCTCCTGGGTAATAATATAGATGATTTTTACTTTTTAATTTTTTACTACATTTAATTATTTTTATATCTCACTAATGTAAAATTATATGTTAACTGAAGCTTGTTAAAATGAACATGTAGGAGTATTTATATAACTCTGAGAGACAAGAGTCAGATGTAGGCAACACAAACAAGCTTTGAAATAATGAAAAAATAGTACCGAATTTGAGTGTTTATATTTTAAGTTTTATCTAGATCACTGTGGAATGACCAGAGTGAAAGGTCTTGGAGTAGGAAGATTGGTGTTTAGATAATGTGAACAACTGTTTCCTCGTAAAATAAAATTTTATTAAATGTACAGTTTAATACTATATTCATTTTTCATATTGATAGACTACGGATTGTAAACTACAAAATAAAATTAACAGATTACATACGTACGGACGGACATCATTCGAACTCTAATATTAATTTACTTGTATAACACAGAATATTAAATATGGTTATTATATTTCGACAGTGAATTGCAGGAATGATTTGTCGATTATAAAGTTGATCTGAGGGTTTTTACAGTTTGTAAAGACAAACCACTTAGGTATCTATAGTGTTGGACTCAGCTAAGCTCCTCTGGAATGCGGGGAAATATAAGGGGATGTATTGGTCTTTCCCCGCATTCCAGAGGAGCTCAGCTGAGTCCAACACTATATATACGTTTGAAATGTAATTTTTTTACCAATTTCAAAAAAAAAAAAAAAATCTTAGAATAAAGTATTGAAGTCTCCATTTTCAGAAAATGTTGAATTTGTTTGGGTTAATAGGTCATAAATGTATTTAAATCACAATTTAAAGGGTCGGCGCAAGCCTTCTTGGGCTGTAAGGGGCATGGCAGTGTTCTACAAATTCTGTCTGATCTTTTTAACATTTCATTTCCATTCTGGTTGTAATATTTTTAATAGTTGCTGAGGATGTAGAACCGCCTTCCTCTAATGGATGGCAATCCAATATCAAGTTCCTATGCTGCAGGGAAATTTTGAAAGTTCCAAATAAGAATATTAAGTTTTAAAAGTATCTGTAAACTTAAATTCCCTTTTTCTCAAAATTTTATTTCTCGCAATTTTTTAGGATTCAAAAAAAGAAAATAATACTTAGAACTGAGCTAGAAGCTTCATTCTTTGATCCAAATGAAAGCTAATAAAACAAGCCAGAGCCTGAACCTAAATTATTAAGAATATGTTAAAAATTGAAGCTGTGAGGAATTTAAAAGGAACTGTGAACAATTTTTTTTACCCGCCAAAGTTCTAAGAATTTTTTTTTTCTTATTTATTGTAGAGAATGCTAGCAATAACTTAGGTTCAAGATCTCACCTACATTATAAGGAATCATTACATAATTTGTGCACTTAATTTGCATGTCTTTTAAGCAAAAAATAATTATTAAAAAATTTGCATGTTTATTTTTCTAAATAATTTTTGTAGACCACAATAAATTATCTTTTGGTTAACTGATATTGCATTTAACTTAGTTGAATGATATCTGATTCACTCTAAAAAATCAGAAATATTGTTTGAAAAATACAGATTTTCACTTGAAACGTTTAAAGAAACCTTTACAACTAGCTACACTTTTCTATTAATACGGAGAGTGTCAAATTTGTTACGTCAGTGTTCTATCAAAACGTTTTATGAAGTTCAAGGGCAGCGAGAAGTGTAATTTTCCATGATATTACCTAGCGCAATGCATGATATTATAAGTCATATAATATAGCAGCAATAGGCGAAGGCCGGTCTTGACAGGTTTTTGGAAGGTTTCTCTCCAAAACTCCGCAGGACGCTTGGAATCTTGGAAAGCAGCCACAGAACATCTTCTCTGTAATACCAATAATTCTACTAAAATTGAGTTTAAAAAATGAACTTTCGCTTTTGCTAAGCCACACTCTCACTCAGTAAAGCTAAAGTTATGAGGTCTATATTTGTACCACTGTCGCCGCCCTATATAACCGCTATTTCCATCGTTTTTCGATAATATATCTTTTTTTTGTAGACAAAGGCGGAAATTACTCCCGTCAAGTTATATACTGTTTTCAGTGGCCTATATTGCATTGTACTTTGTTATATTACGTTTCATTTACTATCTACATGTAATGTAACTGTGTACATTAAAAGAACCAGTAGATAACATTGAAACAAATGAAATTTTAAAGTGTTAAAATACATGATAATTAGGGTTCGGATGTTTGTGACATATATTTTTATCCTGACCTCCATTCTCGCCGCAAACACAAATTAAACATGAGTTGCACATTTGCTATCCTAATCGGACCATTTTTATTTTACACATAAAGTCGTATTTTGGTAATTTTCATGGTCTTGGTCATATTTCGGTCATATTTGTAATTTAACGTTATATTTCAGTTATAAATTCGGTAAAAGAACACATTTATGCAGTATGTGCACTTCATTGTCGGTTTAATTTTTTTTTCGAAAAAAGAGTCACGAATAATTTGGTTTTACAGTAGCCTAACTGAAATGGGAAGGGATAGTAACAAGTAATAGCACAATTATCTCTTCCTCCTTGTTGTTAACAACTTCCAATAGACATGTTTTTTAAAGCATTTTCTGTTCGCATTTTTCAGTGGATCTGGAAACATTAATAGATAGAAGCTCTTTACAAGTAAAACAGAAAATCACCTGTAGAATTTTTAAAAAAGTGATTATCTGATTGAATTAAGGTAATGTAACAATTTAGTGTCATTAGAACGATTTAAATTGGAACATTTATTTTTTAGAAAATACGTTCTTTTATGAGGCAACTTTTAGGATTTTTGGATCATATTTAGTATAATAGCGCTGAGCTCGATCAATAAAATAAAATATAAGATTAAAATCATCAGCTCAATAACCTTTAATTTATGGTGCCTAGGCCTTTCAACATGTTTATGTCATCTTCAGGGCACCTTGCCGTGCTGGTGTAGTTTCATTATCGATTAAAAATTAAAATGGCATTTTCCTATAGTAGGGGGAAGATTAAAAAAGAAGCAGAAAGTTAGAAAAACGTGGCAGTAATAGTAAAAAAACATTTTGAAGAGTTTGATTATTTTATAAAGTTATGATAAGATTCAAAGGAAGAGGTAAAATTTTGCGAAAGTTAAGGTACGGCTTGAGATACAATGATAATTTTTATTATATCTACCGTACCTTACAATAATTATTGTCTACTAGATAAATATTTGTTAAATCCTGAAATTAGATTTCTAGATTTTTAGCCTTAACAGAATAGTTCGAAAATGTTACATTCAAGTTAACTGCCTTCCGAGAATATGAAACCGAAAACATCACCTCACTTATAATGAACTTTTCGTTTTTAATACTTTATCTAAAATAGTTAGATACTTTTTTTAAATTTTTAGCCTACATTTACTGTCTGTGCAAACAATTCTTTTCAGTAATTGCCAGAAGCATAGTTACAAGCAAGCCACCTCTTCCACAAATTTATGTTAGCACTGTTTCGAAAAGAACATGACTTTCAGATAATAAAATTTATCTTATTGTTTATTTTTTAGGGTAGTTCAATTCCTACTTTATTTTGGATTTTAGGTTGAGGATATCATGAGGCTGTCACATCTGAATACGAGGTCCCTTGAAGCGGTTATTGCTATATGAAGCGAGAACATAGCAAGATTAATATAGTCAGAGGAGAATTTTAAGTAGGGTCTATAATATTTGCATCCGCCACTTTGGGTAAGTCTACCTTCCACCCCGGCGGTCCGTGTTATATTCCGGCAGGGTTGGGGAGTTTTCAGTAGTGAAAAAATCTTTTTCCCGGGTTCAGGACCGGGTGTCCTTAGATTTAAGAGTTAGGTAGGGAGTGATGCACCCCGGAAACAAATTCGCTAAGAATATCCCCTTAAGGGATCACCTGGGGTCCCTCACGAACCGATGAAACTTCCATTCGTAATATTTGCAGCGCTTTAGTTCAAATTTTATTTATTGCATACAGTAGCCCATACTTGCACACAATAGAAATAAGAAACGTTTATGAAGCATATAACCAGTGAAATTTGGTTAGTAACGAAGTTGTACTCGCTCAAAATATAACATTATGCTGTTCATCGTTATATACTCGCGTACGTACCCACTGTATCCAGTCTTAGTACTAGGAATGGGTCCTCGATACTTTCGATACCTCGATACTCTCGATACTTGCATGACATTGGCATCGAGCGATACTTCAAAAAATTCGCTCGATACTTTTTCGATATTTGGTAATCCTGCAATTCAAGGAAATGCGGTATCTCTTTCTGCTTTTAGTAGTCTACTAAATATAGGAATTTTTAAACAAAACTTGTAAGTGGACTGTTTCAAAAAACTAATTTTAGTTTTAATATAGAGTTTAAAAATAATTATAGGCTACTGATGATATTAAATATTTTCTCATTAAATATGCACACTTAATTAATTTAGTTGGTACTACACAGTTCTCTCACCTTTTAATTTTTAATGTACCTATTTATTGAAACTGGAAATGTTGACGGTAACGAGTATCGAAGTATCGAGGATCGATGAAAAAATCATGTATCGGTATCGAGTATCGAGAAAATCTGGTATCGACCCATCCCTACTTAGTACTGTTCATTTATGCGCTTCTTCCTACTCGAAATAAATGTCCAAAGTCTTGCAAAAACTCAACATATAAAATTATTCTGTTCATCTTTTTTCTTTCTTGATGCGTTTCGTAACCACTGTATAATTCCATTCTGAGTACTATACATTTATGCGTTTCTTTCAACTCGAAAGACCGGTGTTTGATTTATTTCAAGTTGTTCTCTTTCACACTCCCTAATAATCTTCAATAACATTTGGGATTACCTGGGAGTGGAATCATGAACTACAGATTATGTTAGAGATTCTTTGCCATGGAAGATCTTAAATTTCCTTTATGTGCTGTGCTAACAGTAAATGTAGACACAGTGTATATTTCTAGCTACATTTCGAACCGAGAAAAATTCTAAATCATGTTTTATTGTGAACATTACATAGAGCTTTACGAGGATCCAGTGTGAATTGAGAAACTAACGGGTATTGCTGGTCGCGGAGTGAAAAGTGTGTTGTAGCCTCTACGTAGTTCTTACTGGAAGAATTTCTCCACTTTAACCATGATTTATACCATTCTAGTAGTAATATTGAAGTAAGTTACGAAATGTACATTCCAATAATTGATAAAGGAATAACATTTAACATATTTAGATTGAACATAAAAATGTTATTAGGCTTATAAATTATTGACTAGACTAAATATCCCAATGTCAATAAAGAATTCGAGTGTGTGGAGTATACGGTACTCTGATATTTCCCATTCTAATTGTAGTCCCTATTCATTTTAGTCTGCAAATTTTAAGAACTGTATTATGCAAAGCGATATAAAAGTTGTATTTCGCTGTTATGAAATTTTCTCTCTATTAGCTTATCCTGCTAGAGTCAAAAAATGTTTCGCAGTAGCCCTGCTTTATTCTTGAATGTTTAAAATTTATTTGCCTGCTCTCGGACCCTTAGAGAACTTCTAGGAGTATATGTGCTCCTATACAATTAATTTCAGGTTTCCCAACAGCTGAGAAGACTGGAGACTGTTTAAGTACATTCCTTTTCAGTACTGAAAAATATTTCCAGCTTTCAACTCTTTACGAAACTGCTTACCTATCTATTAAAATTTATTCTGAACTTGCAAGTATTTTCTCAAGTTCTACGACATGTTTCAGGAGTAAGTTGTCCTATGTATCATCAAGTTTGCAATAATCATACTAACCTGTCGCTTTCCGAACAACGAGAGAAGCAAATAGTAAAATATAATAATTAGAGACCTGGAACGAATTAAAAGTCATCCAAAACTACTAGAGGAAATTCAAGCAATCTTTTTTACAGATCAGTATTTCTTCTTTTTTCTTTTAGAAATATCATTTCAATTTAGGATTATTACAGCATATTAATTTATAAGGTGACAACTACACTCCTTTCTGACTTAAAGGCAAACTGAATTTTATGACGCCACACTTCAATTAGAGATCACTTTGTGGCTATGCTCATGGACCTTTTATTTTATTCTTCACCAATTAAATGAGATTTAAAAGCAACACAAGGATACGATTAGAGAATGTTATGTAAATAGAGACCAGGATCAAAGAGGTAAAAATTAACACATTTGAATTCGTGCTGGCAGTGTTCAGTAGCTTTTTCCAAGCAAACACAGGAATCCGATCGTAAAATATAGTATTCCCGTAAGTAAATTATGCCTCTCGCACATAATAAACATAAAAACTTATCAACAATACCTTTATCAGTAATATAGAAGACCTTACAGAATGCTATACAGTATTATTAAACTATAATGTATAAAATATAAATAACTGACCGGGATATCCGGCGTATGCTAAAATGATAAGGACTAAAAATTCTACTGCATATTAATATTGGGAACACATTTCAAGCGTTATTTACTGAAATTTGTTACACGGCAATGTAATTTAGGCCTTCGATTTCCGATCGCGTTATTGGTTTTTCTGTTTATTAACCGGTACTGTAATAACAAGTATTTTTTATAATACTTGCTGATTTATCCCTATGTTCTCGTATTCAGCGTATTAGGTTCATAATACCATACACTAAGGCTGTAAAGTATAAGAACAAATCACCCAGTAAGCCTATTTGCTTCTAGAGAGAGAAATTTCAATTTATTTCTTCAAGTATTTAATGAAGTTTGGAATTGTGTGTGTAATTTAATACATGAAAATAAAATCAGGTAAACTGATGTAACAAAGTGCCAGTATGTTTTTGTTTAATCAGTTATGACTGCAATTATGATATGCAGAATATGATTTTTTTTTAAATTGATTTCCAAGTTAAGCTCCAGATTTATTCATTAAGCAGGGCTTACGGAAGAAGAAAGGTCTACCATCTCGGCCACCTGGGTCATTTTAACGGTCTAGTTGGATAAGCGCATGTAAATCAATATGTTTTTTGTCATAGCTACCTGTATTTTAATTTCCAAGGCCTTATAAGATCACAGTAAAACAATAGGCTATGTTGTCAAGATAACTGATTTTCATTTTTTTAATAAATTCTTTCGAATACGTATATTACCATAAAATAGGCACTAAATTGAGCATTACTCCGAAACAGGTCAACCGATTTTATCCATTATGAATAGACGTCTTCCCATGGACATTATAAATGTGTATACCATGTCTCATAAAAATCCGGTAAAGCGTATTTGAGTTACCGCGTCTTTAAAATATACACTAAATTGGGTTTTACTCCGGTACCGGTCTACCGATTTGGTCCAATATCAGTAGACGTCTTTCCACGTACATTATAAATGGGTATACAAAATTTCAGGAAAATCCAATAAAGCATATTTGAGTTATCGCGACTTCTTATATATTAACATAAAAACACTAAATTGGGCATTATTCCGGTACTGGCCAACCGATTTGGTCCAATATCAATAAACGTCTTCCCATGGACATTATAAATGCGTATACGAAGTTTCATAAATATCCGATAAAGCGTATTTGAGTTATTGCGCCTTTAAAGTAGACACTAAATTGGGTTTTACTCCGGTACCGGTCAACAGATTAGGTTCAAATTCAATAGGGCACTTCTCATGGACGTCATAAATGGGTATACCAAGTTTCATGGAAATCCGATACAGCGTATTTGAGTGATAGCGCCTTTCTATTAGAAAGGCGGCGCAATAATCTATTAAAATAGGCACTAAATTGGACATTACTCCGGTACCGGTGAACCGATTTGGTTCAATATCAATAGGGTTCTTCCCATGGACATTATAAATGTGTTTTCCAAGTTTCATGAAAATCCGAAAAAGCGTATTTGAGTTATGGTGCGTACAGACACACGGACGGACAGACGGACAGACGGACAGACAGACATTTTTTCGTCCACCACACAATCTCATAAAGTACCATACTGGCACTTAATAAATCGCTCATATTAAAAAACTACTTTAATTTAATAATATTCTTTGTAGTCTAGATAAAATCCACAAAAATTATCACAAGTAAGCCTAAGTGCGCTAAAATGAAAGTGATAGAAAATAAAACGATCAAATTATGACGATAAACATTTGCGATTTGTTGAAATTCCACATATTCTTCTACTCGATTGGTCATTTATTCATGAGCTTTGTAGTTTTTATTTCTTTGTCACGAACAATACCATTTCTTCAGAGGTCATATATCACTTACGAAAGGTTTTTGGGTACACCAGTAGGCGTTCAACTATTGATGTGTATCTGTTTTCTACTGTTGATGTATGGTATGGTCGAACAAAAAATATTATTTCTGTAAATTCATATTATCTTCTTAGAAATGAAACATGTGTGCCCAAGGATGAGATTCTGGCTGCATCGTTGAATGTAAATCACATTCTAAGCGCCGAGCAAGGATAAATGGTACGTATGTATTTCTTCAGAATATATGGATATTTGTTTCACTTCTGCATGGTCGGCACAGCTATGGAAAGGAAAATATTAATTTTCTGTTTTCTAGGAATACTATCTCATTTATATAGAAAATTTATTTAAATGATTATTTTTCTATAATGTCTACAGGACAATCAAATAAAAGATAGAAGGAAAAATCAGAACAAAATTTATATTGCACAGCTTTACCTCATGAATCCGTTTAATTTTATCGCATAAAACTATACTGGTTGACCAGATCTTGTGGTGTCTGCTATTTCAAGAAGTTCACAGAACGGACAGAAACTCAAGACATTTACACTGTACTGTGTAAATAAAACTAACGGCAAGATCTTGCAAGTTTAAATTACAGCCTATGGACCATATTCCACGGCTCTTTCAAGTCCAAGAAACATCTTAATTTCCTCTAGATAATCTTCCTGGCGATGGGCTTATCACCTGCCACTCTGTCCTCTATAGAAAAATAAGCGTAACAAAAATTCACATAGGTAAACAGAAACCTCCACTTGGAGGCCCTTCGCCCCAACATGGGGGCATAGGATTCGAGAGAGAAGATTGGCCTTCGTTAATGAAAAACCCGCCAGAAGATTCTATGACCGTGGGCGGATTAGAAAAATATTAGTTTAGATTCGAAATCAGATTTGTCATTTTGACTTCCTTGGAATTATTTGTCTTCTCGTTATTTAGAGGAATTGATTGTTCACATTCCTTTGTATTATTTAGCTTAGGCTATATCCTATTCGGAGTACCCGCTGAAAAAATAATTTCCCTTTCAAGAGTAATCTAACTTGCATCCAATTTATGGGTAAGGTATTAGGCACAAACTTGTACCATAATAAAAAAATTTGCATGGATCCCCTACTATATTACTTTCCTAAAGATAATAAAATATCAAACTAGTGTTTTAATATTTAGGAATACGATTATAATTCAAGCAAAGTTTATATTTTATTAGGTATCGACCATTTATGTAACATACTTTCAGAATAAAATGATAAATTTTAAATGTCCTATAATATTTCAAAATAGAGTCAATATAGCTAACTACAAATAGCTGAAAATGCAACAAATAATTCTCACAAAATCCATGTTTTAACACAGATATTCACATGCCTTTAGATGAAATGGGAGCCAAGGCATTTTTCTCTACATGGCTAACACAGCCAAAGAAGATTATATTGAAACGACTATCTATATGCAACTTGGTAGCTTCTGGAGATCATTTTCACAAGCTCTCCCTCTATGATTTATATTCTATTCTTTCCCATTTCCATGAATAATGAGCTCGCGGCAGAGAGTCTTTAGTACAAAGAACGAGGGCATCGTTACGCAGTAAAAAATCCATGACTTTGAAAGCTGTTAAAAAACAAAAGGGATTTCACCACTAGCAAAAGTACAGGCTCTACGTTTTTTAAAAACAATTTTATTGTAGAAGCTTGAGAATGCTCCAAGTGCACTTGGGCATAGAAGTTCCTTAATTATATTCCCACAAGAAGAATCTTACTAGATCATCTTGGTAAGGGAAGTAAAAAAATTAACTTAAAGTTAAATTACATGTTTATTTTTGAATCATTACAGAGGATTATGGACAACATCAATTACGAAGATAATAGGTTCATAAGTTAAAATAGATACTATTCTTTAAGTTACATGTTCAAAAATATTGTTCAGAATCGGTGAAAATGAATATTAAAAGAGCCAAATATATTACCATAAACCTTCCTTTTTTCAATTAGATAACATTGTTATCATCAAAACATCAAGGCAGCATAATGTATGTAGAAACGTAGGCCTATAAAAGTATAATTTTAGCAAAATCTCCCTTAGATTGCATTAAACGTATAGTATCACGTTTTTATATACACATCAGAGGGTTCTGAAATCTTGAAGATTCATTATTGATGAATTTCATTTTCCGTTTGTGGTGGACCGTTTCATTCTACAAAAAAACATTGAAGATTCATGCTTTATGGGCCGTAGATTGTTTTAATGCAGTAAAATAGAGAAAGCTAATTTTGATAAAAATGGCTTATAATTTTACCTCAAGTTGGTCATGTAATATATCTTAGGCCTACTTGAGACGCATGGTAGTATTTATAATATATAAAGGGTATTATTTATATGTTCAAAATAGAGACATTCAACATTATTTTTGCTAAACCCTAAGCAATGCAGTAATAAGTTGCCATCGTAAAAGTACTAACCATAAATGAGATACCCGAGGTATTATGAAAGGAGTAACTTAAATTCATTCGTCTATAGGCCTACTTTTTGCTATTGCTGAATGATACAGCGATAATAATTATTATTGCTCATGGAACTAGACGGAACTTAATCGTACACAATGTTAAGCCAAAATATAGTAGGCCTAAATATATTACATATCCTATAAGGTATTAATTTTTAGGCAAGTTATTTAAGGGCACATAACTCTATTCTGAAAGCTTAAATTATCGTATTATAACATAAAACGGATGGAGTTTGAAGATATTAGTGTTTTCATATGATCATGATTTTGTTCCCGTTTTAAGCTGTAGATACCGGTTAATCTAATAACAGCTTCAGTAGTAAATACAAAGTAGTGAAATGTTCTCCACCCTCTCAGATCCTGCTATCCACCCCTCACGAACATACATCGAATTACAAAGTCTGCCATGTAATAGTGGCAAAGTTCAGACCCCTAGTAAGAGAAAAAAATGTCTGTATACGGAATTTGCAAGCCATTTCACTTAAGTGTTGATTTAGAAGCATCGAGTTTAAAAGTATTTAAAATCATGCTAGGTGGTATTGTTGAGCTCGATCAATAAAATAATTTCTTCTCAACGTCTTTTATTTTCTGATCCTAGGCATTTCGGTTACATCCAACGATCTTCAGAGAATATTTTTTTTAGATTTACTTTCAGTAAGAATAAAAATGATTCGTAAATGGCTTCATGTTTAATTAAAACCATTAAAACTTAAAATGATCTTAAACCATAATCAAAATTAATTCCTTGATACTTCTTCTACGTCGTTCTTACTGGATGTAAATCTACAATCAAGATCCCTGAAGATGGTTGAATGTAACCAAAAGGCCTAGGAAAATAAAAGAGATCGAGAAGAAAGGTATTAGCCTACGTTATTATTTTATCAGTTTCAAATAATGTTACCGTATAAAACACAAATTTTAGGACGTGAACCACAAATTCCCAGTAACAAACTGTATTAATATCCTTTAGTTTCGCCTGCCTTCCTCTCCGGCGGCCCGGGTTCGATTCGATCTAATGGTTTCTTTTTACTTTATAGGATAACTCGTGCTTTCATATCTTATATGCCTACTGTTTATTATATGATTAACAGTATGCAGTTAATGCTTATTGACAAACATAGTAATTTATTAATCTTGTTAGGTTTCTAGTGAATATTTTGACCTAATTAATCCATATGTAGATTCTGCATGAATTATGCATTCATACAACTAATACTTTGTGGTTCTTTAACGTTCAGGATTTCTTCTTTTTAAAGACAAGGAAGACATTTTGTATTAGCTGAATTTAAACCCAATTCCTCTCAGTGAATGACATGCATACCAAACGGTTATCGTCGAGAGCGACTTTCTCCCATTCTGTATACTTTATTCCATCCTTCAGCTTTATGATTGTCAAATTCTTCTCTAACAAGCCCTATCTGTATTTTGTTCATAAAGAGTTTTCTTACCATTCCTTTTATTAACCCGTTAATTTTTTTACCCACTAAAAGGAACGCTGTACACAAATAAATCCTTGGGTAACAGTAATTAAAGTAGAGAGAGAGACAATGAACTACAAGTAGGCTACAATTTCTTCAACGTAAACATAGTAGGATAGCGTTTACTTTATGTAAGGAGAGCTGGCAATTGAGCTTTATAAACACATTTCGTACCAGGTTCCTTAATGAGTCAGGTGTGCTGTATATTCTTAAGTGTGTCAAAGAATTGCATGCGTACAAGTATCTTGCCTGTGATGTACTGGCTGTTCTTGAACTAAAGGTCCCTTAAGGGGACATTCACGGTGGATTTGTTTCATATCTGCCTTGGGAATTAAGACGAGTTGTGCAGAAAATGTAGGCCTCAAGTTTTTTTGAGAGGAAGAGGACTACAGAGGTAAAACTCATTATTTTATTAGCTTAACAGCTCTCAAATTCGTTATCCTGTTTCTTATGGAATTTGATTCATGTAAATAGGCCTACTGGATAAGAATCAGGTCAAGGGTTCTGTAAGGTCCGGTTCATTTGTACAATCATAGGCAAAAATGAATATAAAAAGGTTTCCTGTTATTCTGAAACGATTATGCACTTAGTGTCATTGGGAGATAGCGCAATGGAAAATAGGTCGGCTTCGAACCCTGAACATGACACAGTTCCCCAGGGAAGGCTCATAAATCTGTTGCGTGACCTTCAACAGAATAATGATGGCACTCCTAAATGTATGATTCGTCACATGTGATTTCATTGCAAGTTCCTAAGTACAGCTCACCAACATCGTCATTATCATCGTTATTAAGCAACTCATTTTCGCTGAAAGTAAACAAAATTTAAAAAGAACAAAAGTAAATAAGACAACACAACTCCCAACGAACAACGCTCCTCGTTCAGAATTTTTCTTTGCCCAAATGAGATAATCAATCAATCAATTAAATGAATTCGCCCAGGCCTGTTTTGGATTCGTACGTACGGCTAGGTTTTTTCAACTTTTCTCTTTGATTTTCTTTAAGGGTTTATATATATATATTTTTTTATTTACGTTAAACTTTGTCTAATAATACAAGTAGCCTACTTGTACAAAAATGTTTAAATGTAAATACAAAAGAAAACCGTTATCGATACTACTACCGTATTATTATCATTACCATTTTATTATTATTATTGTTATTATTATTTGTAGTAGTAGTAGTATAGTAGTAGTAGTAGTAGTAGTAATAGTAGTAATAGTAGTAGTAGTAGTAGTAGTAGTATTAGTAGTAGTAGTAGTAGTAATAATGATAGTAATGAGCAATACGTCCACTCTCGGGTGTAAAATTTTCTACAACTTTGTTCCAGTACATTTTTGACGCAGCTCTATGGTTTACCAGCAAAGACCCCTCCAGGCTGCACAGCCAGATTTCTTGTGGTATTATCCAAGGCCTAAACGGTTCCCCAGGTCGTGGTAGACATAGGTGATAAGGAACTGTCTCCTGGTTATACTTATATGGATTTTTCACGAACCAAAAAGCTATAGACGTCATCATTGATCCAGGAAACAATGTTGTTTTTTTAACAGTGAATGACAACATTGGCTAAACCCTTAAAGACTGCAACGAAGAGAAAATAATAAAGTTTATTAAAAAAGTAAGAAGTTATTTGATGTCAATTTTACATAATTTCTTCGTAGAACACGATATTGCAGAGTAAGAGCGCGATTTCTGGGACCCTCTGTTTTACAGCTACTTTATAACTTACCAGCTAGTATTTTAAATGTGAAAAATCTCAGGTGTTTTAAATTTAAACATGAGAAGACATTTTATTCTTTTAAGAATTTTTTTACATAAATGATTTTGCAGTTACTGTAACCTTATTTGTTCTAAATAATTTGACAATGTCTATCTATACAATGTATAGCTACAGATGCAATAAATTATTATTATTATATTTATTATTATTATTATACTCAAATATAGCAGAACATCCAGTACTTAAAAAAGCATTACAATGAGTCAGAGCAGTCTATGTGTACATACAAAATGCACTGCAATATTTAGTATATTTTATATTTTTAGTTTTTATCTGTCGAATCCACTAGACAGACAAGCATGACCTCCACCATAGCTGTAGGTTTGAAATAACATTACTTTTTCAACACATAGATTTTCAGAGTATAAAGCGGTGACATATTAATATAAAAAGAACAAAAGACTGTGAATACAATACGGAACAAACACGATTTTATGATTGCTTCCCACTGTTTATAAAACGAACTGAAAATCCCATTTATTATAATAATAAATTGCTGTTTTATTTTATACTATAAAGTAAATAAAGATGCACATGTTTTCGAGGTGGATTTAGGTTAATTGCAATGAAGCTAAACTATTGTACCCTCGGAATGTAATTATTGTAACGGACGGTAATTTTATTTAACACGTCCCACTCTCCAGTAGGATTCTATCATCATGAATCACAAAATTTAAATTTTGGACCCACTTTTGTAAATGGACTGACTCGGCAAGTGTTTTATTCTCTATACCGGAGTCCTTTATTTGTTCGTACACTGTGAACTATGCTGAATCGATTCAATCGTTCCCGTAAATTGACAATTCGCGGGTGCGCGGGCAAAGAGAGTTAAGTCCACCATCCTCAAAAATTTAGATATGTCCAAAGAGTTACAGATAAAAATGTTCTCTACATTTGTGTTAAGTCCAGTAAGTCATATTAAAAAAAACGTACGGTAGTTATGGATGTGTGCCTCATGGGTTTATCCATCTCTAAAGGGATGTTGGGCGGGTAAAGTGTGTTAAGTCACTCTAATTCTCAGTAACAAGAAAATGAACTTAACTCTCTTTGCCTGCGCACCCGCGATTTTTTTTGGATCACGTGCAAAGAAACTTAAATCATCACTGTGCAGTTGCTAAAAGGTTTATACATTTTAGTGAATCCTTCAGAACGTTTTGATGCGTAAGTCGGAAGTGATTATAACATGATGTCTACAAATTTGATATACTATGAGAGTAAAGATAGGAAAAATAGTGTTATTGACTATTGTTAAACTAATTAGAATTTACATACACACAATTGAATAGCTGGATAATGACCATGAGTGCAGGAAGCTAAAAATTTAATATACGAATACCAATTATAATACACATATTAATTAAAAATATAAGTAAATATAGACAGTTAAAATCTTCGTAAATAGCTATGCATAACACATTTTAATACATTTTATAACAATCAATGACCGTTTTGATTTCAAAATGCTGTGTAGCGTTGCTACACTGCTTGGGATGTTCTTATCCGAAAGACAGTGGAATTTCGGTCACCAAAACTTCTTCATTTAAATACCGCTAACGGAATTAATATCTTTGTGATATTAGGTGAATATATCAATAGGCTAAACAAAGTTACTGATATTATGTTAAAATAAAAAATATTTTTTCGCTTACGAATACAGAATCATTTAAACGTAATAATTCAGTAGGTTCATTTTATTTGCGTTAGACACTGCTTTTCAAATATACAGTCAAGTTTGTATTATATACTTATCAATATTTAATAAATGTTTAGTAGGCCTATATTTAAATTAACTTAATTACCCTTTAAATACAAAATATAAACGCAATATAAAATTAATATATCAATATAAACATCTTATATTTTAAACATGCTACATTTTTAAAACCTTATACAGTACTTTATTCACACAGTTTCATTTTACATATACATTTTTGCTGTAAATAGAAATTTCAAGTTCTTTGGAAATAAGTGTATTAAAGAAATATACAAAATTACAAAGAGTAAAAATTGTTTACATTGTAGTACGTTCAGCTTTAGAAAAACACTACAGGAAGACAAACTAACAACAAATTTGCTGTGACGAGTATGGTTATATGTTACTTGTATTTAATGTGTATTTTTAAAAACATTCCAACCAAATTGTATTTGGTTGAAGAGTTTGTAATTTTGAAGTAGCGCATAGTTCAACTGCTGTGTTACAGTCGTTTGCCATCATGAGTGGTCTCAAACCGTTGGGTTATTGGGGAGAAAATGTCCAGCCAAGCGTTGGAAAAATGTAAAATATAAAGTACATCAAACGCCAGCTGTCTGACTTGGCGACTTTATGTCGTGTACTATAGCTTGTGAAAAATGTATTGTGTGTTCGGAAGGGCGGAAAGGATACTGTAGCTATTTGTAGAGAGAAGAGAATGTCAGTAATCAATCATGTTTGACCAATTTAAACAGAAATCAATACCGTATACCACTAACCTCCCAAAATATGCATACATTTATATTAACGAAACCTTTACCCAATTTTAAGGAACATGGTTACTTTATCGACTTGAAAATGAACTTACTATAATGTAAACCATGTTTACTCTTTGTAGTTTTGTATATTTCTTTCATAAACTTATTTCCACATAACTGTAAATTTCTATGTACAGCAAAAATGTAAATGTAAAATGAAATAGTGTGAATAAAGTATAAAGTTTTAAAAATGTAGCATGTTTACAAATATAAGAGGTTTATATTGATATATTACTTATATATTGCATTTACAGTTTGTATTTAAATGATAATTTAGTTAATTTAAATGTATTAAATATTTATTAAATATTGATAATTATATAGCACAAACCTGACTGTGTATTTGAAAAAAACACTGTCTAACGCAAATAAAATGAACAATTAATCATTACGTTTAAATGATTAAATGACTGAACTATATTTTAAGGTGAAATATATATTTCTTTTAGGCCTATATTTTAAAGGTATACCACGGTAACTTAGATGTAATCGGAAAATTATTTTATGCATTTACGTAATATAACTTGTTTTGAAAACGTATTAATAATATACTATTATTGTCAGAAGAAATTACTTAAGGGTATGTCATGGCACAGAGGGAAGAAGGATAACATTTCGGGAATTAGGATACCATCCAAATGTTGTAGTAGGCAAATGTTACTAAACCTACCAACGAATTCATATTGCTCCTTATAGCGAAAGGTAACATGAACTGGAGATTAAATTTTCATTTCTGTAAGAATTTTCTACAACCCACAGGAATTAAATATATTCAGATAAACTGATATAACAAAGAGACAGAATGCTTTTGTTTAATCAGTGATAATTGCAATTATGACATGCAAAAAATAAGTTATTTTTTCAAATCGATTCCCGAGTTAAGCTCCAGATCGATTCATTAAGCAGGGTTTAAGGAAGAACCAAGTTTGAAATTCATATTTGAAGGAATATGTAGGTAGTTTTATTTGTAAAAGCTAACTATATTGCAACTTCCAAAGCCGTATATGAACTCTGTAAAACAATATGTTGCCGTTAGAACTGATTTGCATTTAATAAATTCTAACATATTACCATAGGCACTAAATTGAGCAATATTCCGGTACCAGACAACTGATTTGGTCCAAAATCAATAGGCTTTGTTCCATGGAAGCTATAAATGCGTATACTAAGTTTCATGAAAATCCGATAAAGCGTATTCGAGTTATCGCGCATAAAGACACACGGACGGACGGACAGACATTTAAACGTCCACCACACAATCTCATGAAGTACCGGTACCATTCTGGCACTTAATTATCTAGCGGCTTCTCCTACGACAGGGGCATAGTATATTAATATAACATTTAAAAATATTATTGACTTATAAAATCTGTTTTCAGGTGTTCTAGTTAATTTGATGTTTCGGGTTGGTCAGTCCTTACAGGATTCATGATAACATCAGATTATTATTTTGTGGCAATTCTATTGTTTTTTGCCTGTTGCCCTTTCGTGGCATTTCCTACAGAGGTGTCCCAAAGAGTAACGCACCTGCACATTTGTCAGTATTGGTAAACGAATACCTTGCTGACAAAATGGTTTGGATGCTCCTGCCATGTTCTTTCCCTTAGAAAGTCACCTGAAGGATTCCTCAGTGTTGAACTAGTCACTGCAAACGCGAAGAGAATGCTGGAGTAGTAAAAGAAAATAGTTTGCATCTATGCTTACAGGCATTTAACACGATTTGACGGAAGTTTACCATTGGTAATTACTAATTACAGAAAGGAATTTGGAACTTGGACAAAAACACTATAATTTCTAATATTAAATTTATATAATTTAACGAAATGCTTTAATTTATTTTTTTAACCATACTATATGTGACGTAACAGTATAAATGGAACATAGAACAATTTTGAAGCCTTTAGAACAGCAAATGAAACTGCGTAATAAACAACTTTGTATTTAAAATAAAATAAATTCTGTTCGTGTTAATTTTAATATTACACTAAATTGAGTTCATTTCTTGTTTCAAAGTTCGTTGGTTTCAAATTAAAACGTCTTCGAGGACTTACTGACTAACAGCTTTTGTCGAGGTCAGCCGTCTCCATTTGTTTGATGAAGCTAAAATCTCTAAACTTAAACAATTAATTATGGTTGAACAAAAACAATCGTATGCAACTTGCCTATAATGGCAATTAAGAAACTCTTGAGAAAATTATGAAACGAGCGAAGCGGAGCGTGTCTTAATAAATATCATTATATACTCATTGCATAGTGTAATATTATTTCAGTGAAATGATGGCCTATACATTAAATATTTGACTAGTGAGTACTGTTAAATAAGATTAGATTAGTAGACTGTGTAAAATGAAAACATTTCCATGATAGAACAGGGTTTTCTCAGCAGTGACTGTACGAATTCGAGGCCGCCTATTTTATTTCTACTTCTGAAAATTGTATTCAGTCCTGCAAATGTGGAAAAGTAGTAGATACTTGTGCTTCTCCCTTTTCTTTTAAGCTCTACTTATCAAGTTAATAAGCTTAAACAGTAAGAACTGTAGGCCTATAAATGTTTATATATAGAGACAGCTACTTTCTCTATACGCAGGCAACACAGAACCATTATTTCGAGGAAATATACTTTCTAAAATTTATAATTTGTATTGTATTTGTTCAGGTAAATGGAATTGAAATAAATGGACTGGAGATGATCCTTCTTTTTTGTAGTCCTCAAAAATGTATAATGTTCTAAGGTAGATGATTCAACATTTGCCTTATTTCCTTATTCTCAAAGACTCCTTTTCAAAGTTAATTCTGATTACCACTCTTACAACACGCGACATAAAAACAGCATAGCACTGAAGAAACACTCTACCCATGTTTTCGAATCTTCTCCATACTACTTATGTTCTGAGGTATTTAATTCACTCCCCTCTTATATCATATCACAAAAAAAAATGAAATTTCATTTAAGAAAATGCTCAAATCCTTTCTTTTATCAAACTGTTTTTTATAATATAAGTGATATTTATTCTTTGTAAGTGTGTACATATTGTATTCTTAAATTTATCATTCAATTTGTACAATTCAATTTCCATGTACTGTAAAAATAGTTAGAAATAATATTAAAATGTGTAATATAGTGCTAATGAAAAATAATTAAAATGTAGCATGTTTAAAATAATGCAATATTCATATTATTGTACATGTATTGAATATTTATATGTAAATGATTAATTTGTAAATGTATATGTGTTAAACTTTAAGAAATGTAGTTTATAAGTAAGTATATGTAAACCTATAGGTATAGGATAATGAAAAACACTGTACTGTGTAAGAAAAAAAAACGAACTAATAGAAAGTCCCCTTATTTGCCTCTACAGGTTAGAATATTTTTTTATATACGAGTACGAGGGAGTACGAGTGGCGTAATTCATGGCATCTACATTTTTCTTTTTGAAAATATGGGACCATTTTAAATTTTGAAATATACAAATGAAAGACCAGGTTGTGGAGCGTATGTTTAATGCAGATTACGGGTACTAGATGTAGGACAGAGAAGGAAACAAACACCCATAAATATCCATACGCTACTGCAACGTACCACTCTAATGCATTGCGGTAGTTGGAAGCATGAAAGTACACCTACCCATTCCACGATCCCTTAAAGTTCGATTAAATGGGCATTATTCCCCAAAGCTTGCATCAGCTCCTTGTGATATTATCTGATGTTTATCACTCGGATAACGACTATTTTGACGTAAGAATGCTTTTCACATCTAGTCATATCCATTCTACACGGCGGATGACTCACAACAAAATACCATCGCCTCTATTCGTATACCCGTGCATTACAATACTACCAAATGACGTGTCCATATACTAGAGATGCCACACTCTCCCGTGACATACAACGTCTCACGGTAACACTGCTTTACTTTGAGAAAAAAATAATTGCCATGACTTTTGCTCAATCCTTTCTATATTATAATATCTCGTTTACAGATTCGTTGTATACTTCTATGTAGCGATGCGAATATGCATAATCCACAATGAGTCCTTTATGAGTTTTTGAAGGATCAAAGACGTGGAAAATAATAGTAGATTCGACCACGTATCTTTGCTTAATAAATAATAGGCCCTAAGTTTATACAACATATTAGAGAGGAAAACTGATATGCATTATATACATAGACGCCCGTGGGTGTCGGCATGCTAACCAAATGCTTCCCAATCCTGTTATCTGCCTATGGTAGATGACGCAGCAGTCGGGTGGTAGGTATAGGCCCTTCAGGGATATAGCGCCAGGAGTTTAGTTTAGTATATATATATATATATATATATATATATATAGGCACCGACTATGGGGGGGGGATAATGGGGCCCGTGCTCTACATGAATAAGTTCATATGGATAATTGTCCCATACGAAATACCGGTATTAGTCAAGATTACCATTATTACTATTATTATTATTATTATTATTACCATTATTATAATTATCATTATAGTTTTATTAGTATCGTTATAATTAACTATTATTATTACTAAGTGATAGTAGGCCTACTGTAATTTTCAAGAGGAACTATTTAGTTACTTGTGAAACATAAAATTCGGTGCCTATGTATAGCACGTATATGATATACGATTATATTCACACACATTTTGCATTTTATTTCAAGCGCTATCGTCGCTTACAATTCACACTGAACTGCAAGTCAACAGAAAGATATCTCTATGAGGGGAGCGCCGAAAGCAGGACAGGTTTAGCCTGGTTTCGCCTAGGAGCCTGGAAATAGCTGAAACGCGTCAATGCAGAAGGAGCCAGAATATGCCCACTCTGTGACAAGGATGAGACAGCACAGCATATCCTCTCTGAATGTGAAGTCACTGAGATGCTTAGGCAACGATATCTGCCAGACTCTTTCGTTGTCTCTAGAAGAGGTCACATGGCGATATTCGAGCTGTTGAGTGATACAAAATTCTCCGAAGGGGTCGGAAAATTCATGTCTAAAGTCCGACAGCTCAGTGTAGAAAAGGATGGGAGGGAGGGGCAGGGGGAGTAATCTTTGTCTGTGTATTATTATGTATTATATTGAATTATTATTGTCATATATTTTTTGTCATTAGTACAATTTTTGTTCTTTCTTTTCTTAATCTTTTGTATAGCATTACTATTTTATAAGTTTTCGTATTATATTGTTTTGTATTATTAGTGTTACTTTTTTTTCTTTGTCCTATGCATAGTAAAAGCGCGAACGGCCGTCTAGGCCCGTGCGTTGGATTTATTCTATGGATCATGTATTTAATATGTATATAAGAATAAAAATGCACCTTACCATACCATACCAAGTTCCGACTTCGGAATTCTTGAACACACAATAGTGAAACCTTTTACTCCTAGTAGAACTCATCACCACTCATCACGAGAAATTTACGCGATATAAATTACAATACAATGAAAATAAAACATCCTTTAACCGTGTCGTCAGTCACAGTAATGACATGTCTCCAACCACTCATATTTGTGTTTACTCTCTTCTCTCTTCCACATGAGATAGAAACTTGAAACACAGAAAACTTATAGCTTTTAGCCTATAACCGATGGGAAAATTCCAAAAACTTAAAAAAATAATAATAAATAATAATAATAATAATGTAATAAAATAAAATAAAAAAATTAATAAATTACCCTCCAAAAGAAGTTTGCATGGTTATGACTGCGTATTTGCACTTTTTCAGATGTTTTGCAAAAATAAAGGAATATTGGTAGGCCTATCGTGAGGAATTTGTTGTAAATTCGTTCTGTTATTATCCTAGTTATCCCAGTTATTCCTTCACATAATATTATGCTGATGAAACTTTCTCAATAAACCGTGGTCTAAAACTGGATGGTTTCTGAAATATGACCTATTAACTCCATCTGGCACTTTGTCTTATTAGTTTACCTGAGTTTATTTGATATGAATTTGAAGTTAATAGAACATGTTTAGCAACATATCTGAATCGCATGTGACATTTATTTGTAAAGTAAAAATTACTGTTCTTTTTTTCTGGAATAAGTATCTTGCAATTTGCTTAAATCACGCATATCAACCAAAGATCTGAATGTGGCAAGGGAAACAAATTTTCTGGCACTGGTTTGTTATGTTAACAGGCAGGTTCTGATTTAGACAGGAGATGATGAGTGAGTGATTAACGACGTCTTTCACAAGCAATCCATCATAGAGAACTCGGAATTATTTCAATGCTGTATTGAGAAAGCTATCTGGAGTCATGATACAAAATGTTTAAAATAAACGTTTTTATAATAAACTGGCTAGCCTTTCATAACCTTTCTGGCATGCTAGCGGTATATATAGCCTAGAAACTATTCTTAGAGAAGTAAGAATAAATTATATAATGTAAAACAATAGTTAACCAGGCAAATATACACTCAGACAAGCCCATGGAAGGGCCAAAAATATTACAGAGAATCATTGTAGAATGTGTTGTTTTTTGTCCTTACTTAATGACGGTTGTGTACTGCTACTTGGACCTGTAATTGTACCGGTATTCCGGAGTTTTGTTCCGCAGGAGCCCTTTTAACACATGTAAATCTATAGCTATGGGACTGTCTCACTTAAACATACCTAAATGCCATCGACCTGGGCCGGGGTCGAACCAGCGAATTTGGAAATATAAGCCAGAATCTTCTGTTCAACTCTCTAATAAATAAAATTTATAGTTTTTTTTACAGTAAATTTGACAATCTTCCATTGCCATCCTGGCATGATACTATACTTATATCCCGGAATTGGATAACTATTCTTGAAAAATTATGTAATGTAAACAAAAACGTCCAGTAAGACCGGTAGACAAACCAACAGAGGAAAGCGACACAGAAACATTGTTACTAAAAATCTTTCGGGCACTTTAGGTACACCTCCCCAAAAATTATTTCTGGCCATATTAAGAACAGCACGTCTGTTAATGATATAATGTTTTTTTTCAATAATATTGAAAGTTGTTATTAATTTATGATAATAATGACGATGAATAAAGATCGTTATATTCATAGCATAATACAGTATTTATAATATCTACAAAAAATTTAAAATGCCAGAGGGAAAGAGGAAGAGGATTTATTGCATCATGTCTTATTTCCTACATCCGCTTCTATCTTCACATGCTTCCAGGCAAGTTTACTTTAATAACAAAGTAACTTATTTTCCTTCCTGAGGAGATTAAAAGTCTCTTTACTTCCACTTGACTTTCTACACATTTTGTGTTCCTATTAAAGATGGATATTTTGTTGCATTTACAGAGAAATTGACAAATCAGAAAGAACAATATTACAACCACCACTTATCAGTCAAACTTACACAAAATGTAACTGATATATGAATTATTATTCTGTAGTTTAAATGTGTAGTTTGTATGATATCAATTAGTTAACTCAAGAGTGGAATTTGGCTTCAACTGCACCGAAATTAATACATTATAATTGTACTTAAAACAATGTGCATAATTGTGTGCAAAAAATGACTACATTGAATCGTATAAGGAAACAGAAATGACTGTGAAATTATAACAAAGTCTTTATTATGTGGCTCTGTGCATGAACCCAATATCTACATATTTGTAAAACATTCAAGAGGCTAATACATTTTATAGAGTCGACGACTCTCTGTCTACATTTTTAAACATCAGAACTCATGTGAAGAAAAATATATTATAGCCTGTTATATTTCATTTTTGAAAAATTAATACTTTCCTACAAAGGGTAATATCTCAGAAGAGAGCAACTGTGGTTACTGTTTCATGCACGAAACCAATGTATTACTAGCATTTAAAGTTTATTCCTTTTCACTGGTACTGATGTACATATGCGACACCGCAAAAATGACATAATAGCCGAGAAATAAGCAAAATAGATTAATGCTTTATTTACAGTCTATCAATAATGATCCTCGCGCCACATAATATCTTCAGCAGCGATCCGAAGGAGAAATATCGCGAGCGAAATAGATACATCCCCCCTTCTTATACATTTTATTTCTGACTTATGCATGTAAAACAATAATATAATATCTATTATGAAAATGAACTAAAATGTACAAAACATGTGAATATGTATGTTACCATTTCGTGTATTTAGGCCTATATTCATTTTAATAATGATTCCATTAACATTATATCACCAATATACCAACTTTTTAACCATAATTTTCTCTGCGCTTTTAAGAATATAAGATTCTGCATTGGCTTCGAGGTAGAGAATGGCTTAAAATAACTAAGAGATCCATTCACACTGAAAATTAACCAAAACGATGCACAAACCAAGTTTGAGGTCATGTTGCTCAATGGAACCCTTCACAATACATTAAAACGAAAATTAAATAAATACAATTTTTACGAATTGCTTTAACATCGCGGATTACGCCTAGCTTTGAGCCTAGGCATAAGCCATAAATTTAAAACCCGTAGAGGATGGGAAAAGAGAAGAAAAAGACAACAATCTCACCATGTAGCTAAGGTAAAACTAAAACCACTTGCTCGTTAAGGCTTTTAACTACACATGCTGAAGTATTTATATTATTTGGTCCTTTTGTACTAAAATAATTTAACCAATTGTAGATAGAAACTAACCTGGCTTATACCAATTTGAACTCAGACCACGTAAGTTTTAAAGGTCGACTATACCTAATTTAATGAACTTCTTCACCCAACCGAACTCACTGCAAACGAAAGGGATGATTTATCATCATTTATTCTATTTTTCTCTCCCTAATGAACCTTTCTCTTCTAATTTCTAGGAAATATAATACTGTAGTTATCAATAGCCCCAGAATATAATAATGGTGGATGGGAAGAACACTAAAAGATACCAGGTACCATCCACGAAGCTAAGAAACTAGTTTGCAATAGCAATCGAACCTCAAGGGTGTTTCTAAAATAGCTTCATCGTTCCAATGAGTTGCATTTAATATCTTAATAATTCAGTGAGTTACATTTAACATTTAAATAATGTTAAATATAAGTCACTGCAACGATGAAGCTAGGATGTGAAATTTCCCAGGACCAAAGAAAATTGTTGCTAAATGTGAGTTTACCTTTATATCGATCTTCGTTATACAGACATCTGACTAATGTAATATATTTATGATTTATATCTTGTATACTTAACTTTATCAAACGAAATACATAAAAACATTCTATACGCTGGTTGCAAATAGAATTACCGGTACAACTTCTAAACAAATTTCACAATTCAAAAAGAGAAAAACTATGTGCGTAAATTCATGCCAGGATGGGTTTACACAACATTACAGGGTACAAGTGAGTTATGGTGGGGCCATAAGAGTCCAATTCAATTCCAGTGACCACTCACCCCACTGTTCCATGGTTACATACGCCACAGAGGCATACAGTCGCTCACAAAATATTAAGCAGTGCTTCAATACACGTGTATGAATGCATTCATATATCCTCCTATTTCCCCAGTCACAGTCAACCGCTGTGTGTTTTTAATTATTGAACCAGATGTGTGCAAAACACACAAATTTGTTCGGTTTATTCACCGTTGCTTCGATTAAAGGGATACGCATAGGCAAAGCACCCTTGAAGATTACACTCTATAATCGCATCAATAGAATGACCTGGCATTTTATTTCATAACTGACATATTTTAGAATATGGATACCGGTAGGGTAATGGTTTTCAATATAAAGGCCTAAAATAATTAATTAATTAAAACGAAAATTAAATCAATACAATCCTTAAGAATGCGTATTTATAAGACTGGTTAGAATTTTCTACATAACCCTAAAGGCCAAAATAACAAATACAGCATTAGGCTTCTGGATTCTCTTCTGTTTTAAAGGATTTAAGAGCATACGTCATAATCTAAGAAGGAAACGCGAAATGTTGTAGAATAAAATGATGTATGTTGGTTTTTATGTACCATGAGAAGTATGAGAAATAAAGAGGGGAAAACGATTCTCTGCACACCGAGTTCCAAAGCTGATCTACTGTATGAAAAGTAAAGAGAGAAAATGATTCTTTGTGTACCGAGTTTGAAAGCTGCATCTATAAGAGAAGTAAAGAGAGAAAACGATTCTTTGCGTACCCAATATGAATGCTTATATATTGCATATGTATGAGAAGTAATATGCAAAGAATCATACCCAATTTGAAAACTATCTACTGTATCTGTAGAAGAAGTATAGAAAATCACTCTTTGCAGACCGAAATTGAGCGAAATTTGAAAGCTTATCTACTGAATCTGTATGAAAAGTAAAGAACGTTATTTTTTGCATAACCAATTTTAAAATTTCTCTTCTGTATCTGCATGAGAAGTAGAGAACAATTCTTTGCATATCCCATTTGAAAGCCTATCTACTGCATCTGTATGAGGAGGAAATGATTCTTTACACACCGAATTTGAAAGTTTATCTACTGTACTGCACATTTATGTCAAGGAAATAGGCCATTGCATGCTACGAAAATTTTTCGGTTACGCTAGAAATATTATGGGTAAACAGTAAGCTAATTTTCATAACAAGTTATATTTGTCGTTCATGTAGGCTATAATACGTTCCGGAAAACGTCGAGGCTTCATAACGTGAAGAGATCTTAACTTTACGTGGAAATTAGATTATATGCTTATCAAAACCCTTTTTTGCACTCCTTAGCTAGTAGAGTTGGATTATTCCCACAAAGTCTCTGGCCTTGAAGACAAACCCAGCCAGCGAGCTTCTCGTTACGTCTCGTTACCAAGATGCGCGAATTCGGTGCGCGTAAGATCAGTAAGCTACCGCTGGGCAGAGAGTGAACATCATGCAGCGTGTCGTCAGTCGTAGAAAATACTATAATAGTTGAGTGGAGGGATAATCTCGCAGCGAGAGAGACAGACAACACGTGGAGCGGGATAGGAGAGCTGAGCCAATCAGGGTGCAGCTACCTCCCCTAGCCAGGAACTCTACGAGCGGTGAGACTCGCTCCTAAGATATATACGTAAAAACCCAGAGACGTTGTGGAGGTAATCCTACTCTAAGTGTTTTTTACGACAGTTGTTTACATGGCTCGTAACTTGACATTACCACACGCAATCTTGTTGCTAGGGGCGACGGGCGGAAAGTGAATTGTTGCTAGGGGCGACGGGCGGAAAGTTACTTTACCGCCCGCAAATGCTTATTTGCGAGCAGAAATGACCAAGGCCTCCCCGCTTTATAAATATTCGGTTGCCATAAACAATAACAAATGCGAATCCCTTTCTGAAATAAGCACCATTCTTCAAGTCTGTATTTACATAATATTTTCAGGTAATATCACAATTAATATAATTAAATTGATATAAGTAACCGTCGTGCAAAAAATAGCATGCAACACACGGACCGTAGAGGCATTTATGGGTCTCGAAAACTTAAAAACCCTCGGCTGCGCCTCGGGTTTTCAATCTGTTTCCTCGACCCGTAAACGTGCCTTTCCGCCCTTGTGTCGCAATATACTATTATGTCAAGGTAATAGGCCATTGCATGCTACGAAAATTTTTCGGTTACGCTAGAAATATTATGGGTAAACAGTAAGCTAATTTTCATAACAAGTTATATTTGTCGTGCATGTAGGCTATAATACGTTCCGGAAACCGCCGAGGCTTCATAACGTGAAGAGATCTTAACTTTACGTGGAAATTAGATTATATGCCTATCAAAACCCTTTTACTATCCTCAGAAAAATTTCCTAGTCATTGATCATTTCAAGTTGTTTCTAAGTCTATAGGAGGCATTGGTAATTTGGGTCTCGATTATCGACTATTGATTCTATTTTTACAACAAAACAATTGTTTATATCTAACAGTCATAACGCTCCATTTTCCTCATGCATTACAAAGGTAAATGAAAACGTAATGTTTAATTATATAATAATGATAGCGTGAAACATTTATTGTATCTTATTTCCATTCTTACGATGAAATTTGCATAAGTACAACGTAATAATTGTTTAGAGGAGAATATAAAAATTTTCAATGTTTTGTTATCAAGAAAAGTATCTAAATATTCGACAGCAGTATTCGCATTCAGGATGTACAAAGAGGCCAGTAGTTGTAGAAGCATACTAGCACATTAAATTTTAGTGAAAACAATTATTAAATATCAGGAAAAGGAATATTAGGCCTACATGATAGACGACATGCAGCTTTAAAAAATAATGAATGAAGAATAGTGCAGGAATTCCAATAACCACATGTCTCAATAGTAATCGAATAAATTATGTCGCTGTTTCAGATGCATAGCAGTAAAATTATTTCTGGCCCTAAGGGACAGCCAAAGGAAAGAGTTGTGCAAATATATGACTCATTTTTTAGAGGAGAAGATCTTTTACTGGGAAATCCAAACTTGTTGGATGAACTTATCCTTTTGAAACCTAAGGTTTCCGTTCTTGAAACAAAATTCAATAAGTTGGACAAGGAACAGTTAGTAGCTCTGAAAGATAATATTAATACATTCTTTAGGCATTGTGTTGTAACATTAGGTCATGAAGATCACTTACGAGCAGAATATACATTACAGACACTATGTGCTGTCATCCGCAACATTTACAGAAAAACATCAGAGTTTCGTTTCGGCATTATAAATGTTCTTATTGGATGTGAAGTTGCTGATGAAACCATGCAAATGTTATTGGATCATTGCAGGAACTTTTTGACTGGTGATTATTCAAATAATCTGAAGAACCCATGTCTGAAACTTCTTCTGGTAATGGTAACGGGTAAAGACAATGTGAGTCAGAACTTTGTTCTGGAGTACCTAATGGATAACAGCATATTTGGAGCCCTTATACAGTTACTTAATGAATCCACAACCAGAACGGAACATGGATACGATGCAGTCGTTCTGCTGTTGCTTCTTATCAATTACAGGAAATATGAGATAAGTAACCCATACAGGTCCAAACTGTCAGTTCTGGAAGATGAGTTGGCCCTTAATGGCTTTGGACAGGTAATCACTTCCTGCTTGACAAACTTCTGTTGTCGGTTTATAGATAAACAGGTGAAATCTCAGCATCAGTCAGCAAACTGGCTTTCATTGTTTACAAATATGGTGAATAATATGTTTACATCCGAAGCAGACGGGGTTATAACGCAGGAGGTAAGAACAAAAACAAATGCTGTTCTTGTAGCTCTGTATGAAGCTGTGTATCTTAATCATAACTTCATTACTATTCTGGCGCACACCCAGTCTGACAAAAGTGCATCACCATCTGGCCTTCCTATTATTCCAGCAGTCGACTTACTTATTACATTATTTCAATATAGTTCAATAGTGATGCAAGACTTTAAATCAGAAGCGAATTTCAACAATGTGAAATTGTGTCTGCTCATACTGACATGTATATCAGAAGACAAATACGCCAGTTTCGTTATGCACGATGTGAACCTCGCATTTGAAGTAAAGCTACAACGGCTGCCACCGAGACATCGCAAACTTGCACATGATGGAACATCTCCATCACAGCCATTAGCCTCCACTCTCCTAGATCTGCTAGTAGAATTCATAATGAGCCATAAGATGGACAAGTTGCCCATGGATTTGTATCTTCTCTGTGTTGGAGTGATTCATCGATTGTTGTGTTACCAGAAAAGTGGTTGTGTAAGACTTCATTACGATTGGAAGGTTCTGTGGACATCTCTTATTTCTTTATTGAAACTCCTTCTTAATAACGAAAGTGATTTGGCAGAGATCAATATCTTCCATTTAGCGCTTCAAATTATGAGTACTTTTAATTTGTTCATAATTTATGGAGACAAATTCTTAACTTCTACAAACAGCTATGACGCATTGTACTGTAAACTTGTTCGCATGCATATCGTATTTGAAAATCTTTACTCTATGGCTTTGAAGTATTCGGCTAATGATGGAGAGTTCAAGGACAATGCACTAAGACTGAAAAACAGCTTAATTAACATAAGAACTATCATCAATCACTTCTTACCTAAGATTGATGCCTTGCTGGCTTGTCAAGCGTCTTCCAAGGAGAAAATGTTGGCTGTTGTTGGAAAGAACTATGATAATTTAACTTTGAAGCTACAGGAAGATGTGGACCAGTATGATAGGTATTCTGAGGATCCATGCCATACAGAGTTCTTCATAGCAGCGGTTTGCAATGTCGTTCGTGAGACACGACGGAACATAGACTTCGCTTCACTAGAACTCTTGCAATAATTCTCTTCCATTTTATGAGATTTGATATGCCGTGCTATAATTTTTTCTGTGTTTTTTTTTTTTAATTGTTTCGACTTCTGTTCCTATTATAAGCATAATATGTTGATTGAATAATATTTTAGAATGTGTTATTTAAAGAGTAGAATGTTGAGCACTTTTAGGTTTTTACAGTCAAAACAGTGATAATCGAAAAGGTGACTAATCTGTGGATCACAGATGGGTAGAACATGAACTGTCCCACCACAGGCTACCTCCTTTACAGTGGCATAAAAAGCGATGTGTTTAGGTCTAATTCTTTTTCGTGATTTTAATGATTCCTTATATGCTTAATTCTGCGAGTATTCGCTAAATAGTCGCAATAAACATAGCTCGAGGTACGGATTCTCTCAAGATCAATTTAAATCTAGACCTCTCGTTACATTACCTATAATAAAATTTCGACGCTCTAGTGGGCGTCAGTTCACAGCAGAAGGAAAAAACCCCGTGGTTTATCCTCAGTCGGCTGTTCTTATTGGATTATCCCTTTTAATACCACGAGTGCTTTTGTCTAATCGATAAGTCCGCGATTCATTATACATTTTATGAAATTGTTTTATGTTCCATTTTGTTGATTAAAAATGTAAAAATAACAAAAATAACAGTTAATTTAATTTACCTCTATTCATTTAAGTAGGCTACTTAGGCTGTGTTATGTATGGGAGTTATGTAAGCCCTAATGATGATTTAAACGACTTAAATAAGTACTTAATGACTCTCAGTTATGAATTCCTGCGAAGTGTATACATATGTATAAGCGAACTGTATTTCTGTGACGAATATATAGCTGTTTTCTTAGCGAAATAAAAATATAAAATTAACTAATTTCAAATTACTTGTCACAGAGATTAAAGTAAATAGGAATGACTTTTTTTTGCTGAGCAAAGGGCTTACTTAGGATAAAAATGGCATTTGAATTTTAGTTTCATTCTAATGGAGAAACAAGCTGACAAAATCTGCACAATTACAATACTTCCATCTTGTAAATCTGGGTTTTCCTTGACCGTTAGAGACATCTTTGCTGACAACACCAGAAATTTTATTCTGTAAAAGCATGGAAGTAATAGGGTTAACATTATAATGGAAGTAGCTGGGTACTTTATGAATGCCTTAAGAAGGGATATAGTCTTGATCCCGCTTTATATACGAACCAGCAGGAAAGATAATAAGTTCCGTCTCTTTCGTGGAGTGAGAAATGACTGTAGAATCCCGTTCGGATAACCTCATTAAAACAACTTTTTGTAAAGATTTTAATCCATACAAAATGTTCTAATTTAAAATACAGCCTACTAACTTTTTAACCGATTTTATTCTTTTATACGACCTCATTGTATCTCAAGGATGCAGAATTTTGTGGGATAAAAAAGAGCAGTTATTTGTGTTTACATTTGAAATGCAAAGTACCCGATGTCTACTGTGGGTGAAGAGCTAGAATAAAGAGACGGAGTAGGATGGTGCTGCGGCTGTCTTAAAGCTCAGCTGCAGCTGGCATTAAACTGTCTACACTCAAATTACGAGGTGGTGGCTAAGCCTTCTTTACCAACAAGAAAACTCTGCGCCCGAACACTGACAAGAGAAGGGCTGAGTGTAGAACTGGATTTTTAATTCCATTATACTAATGAAAATTCCAGTAACTCTGAACCTAAACCTTACTTTACCTTAATTTCATAAAAATTCAGTAAATTATTATAACATATTAAAACTACAATATTTATTTCTTAGTAGACCGACTTATAAACTAATTTAAAACTTTATATGAAATAGATGTCACAGGGTAGTAACAATATTCCTTTTATAAACTAGAAAAAGAGATTCAAAATATCTCTATTTGGATCTTTTTAGATTCATAAGTTATTCATTCTGTATATCTCTTCCTTATTCGCCCAGTATTCTTCTTTCGCAAAATTCAGCTTGGGTTATTGGCAATAATTATTACAGTTTTACCCTCAAATCTGGTTGAGATCGATGGATTTTCAGGACGTAAAAATTCTAAGCACCAAGTCTTGGACTTAGAACTATAAATAGATGGTCCCGTGTCGTAGATTGACGGCACCTTATAGAACTCCAAGCTTAAATTAGAATATCTGGACCAAATTTCCCTCCCTTTTAATGTCCAAGTCACTTTATAGGTTACCTTAGTATTGGGCTTACCACCTGTCGCTCTGCCTTCTATAGGAAAATAAGCGTAACCAAATTAAACTTTGCAATGTCACTTCCATTAGGAGGCTCTCATTAAAAGCTGTTTGTTCCGGATGAGGAATGAAGGTTTCGTCCATCTATGGATTGTCACACTTGTGTATGTAATTATACCAATCGCTGGGTTCAATGATAGTTTTTTCTAATCAAAGAAACTACAGATATGAAGATGTTTCAGTGTTCAGTCCTTATGAATTTATACAAAAACAAGGGCACATTGGTGCGATAAAATGAAAGTGACAAAAATAAATGATATAAATATGACGATAGACATTTGCGGTTGGTTGAAATTCCACATTCCATTATTCACTGATTCATTAGCTAACTGCTAAATAGTCAAAGGAAATATGCCTCGCACATTAAGCAGCAAGATTGAAAACCTCCCTTATACAATAATTCGTACAAGGAAAAGGGCTGGAATCGACCCACAAAATGTTTTTTTCGTCTTCTTTCTTTCTTTATATAAAGTTTTTTTTTTTTTTTAACTGACCATTTTATAATGAGGATTGATATTAACATTAACTTTTGTTAACACTTCTGTAATGAATTTCAATACTATTTTTGGACACATGAATTATCTTGTTGGAGCGCTTTCAACTGCATCTAAATTACAAAAATAGTAGTGAATGTTACTAAAGATGTATTAATAAAAATGTATGTTAGTTTAAAATGATGGTATGAACTATTGATAGAACTATTGTAGATTTAGACTTTACAAGCTTAACTCTTCCAAGTAATGTAATCATCACTGTTATAATTGTAAATTATAAATTGTCACTGTAAATTGTCCAATTTACCGCGTTTGCACGGTCTGTCCTCCGGTTATTTCTACATATAATACACCATATCAATTGAGTGTGATGTGTTTATTTACTCGGATATTAATGTAGCACGGATATAGCCTATTGAAAACAAATTAAATATCTTAAATAGCATTTTTTTTAACAATCAGCTATTTCAAGTGAGATTTCAAAGTTACTTTCATCAGTGAAAATATTACATAAAGAAGTCTTCAACCAGAGCTTTGTAAGTGTGTATGTTATTATTATTATTTGAAAGGGGAATAAATTGTTGTTTCTTTCATCATTTCTCATTTACCCGGGAAGCACTAAGTAATGGCAAGGGTAATTCACTTTAATCCTGTGTTTAAAATCTAATTCTAATTATTTGCATTACATTCCGCTTATTCTATCGCCCTAACGATTACATGGCTATTTGCATTAACCCCATTTTGTGTTTTTTTTTCCCCTGACTTCACCATAGTTCAAATTACATTATCGAAGATACGAATGCCAACAAATACTATTTTCTGCAGTACAAAGATAACATAAAAAATATATATTCAATCAGAAAATGTATTAAATACATTAAAAATAATAATACTAACAAAAGGACCTCTTAATTAGTTTGAAACTTTCAAAGAAAAAGTAGTAGTGTATATTATTCATTCTGTAAAAGTTTCATAATGGAATCTTAAAAAATGAGCTTTTAACAAATCAAAATGTACTCACGCCGACAAGGTATTCCCGCCCGCTATCACTGCCCAACAAAAAAACATTTTTTAAATGTTTCCTTCATTTCATGAGTCAATTCTTACTAATTTTGGGTTGAGAAAAACGAATATGACAAAGAAAATCTTTTATTAGCTCTAGTTTCTGAGATAAACAATAGGTGAAAGATTTTAATTTTAAAGGATTAAGAGAAAAGGCTATATTTAACATTTATAAATATTAATTATATAATGTGCTAACAACATTAAAAGTGTGGCCGTTCTTTTATTAATGACAGTCAACATCCTAAATTGATTAAATAAAACCTACCATGCCGTTGGATCTGCAGAGAATCAATTGGTTGCTTCATGAGATCGCTGTCTTTTGGCTTTTTCTCTTGTAAGTGAGTTCAGGAGCATCCCTACACACAAGCTAGCAGTAATCCGCAAGCATTAGCAGCCCTGATATCTCCGTTCTATCACAGAAATATCCTGATAGAGCCTTTCTCCATGCTTGTCACTGACAGCTCCACAACTAGGTGGGAAAAAAATTGAGATCGGAGTGGAGAAAATGAATTTTTAGGGACATGTTGCATATGAATTGATGGTATTTTGTAGAATTACTGTCGCCAACTGAGTGTAGTCGTCATCTCTTTTACTCCCTAAAAATTCATGCATAACTCCCTTGAGAGCTTCCCAAGCTGCCTTTACTTCCCCTTCCAAAAGTAGGTCGAACGCAGGAACCTTTACAAGTTGATGTATTTGTGGCCCAAGAGAGATGCCTTCCTTGACTTTTGCATCACTTAGTCCAGAAAATTTCTCTCTCAAATATTTAAAAGCCTGGCTTTCTTGGTTCATGCCTTTGATAAAATTCTTTATCAAACCCAGCTTGATATGTAGAGGTGGAAGAGCAACATCTTTTGGATCCACAAGAGGCTTGAATGAGATCACTCAACTCCGATTGGCTCAATCTGTGCGGTTGATCATCTTTCACTTCAAAATCAGGATCATGGGGTGTTGAAGTGTGTTGAGTTCTTCTTCTTCCCCACTGTCTTCATTTTCTACTTCCAACTCATAATTTTGGGGTGGAGTAGGAACTGGTAAACTGTCTGAATGTGGAATAGGTCGAATAGCCCATGCATTATCCTGGTCCCCTACCTTCATACCAAAATAATGTTGGTAGGCAGTCTTCACAAGAGGCGTCAGTTTGTGTTTCTGTGACGAAAATGTTATTTCACCACAAATGTAACAAAAATTCTTCACTAAACTTAAACATTTCCGTGGCATGTTGATGTAAAAAATTTTGCTCTTTAAAACTCTCCAAAACGAAAAAAATTCTGCACTAATTACAACAGATACCCCGAAATTCACAGTCACAACAATGGTGTTTACGTTTTTAATTTACCCACAGCTAGACTACTGTTGTATTTTGACAGTTGACAAGTGTGCCAACATCGAAAAACAAATTTTCCCGAAACTGACAATTTTGACTATAGAGAATATAAAATGTCACTGTATCTCCAAAACAAGAGCTAATCGGTAATTTATATGGTGATTTCTGAATTCAGCAGGTGAAAATACATAAGAATCAGCTATTTTCGAGTCCGAAACATTTCCATTGTTGGGCAGTGATATATTTATCCTTCGTGATTGTGACGTGCTGCAGCTGGCCTATCCCAGACTCGTGAGAAGAATGTGCATTGCAAGCCCTGATATGCACTTTCACAGGCGATTTTGAACCGTAAGCGCAAAACTCACAGTTGAATTACTCGTATGTTTTTCAAGATTCCGTCATTAAATTTAAATGACAGTTTAAAAATTTATATCGCGGTAGATGGAAATCCTTAAATTAGTGAGGACTTAAAATATGCAAGCCTCTTTTAGAATGATATAAATTTTATTTTACTGTCACGAAGCTTGTGGTTTCAGAATGTTTTAAATTTACACGTACCGATCTTAATGCCCCTAATATTTCATCCATAATTATTAGGTAAACCACCAGTCGTATACTTTCATATAATTATGACAGTCTCACTTTCAACAATTTAAAAATTCACATACTAGAATGTCCAAAAGTTCTGAGACCCCCTTTAAATTTTCTGTGGAATGACCCTATAGTAAAAGCAGAGTTTTTTTATTGGTTCTTGAGTTGATTCCTAAAATAATCCATATATCCTGTAAAGGTTTTACACATCTTCTACAGTTTCCCCTCTATGTATCAAAACTACAATCTTCCATTTGACTGAGACATTTCATGTTTGTTCCTATTTTTTCCTTCAAATTCTGCACTTGAATTGTGTCAAAACATGAATTTTTTTGCCTTCACTTTACTTAAGGGTCTCGCTTCGATGTTTGTCTAACTAAAGGTGAGATCCAAGTCTCACAACATTGGATCTTTACACATTGATTATAAATTGATATTAAGTCATAATAGACGAGACTTTGGTGACCTATGTGTAGTGTAAATCTTAGGATTGTGTTGTCCAAGTTCCTTAATAAAATCAATGCCACTTTTAGAAATATTTTCATAAAATTTAATCACTTGACTTTTTAGGATGAGGTGTTCTGAGTTCATATTCACGTTCTGATTAATTTCACTGTTTCTTGTATATTTTTCAACAGAAGAAATTATCCGTAGAGACTTATTTTGAACTAGATTATATCACTCCAAATTGAAAGATGCCTCAATCCTTTTTATTTATTTATTATTTATTTTGTTGCACTGCAAGTGAGTCAACAACCCGGTGACAGTGTTGCAATAAATACCAGCCATACATATATACAAAAATGACGCACTATACATACAGTTACACATTAAATATCACAACAGCTATTTACATACCTGATAATTAAGAAAAATCTCTTTCCATCCAAAACTATAGCACATAAAAATTACATAATGAGAATATTATAGGGAGAAAAAATATTATACATTATCATATACCCTATTCAATATATTTACAAAAAAATTGGCGTCAACAGGAAACGTTTCGAAGGTTTCTGCAGGTAAGTCATTCCAATCCTGAATCTTTCTATTTAAAAAAGAAAATTTGGCAATATTTGTTCTCTGAGATCTATCCCTGATTTTGTGTTTGTGATCCTTTCTACTTTTGTAATCTGATTCTTTAATTTTGCTGTGAAGCTCTTCCCATGCCAGTTGTTTCGTGTAGGCCTATACATAATAAATTAATTTTAATATATTTTTTTTTCCTTCTAGATTCTAAAGATTTCCTCCCTAGTGTTTTTAACATAGCCTTAACGCTGTCAGGTGCTTATTCATAACAAATCTTTCAGCTTTTCTCTGCATCATTTCCAACTGTGTTAATAGGCCTGCGTGATACGGATCTCATACACTTACAGCATATTCCAAATTTGGTCCCACCAATGATTTATAAGCTAACTCTTTGGTTTTTAAGGTGCTTCCCCTTAAAGCTCTAAATACGAAGTGCAATGTTTTACATGCCTTGCTAATTAAATTTCCTATACGTGTATTCCAGTTCAATTCCTTATTAAGAGTTATTCCTATATAATTGCACCATTCTACTCTCGTTATAAATTCATCTTTCATTTCGTAATCATAGCAAAATTTTACTCTTTAGCAAAATTTTACTCTAGCCACTAGTTGTCAGGGCTATTTCTGTTTTAATAATTTTGTGACATTTTTCTCCTGGGCCTTCAACTGCTGAATGAACTTTACATCTTCCCAAATAACAATGTACATAAAGTATTTAATTGAACGACAGGCAGTGAATGCATAGTTTAATAGTAGTTCAGTATGTGACAGTTCATATGAGCGTTATGTTTGTATATGATGTTTGTCTCATGCATACGTATAACTCAGTGTGAGGATAACAGCTTGTAACCATTCTCCCTACTCATTCAGGTAATAGCACCACAAATCACGGCGTGTGTACTCACAACAAAGGCCCTATTTACATAAAAGCTCGCTGCTTAGAAATTCACATTTTCCTCGAAAATGGAGACCGCTTGCGTATCACAGACTAATAGGAATTCAGCGACATCTGACGTTTGTGACCGCTGATGCGTTAACTGCTGGAAGTTTGCAGAATTCCACGATATATTTGAATGTAAATATGCCTTCACAGTTTTAGTGCAAATGAATGCATTAGTTTTATCTCCATTTCAGTAATTAGATAAATAAAGCTAAACTTTAATTGAATTATATAGAACAGATTATTATATATTAAATAAAATACAATAATTCAGACGGAAGTACTGCACTTATTGGCATAAAATTGAATTGTATAGAGCAGTTTATTACATATTAAATAAAATACAATAATTCCAGACGGAAGTACTGAACTTATTGGCATACAATTGAATTGTATAGAACAGCTTATTATATATTAAATAAAATACAATAATTCCAGACGGAAGTACTGCACTTATTGGCATAAAATTGAATTGTATAGAGCAGCTTATTATATATTAAATAAAATACAATAATTTCAGACGGAAGTACTGCACTTATTGGCATACAACTGAATTGTATAGAACAGCTTATTGTATATTAAATAAAATACAATAATTACAGACGGAAGTACTCCACTTATTGGCATAAAATTTAGGCCTGTCATGTATTTAATTCTGTTAAATTGAATGATTTCCATTATTTTTCGCCTGTATGATACAAAAGCAGAATTTAGAATAAATATTAAAATTATATGGTGTATTAAGATTGCATTCAATTTTTATATGAATACATACATATATAATTTTAACACACCACAATACGTCCAAAATTAAACTAATTAAATTTTTTTCAATTTTTACCTCGTAACGAATAATGATAAAAACTACGGGAAACAAAATTACGTCGCAACAGTTATCAGGGATTTTTTCGACTGAACTCTTATAACCCGGTGTTTCGACGGTTGCAGCAGGTGCAGGGTCGTTGCAAGTATGTAGATGTTCGTCTGAAACCTGGCTAAGAAATAGAAAACGGATGCGAGAATGCGAAAATGTAATATGAAGTGAATGCGAGTTAAATACCAAGGATTTTCGTGCACACAACTGTTATTGGATCCATATATAACAGGAATTTTTAATGAAGTCGCATATATTTTCATGTTTAATATTTTTCTTTATATACTTTATTTAATTTTTATCGGTATTTTATCTTAAGCATTAAATTCAGAACAAATTAACGAACGGCATGCGTATGCCGGACGCATGACATGAACCTCAAAATCCTAACATGGAGCCAGACAGATGGCCACCCTATCTGAAATGTGGTTAGTATTGGTACTACTACAAACTAAAGGCCTGCTTTGATCCACCTTCATAAGTGAGAGTAGTTTCAGACAGTAAGCGTTGCTCTTGCTACAATATTAATACTGGACAAACATCACCACGATGAAGTGCTCATCTGAATGCAAGCGTGGCCTACTAGGTAATTAGTAATTTGTAATTCGGGTAAGTGCGATGTAAATTATGCTGGTCGTGCGATTCAACATTACGCTGAATGGAACACAGCGATGGATATCTTGCATTCAGTAATTACATCTCAAATCAAAGCTCAGATGGTCACAGTAAGAGTACACTAATTGAGCAATTACGTACTACAATACACAGATTAATAGCTTACATATTGCACTATCTGATGCGTAATTAGAAAGCATCTACACTGAATTTAACAAGCAATATCATTAGACGACCTATACAACACATTTTCTTTTTTAAATCTAATTCAGTTTCTTTGCCTTTATTTTGGGATGGGTTTGGTGTTATTAAAAGAAGAGGGGTTTGTGTAGCTCATATCTGGGCCTTTTTATTCTTCTCTACGAAAAACAGCCAAATTTTAAGTTTTCTTGTTTCAGGTGTTCCATTGTAATGGGTGTTATCATTGGACCGTTAAAAAGGCAAGTTATGGGAAAGAATTAATAGTTACGAGGGTGGATCGGAAAGTAACGCACAATATATTAGAACAAGTTTAATAGGTAGAATTACAAACAAATGCACACATGAAGGGACATCTTTTTTTCTATTTTTCTAAATAGTCGCCAAGTACTCTACAAATCAATAACTAGTTTCTCGATAGCTCTCATAGAAGGCGAGATTTGAATGTTTGAAAAAGTGCCCTTTCCTCTTTTTTGCAGTTATTATTGCGGGTTTGTCAAGCCAAGGCTAAAGAATAAGAGTGCTGCGCAGCGACAATAAATTAAACCAAAAGCACTTCGAAATCTACCTCAGCCTGTAGGCCTGTCTAAAGAGATTTTTTCATGTTATTTAACTATTTTGAACGTAACCGGTGTTACAGTAACTGTAACGGGTGTTACATACTTGACAGAAATCATTACATTGAGCAAATTAGGCAAAATAGTTATCACATTAAAGGAGATAATAAGATAACATAAGGACAAATTTCATATTATTTGTTGAAATTAATAAATTAAGCATTAACCGGGGCTAAGAACAATATTATCAACTTATATAAAATTATTATCTTACTCCTTGCATTCAAATAGCTAAAGTTAGGCATATTTTCATATTATTAAATATAATTTTTAATTCAATTGAAACATAAGACTTAATCAAGCACTAATATTGTTATAAATTCCATTCTTAAACCTAATTTTGAAACCTCAAGAACTGTTATACTTGCACATATAAAACACTGAAAATATTTATAAATATTATCAAATAAGTAGGAACAAATTATATAAACAAGCAGAACTAGCTCGAATAAATAAATTTTACTAAGCAAGAAGTTTAATTTTAAAAGTATGTAACTATTTTTTTTAATGATAGTGTAAAGGGCGTTACTTGAAATGAACCTGCAATGAACCTATGTGATAATAGCTTCGGTGTTTATTTACCTTAAAAATCGATAATTTTTTCTTCCTTCAAACATTGTCAAAATACAAGTTCGATCTGCAGGAACAAACTGCAGGACTTCTATTGGGCAATTATATGATCTAAATTATGGTTTGAAACTTTATAATGCTCTTATTTCTGATAATTTTATTTCATCAGATTTATTGTCAACCTATTTAAAATAATTTTTTTAAAATCTATTCACTATTATTAATAAAAACTTACGGTATTTGCCTTTCAATTTTTAACCTTATTTTCTTCCACCAAATCCTGAATGATTAGCATTTGATATAAACAATAGGCATATGCCTATTTGTAAAATGGATTTCCGTTTTTGGTAATTTTTAACTTGATATTTTAATTTCCTGTTGTAAAAATATATGCCTTTTATTAAATGGAGTTCTGTTTTTCGTAATTTTGAACCACCTATTTTAATTTCCTGTTGTAAACATTGTTAACTGTTCTTAGTTTATATATTAATTTTTTGTATATATTTGTAAATTTCTCTGGTCTCTCTTATTAAAAGATGTGATAATTGCAGCTCCTAAACAAGAGGTTTAGTCATCTGGGCTTTTCGAAGATAGTGCATAGGCTATGTAAGATTTTGTAATGTATGATAGAAAATAAAAGAAATCACTCCTTTTAAATTTGGTGCATATTTTTCGATAAAATACACGTGATTTCAGTTAGAGAACTAGCCTATAATTTCAGTTTACTTTGATTTCTAGGATATTATGCTTGAGAGTACAGTATAATAGTTTTCAATGCGATCTAAATAGGATCCGAGTCTACATGGTGTGCAAACGAATTGAGTACGATTCGTTCCCACTTTCTAGCCGTAATGACACTGCAGCAAACTCAGATCGTATTCAAATACCATTTGTATGTGTGTAGGCTACTCAATAAGGGCAGCGAACGGTGTGAATACACCAGGTGAACGAATAACAATAAGTAACGTATACAAGTAATGTAAATTCCAAAAGCCCAATCTTAATATCTTTTTACAATTTACTTTGAAATATCTTACAAAAACAACGAATTCACTGTATATGGTGGATTAAATTGTTTGCCCCTTGGAGCCTTGTAAACAAAACTCTCCTTTCTTAGTAGATGAAAAAAATGACGCATCCTATCATGGAAGCTAATACATTTAAAACTTACATCCAAGATAGTTCTTGATTGATATCTTCATCGGTTTAAGAGGATTAGTTTCAAATTTCATGTAGTGCAGAATGATTGAAATGTACTCATGATTTATATTCAGATAATAGAGGGGGGAAAATATTCGGACCTAAGAGAGATGAAAACGCAGACTGGAGAAAGTTGCATATTGACGAGTTCCATAAACTGTACTCTCCAACGAACATAGTAAGGGTAATTAAATCACGGAGGATGAAATGAGCTGGACATGCGCGCATGGAGAAGGAAAGACATATCTCAAAAATATGACCAGGAGAACCGAAGAGAAAATACCGCTTGGAAAATCTAAAAATAATATGTGAGAGAATTATTAGAATAGATTTAAGGGAGACAGGTTTCGAAAGGGATGGTTGGATGGAGCTAGCACAGGATAGGGTTGATTGGCGGGCTCATATATGTGCGGCAATGAATCTCCGGGTTCCATAAAATAGATAATATTCCTTTAGCTTGCTTAGGAATTGTCTACTGCCATTCAGTAAGTTATTAATTAAATTTGTAGAGGTAGGTCTATGCGAGCAGTCATTTACCTCTTTACTTAACATATTGATTTAAGAAAGGCGTTAAGTTTTAAATTGGAGTCGGATTAATCTTTAAAAGAAAGCATTCAGCAACATAATTGTTTTTACACTATAACTATAAAACTATAATTATTACATTTATTCATTCATATATTTTTGTGTTAAGACAGGAGAGAATTTTGGTAAGAGCTGTTTATAAATAAAGTTAGTGTTAAGTTTACTGTTTGAAATGACTGGAATGGCTGAAGTCGAATGCAAAACATTACCTACGTCATGGTGAAGAAGAATGGGAGCAATTGTTCAGAAGAGACAAAAGGGTGTATCTCATAGACTTGGAGCATTTGGAACGTCCCGAGGTTCCTGAACGCTACTGTTTCCGGCCATTTTCTGGGTCATATTAAGGTTTCTAGACTCTTGGCTACATATCTGCGTTCCAGCTTAGCGTTCTCGTAATATCAGCTTTAAGGCAGGATTTAAAGAAATCGGGTAAATATATTACAAGGATAACGAAAATAATTATTTCTTATCAATGTAAATAGTCCTAAAAGAGGCACTGATTATTAATACACTAGTAAATAGAGTCGGATTTTCTGTTTCGATGAAAGCCTCAGTATTCATATTTCTCTAAGAATGGAGCTATTATGGGATTGAGGATCATCCTAATGACAGGAACAGGCAACTTTCAATGTTACGATTCGCGTAGGTTATCCTAAAGCAGAAGAAATTCTTCTGTCAAATGGTTATTTCATATAATATCGAGATGTTTTATTAAACCCCCCACCAAAAAAATAGTGGAGCACATGCTCTTCTTTCAAGAAAACATTCAATGTGCGATTCTGTGTTAATTTTGTCTGAAATGGATAACCGTTTAATAACTTTTAAGAAGACTCAAAGAAGAGACAAGCAAACCCATACAATTTTATTCATATAAACAGATATTACTATCATGCGGCTATTCTTCAACATTCTGCATTCATTAAATAGCAATTTGTGTTCCAATGTAATACTCTGAAAGGTGAAATGGTCACCAAACATCACAGATTACAGGTATTTCACATCACGTACGTAGGTAATCATTGGTCTTTGTACATGTGTTCAAGTCTAATGAGAAGCAGTAATTAAGAGTACAGTTCTATGTAACTCCATAGAATTTAAACATGAATCACTAATACTAAACAGTAAAGCTATTTGTAAGTCACAAATTAGCAGATGCGGATTGATAAATAACACCCAATGGTTTAATCATCTCTAATATCAGGTATTTTTATTTAAGTTTTAAATATGACTTAGGCTATATTGCACTTTAAAGGCAATTTTCGTTATAGATTTAACATAACATTTTAAAGTCTCTGAATGAATTTAAATACATATTCAGAAACAAAGTGATTTCAGGAATACCGGTATTACACCGAAATACCCGAATTTTCAGGCCTTTTTAATAATAGTAAATGCATTTTTCTCAGGTCAGATTTTTCCGTTGAGTAAAATAGGAGTTGAAATTGCAGCCTCTATTTTCTCACTGCCAACATTTGGCGCATTTGGCACTGTTGTCAGTCCAAGTGAAAATTCCCTGTTGCGACCAAGGGACAAGTTAGACCTAAAATATCCTCAAAATTCGGGTATTTCGGTAAACTGGCCTTCATTCTCCTGACATAACGATTAGGATTTCTTTTCTGAGGCTAGAAATCGAATACACACTAGTCATTCTTCGTGTAACCGCAGGGGCTTACGTGGAAGTGTTGTGATTTTTTTATACCAACTTAATACTTAATACGACTTACGTTTGGGAATAAAATTATCCTATCTTTATTTATATTGTATTGGGAGCAATATAAAATTAAAGCATTTCGGTGTGGATACCCTGTATGTTTTAATGGTTTGTCTTTTTTAAAATTATTTTGACTTGCTCAAACGGTAAATAACACAATCCGTAATTGACAATATCAATCTTCATTACACTATAATAATTTCAATTGAGTCATAAGCGTTAATTGATACATTCACATTTTCATTACTTGTTTAAATAATTAATTAATTAGGCTATTCATTCACTTAATATTTGAATTAATCTGCTTCTGACAGCTACACAAATCTGTAAAATACATATTATTTCAATGTATCCGTTAGGTGCTGAATTTATATTATAATGATTTTTAGCCTACGTACACTAGCTAAACCTATAGACATATATGTTTCTAATTATATTATATAGACCTATGGCGCTATATGATAAGGCATATTATAACGAAAATAATGATGATGTGATAGTGATTTCGAAATGATAATGCTACTGATAATGGTTATAAGAAAAGTGAAATATTGCTGTTCAAGAGACATACAAACTTACCATAGCTTAAAGTAAACACAGGAAATGTAAGCTATAATTTATATTCGTATCCACAACCAGAAGACAGAAATCATATTTTAAAATAATGAATGGAATAGGCAACGCGAAAGTATAAGTTTTGTTTCCTTTTTTGGAAGTTACACTACATGAAATACGAAGTGAATAAATTAAAATATCCATCCCCTTCCTCTGAGAGAGAAAAACGAAAAAAGGAAGACGCAAAATTGCGGTCAGCTGAAGTCAGTAATACCCATGAGCAGCAGATAAAAACACACGTCATCTACAGTATGGTACACAATACTGTTCAACACTCCTCAATTGGCTAAATTGAAGCACTCCTAACCTTACATAAGGAACATCTCTACTCTTACAAAATAACAAAATAAATCTAGCACACATGGTCTGAAATTAGTATAAATATTACTCTCTTGTGATTTGCGTTACAGCAACAGATTAGTGTCTAAACTAAATTTTAAGCACTAATTTATAGTAACACGATAATACTATTTTACTGTCTTCTACAATTAAAAATATATAATGTATTATGAATTTTATTCTCTCACTTCCCTAAGCCCTAATACGATTAAATGTTAAAATGTCCGTTTTTATCTAAAATAACTTTAAAATTTCCAAATTTTAAATGTAAGGTTTGTACTAAATTGATGTTTAAAAATGAATTCACAAGATTAAATATTTATTTTAATAATTGATTTTTCGCATTCAGTTAAAATGCATTTTAATAAACTGTCAGCTAAACTTAAAAATACTTTCACTGGAAAAGGAAGAAAAAATGTTTTCATGTTTGCATATCTGAAGTTTTAAAATTCTTCCTCATTTATTATTATTTTCACTTATTTCTTGTAGAGATAAGGAATATAGGATATATGGGATTAGAATTTTTGTGGATTTATCTTACAAAACGTGATTTTTTTTAAATTTTGATTTTAATTTTTTTTAAGAAACTTACTGATAATCCTTCAGATTCGTGTAGTCGTGTAATTCTGCATAAAGTAAACTTTTTACAACTAGGTCACTTTTATAGACATTTTAAACATTAATTCAAGTTGCAATTACATTTAAAACTAACAACTGAAATAAATAGCCGATATAAATTATTTTCACTTGTAATATGTAATCCGTTAATACAAATTTTTTAAAGACATTGCTCTTGTAGAATTGTGTTATTTGCTTTAATGTCGCTATGTATTTGCTGTTACATTTATCTGGCAAGTCGCATATTTTTCCGGAACTGAGAATGGAAGCATTAACCACACTTCTCATTAAACATAATAAGGAATAATATCATCTAGTTCTGTCAACTAATGGATAAAACAATTGTACTGCTAATAAGTAAAGTAGGCAAGCTTGGCAAAAACAAAAGAACAGGGCCATGGATGCCGAGTCAAGGATTTGTGATTTCCCATGATAATGTATATAAGTTTAATTCACACAATCATAGACTTGTCACTTCAAATTCTAATAATGCAAAATGGAAAGAAGGGATTAACGTTGGCTACTTGAAATTATGTTCTTAAATAAATTCGTTGTGTCAGGGAAATGCTTGGCAAGTCTGTTGACATCTAGTGGAAAGCCACTTAAACCAGAAGTCAGAACCAATTCAATGCGAATGCAGAATGATAATTCAATTTTCAGATAATTTGTCGACGTGATAAAAATATTTCAGATCTATTCAACTCCGTTCGACATCTTTACGAATAGCATCATGTTAGGTCCCTTCATGTTTATAGATACTGTAGATAGGTATCGGATAATTTTCAGCATTTGGGATAACATACATATTTGATGTGGGAAAGCACCAAATTTCATTTAAGAATAGAGCAATAGTGACAATAAAAGTTCTTCGTTTTAGCTTCGATTTGAGAACATTTTAGGAGAAATTCGTACCCATGAAATTAGCTTGACTCATGGCGCTAGAAGGAATCTATCCCCCTTAATTTTCTACCTCAACGCAATATATACAGTACAGATTTCACCCTGTCCTGTGAGTCAAATTCTGGCTGGTTCAATTGGGAGTGCAACGGCATAGAAAGTTGAAGGCCACGAATATGTCAAGAGGATTTTCTCTAACGTATTATAATGTAACGTGGAAAAATATTTACATTTTCCCATGTTATTCATTTATTTTAATATAATGTTTACTCTCCATAGAGCAAAGCTCATGCAAGGGGTGACATTGCTTCCAAAATTTGGAAACGTAATTTAATTATACTACCTAATAAAATTTTACTTAAGCCTATAACAGCAATAACACAGTAGCAGAAAAAATGTACAGATAGAGCCTATTGTTCAATCAGATAAAAAACTTGTTTGTACTATGTTGTTTTGTTTGTTGTTCATATACGTATGGAGAAGGTGGATATAGACATGACACTGATGACTAAATTCCTGATAAAGATACAGAGAGAACTGAGATCGATAGAGGATAGTAATTGGAGCCCCCGAAGGGGGCATGCTGCCAGATGAAGCATTGTACATAACCCTGTCCTGTGATAGCAATATCTCAGCGTTCGACACTAATGTTACCTTCGTCTTCAATCATCCACACAGCAGATGCTTTTCATTCGCTGCCAAATTGCTTTCCGTTTTATCTAGAATTTCTTCTGCTCCTGGGATTCTGATAGCGTAGGCTTGAAGGCATGCGGCAGATATTCCTCTCTGGGGCATTGTAACATCACGAATGCACTTTTTCAGATAAGAAACGTATTACATACAATATCCAGTGGTATAACTTTCTTGTATTAATAAATGTCACAATGAATGTAGGCTATATTTGTGAGAGAAGAGTGAAATCAAGGTTGTCAGGTTTTTTCTATACCACTATAGCCAATGTAGAACAAAAAGTAAACAAATTTCTCCATATCATAAATCCAACGAAAAGAGGGCATAAAAGGTATGGAAAATTTCATGTCACATTTATATTTTATCATATTGAATAGAACTTGAGTACTTTGCGTTATGTCTGTGTATTAACTCTATCCATGGCATACTAACCTAAAATAAGAATTTTATACTCAGAGATTTCATAATAAAATCAGGCAAATTGATGTAAAAAAAGTGCCAGAATGCTTTTGTTTAATCAGTGATAATAATTGCAATTATGATATGCGGAAAATAAGCTACTTTTTAAATTCATTTCCAGCTCCAGATTGATTCATTAAGCAGGGCTTACGGAAGAACAACGAAATAGAACGAATCTTGTGCTTCCGTATGGGCAAACGGATTCGAAATGAAACTAAATTCATTGCCGAGCATACGGGCGATCATTACCCAGAATCGTTGCATGACTGCCGAGAAACGGAGCTCCTGGCACGCGGTGAAAATAGCAGATAGCCTACCTCTCTTCATAGGTTTAGTTTATTATCATTACTAATATTTGTTAACTCCGAGTTAGGCTTTTAACCCAAGGGAAAGTAGGGGTTAACTTAACCCCAGGCATAACCCCGTGTTAAAACTAACTCTTAGCGATGAAGCCGGGCAAAAGGTTTTCATCCTCGTGTTACGACAGTCATTCTTAAAATCCAGCTTTTCTAATGAATTTACTCCATTGATTTTAAACATTGATTTCACTTGTCGGCTAAAAGTTTTGCTTTTTTTGCAAATAATTGCCCCCTAAAAGAGGGTTTTCCAATGCTCGCTGCTGCCAAAACCCTTTGAATACGGCCTCAAAGCAATCTGGATAACTGGCGATCCGGATAGTTGGAGTTCGGATAATTGGGTTTCTACTGTAATTGTTTCACGAAAATTGTTCTTTTCCGGATGCAGGGGTTCCTGTGCAGAACGCCTTCTACCCGGTCTCCTCTGAAAGCCCAAGAAATTTGTAATGGGATTTTCCGAACACCTTGCATAAATCTCCGCTAAAAAACTTAGGGGGTATGCATAGGCATACAGCTTTAATTCTACTTAATTACATTGAAATATATCCACCATCTAAAGATAATCATTTGTAATGCATTTTCCGTGTATCTTCTAATTCTTTCAGAGCTAGTCTGGAAAGTTTAACAACTTCTCCTTTCACATTCGCATTAATAATGTCGTACAAAAAAAAAAAAACTCGGTTAAATGCATTAGCTTTCCTGTTATGTCATTCCAGTTTTCTTTGTAAATGTTCAAAACTCCTTTTGAAATATACTGTAACAGGAACATTACAGTTGCTAAGACTCTTGAAGGTAAAGTGCATAGCACCATCATTATTTCCCGAATGCAGGCGTTACAAGGAGAATTCTTTTAAAACTTGGCATCAAGTGTGTGAAGGATTCCGCAGTGTAGTTCTCTTTTGTTTGGAGCCCGCATCTTTTCATGGCTCCAGTCCAGTTGCCTCCGGATTTATTCTACAGAATCTGCACCTCGTAGAGATGTTGCCTTTTGATAAATTGCATTCTCTTCTTTCTTTCCATCGAATAACCACGCGAAAAGAGAAGTTGGCGCTTTTTGCAATCCCTATCCCGTTATCTTCATTGCATTCATTTAGTAAATTATCCTCATTGAATTTCCTTTCTTAATTACAAACACTCTGTAAGAAAACATCTTAATAAAGGTTATTCGCTTTTAGTAGAATGAGGTTAGATTATCGTATTTCAATCTGAATGTAATATATCATAAGGTAGTGAAGTTTATTCTTTTGATTATTTTTATAGGAACATCTATAGCCCCATTTTAATTTTTTCCTAAGTTTGTACATTTCGTATAATTAGCAAAATTGTAAAATAAACTAATGTTTATAAACCAATATTCATTTTATGTCACAAGTCTGCATCATTATAATTTTCGGAAAATATCCTAGCAGTACAATTAATATTAAATATAAATTTGTATATGTTTGATTGGATTTATGTATGTGTAGATGAGTATGGGTAAGAATAAAACAAGTAATCTAAATCTAACAGATTGTGTACACAGCTTAATATAAGGTCTGCACCATTAAAATGTAAATGACATTTAAGTGAAGGAAGTTACAGGGAGTTTTAAAAGTGAGGAATATTCCTTAAGAGTGTTAAAGAGACAACATGTTCCACAAACATTAACCAAGTGATGGTGCTGTTAAGTTTAACTGGAGGTTTGTATAATGTAATATCACACTGTGGTATAAAAGTGTATAGTGATGCCTATTCATGCCGTCGAGGCCCCTAGGGATCCTGGATATTGAGGCTCCCAGATTTTTAGACATTCGGCACATGAGCCTTACGCACCGGCCCCTTTACCCCCAGGATTTCTCCTCGTGGTCATTTCTGTTAGAGGCCGAGTCGACCCCAGGACCATAGTGCCACCAGAAATATTAGGCCAATTGAAAAGTCCCAATGACCTAATCGGGATCGAACCCGCGACCTTCCCGTTTGTAGCGCAGTGCACGGCGTACCCCCACACTGTGGTAGAGCCTATAAAATGAATACTTCTCAATAACGATCAGGGACCGGATTTTTATGTAATATCAAGGTATGCAATACGTAGATATTATTGAAAGAAAAATAAGCTGAATATGTACTAAATATGTCATATCAAGAAAGTATATAATATAATATGACAGGTATAGGTCAAGTAAAATCGAACTTAAAGCAACGATAAGCAATGTAATCAACTAGTCGCAATGACAGCAACTGTCTCCGCATTTTGAATATTCTGCAATGCGGAAGGTGTTAGGTGCAATAAACATTTTACTGATCAATGATTTAAACATGAAGTCATAAGAAGGGACAATAATAATTGAAACTTGTTTAAAAATAATTCTTCCAGATCGTTACCGTTGGAAACCAAGTGCCAATTAAAATGTATATGCATTTATTAAAAAACTTTGTTCGACAAGTGACATTCCTGCCTCATTCGAAAAGGTTGGATTAATTTGAGTTCCAGCCCTTAACCATATCGTCTGATTTTTAGGAAAATCCTATTTCTATATAGGCTAAAACACTTACGAACAAAAAATAACATTAACCTTTCAGAGCGGAATTTATAAATTGGTAATAAGGCAGTCACCACGTAAGAACATCAGTGGACTCTTAAGTTTATAGTCAATGAGGAAAATTTTAATGGAATAGCTGGTTTTAATGAATGACAATGATGGCCTATCACTTTAATAAAAAATCTCACATTTTACATAAACTATTATTCTATTAATCTTATATTTCCCCTTTTATCTCTATACGCATTTATACGTAAATAGCACTGAAAAGGTTAAAAGCTAGTGATTTTAATCTATCAATTTTTAAGGTTGCATTTTCCAGTTTCATTCTATAATCTAGCTTGTTTTCGAAGGATCCTTTCTTGGACGGATGAAATCTGTGTATTTCAAATTGTGAAGATACCCATTATATATTTTTCTTTTAGAGAAGAAAAAACAACTAAGAAAACTAAATATGTAGTTTTATGTCATAAGTAAAGTAAAGAGGTCCCTTTACAGGCCACAAGGTCCTTAGAGTCTAGGAGGTTGATTTTTCCAGACTTTTAGACATTCGGCCCGTGAAGGTGGTAAGCTTGTCAGCCTGACATACTGGCCGCCTTTACCCCAGGATTGCTCCTGGCACTCATTTCTCTTAAAAGCTGAGATGACCAAGGGCAATAGTGCTACCAGAAGGATTAGTCCAATTGAAAAACCCCAAAGACCTCATCGGGTACCGAACCCGCAACCTTCCTGTTTTTAGCGTAGTGTTTCAACCAACTGTGCCACGGCCACCCCAGTTTTATGTAATATGAAGCCAAATATGTATTATGGGTTTAATGTGTAAAAATATGTAATAACTAATATAAAATGCTAATATCAATGGTAATTATAAGATCTGCAAGGATTCATTATTTACTTTCGGTTAGGACGAAAGGAATAAAATATGTAATTACATTTTTTAAAATCCGGTCCCTAGTAATTATTTACCAGTAAAGCCATGGTTAATGTCAGAATTCTGACTATAATAAAATTAGAATCAGGGTCAAACGCTTCAGTGTAAATTTTCTGGCTTAATGATAAGAGCAGAGGAAGAAATTACAAACCTACAGACAGTAGCCAAACCAAGAATTTTAGTCGCCATTATTATTAAATATGGTATAGCATTACTGGCTTTTGAGTGTTGTGAAGAACTATCCCTATCTTTTTTGTTCTTGACACATGAAAACAGCATATAGGCATATCAATTTTAAATGTGTAAGATTAAATAATTAAATAAGAAAACAACGCACACTAACTGATCTATCCCGCTATTAAAAAAACAAACATGTATAATATTTTTTTCGGAGCACGAACTAGTTTGTGTCGGATTATTAAAACAAATGAAATATTTTGGAAATATTTTACGGCTGTAACAACTACAGGCAAACACAAACTACATTCCTTGCTATTACAGAAGCTAGAACGACTGGCTAAAACACAGTGGGCCAAAAACCTAGGAATGTCGCGATGGAATTTCAAATTACAGTACATCGATAACTTCCTGTTATTTCCGAATACTTCCGTGTAAATTCGAATATCAAGTTTCTTACGTCAAAAGTGACTGCCTGTTGTAATATCTGATATTAAATTTTATTTTTGTTAACGTAAACCAAAATAATAACAGTAAATAAAATAGTAGCTTTTCAAAATTAATCTTTGTCGCCCACCTCAGAATTCTGGTCGCAATAGCCACCTGACGACAGGAAATTTTGTACCCTGGATTAGAGCATTTTAAAATGAGATGGTACAGCCCTTGCCATGGTTTTATATTAATGACATTTAAAAGATTAATGACTGGCGTTATACTACTGTATGTCAGTAATGAATATTATTCAATATTTTCCTATTTTATAAAAAATTACCCTTCATTTTCCTGTACCCTAAAGCCTTATAACTGTGAGAGGTTCCAACATAATATTCGGAAGGGGAAGACAAAGTTGTTAGTGTCACTGTGGAGCCAAATTATCTTGGTGACAGAGTATCAGGCTGAAAACCCGGGTTAGATTTCGGTCAAGGACAATTCTTTTTCTCTATAGGATACCATGGTTAATATAATGGTGTATACCGCGTAATACCGTGTACTATTACAAGTATATTATTTCGCCAGCAGATGTTCTGCATAATATCCTCTGCGTAATTAATTATCTGCTGTTGTGGCATAATTAATGATGATAATTAATGATGATAGTCGAAACCATGAATAAATTTAATTACATGGGTATTAATTACATGCATTTATCTAATCTTCCCTATCTTTCAATTATAGACCACGGTAAATGCTTAAATGCAAAGTATAAAACTTATTTTTTCCTAATAAACCTACCGTAACATTTAAGTTATTTTATGAAACCAAGATTCTGTATCTTAAATAAACCCTATTCAAAGAGCATGCAATGAGAGGGAGCATAATCCTAGACAACATAATTTTCATTCACAATAATGCAAATGAAGTAAAACCGAAACCTTTAACGGTAATGCAGTTAAGTTTGGCGATAATGAATGATACGGTAAAAAAGCAAATAGCTAAACAAACGGAACTTGTCTCACATGTCTGACATGGCTTTTTGTAGTCTCGATAAATTTTAAACCTTTTTCTGAATTTGAAATTTATTTTAATTTTGACTAAGTTAGCCTATATACCCATGAGAATTACCAATAACTTACAAAATTATTCTTATCCCTATTAAGTAAACTCTATTTATGAAACAAGAATAATTATAATTGTAAGTTATTGTCAACTCTCCAGGGCCCTATTTCATAAAAGTTACAATTTTACAGGTGACAGGTGACATATAATTGTTTTACAAGTTTACATTTTGACAATTGCGTTTTTCATAAAAGCTGACAACTTTACATAAATGTCATGACAATTTTGTAGAATTGTATGACAATTTTACATATTGTTGTTTCTCAAAACTTTTGAGTTTACAGGTAAAAGTCCGACAAATATGTCAAATCTAAGGATGCCTACCATTTATGAAACATTAGATTTTGGTGACATATTTACAAGTTTACAAAAAATGTAGAATTGTCATTACAGAAGTGACAGGCAATCTTTCATATGTAGGGCAAGTTAGTAGGTTATGTAAATGTGTGGCATAACTTGGTAAACTCTTTCTTGTCAATAAACTTGCTAAATTGTTTTGTTAATAATGAAAACTAGTAGTAAAGATATTGGTAGTAGTGAGTGTGATGAAAAAATAGACATGAGACCACACAGGGTTTTTAGGCAACGAGTTAACCTAACTTTCAATTTCTGTGACTTTGCAAAGAGAAATATAATTCAATTATTTTCGATAGTAATAATCGATCGCTTAGGTATCACATTCGATATTGAGATCGATTATCGCACGCGTATATGAGAGCCATCTACAGTGTACTAAAGTAATCTTTAGGTGACATAAAATTGTCGTGTTTATGAAAAGGGTTCTTTTAGTCTTGACAATTTACATTAATTTGCCTGTAATGTAAGGAAAAGTTGTAATATTTATGAAAAATACAATTGTCATAACATATTGACAAATTTGTCAGATTTGACATAATTGTCGTATATGTCACACCTGTAGAGTTTTATGAAATAGGGCCCTGGTTATACATATTAATAAGGGAATAAGGTGGTTAGTATATTTTTTCGGTGTAGACCCTTCATTAGGCCAAGATGAAATTCATTAATATTAACGAAGTTATATAAGTCAGGTCTGCGTTAGGCTTATTGTGCTAAATGAGATTTACCTTAAATCAATAAAGGCCTATATTCTATATAATGTTAAAATCTGCACTGTTATATTAATTTCGCCAAGTATAGAGAAACTATGGGAATTTATTATGGTAAAGTACTTACAAACCACCGTCTACAGGATTTGCAAGGATTTGCCTAATGCGATAACCTCTTGAACTCTGAAACACACAAGTCAGAGTGAAGCACTTAACAGAACTGTGGATCTTCTGGAACTACATAGTTTCCTCCTTGTAGGTCGATGATGACTTCCATTCCAAGAACTATCGTAACTAGTTGAAACAGTAATGGGTGCAAGCGATTAACTACATTCTCCATTATTCAAGTTAGGCCTGAAATGATATGTATCTATTACAAGAAAACTTACTAACGAGGGATGGGGTACACGTCATGGACAAAATTTTTTCCTATATAAATATATATATATTTTTTAAATATACAAAATAAAAAGAGCAGGCTGTGGAATGTATGTATAATGCAGATTATGGGTACTATAGTCTGAACGTTATAATAAAGAAACCTGAAGTAAACAAAAACCAGTATGTTTCTCTCACTCTTAGGTTAGAGTGAGACAGCCATACCGGTTTTTATTTACTTCAGGCTGTTTCTTAGAATGGTTAGACTTTAGATGTAGGATAATGAAGGAAACAGATATCCATAATGTTCCTTAAGCGACTGCATCGTGCCACTCTAATGTATTGCGGTACAGTACTCGGAAGCATGAAAGCACACATATTCACTCCACGAGTAAATATTTGGGGTCATTTCTTTTCAATGTACCATAGCTGTATTGTTTCTATTGCAATATTTTTAAAATTTTCAAGCAATTATTATTATTATTATTATTATTATTATTATTATTATTATTATTATTATTATTTTGCATCCTGTTGAAGTGTTATTATTTGTGATAATGAGAAAATGAACGCGTCTGCAACAATTCTTGACTACGTATTTTGTGAACATTGTGAACTGAATTACTTTACTAGTTCTTAAACAAAGTGAGTAAAATTAAGTATAAAAAGCTTAATCATGATACACTGTTTGCATTTTTTATCCTGCTCATAATAAATTATTGTTGTTGATTTAACTAGGACTATTTAGTAATAAATCAAACATTAATGTCAATGAATCTAATATTTTAAAATATCGGACAATTCCATCCCCCGTTCTGCTAATTTCCTCCATAACTCAGTTATGTGTAAGCCCTCATGAAAATGGTTCCCAGTGCGAGACACTTCATTATAACAAATGATTAACGAATACCAATGTAATATGTTCGGAATCGTATTTCGTTCTGTGGCATTATATATTAATTTTACATTCTATATTATTTGTAAAAACCAACGTTAACAATATTTCATCTTATACAGACCTTTTTAAAAGCGATATTTAAAAGCCTATCGCCAAACAATGCACTTGAGAACAAACTAAAGATAGGTTCGAGTGAGAACAGCAACAAATTTATCCGAAACTTCACTTATTTGAAGCTTCAATAATTAATGGGTAAGAGTCTAGAATCTCAGATGCGAGATTACGGTTTCAATTGACGGGATCAACGGAATAGTGGTGTAACCCCTCAGACATGGAAAATTAGATAGTGATCCTATCTGACTAACTTAGGGATGAGCTTTATTATTATATAAATGTTGAACCGATTACATCTGGTTTAGGTAGTTTTGGAGTCGATAAGCTGTTCTCTGAAACAGAATTCCTCTTGCATAATGGCAACAAGAATTTTGAAAAACAAGATAAATCCAGAGAATCTAAAGGATATCAATGATCTTCTCCAATATGTACCGTTTATTCATCATTAATATTATGATAATTTGATTTCTGTAACAGGTGTAGCAGAAATGGCAGTGAGCTTTTTCTTGTATTTAATCGTGTGTAGAACTGAATAATCATTGGAACTTATAACTGAAACTAATACAAATCCTCTAAAAGAATATTTCATTGCATGTAAAAATCCGACATTTAATGCAGAATTTTTCGTATCCTTTAACAAGTAGAAATTAATGTCACTGCAACAGGGTTTCAGGGTTTCAGGGTGTACGAAAAATTTGAATAGTAGACTATGTAACATTGTAGTTAAGTTGACCAAGCACCATAAAGCACCCCACTATCAACTGAAGTCTATTTTTCAATATGTATTAAAAACCACAAATGCAGAACTTTAACTTGGTTTTTCTCTAAACTTAAAAAAAAAAATAGGCTTAGCCCAGTGTTACCCTAGCCTCTCGATTCCTTTTCAGTGGGCTTGTGTTGAAACCTTTTCCTCACCTAGAAAGACATGGGAGACCAGGATTTCGCGTTTCCGTATTCAAAGACTAGTATTTTTTTTAACAATCAATGGAATTTGAGTTATTCTAAATGTTGTCTGTTTTATAAGGTCAGGGTTTATTTGATTTTAAAAATTTTGTCAAGTACGATTTTCTAACAATGCTTAAATATCATTATCTTCACAATTGCTATATATTGCATTTTCAAAGTGCAATTTTCAATAAAGTCAGTATGGTTTCACTAGTTCAATAAAAGATACAAAATATCGTATTATCATATCAGTTGCAAGTTCCAAGGTGAATGTCGTACTGGCCTGCTATTGTAGAAAACCTTTCAGTAAGTCTCTTTAGAGTTGACCTCCCTGATCAATATCGCCACAATGTGGTTCAACTTCCTTGTTTCCTAAAGGTACTACCGCCGAGAAGATAAAGCATTGCTACTTCCCTTGTTCTCAGAAGGTTACTATCTGGATTAAATTGTTTTCCTAGAAAGTTTTATATTGAAACTTATAACACAAGCTACATCCCCAGGAAATTTGTCTCACAAATACGAAGTATTTGATATTATATGTCTTTTATCTTCTTACAGTATTACTAATAATCCCTGTGTAACATATTTTATAACTTATGAGGAATGAACCCATCGTTTATACATGGATTATAATCCATGCATAAACGATGAATATGTACAACTCTGTATTCGTGAGATGCACACACTATGCACCCTGACACCCTTATTTAAATTTGATGTAAATAATTAAGATGACCGATACGTGTAACAACCAGTAGCTTGACAGCAGAATGCGAATGAATTTTGTGTTTCTGCAACAATTTTTGGGGCAATTTATTAAGAACACCAAGGTTAACCAACACCAAGTTTATTGTTTTGTAATTACAATAAAACATATTATACAGTACTAGATACCGAATACGAGAGTATTTATGTCAATTATACAACCAGATTAATAATGTCAATGTGGTTAAGGGTTTCTAAAACTTCCTTTTCAATAGACACCAGAATAAGATTTCAATTTCTGTTGATCCAAATTTCATCTTAATCTGACTGCACAGCTTTCATCCCTTTATTAATATTCGTTTCCAAAACAAAACAAAAGTTTAAAAAAAGTATTAATAATAATAACAAAAACAATCACTGGACAACCAGCGCAGTTTTACGAAAATTAAGGTGGCACGGCCAACCGGACAGTTCCCCGAATGTCCAGTCTGACCCTAAGTTTAATTATGACCGGGGGTATGTATTTGAGAATATCCTTATTAAGCATAACTTTCTTCGAATGTATTCATTTTAGTTGTCAAATTCTTGTTGCACTTATAGTCTAAAAGAGAAATTTTGTTTCAAGGAATATATATAGGCCTATATGGGAATAAAATCAGTTAAACTGATTGTTATATCATAATGCTTTTGTTCTTTCATAATTGCAATTATGATGAGCAGAAAATAAATTATTTTTGAAACCGATCTCCAATTTAAGTTTCAGATCGACTCATTAAGCAGGGCTTGTGGAAAAACCAAGGCTTAACCTTAATTCATACTCATATACACTGAAATTTTTAAAATATGTCAACATTTCACAAAATGCACTGACAGAGAACTACCCTTAATGTACGTAGGCCTAATTATTTCACAGTACCGTAATATATCTTCTGTATATAACAGTATTCATGTAGTACTCATTTCAACTTGAACAACGAAATAAACATCTGACTGCATTGGAGTCAAGGCCCTCAATGATTAGCAACGCGACTTTGTAATATAGTCATGATTTCCCATTTAAAGAGCACGTGAATTTTAATTAGTTGTTACTCCGGTACCGGTCAACCGATTTGGTCCAAAATGAATAGCCTTCTTCCCATTGAAGTTATAAGTGCGTATACCAAGTTTCATGAAAATCCGATAAACCATATTTGAGTTTATCGCATGTACAAACACACGGAAAGAAGGACAGACATTTTCCTGTCCCACACGCAATCTCATAAAGTACCATTCTGGCACTTAATAAAGAAAAACAAATATTAAATTAAAAGAATCAAAGGAGAACAAAGAATTAGAAACATGCGTAAGAAGCACTGATTGACAGAGGATTTGCAAGAAAAAATTCATTATAAAAATTATATTAAAGCTGAAGTATAATAAATTTAATTATACGCTTTGCCGTGGATTAAGAATGAAGGCTTTCTCTATAAAATATATTCATTTCAGCAATAAATATTTTCACAATATTGTATCCCTTTCCTTCCAGTTGAAGTCTACGATACATCACTAGCTCGAAGCGGGAATGTGAGGCTGAAGATTTATAAGCCCAATACTCATTGAGTTTGCTGATGTTTTATATCGACATCCGATGGGTAAAACCTAAACGAAATAATAGAACAATGGAGCGAAAACAATACGCTTTCTTCTGATTCTGAGGTTCAATATAAAATTTAATATATCACAAGTGAATCAAACAAAAGAAGACTTATAGCTTGACACATCCTCTGTCCTGATATTATAAATAAACAAAATCCCATAGAAATCGGATTATATGTCAAGCTATTCAGGAATTGAATGAAAGAATGGTGTTTCGCGTTCTATATACGATATTAAAAAAGGGAGTATCCACGTAATGTTTCTAAAAAGGCCTACACTACTGTAATTTCAAAACAACTGATATTACCAGGGTAAACAGAGGAATGAAAACAAAGTATTATTATTATAAGTATTATTATTATTACTATTATTATTGTAGTAGTAACAGTAGTAGTAGTACTAGTGCTAGTGCTAGTAGTAATAGGAATATTGATTATAGTTTTTTTTTGCGCAGTAATGTTGAATATTTGCATTTATACCAGAATAGTGTTTACAAATAAATTACTTTTTTCTCATAATCTGATTTTAACTACAAGATTTTTGTGAAGTACTATTACATAATAGCCTATACTTTTTTTTTTTTTTTTTTTTTTTTTAGAAATTCGCAAATGTAGCGTATACTAGAGTGTAAATATTTTTAAAAAATAATTTGAATAACTTTACAGAATTAGGCTACACAATTTCATTATGTGGGTGCGTTAAAAAACCTAATTTTGAGAAAAACAAACTTTTCTAAATCTGCACTATAATATTTTATCTTTCCAGTGTAATTTCCGCGACGCGTGTTGTTTAAAAATGGAATTGATTAAAGGACAAAGGCAACGAACCGGGGTCACAAATAATGAGAACTTGATTGTGCAGTATAAGTTATACGTTAACGAGTAATTTTATTTAAAAACGAAAAAATTATGTCTTGTTCATTCGTGAGATACGGTATCTCCTTCCCTTAACATGGTACCCACAGTGGAAGCATTAAAATGAGAGTTGGATAGAGCGAGATTCGTCCATGGATTTTTGTAGGCGCGAATGGGTGTTGGGACGGGAATGCATGATTGCAATGGTACGGAATGCCTGAAGCAAATTTATGGATTTAGCAGTTCGTAGAACGTACAATAGAACTTCTGGCGAATTTAATAAAACAAGACTCCTCCCAGAAACCAATGGCTCGTACTCAGACAAATGGATTCAAATCCATTCTCTCTCACACACGCTAGCTCTACCTGAATCGACGGCGTGATTTTAAAAATCATGTATATAATATCTAAATTATTTGTACGTTAGTCATAGCCGACACATGGAAAAATGTCATTATAAATAGGGGGCGGATTTTGATAAAGTGTATTTTTTTTCTTTTTCAGATAAGAACAACGCCCAGTGTATCAACATACATTGCAAGCAGGAATGAAGCAGAATCATGATATTTTTGTTGCATTTATTTTTTGCATTCTCCCATACATGAATTGATAATAGACTATAACAAGTTATTTGTAGTTTTTAGGGCATTTTTAGTAGTTTTAAAAATATTTTTCAATCATTTTAAATATAGACTAAGTTACAAAATTGTAAGCTTATAATATTTTTTATAGCCGATCAAAGTAGGCCTACCGGTAGTTATAAATAAAAATAGCAAGTCTTAACAGTCACAGTTGCAGGGGTCGGAAGAAATCCAACCCTTATCCTTGTTCAGTACAGTGTAAAACCAAATTATGAAGAGGACTCATTCTTAACATCAACAAATGAAATTACTTATTACAAAGTTTTGCTACATTAATTTGTGATACTTGAGGTTTGATTCTAATCTTTTTGTCTTGGGAACGTTTGTTTTGGTATAACTGTTTTGAATAAAATGAAAGTTTTAAAATAAAAATAGTTATTCTTACTTTTACATTTTAAAGTAATTTCTTATTAATATCAGATAATTCTTTTATCAAAATGAGATAATTTTTTCATCAAAATGAGATAATTTTATTCATCACTTAAGTGACATTCATGGCACCAATCATTACCATTCAGAAACCATTCTTATAAAATATTAAAAGGTTCTAACAATAGATAACGGAAAATAACTGTAACCTAAAGGCATGGATAATGTATAAATATGTATGAAAAAGTAGACGAACAAATAAGCATATTTAAAACGCTTTATTTATGTAAAGTTGAAATCATTATTTAACGCTCTATAGTAATGTAAACCGATAACATAATAGGATATATATTATCTGTTCTTGGAATTTGTTTATATTTTACTTTCTCCAATCTTATAAAGCATTGTGATCGTGATAAAAAAACGAAATCGACATAACACCGGGAAAACATGTTCACCATGCTTAGAAAACGAAGTCTGTCTGTCTGTCTGTCTGTCTGTCTGTCTGTCAGTCCGTCCGTTTGTCTGTGGACAAACTTAACGGGTAAACTAAAAACTAGACTAAACTCTGTGGCGCTACATCCAGAGGCAGATGGCCACGGTCGTTAATGGTGGTTTCCATGACCACCATTCTCTATCAAGTAGCTCCTCAATTTGAATCACGAGGCTGAGTGCACCCCGTTCCAGATATCCCTACCTCAGAAAAATCCGAGAAGGTACCGGGGATCAAACCCGGGCCGACGGATCTGTAGTCAGTGATGCTAACCACAAGACAACGCCGGCCGTCTTAACGGGTAAACGGTTCATTTAATTATGGATTTTTTTGGAATTTTATCGATCCGGAAAGAATTTGGTTTCTATAACTGAAATGTTAAGGGACTTTCCATGAAAACTTTCTGAAAATCTTGGTTTAAAAGTGGCTCTAAGGATTTTAATACTGTAGTCGAATAATGTCAATTTCGGAACATCTGTATATAGCCTAGCTAATAAAATGGAAATATTGGGTGGTCTGGGTGAGAAGCCCTGATTCAAATCTCAACCTCATGTACAGCCAATTTCACTCGGATTTTTCATGGTTTCTTCAAAGACAAACGCTGAACTTATCGGATTTGTGTACTTTTCGTAACTCATCCCTGCTATGTCATCCAGTATCATAATCGCTTGAACTTATTTATCACTCAAGAAGACGTTACCGAACAATAGAAATAGATGCACACGACAAAATTATTATAAGAGTCTAATGGTAAACCTAAACATATGATATGACCATTAGGCTACATGGAGGTTGTATGTTAACTTTTGAATAATACACACCGGTTTCTTTCGTAAATCTAAAAACCTCAACAGCCTTTCATATGTGAGAAAGTTTGTGCAACATATTTTGCGCCGTTCAGTTAAGAATAACTTGTAGAGGTGACTTGGAATAGTTCTCGTTACACCTGACACTGGCAGTTGCACATGTGGAATGATGAATTAGCGTTCTCAGGAACCTAGCGTTGTATTTGATCTGTTTGGTAAAAGCAAAAGTTGCGAAACTAAAGTAAAGGGAGAAATGCATTCGCACGTGAGGATTTACAGAACTCACAGGATGAAATTCATTTAGCACTCAAAGAAGGTTTTTCTGGAATTCAAATTATATATAAACCTTTTCAGCGAACATGACATTTTTTAGAGAAAATTCTTCATCGCCTGGATTAATTTCTGTGAACATGCAGGTTTCATTTTCTGAAGCCCTTTAGCGATTTAAACATTCTATTGTTTTCATGAAATTATACGGGATGGAGTAGTATAAATGAGAAGATTTTTAAAAGCTTATTCCTTCGGTAGAAACAAAAAATAATAATTTAAATATCACGTTCAACTGATTTCGTCAGGAAAAATGCCCGTACATTTTAACCGTACTTTACTTGATTATTATTACCCCTAATGTTTATTACATTTCTCAGTTCCAATATTTTTCATCTTTAAAAAGCCATCTTTATTTTCACTCCATTAACATTGTTCCATAAATAATATTAGCAATTCCATTCACGTGGATAGACATACAACAGATAAAAATAACATTTGTAAATATATTATGGACTCCCACTTTGATACAAGTAACGACATAGAGATTTACTGATAGCCAATGCTTAGAAAAACGTACTTTCCAGATACACGGTTTACTTCCACCTCAGTTAACAGAAACGGATTCTCCGGAATGTTTTTAGCAACATCAAGAAGCAAAGAGGGAAGGGATTTACCTCAGAGCATGTAAATAACAGGAGAGAGAGTTTCTGTTCTCTTTGACATAAGCTAGACGTGTAAACAAAGAGAAGACTTAATGATGTGGACATAGTAGGTTGAATGATAAAACACACAATGTAACAACTCATTCAGGGTCACTGGATGTCTGTATTTATAGCTGCATACCTTCTCGTCATTAATATTTTATTCTTGTGCAAAGTTCATCCACGAGATATAGGCTATTTCAGATAAGTTTACACTGCTAAATGAAACTAAGAATAAGAAAACGTAGATAAAACTGGCCAAATTATTTCCGAGGGCTTGAAATAGCATTAATTATTCCTATACTCATCTGGGTCTAAGTGTACTTCTATAGCCGCAACTCGCGTCGCTTAGCTCAGGTGGTTACGTACAGTCGGCTGCAAAGGATAGGCAGACTCTTGTTCTTTAGAGAATTGAAGTTCTATGAAGCAATTCACAAAAACTAACTTGCCCTCATTTCATTGTTTTGTTCACAGACGGAATTTTGTGGGTACGCTTCCAGTTAATACGTAAGAAACAATGTTGCGCCAGTTTGAACGGGAAAAGGTAATCTGCGCCACTTCTACCTTTTCCCCCAACCTACACGATGTAAACTGCGCCATCGACATATGTAAACTGCGCCACCGACATTTAAATGGCGTCACCGTCATACCAACGCACTAACACTTTCCTTCCCACTTCTCCAGACTTAGGACTGGCTATGAAATTGCATAGGTGTGGTAGCTTTGTCATTTTAAGAAATGTTAAAAACAATACCCTAATTTCTTTTGCATGAACGCTTCGTCACTTATAAAATTGTTAAAAACACTACCCACATTTTTTTGAATGAGCACTTTGTTCTCATATGACGCCTTCTTAATAAAATCAAAACGGGATTTTTCATTGTTTATATATTGTTCTCTCCACTTTAGACGAGAATACTTGTCATTTATTTTAGCTGTTCTTCTTACAGGTATTTGTTCAATATTTCTCAGTTTTATGTAGACACTTGTTTGGAACTGGAGAAGTGCATCTACATATCTCCGTGGCGCAGTTTACATATCTCATTGTTATTCTATTTCAAATTCGGTGTCAACCGTGGCGCAGATTACATACACCCGTTTGAACTTCCTAACAAAACTGACAAAAAAAGTTTTATTTTATTTTGAAGACAAAAAATAAACAAATACTACAGGAAACACGTAATAAAGGCCTGTTCTTTGAATTAGCATCTTGTTTGCTTGGTAGACATATGACCAGAAATTTGTAATTAAAATAATTAAGGATGGTTTGGGATTCGAATGTAGAGCCAATATTATCCACTCGTCATTCAGATTGGTTGTAGTCGATGTATGTTTTTTTTAATATGGTAGACCTGCTTTAATTGATAGAATTTCTTGTAATGATTTATTAAATTAATTTAATTTTGTAACTGTAATTGGTAGAAGACTAGTAGCGCAATAGTTATTCTTACATAAAATTATCAATGGCATAATATTGTTTGCAATGAACTATAAAAACGTATTGAATTGAATCTACTCTTATACAATTCAACGGCCCTAAATAGCGTGCTTGCTCGCCCGCTTCGTGAGACATCGGGTATACTCGGCGATGTTCGTCTCTCGCAGTCTAAACTTTCATGAAGACTACAAAATTAGGAAGGAAAACCGTTTCTTTATTATATAAGGCCTAAGTGAAATGAACACAATGAACAAATATTCTAATTTTATTTTTACTTACAATTTTCATAGCTCTGAACCACAAACATGTTTAATAATCTACCAGTGTCATTTTCTTAAAAATCCTGGAGTCAATGAATAATGGCGGGCGACAGCTGTAAACTATTGATGGTTTTATCTCTTGAAATATCGCTGATAATAATAATCCAAACAAACCATTCCTTCCCTTGAAACATTATATAATTTCTGAAAATTACACTGAATTGATAAAATAAAATTCACATCATATTCATGTCAATAAACAGCTGAGAAACAATACGTATTATGTGTTCATAGGTTCTTTGGAACTGCATAATCGATTCTGATATAGTTTTCTCAGGGGGCGCTTTCTAATTTTTAGAATGTACTCTGAAACCGGAATTTTAGCTGTTTCATTAATATTATTAATGGCTTAGTTTATGAATGATTCGCGTGCAAGTGTTAATAAATATAATGCTTTAATAATTATTATACTCTTAATTTTTAATTTTTAAAAGAATTATCGTGGCGAAGCCACGGGCACCTCCTAGTGTAGTACAATTCAATTTAAGAAATAGGCAGTATTTTTGTATGTTCCTGACATTAAGTAAAATATGTTAGAACGTTCACGTTTAATTCCAATATGTAAGAAATATAATTCTCTACCACTTCAAAATGCTCTTCTGGATTTTGACTTGTCATTATATCATTACATAGGCTTTCTTCATGAAATGTTGTATATTCCATATGATTCGACTTAGATTTTTGTTTGTCTTGTTAATTTAATTGTATTTATTACAAATCATTCGTGTATCTTCTTCTTTATCCTCACAAATTTACTCATATAACTGTAGCCTATATAGTGTATAATCTATGATATTGTACAACGCTTATTGGCGAAACTACGCCAACTGTAATTGGGATTTATTCCTGTAGTTGACGGAAAAAATAAAGAAATAAATCATACATTATTTGAAAATAACTTTCATTGAATTTAATGCAATCTAAGAAGCTAATATGTGAAACCTAAATGCTATTATTTCACCGCTATCGGACACTTGAGAAAGGAAAGTCTGCTGATTTATTGCAAAAGCATCATATCTCAACCCCAACCATGACATATCTGTTTACTAGGCCTACTTCAAACGAAACCTGATACTGTATTCATTTTAACTTTTAATTGACGGCTTTTGTGGTCGGCTATCTATAGTGCAGACACTAATTAATAGCAAGTTGATTTTTAGTAGAAAATAATTATCCCCGCCTCCAAGTGGTGGATATAGGCTAGTACAGTTATTCATTGAATACGCAGGCGGCTTCCTTTTGTCAGGAGGAAAAGTTTGCCGACAGCTCAACGCATGCTCTTTATTTTCACTGCACCAATCAGAAAGTTACCTCAGCCAATCAAAACCTAAGAATGTCATGTGACGGCTGTAATAGCTACAGTAGTATTAAACAGAGCTGGCAGCCAGATGCGCGTGAGAGAGGTGACGCATGTAGGAGGAATCATGGGGAGGGGTAAGAATGTTGAACTGCACTAGCGAGAGAGGAGAAACTTTGTAACACGGTCTCTTGTTTCTTAACTGCATTTATACGATCTTACTGCACTGAAAGCAACGACACAACTAACCCGTACACCCCTCCATGCAGTACGAATGTTTATTGGACTCGTCTGCATTTACTGCGCATCCATGCTTGGACTGCCACGTCTGATTAATACCACTGTACTCGACTACTCCGCGTGAAGTGAAACGCGGGATAGCAAGATCTAGTTACAGTAAACAATAACACGTGTGAATTGATTAAAGCTAGGGAAGAACTGAGGTCAGGGATAACAATGAGAGAATATTGCAACTTTGCTTTTGTTTTGGAAAACGGAAATCAAGACCGACTTGGTCAGACCAATTAACATAAAGAAACACCGACTTAATGGTTATATTATTTGCGATAATATGGAACCGTGCTTCGAGTAAATTTTTTATTGTTCTTTACTCTTTTCTATAGTTGTTACGACGACAGTCCATGTAACTTTACAAAAACTTGAATGCTTTTCAGTTCTCAGTCCGTAAAGCATAATAGCACGTGAAATGCCCTAATTGTAATTTATTCTTGTAACTTGATATTATACAAGTATACACAGTTGGAGTTACAAATATTTTTCCATCATAGCGTCATAGCGTGTACTTCATACATACAAGCTCCGACAACATTATAAAATGTTTACCGTAGTATTGTTAATAATTAACTTACTTTGCTCCCATTGTTTAACTTTTGTTTACGTCTAATGATCTGGCTAAAATGAACTAATACAAAATTCAGTTCTGTGTACTCGTCACGACAAAACTACGGACTGAATCTGTTTACCACAAAACAACTTCTAAAACTTGAGGAACACTTACGTATCAATTCTAATAGAATCTGTTACCTTCTCATTTCATACAAATCTGAAGAGATTAGCAATCATAACGCTGAAGTTCATAATTAAAGGACTCAGAGCAATAACGGCCCAACTCTCAACCAGCAAAAACGAAGTATTAACATCTTGCGGTAGTGTTTTGAATTGTGCTTTAATCTAGTAATCTAGTACATCTAGTAATGTGGTCCATGTACATGTGCCTTACATTTACGTAATATTGTGCAGGTATTGTAATACTTTATATGTTATTAAATTATGGAATTCATTGAACTTTACCCCTTGGTTTCTGTACGGGCAAGCTGAGAGCAAGCGGACTGTATAACAAAATTCATAGGAAGTAGCACTTCTTGAAATTGAGACTTAAACTATAAATAGATAAGCCAAACTTGCCCAATACATTTTAGATAAATTTCTCTGGTATGTAACAATTTATTGTCACAACAACAATACATACATCATGCTCAGTTCATAAATTCTTGATTTCTTGGACGTGTATAATATTATTATTCATAAACACTGATGAACTTGTAGATATCACAATGTTTAATACAAATTCCTTTGTTAAAGGTCATAAATATCTTTGAGATGGCTCAATCAGTTTGATCAAAACCACAAATATATTAGTTCAATGACGAAATTACGTCCAAATTGTTCCTCAAATAAATTAGGTAGTAAATGACGTACCTTTGAATTGATTAATACCACCTTTTGATAGTTGATACAGATGTTAGCCTGAGATCTTGGCAACGCCAACACCAAAATGAAGAAGACCCGACGAATCACACGATGGGTGATAATAGTCCTTAAATCGTTCGAAGTCTTCAGAATCAATAAGGCATGTGAAACCTTAATGTGAATCGAAGAGCTGATTGCTTCAGCTATTGAAAGTAAACCACCAGATCTATCTGATAGGTAAATAATGGCATTGATAAGCCAAGAAGAAAACTCATGTCCTTATGAGTAGTAGTTGAATTGATTACAACGAAGAATAGGCATTTAAAGCCTAGAAAAACTAATGTCTTTATGAGACACAGTTAACTTGAATCGATGAAGAAGGAGAAAAGCTAAAGATAAACCTTATTGGCTATCAAAACAATATAATAAAAATCTCCAGTCTCTGATTGGATGCAAGACATAAAAAGAATAATTTTGATATTACAATACCCATACATAACAACTATTTGAAATTCATTTGTTCAATAAATAAAAAACAAGATAGCAAGCAAGGCCTGCTAAAAACGAATTACAGAAGCATGACCTACTAAACTAAAACATAACGGAACAGTTTCTCCTTTTTTTAAATGGCACATGGCCCACTATGCCTCTGAACCCTTCAATTTGTGTGCGATCATATAGAATATATGCACTAAGCAAAAACCATCATGAAAATACTTCACCATTACTGTATTAAAATACTGTACTTATCTAACAAGATAATAGAAGTTAATTATCTTAGAAATATTTTTTGTTTTTTATACCTGAAACATACGTTCAAGGGGATAACTTCAAGAATATCCTATAATTAAAATGGGAAAATGGTAAAACATGTCGCCCCCGACTCCCCCACTCCTAGGTCTATTGTGAAATACGGTTTTGGGTGCAAGGGTCTTTTTTTATTATGAATATTATTTTGTTAGTTATGGATTAATGATGCCGGGAGGGTGTTTAAGTGAGGAATATGGACAGGTTTAAGAATTGTGAAGAATGTTTATATGGTCTTATGGGTTAAAGAAAAACTCCTAAATAAAACACGTTCTTTTCTTTTTCGCCGGTTGAATTTCTTACAGTAGAAAGCATAGCATCAACATTTCTGTACAGCAGAGGCAAGATAAATTATAATTCCTAGAAAAAGTGGAACTTCTCGGGGGCGAGGACCTTTTACACACCATAGGGTGAGAAAACTTGTTCGTTACATAATCTTCTTGATACATTTTAGATGCTATCTTATTTAGTCTGTAGTTTTGTCAGGCTGCATACCTTTATTGAACCTAACTTATAACAACATTGTAGGCTATATTGCAATTTTATACTAAATTTCAACATAACTTTATTAATTTACCTCTTTTCATGTTATCGAGGGGCAACCTTTTATGGGCTCTGAGAGTAAAACTTAATTTCTTTTACGTGTAGTTTCTTTACACTAGGAAGAAGATAAATTAAGATCATTTCCAGAGAACGTGAACTTATCCCCGTGGAAATTACAGACGTCCCTCAAACTTGTTACTTAGTGCTGGTGATGCTGTTGTATTTCACGGAAGCATTACCTTCCACCTCTATTCCCGCCACTGTCACTCACAACATTAACAAGATGAACTGGAACACCGACTCTCATTTCCTCGGAGATTTTCGTAAATCTCATGATCCTCATCCCTTTAGTTGCGCTAGCTTTTCTTCCAAATGGCTTGAAATGTTTACGAAGATCTATTTAGTTACGGTATCCTTAAAGTAAACTTTACGGCTTAGTTCCAGCCTTCCGATATACTAATGTTTTCATAATAATGAACGAAGTATTGAGTATATGTGGTTCCATAAACTTGTGTGAGTTTAATATTTTTGATAATAAAGAAATGTATGGATATAACTAGGGGGGAAAAGTGACAAAACAAACTGTGTAAATTTTGAGTATGCAATCACTTCTGCCAGAGAAGGATGTTCTATTTCATCATTGCTATTAATAAAGTATGGTTGCATAGACTATTTGTGGGAGAATAATTATTAAGTGTTGGATTTAAATACTTATGTAAGCATTCAAGTGAAATCATCACTGCATTATAAGTTTAAATTTCAACACATAAAATTTCAGAGGAATAACTGGTTTCCATGAATGCCAACTGTAGCACGAGAATAAAGATTTTAACATTTTAAAGTAAATAATTATTTTATTAATAAAAAATGCTGTCTTTATGCAATTATTTTGTGGTGACGAATTCATAAGTCAGTAGCAGTGAAAAGATTAATAACTGCTCTAATATTTCCATACAACGAGGACATTTGCTCCTGCAACCCACAATCCTACCCATGTTTTACCGCCTTTCCATAGAAAAAGAACTTTATGTATGTATGTAAGTATGTATGTATGTATGTATGTATGTATGTTTGTTTGTATGTATGTATATAATTCTTGAATCACTGTTGTGCTGTACGTGTGTATATTTATTTATAAGGAAAAGTCAAGACAGTTCGATCTATTGGCACAACACAACACGTCACAGACGAGAAATATGGAAAAGGAAATTTTTCTACATCTTGGCCCCAACAGTATACAGCATGAGGAGACCATTGACTTCTTATTCAAAGCACTGTGTCATGTAGGTCGTCCATCGATTCTTTGATACATAAATGACATGGGCGTTAAAAGATATCTTCTTTTATGGAAGTCCTCTTCTCCTTAACGTGAAGGAATGACCCCCCTTTCACACTCGATTACACATGAGGTAGAACGGGAACTGATGTATTATTCATCGAAATCCTGATTCGCGTAGTGTGCTTTCCTTCTTCAGCCTTATGTGCAGTCAGTTTCACTACTCAATCTGATAGATGCAACGAATCCAGTAAAAAAGTGAGATATGTTCAAGAATGAAAATATAATGGTCAGTTTAGTTTAACACAAACATCGTTAAACATTAATTTGTAATGGTAATGGTAATGGAAAGGCATCATCTATATACAGTCAATCCTCGATATAATGCCCCTCTCTACAGTGCCATCCTCGCATTGTGCCAATAAATGCAAGTGAACGATACTGTGCCAATTCATTTAGTGCCAGTGAATAAAGACAAGATTTTAACAAAATATAGCTTGCAGTGATTTTTTTTCAGTTGCAGAATTTTTTTTTAAACTGGGTGAATGTTAGAAAGATTATTTAAGAAACATATTGTACTGCATTTCCAAGAAGTGAGTATTCCCCTGCCACTAACTGTAAATGTAGTGCGGTGGAATGAGGAAGCTATGTTAAGAGGTCAGACAGACAGTCTGTGTGAGGGTGGAGCAGATAGAAAGAGCCCTTCATACAATAAGGCATTCCAAACTTTTACTTCTTTTAGTCCACTTTCCATTCAGCTGACAATCACTACACTACACTTACTCAGTTACAGTTAATCACTTACGTGAACCCACATTATTTTTTACCAATTGTGTACTGTAACACTAGACATATACTGTAATAGATTAAGTTACTGTACAGTATTTTATTTTGTGCTAAATTTCTCTATTTGCCTTTAATTTAATTTTTCTTTCATAATACAGTGCAGTAAATTAATACAACACTGTATTATGCCAGTCTTATTTTAAAAATTAAATTTCGTTATAGTGCTACCCTCGCTTTGTGCCACTGAATGTTCGAGAACGGACGGTGGCATAATATCGACGGTTGATTGTAGTTTCTAGACTGATTATATCGCCAGAGTAATAGCTTTGAGACTGACAGCAAGATCCAGATCACCACAACGTCACGCAGTATCTTTTAAGCAATGTGTTTTAAGTTGCCTTACATTTTGACTCGTGCTCTGACACATATTACTTATTGTGTTTTATACCTTTTAATATATTTAGAAGTGCTTGTGCCAATTTTACCTTCTACACAGCTATTTTAAATGTGACACTGAAAATGAGTATTATAGGCCTGAACACACATACGCTTTAAACTGTGCAGTCTTAACCTGCAGGTTTTAAGTATTCTGCTTTTATGTTATTTTTATTGTAGTACATATTACGTTACGTGTTCTGATAACACATCCATTATTTCTTAATTTAATTTTTATCATGAACATGACATAAATAAACCAGAAATAATTGTCATTATATTGTTATCTATCTCTTATATTATCAGTCCCTAGACTTCTTAGGTGGAACGTGATCCTCTATTAACGAGGCTATAAGTTATTTGAAATAGTATCTAGTTTATGGCAATTATTTATGACTTTCACTGTTTATATTTATATCTGTTCGTTAAACGGTGAACAAATACAACACATGGCTTTCATCTTCTCTGGATTAATCCTTTTTTTCACTAAAGTTTCTCACAGATCCATTAACGAGGCTATAAGTTATTTGAAATAGTATCTAGTTTATGGCAATTATTTATGACTTTCACTGTTTATATTTATATCTGTTCGTTAAACGGTGAACAAATACAACACATGGCTTTCATCTTCTCTGGATTAATCCTTTTTTTCACTAAAGTGAAAAGCACTCATGACATTACGTACTTCCGTCACTCGTGTTCTTGCCTACGATAATTTACACCATAGACTAGTCTTAAGAAAAATATTTTTTTAAATAATTTAACGAATTTGAAAATCATATTTACAGCACAGAGCGCTCAGCCTATTTGGTAATGAAATGGCAGTTAATTAAGAAATTTGAAGATAGTATATATAAGGTGCTTTTCCCTTCTGCCGATTTCATTATGCCTTGCGAACTTCTAGAATTAATTGAAATTCTCTTCGGCATCAAAGGGCAAATGCTGGCAAAAATAATGAAATGTTTTTGATGAAAAACGAGTCATCGATACCGGCACGTCTAAAGATGGAATTACAAAGGATCTGACTGCTATTAAGGAAAAGTATGAACTTCTAATTTAAGGAAGGGATCAATACCTCAAAGGATTCTATTAAAAAGGACTCGTTTTCCTGAGCCATTGCTCATTTAAACCATGCAAATCAAATGAAGTGATGTTTTGTAATGAGACAAAGCAATCCTAAATTTGCTTACGTAGAGGCTTATTGTATTGAGGCTATATATGCTTTGTCGAGTTTATCTGGCATATCTCTACGAAGACATTCATGATTTAACCCCCCATGCCCTTTCAGGATTAATACGGAGCTGGTCTATTTTACGCATACTCTGCCCATATGCTGGAAATTTGCTTAGAGCAAAGAGGGTTTCACAATAGCTTAATGCAATACATTAAAGTCAAGTAGATAGTATAGCCAAATTTCAGTTAATGTAGGCCTAATGCTTCCCTTTTGTTAGAAGGAATCGGTAATTTATTATTTAAGATCATATTAGTTAACTGTTATTTAAAAAGTTCATTTTATCCTTCGAGATACTATTTATGAATTAGTGAGGTGATGTAACGTTGAATTGCGGTTTACAACATTCTTAGATTTTTTAACGATGGTTCTGTACTACTACTTAAGTCTGTAACAGTAGCCAGTGTACTGAATTTTTCTTCCACAGAAGTTCTTATTATTATGTCTACTTGCAGGTACTCGAGGAAACTCTCGCAGAAGCCGATCCGAGTGGGGTTTTTCGGGGTTTTTCCTCACTCATTAGGTGAATACCGGAGCGGAGATACGACCCCCGACAGACAGATTACAAAACACAGTTCTATTAGTGCTGAATTAAACAGCTAGCTCAAAACACATTACCCACAAGCGTAAAGTACACAAGACCGATAAATAGAGCAATAGAACACAAGCGCCGAAAAGTTGTTGGGAATGGAGTTTGGCCTATGGTCGAGGGCTCCGGAGGTGGTGGAGGACAAAAAAATGTTCACTGCTAGGATAGATGACGACACTGGCGGAATGCAGTCACATGCTTCCTTTACTATCGCGGGCGAGAAACGTCTTGTATCAAAAAAGTCTGCAATTTTATATACTTTGTGGTATAAGATGGATATTGTTTACTATATTATATTTCACCACAAACGGTATAAGTTAATCAATTATAATGTAAATATATTTTCTTTCAATGCCGCATCTTTGTATAAAGGATTGCTTTCATCAAACAGACAATGATAGGATACAACGTTACAAGTTTCTCATTCATAGACGCCACCTCTTAGCTACTTCCACTTCCGTCTCCTGTTCTGTGGAGTCGAGAGCTCTGATTGGTTGTGACGTTATTTTTCGCATAAACTTAACATGAAAGCTTGGAGATTGCAAGGTTCTAAGTTAACGTTTAATTTTACTAAAGTTTGAGTGATGAATAAATTGTGAATGGTCCCATTGAAAAACATTGCCTCAAACTTTTAATTTTATGCAATGTTTACAGTTAATTTCCTATGTGAATGGCCCGTAACACTAAAGGATCTTATCCAATCGTTAAGTTTTTAAATTGCATTTGAGGTATTTAATTTTACAATTTATACTCTGGATTACAAAGGCTACATTGAATTTTGGTGACCATTATTATCTATATTCCATCCTTCAGTATTTTATAGTAAACTGACCTGTTGTATAATGGAACTAAACAGAAACTAAGTTGTTCGTATATATATAATCAAAGCTACAGTACTTTTCGCACATGATGAAGGTCAAAGAAGAATTATATACTGTTGTTTCTGTGCACAGATATTCTGGCTTACTTTTTTCCTAGGTCGATCCTCTCTAGTGAAAACTTGGCGTATTTTATAGTCGATAATAATAATTCCTTTGCGAATTGTATCCAAGGTGGGCTATGAGTAAAAAACGAAAATGTGTTTTAATTGGAAATACGAGTAGATCTGTAGACGGAGACAGGGCGAGACTGGGAATAATTCAGTTGTGGCGTCCATAGCCCACCGGCGCCTTCCATCCCTCCAATATAATTCCTCACCTATTTCATTCTAACAGCACAGCTACCCCACTTCTTTTCACTCCTCACGATATGATAAAAATAAGTGTTGCTAAATCATTGTCAGTTTGTGCTTTCAGTCATATTAACAGGTAACTGCAAAAGAAAATATACGCGACATTTATGTAGGCCTACTATTTGACCACTATTCGTAGTAATATTTCTTCAGTACATTTGACTTCTAACATTTTTAGTCTTTGCTGATCAAAACTACCGATAGAGGTAAGAGTTTTAATTCCAACACATTTATAGCCAAATCGTGTAGTATGATGAACATATCACAAAGTTTATGAAGTGCCAGAACAGTACTTTCTATGATTGCTTGACGTAGGAAAAATGTTTGTCCATGTGCCAGTCCGTCTTTTTGTCCGCATACGCCATAACTCGAATACGCTTTATCAGATTTTCACGAAATTCAGTATTCACAGTTATAAAATAGATAGGAAGAACCCTATTCGTTTTGGAAAAATCGGTTCCCCGTTACCGGAGGAAAGACCAATTAACGGTCATGTGCATCGAATTTGCATCAATCGAAAGAACTGAATATGCTGTTGGGAACTGAAGTCAAGTGACTGTATATTTTTACGCCAAAGGGTTATTGTTGACAGTGAGGAATTATTTGTTAATTCCTTCTGTTAATATTTTAGTCATCCCACTTGTTCCTTCAGAAGTGCTGATCAAACTTTCTCAAGAAACCGAGCTCTAAACTCAATAGTTTGTGAAATATGGCCTATTAACTCTATCTGGCATTTTGCTTTATCAGTTTACCTGATTTATTATTTATTACTTTTTGTACAGTACGAATGACTAAAAACTCTTGCTAAAAGCATTTTCACATCTACAGATTAAATACATTCTGTACTCGATTCGTTGTGTATGTTTATCCATTTTTCTTATTACTTTTATTGTCACTAAGAAGCCTAATTACTGATCCTGTTTGCATGTTATAAACGCGAATAATATATTTATTTTTTATTTATTTGTAGCCATATTTCTCTCTGATAATTAGTTTTTTTCTGACAATGCTTCTTGAGGTAGGTTTGTGTTTATTTACAACATGCTTGAAAATATCGGTGAAATCTAGAACCGAATTCACAACAAAGAAGAGGTAATTTATCAAAGCTGTGGATTTAGTGACGACAGCTCTTACTGAGCGTAGGAAATCCTGAAGTTTTAAGCCAGCCATCGATTCTCTTTGCATTATCTGAGCACTCATGTTTTAAGTCTTCCGTCCGAAAACATTAATTACAAGAAGAGAAGTTTGTATGGAAGAAAGCTTTCTGGCATATTTACTTGGCTAAGTGCTTCAGATATTGATTTTAAGGACACTTTGACTACATTTGTATAGACCAATTCACTCAATATTCAAGTCAGTTGTTTGGACTGCAAAAAAGACTGAGTAGACTCGCAGACTCAAACGTAAATTTATTAATATCTGATTGATGGTCATGTATTTCTCATCAATCCTCTGAAGCATTGGAAGCGAAGCAAAATATAGCACTGTATCTGTATCTGGTTTCCTATATCCCCTTTGCTGGGATGAAGGGTCTCCAAGTGGAGGATTCTGTTACCTACGTGAATTTGGTACGCTTATTTTCCGAGAGACGGCAGAGGGACAAGTGGTAAGCCCATCGCCTATCAACCAAAATATAGCAACTGCATTATTCTTATTCTTTCATCGATATTATCCTTCAGAGATTTCAGAGCTCCTGTCAGTTTTGATTTTTTCTATCTAGAACATTATTATCATCATCATCATTATTATTTTATTATTATTCTTACCACTACTACTACTATTTCACAGATATGTTTATTTCAAATTATGTATATAAAATAAATATCTTCCCGCCAGCAGAACTTCCGAATTTTGCATCGATATGCAACCGTGTAGACACATGACGTCAAGCTAAATTGGCTACATCATACTGACCAATTTGATATGGAAAATGTCAATATAAATTTTCACTAGTTGTATTTTTTTAAGAACATTTAACTTACGAGAAATACCAAACTTTTTCTGAAAAAAATCATCTAGTGTTACTATTTCTAATTATTTTAGAATGACGTTGTCCATATGGTAGTGTAGCTCTTTGTATAAGCAGCTTATGCACAAAATTTTAACAATACTGTTAGAGCCGTTTTCAAGAAAAATCGCGAAGAACTAAATTTTCTTAGCGTAAAGTGGCATTAAAACTAAAAGGAAGTCGCCGCCAATTTTAGTGTAGATATCTAACCCAAAAATACAATCTTGTTTTTACAGAATTTCTCGTTCTTGAGCTACTAGGAACACAATGACGATATGTTTATGAAAATAGCATTTTTGTATTAATGGGACCTCAAAATGTAAATTTATGTTAAAACTTCAAATTCCAAGGTCGAACACTACACTTCCTCTAATTGTAGTAATTCTCTGAAGGGTAGTTATAAGCAACCCACTGTTTGTAGAAACTAAAGTCTTACCAAGTGAACAATAAAGCTTTGCATCAGGTTTAAACAACTGAATACGGGCTCTTTGCAATACGACCTCGTATTCTATTTCAGAATGTGAAGGGAGAAAAGTGTATTGCTCATAATTATCGTAAAGTAAGTTACGTGAGAGCATTAATAAGATTTAATTTTGGTTGTGTATCCTTCAGGGATGCAATGGAATGTGGTAACTATATTCTCTTAATTTTTACAATTAATTAACAAGAAGAGAACATCATATATAATATAATATTATACTAAAAGCCAAAACATTTATTTGGGAAGAAGTAGTTATTTTTCACATCTAATTTATTATTATTATTATTATTATTATTATTATTATATTGACCCATAAAACCTTGAACAGAATTTTCAAGTAAGCCATCCAGGAATCGTTAGACATCATGCAATGAAATAATAACAGCTGCCATAGTAACTATATTAAAAGGCTGGCAATTACTGAACTGAAGTACAAAATTTGATTGACCTGCCGGCAGGTCTTACAGTACAGCAGATTGATATTAGTTCACTATATAGATGTCACCAGGGACGAGCAATATTGGATGTGATGCAGTGTGCCATGCAGAAACGCACGATCGAGGGGCCGTGATGGAGTAATTAAATTTTGTTACGAAAGTGCTGAACCACATCAATTCTCTCCCAAGTTGAACCCTTCTAATTTATCTGCATGCTAAAATTGTTGACTCGTCATTTCTGTTTCGCCTTTGTGTTTCAACTCTCAATCAGATTACTGAAGTCGCTTCATTATTTCCGTTTGCTTGTTGCTAATTTTAGGAACTAATACATATAAAATAGCCTAATAATAATTTATCTATCTATAAATTTTCTAGGACACAATTCACTATATCGGCGTCTTGTTAATCAGTTTAATTGAAATGAAAACATAGTTCCAACAATTAAAAAGATATTCTAATTCTGTAGACCATTCTACGCTTTATTATAGAATAAATAAGCAGTTCGTGCTAGCTAAAATCTAGCTAGATCATAATATTGGTATGATTTTTTTAATGATTTTCTATTGTGGGATGTAATTCATATACTAAGAAACAAAACTACAACACGAATGACTTTGCACTTTGTTGGCATACAGTATTTTATTTAATTTACATTTGCAAACTTGTGCAAAAATTATATCCATGGTAACTATGACAGTAATACTATTTCCCTACACAAACTTGTTTTGGATTGAGATTAGTATGTATCAGAGCAATACATAGACAGCCCACAAAGTTAATGTAGCCATGCTTCCCCTTAACCTTAAGTCATACTCAAAATCTTTTATTTATAGTCTATTTATTTACACTGATATCGCTACAAAGAAATTAATCAAGGAGGACTAACAATAATATCAAAGCGATCGACAATTTAATACGTCATGTTTAGGATAGAATTGGCCAATTGAATGTTTATGTAAGGGATCAAGGAAATCATACAATTTATTTTTAAAATATGGGAAAATTTTCAGAGTTAAGTGAGTTCAGATTAGTTTCTAGCTTTTTTGGCCGGTACATTTCTAAATTTTCAGTTTAATTACCAATTTTTTTAACCTAAAATGTGTACACCAGTACCTGCCTTAATGGCATGTATTGCAGTCCATTAATTGTTTTAATAATTATGCAAGAGAAATCATGTTTATGATTATTACGAAACGTGCTTTCGTAGAATTTGTTACAGAAGGACCTTATCATACCATCGTTTGATCAAAAGAAATCAGATCTTATATCACCAGGTGACGCCAATCCTTTATGTTATAACGATAAAATGCTAATTTTTAATATATTAATTATGATTAAGTTATTATATTCCATTTAGTCCGGTACACAAATCAATTCTTGTATCCTTGCATACATATCATTCAATTCATGTTTATCTTAAAGTAACTGAGTTTGAGACCCTGCTTCTTCCGTTCGTAATCGATAAAGCTGAAACCAATACCGTAAGATAATGTATTTTTAATCATAGCCTTTGTGGGACTAATGTCATTGAATAGTGTTTTTAATCAATAAATGCCTCCGTTTCAGATTTAACACGTAGTAAATTTCAAGAGCACTGCAAAAAGAGCTTCGTGATACGGCGCACTCTTATAATGATACGGTGATAAGGCATGCAAGTTATTTTTGTCGTGAAAGAACATAGCCTACAAGCTCATAGAGAATATAGCCTGCCAAAGAAGCATGTGCAAAAGAAGGCTCATCGCTTCACAATTCAACAGCATAAACTCTTATTTTAAAATAACTTATACTGATGCCCAAGACTGTATAGGCTACCCGGTATTAGAAACACATTTGCAGCTCTTTCAACCGAACTTGGAAGATTTTTGGGAGTAATTCATATTACATGATTACGTTTTCCTTTATAATAATATAACTGCAAGTAAGATAATGTTTTTACATAGATAGATCTTGCTGGATATCTTTCCAATCAGCACTTAGTATGAGGTAGTAAGCTTTGTTATTGAGTAGAGAAGATCTACTAATGAATTGTAATTACTTTACAAGTTTCATTAATGCCAAGAATTCAACTAGGGATAAAACACACTTATAAACACTGCAATTTGCGCTAAAAATCGGAATAAATAAACTTACAAAAAACGAAAATTGAAGATTTACATGTTCCTTTCATAAATATAGAAGTTGTAATTAAAACTCTCAAATTATTACAGAAAAATGGAATTACCCCATTGATTCTATCGCTAATTCTTCTGTGCAGAAGATTACTTATTTTGATTTTCATTTTATAAGTCTTAATCATATGGTCTTTAACTGTTAATTAAATGTCGAACATATGAAATTAAATATGCAGATAGTCATATCCAAACTGCGAGGAAGAAGATCAAAGAAATATACATGTAAATAAAAAACTAAAAGGATGCTATAAATTTAGGCTAAGTATTCCCTCCATGGCAAAAACTGTTTTCAGAAGGCGGCTTAAATCTTTGCGAAACGTTAAAAAAAGGGGTCGAAGGGGAAATTAAAAGTGATAGCCGGATTTTAATGGAACTAAATAAATACTTTATGTCGACAGATGTAGTGTTGGAGATGGCGTGAGAGACATAAAAGATAGAGACGGGGAAACAACAACAATTATTATTATTATACTTACGTTGAGATGCGAAGGAGGAGAGATGTGTTCAGCTGGTATGAAGATGCGAAATCGTTCAGTGTTCAGATTTCACTAGATCTAGAAAGAAAATAGTTCATTTTAATTTTTTCACTAACACTAATAGTGGAAATAGTGGATATGATGGTTATGATGATGATGGAGATTTTTTCTATGTCGAAAGCTTTAAAACAGTGTATTTGTAATCCAGGTAAAGGTAAGTGAGGAATGAAGGAATAATAGATAGGCTACTTTGGTAATTAAAGCACAATGCACGTTTTTAGGGAGTAGGTGTGATAATCCACACATGCCACTCCAAAAGACTGTTTCAGGTTAATAATATAATGGCGATGAACATTCCAGAAAGGTTTAAAAGTTTGAAATATAGGCCTAGCAACGAAATTGGTTAGAAAATGCGCTTCTTTCAGGGATAATAAAAAAGTTAGAAAAATAAAATTTAAAAATAATAAATATATAAGTAATAAATATGGGAAGGGTAAGGGGAGAGATAGAAAATCATATAAGGGAAAAAAAGGAATTATAAGCTGTGTGATTGAGGGCACTGTATATTTAGTAGGAATGGAAAGAAAGGAGAAGTTTGTGGTGTAGAAATGAGAGATGAAGTGCCTCTTAACTGAAGCGTAAGAAATAGGCATGAAAAGGAGTATTCCAACACAATTCTAACAATTTGGTACAGAGAACAACATTGAAGCTCATATTGTACCTCTGGTTGATTACAGCACTCCCGGCGGTCGGACAACAAGACGAGGAAATCTGTGACAAAGACAGGAAGTACTTGGACTCGTGTGTGCAGAAACTTCCATCTCTTTTGTCGAGAGACAGCATAGCGGGGATTCCCAGCTCTAACAAAGCAGTAGAACAAGCCTGCACGTAAGTATTTTTGCCCCTTTCATCTGTACATTTCAAGTAGAAGTAACATAAAATCTATGCAGTCAGACTTCCGTCTAACGATATTCGTGGGGCCTAGCAGATTGTATTGTTATATGAGAGCTAATGTTATATTGAGGGAATGTGTTTCACCACAGATTAGGAAAACTGCATTAAATTCAGAATGTTGTGTGATCTACAGGTTAATTTAAGTGACAAATATTCCAAAGAAGCAAACAAAATATCACAAACCCAAATAATTAAAAGATTGATAGTTTTGTTTCTAACTTCGTTTCGGTACGTGGAACCTCAGATAGTCCTCGGGGAATTCGGTTATGACTGCTGTCACTAATAGATTCTACAATGTGGGTTGCACCCTTATTAGTCATAATATGCCTACACCTTGTATGTATTTCTGCTGTTCCTATGTTCTGCAATATTAGCTAAAATCCTTCTATGCCAAAATTACATGTTAGGTTTCACATTCTATGTCATATGTTTTGTCGTTAGACACATAGTACAATATACTTTCCAGATGGCTGTAGGCCTCTTATTGAGACTTACTGCTTGTGCTTGTTTAACAACTGATCTTGAGAATTCTACCCTTACATTTTGGTTTGTTACATCGTTATTTAATCAAGAAAAAAAATCAACTTACAATTTAAACACCCAAAATTCATCTAACAAGAAACCATAAAGTTCATAATAGTGGATGTACTGGAACTTAGGCTTGTGGCCTTCACCGGTGTGCCAGAATTTTGTCCCGCAGGAATTCTTTTACATGCCTGTAAATCTACAGACACACACAAATGCCATCGAATTGAGCCGTGAATCGAACCCACGACTTGGAAAACACGAAGCAGCGCCATCATCACTGCACTACCCAGGCCAATTTCGTACGTGTTGATTCATAAGTCAGTTTATTGGTTTTCGAGTCATTAGTGTCACACAGATTGACAGATAACGGTTCAGACTTCTTTTGTTCAAAACTGATGGAATTCATAGAACCCCCCAAAACAAAGAAGCATACATGAGACTTGAAGCAGTCATATCTGTTAAGACACTAAAAATTAGACTTGTATTCCGTTACATGATTACATCCTGTGTCTATGTCTGGTAGAGCGGAAGACTGGTAGAGCGGAAGAGAATGCCAAATGGCTTTAGCTCTGCCAGAATAAATAAACAGAATAAATAAATAAATAAATGTCTGAATACATGTATATTTATTTGGTAATAGGCTATTTTAAACCATTATTAGAGAGTTATTAAACATTTCTTTCTTATGCATAGTAGGCCTATGTTCGTATACTTTTATTGTTCTCTGGAGACACAAATTAGAATTTCGTGCTGTCATGTTCGTCTTTTAAGTTAGTAAGAGTATATGAAAAATTCAGCCTTACTAGGTGAAACACAAAAAACGCGTAGTAGTAGGCCTAAGTTTTCTATTACAGTGACTCTGTTAAGTTGTTGAAGAAAACTTCCAATGTAAGATAACTTAATTACGATTTACATTACGAGTTACGATTTTATTGAAAAATACTCCAAAGTGCACTCCAGCATGCTTTGCGAATCATTAACTTGAAACGCAAACTTGAAGCTTCTGTTCCAGCAGTTATCGACATATTTCTAAAGAAGGAAAGTCTTTAGTATAATGAAGCTGAAGCTGAATTCAAAAGAAAGAAGAAATTGAGCGAAGTTGTACAAAGAGCTCCATGTGTATGGAGCAAACAAAAAGACTAGAAGAAATGGGGTTTTACTACAAGGAACTTTTCCTAGAGACTATAAATGGGCCAGAGAACGATATACATAAAGAAAAGTATCCGCAAACAAAATCAGACAGCACTATTGGAGTAACAAAAACGAATTGTGAAAAATGTCGGTTTATAAGAACGCTTGAACACATCAATCATAAAGAGTAACTCCACTAATTTCGACAATTTATTATCGTTGGGAACTTTGATTAGAGTTACAATAATAGGTCTTTATCATGGATCTCCAAACGCGGCCCCCTGGTCGCATGCGGCTCGGCGAGATCTGTTCTAGCTGCATTAGCTGATTTAGTTTAGGTGAAAAATCAATATGCTTTCTACTCCTTTCAGTGTGACTACTGATGATGTTTATGGTGAAATTCAAATGGAAATAATAGACATGAAGTTTAAACACGTACTTAATTTTTTTTTTTTTTGACTGATGTTGGAGTCACTGATTTCTATTCGAAACATGTACTCGGATAGGACCTGTTTTTCACAAATGTACGATAGATATTAATAAGTTAAAGGTACACACAAATGTGCATTGTTCATTCGTTAGCATAATTCACCAAAGACTGTGTCCTTTTGGTGCACACTAGTGTACGATATTCTCACGCTATTAAGGGGAAACGGAATAGTCGATCTTTACAGTGTTAAATATAATGTACCATTTATCAAAAACGACTAAAGCTAGGCACTTGATCTTTTTGCAGTGCCTCGATACCTATCTATTCTGTGTCAGCTGAAAAAAAGGATTTTTCATAAATATACTTATTTACTGAAATGTGATTTTTTTATAAAACTTTTATCGACATTTTTAAGTACCTAATGACCTGTAAATATTACAAAAATTAACTAATTCTTAAAGTGTTCTTTCAGTGTATGTAAGACATCTGAATAAACAAATCCTGAAAATTTCAAGATTGTAGGTTAAGTAGAAGCTGAGAAAATGTACCTTTTATATGTAAAAAGTTAACTTACGGGAAACGAGCTTAGAAGTTAAAAATCCTCGCACCTTATACTGGATCTTATCGGAAAAAATTGCATTATAGTTATGTATGATACACCATTTTAAAGAAAAGAGTCCAGCGAATAAGATGCAATAGTAATTAAAGGTACAAATTTTCATCCAAAAACCAATTGAACTTCAAAGTTAAAACATTCCTGCGCCATAGTATGGAACTTCTCAAAGAAATAAAAAAATTATGTTGGTAGCATTGGTTAGTATCTGGTGAGACATTTGTCAATCGATTGTTCATTCTTTTAGTATGCAGTGATTTGACAGCTGACGCAATGATGACACAAGCAAGAAAATTATGTTTTTTCTTTATATAATCTGATACATTTTATTCACTGTATAGTCTTCCTAAATTCCACACGAGATTACAATTTTCATCAGATAAATTCGCTCGTGCTTCATACTCACGAATTTATCGATAAACTCGCAATTTCTCATGAGGTTACCCATGATTGTATATACTGTATATAGCAACCGACTGTTACTTTATAATATTAAACACAGGCTCTATTTTCAAATCTTAAAGATTAGAATATAGAATAGATATTCATTTCAGTGCTAACTAGTATTTGAAAACCATTCCTTGTATTTTTATAATAAACTTGTGTTAATACCCTAATATATTGTAGTCACTCTCTTTCGATATTGAGATTTTATGTGGACCCTACAAATTTCAATGAACATTAACTAAGCAATTATTTTTGTTATTTTCCCATTCAACTATTTAAAGAGCATATGCACGAGAAAAAAGAGTTATTTTCCCTTGACTTCTTTATATTCATATCTCTGTATAGTCGTTCCTGGAACACTCTGTTCTGAGAAGTTAGTTCTTCCATTAAGAAATACTAATATAAGCTGAGATGCATACAAGAATAAGAGGGCTAAATTTCAAATAACGATCGTCATCTTTGTGAGTATGGAATATGTTGTTCGTTCGTGCGCTTCTTTTATATAATAAGGGATATATTAAAATCTCATAGAACATATAAAACGAATTTTCTCAGGAAATACTTTTGAATATGCTAGAGTAAAAAAGAAGGGAGACTAGAAGAGGAAGGGTAGATGGAAAGAGTAGATATCATTATTCGCATAAATAGAAGTTGTAGAACATCTGGTTAAGAGACATATTTCAAAAAAGGAAATTGGCTACTTGGAAATATAAATTTCATTCTGAGTTAAAGCAACTGTATAAAATTACGTCTATCATACAGACATACGTTTTCAAAGGCCAGCTGCAAATAATAAATCATTAGATTTGTTTTAATTTGCTTCTGATGCTTACGTGTCCAGTAACGAGCAGACGATTTTATCGTCTCATATTAATAGCAAGCATTTTATAAGATAAACGATCGTGATTGGTCTATATCCGAGGAAATGCTAAACTTTATTGGTCAATATCAAACACGTGGAATATGAGTGGAATAGTCGGTACAAAAATTTAAGTAATTTGAATGTTTGTATTTATGTAATATGAAACTGTAATATTGGAATGATAATTCTTTCACACTGGCCGTGTATCGGATAAGGTGGAAAGGTAGAGTCAGACCGAAAAATTCAATATGACCTACTAGTGGTTTAACATGAAGCCTTGGCCTTAAGTACTACGGATTGTAGCCTAAGTTGCTACTGGGTTGTTATCTTATATTGAGAACGCCTGGTAGTATAGCGGGATATGTCAGTTGGAGAATTTAATATTTTACTGTTACGATGGCATAGTAGCTCAATTGGTAGAGCGGCACAGGGAGCCGAGGATCCCGGCTATAGAACTGAATTTTTCCAATGTGCCTTTACCTATCCGAACTGTAATATTGTTTTGATTTGTAGATCAGAAGAGAAGGCCAAATGGCCTTAGACTACCAGAATAAAAAAATACAGTGAGTTCCACGCAAGAGTTGGCCAATGACGCGGGTTTCTGCGTCGCGGCTGGCACAGCTCCAATTCCCGAGCGATCGGGTGAAATATCTAAGCAAATAATGCCGCGGTCGGTGTAATGATTCAGGCTCTCACATTTACAGTTAAAATTACAATGAAAATAACCACGTACCTCATCACAAGAGGCGTTGGAAATGTTCTCCTTTGCATCCACACAATACTGGCCCTTTTTTAGGAAATTTTCTTTCACGCGCATAAGTTCAGCTTGTCTTTAAGTTCTTCTTATGTATGGGAAATTGACCTATACACGTTATTTTTAAAGTTTCCCCATAAATAATATTTACATATTGTTAGAAGAACTTAAAGACAATATCACATAGGCCTATCACAAGAGAAAGTAACTATCCCGGAAGCTGAACTTATGCGCGTGAAATAAAATTTCCTAAAAAGGTGCCAGTATTGTGTGGATGCAATAGAAGAACATTTCCAACATCTCTTGTGATGAGGTACGTGGTTATTTTCATTGTAATTTTAACTGTAAATGTGAGAACCTAAATCATTACACCGACCGCGGCATTATTTGCGTAGATATTTCACCCGATCGCTCGGGAGTTGGAGCAGTGCCAGCCGCGACGCAGAAACCCGCGTCATTGGCCAACTCTTGCGTGGGACTCACTGTAGAAAAGATGTTACATCACCCATGCAATAATACTGTCAACTTTCTATCGATAAACTGATATCTCCAATTGAGCATGAATATTTCCACCCTCTAGTAAAAAGTTCTTGATATTCGCTAGAATTCGCTTCCACTCTGTATATCCCAAGGTGGTTTCGATAAGAAATTATCAGCCTTAACTTTCTGAACCAAAATGCGATGCTCGAGTTCTCATTATTGTTAGTCAGACCTTAGATTCCTCTGCTTAACTTCCTTAATGACAAGAAAGAGAAAAGCGCTGACACAAACTCAGATTAGTGTTTCCCCCTGAAATTATCTGCTTTTCTCTCTTTGCTTCACGATTTGGATGGTTGTGTGTACCTCAAAGAGAGGAAACCCAAAGTTAATGGAAACAACGTTGAGTTCAGTTCGATCTTTCAAAAATGACGTCCATTTGTATTCAAACTACCACGGCTTCTGATGTTGCGTTTCTTCTCTCGAACATTTGGAATAAAGATGTTCTTAATTTTGAAAAGTCTTATCACAAATGACCTTTTTAGCATTTAACGAGTATTTGCATTCACGGAGTTTCTAATATATTCCGAGAGCGCAAATTATAATATGAAAAGGTTTGCAATCAAATACCTATTTTCCTGAAACCATCTTCAAAATTTTGTTGCTTCCATCGGAGTTAAAAAAGGATAATAATATGCAGGATTTGACAAATAAAATAGATCAAAATATTCACTCTCAAGAAACAAGAAAAGTAAAATATTTCATCCTTAAACAAGACATATATCGTAGATAGTGAAATACATGCATTAATCCCTCCTTTTCCTCTTTTAAGAAATTACTTTCCTCCTTATCTTTAAATTTATTCTAGATATCTCAAATACTTTTAGCGTGATACTACAAGTTCTGAGGTAAGCAAATGACAACCTAAAAGAAATAGACTAGAACTCCAGTTATCCGGATTAAGTGGTACTGGACCCGATCCGGAAAATCAAATATCCGGACAATTGTATAAAACATGAAAAATGTCATTTCTTAAAAAAAAAAAACTAAACTGTACAGTACTATACTTACATAAAATGTCACAGTATGAACATATCGGTCAGAGTCAGTTGTATTGCTGATAAACAGTCGATATTGTCGGGTTTGTTTTGTTTTCGGCAAATAATCGGATCTGAAAGGTTTCCCAATATTCGCTGCTGTACAAACCTTTTCAATACGGCCTTCAAAGCTATCCGGATAATTGGTGATCCAGATAGTTGGAGTTGGACACACACACATAGACACATGTTTCAGGAAAATAGTATTTTTGGATTCGGGTGACCTCAAAGGTGTATTTATGTTAAAATCTCAACTTAGAATTTCGGGTTCTACCTATAATACCTACAGTACGAGAAGAGAAAATAAAAATATATGAGGTAATAGATGACTCTTGTAATGTCGTTTGGTATTTTTGGCAGGAACTTTCTTTCGAAGCCCAAATTCAGCACTATTTTTTACACAAAGAATGTTACTCCACCTCTTGCACTAAACAGAAAATCGTGTACTGTATCCATCAATTCCCCGCACGGATGAGATGTTGTAAAGTTCACTCAGGTATGGGATGCATGGCTGATATATGGATCGTATTTTTCCACATCTATTTTTCTACCATACTTGTGGTACGTGATGTGACTTGTAAGATATTTTAGTTCGAATTATTTGAATGAAATCCAATGTCCTTGCTCATGTAAGACTGTTGGTCTTTCACACAGCTATCAATCAACTGTTAAGTGCTAGTATGGTAGTTTATGAGATTGTAGGCCTATGCTGGACGGGAAAGGTCTGTCCGTCCCTCCGTGTGTCTGTACGCCGATAACTCGAATACGCATTATCGGATTTTCATGAAACTTGGTATACGCAATTATAACGTCCAAGGGACGAGACCTATTGAATTTAGAACAAATTCGGTTGACTGCTACCGGAGTAAAGCCCAATTTATCGCATATTTTTGGTAATATATTATAGGCCTACAGAAATTTTAAAATGCAAATTAGTTTTCACGATAACATATTGTTTTACAGTGTTCATATACGCCTTTGGAAGTTGCAATACAGTTAGCTTTGACAAATAACACTACCCACATATTCCTCCACATATGCTTATTAAATTTTACACCTTTGCTCTTCAGTAAGCCCTGCTTAATGAATCGATCTGGAGCTTAACTAGGAAATAGAGTATGAAAAATTAGTTATTTTCTGCATATCATAATTGCAATTATCACTGATTAAACAAAAGCTTCTGGCACTTTGTTATATCACTTTACCTGATTTTATTAAAACTGATATTATGTTAGTACGCTTATATTAGCTTCAAAAAAGCTTAAAACTGATAATATTGCCATTCTACGTGGTTCTTTAGAGAGATTTAATAATTTCCCGCTGGGAGTGTGAAAAAAAGACGTGAGCCATCTAATACAGTTTCCGGTATGTCCTGAAAAACAAAACATTCACATTTTGAGTACAAGTAAAAGTATTATCTATTAAAATAATTTGGTTATTTGATTTGAAATTTCTGAAGAAAATTTGACCTTCAAACCAGTTTTATTTAGAAATTCATGTTCGCTTACGGCAGAAAGGTTTTTTTTTTTTTTTTTTTTTTTTTTAAAGAAATAAATCACTTGTAATTAGCCTATACAGATTTAACACTGTTTGTTCTAAACAATTACGCAGATTCCATCTCCATTATAACAGTTAAACTTGTCCCTGCGAATCACTCAGTAAGGAAACTTTAACATTGTATTATTCTTCATAAGTTACTACATTTAGTAAATTTAATATTCTGCAATAAGCATGAATTTGTAAGTGTAATGATAGCTTCAGAAACCATTATGCATTATCAAAAATAGAAAGCCTCAAGTTGCATATGAATTGTATAATTTAATGCTGAGATTAATTTGGAGGCATCGGTTTAAACCAGAGGGTCTTAGAGAGAGGCGTGGCAGGTCAATTCTTGGAAAAAATTCTAGCTTACGACATAAAATAAAACCACCAGCAGTACGTTCTAGCACCCTTTCTTCACCAAGCACACACTCTTTGATTGTCATGGACATTACCCCCAGACGTGTTCAGGATGTTGATGAAAGTGCATGATTCTGGTGGGAGGATTAAGAAGGAGCATCAAAATGAATGAGGAGGTTAAGATCGGCAACATTTAACAGACGACCAAGGTATTTTAGATAATAGCCTATCCTCAGAAGTCCCTACCCACAAATGTCCTGGTATTGAAGTTATTTGAAGAAAAATACGATCATCGACAAATGTTTCTTTTGTTATTGCGAAAAGGAATACTCTCACATAACCCAATTTCACTGTAGTAGTTTTAAAAGAATAAAAGTATAGTTAGAACCAGAGGGTTCTATCTGACTTTGTATAAATTTATCAAAATATATATTTAAAGATTAGAACTACATAATGACCCGGGCAGAGAAACCCGACCATAAGTCGGAATTAAATAAATAAATATAAATATATATAAATATATATATATATATATATATATATATATATATATATATATATATATATATACCTAGGTATATATATCTTATTTCATTGCCATTGCAAAAACTAAAACACTCCCACATGATTATAGTTTTCTGAAAAAAGGAAATGTTTTCGTTCCTAGAAAAACGTTAAGAGTGTTGACTAAAGTGTTGCCAACAGTTTTTTTGACAAAATTAAATTGTTTTGGACTCCAGTAAAAACTCTCTAACTTTAAAGAAAAGTGATTTTGCTTCATGCAGTTTGCTCGATAAGTGTGCTTCCATACTAGAGAAAGATAGCCTAGGCCTATTTGGATTTATAGGGGCACTCATTCCCCTAAGGAAATTCACGTATGCCTTTCACCGTAATACGTAATATATTCACCTAGAGCCTCTGGACAAAATTTCTTGGCCCTTTCACGTCCACGTAATACATTAGTTTCCGGAGAGGGGTTGAGAGGCGATGGCCTTACCACCTGTCCCTCTGCCCTCTCTCGGAAAATAAGCGTAGCAAACAAAATTCTCATAGGTAAAAGAAACCTCCACTCGGAGGCCCTTCGCCCCAACATAGGGGTATAGGACAACAGATACAGATACCACTCTCGGTAGCATTGGTTAGTACGATCTAGTTGAAAGTCCGAATGATCATTATTTTAGTATGTAGTGGCAAAATGATGATTTGATTTTTAAAAAACACAAGAAAGAAAATTATTATTATTATTATTATTATTATTATTATATTATTATTATTATAATATTATTGTTGTTGTTACTATTTAATCTGATACATTTCATTCATGGAATAGTCTTAATAAATCCCACTCTGTATCTCTAGTTTAATTACCTATGATAATATTTTTCGAAGAAAATATCTAATCACATATACTCATAATATAGCAAAATAACCGAATTTTTAATACAGTCTATTTTCAGAATCAGTTTCGTTTGCTCTGCCTTGAAATCAGAATATGGAATCTCCTTCAGTAACTTGGTATAAGTACTTTGTTTTCTACCGTTGTTTGCTATAAAGTTATTCAAGTTAGTGATAGGAGTAATAGGTTAATAGGAACTGTAAAATGTTCAGCGGAAACTTCCCAAGTAGAACAGAAGCTAACGATTACAAAAACAAGACCATTCGAGACGCCTACAACTTTGGTACTTGTGGTGAGCATTGAAACTAAAGTCGAACACAATTATCCGCGATAGGATAGTACTGGAACGCATTCAATATAAGTTATAGGGTTCCAGTAGAGACAAGACAGGCCCAGAGCCCTCATACCAACACGCTGAAAATGAAGTTCATTTTCAACAGGTAAGTGCTGGAACTGGACATTAGTTACTCTGACTCCTCAAATATATATATAAGACTTGCCTTGACTAACTATGTCCTGTCGTTTCCTTAGTTAATAGTATCAGCGCATACTTCACGATAGTGAAGACAAGATCAGTCTGATGTTTACTTCCATTCCGCACACAGCGTCCGATTATTTATATCTTATGTAACTACGAAATCATAGGTTCAATTAAGTGATTTTCTTAATTTCGTACTTACAACATAGGCTTACATGCTATACAACATATAACTAGCAAACACAATTTTTTTTTGTCTTGGCAAATTATTTGATTCTGAAGAAAAACAAGTGACATAAGTTACTAAATACAAGAGTATTTAATAACATAACTAATTAATTCGTTATACTTTTCATTTACATAATGTGTGATGAAATACACCACACATTATAAGTAAAAATAATAGGCATTGCCTCTAATAATTTGTATTATAGAAGAAAATTGCGAGCAGGGAATTCAGAACTTACGTCACCAATAAAGAAACGTACTAGGAAAAGGTTTGTCCAGCGGCGAGAAGATACAGATTGTAAATATTGTGACAAAGCCAGAAAAACCTAGAAACTGATAGGAGGAGTAAGGCAGAAAGAACTAGAACGACGGAGTCTGGAAACATCGCGGCCCTAGTGGGCGGGCGGCAGACGAGCGCACGTGGGCACGAGCGCCAGTGGGCGTGACAGCAGCACGGCTATTGGACCAAGCTTCGGGGGAAGGCCTGTTGGGAGGAGCTCGCGCTATGGGGTGCGCCCGCGCAACGCAGCGCACATTCCAGATTCCACGCGGGCGGAGCTTTCCAGATCTCGACTCGGGAACATTCGACGGGCCTATATATAGGGCGGCGAGCGAGCAGTCAGTCAGTTCAGTGAGGAGAGTCAGTCAGTGAATCGGAGTTGAGAGAGACAGTCAGTGAATGAAGTCAGTTCAGTGTGAAGACTCAGTACATCAGAGGAGAGACAGTCCGTGAAGAGCCGGAGGGTCAACGAGGGAACAGTCAGAGAGGCAGTCCGTGAGTAGCGGCGAGCGTCAGCGTCAGAGGGTGAGCTGGACGGAGAGGACTGATCAGCGCGGCCTCAAGTGAGTGTGTCTTGGGAAGCTGAGGAGCCAGTGACCGGAGGGACCCGAGAGCGGAATAGCTAGTCAACGGGGAACTAGTGACCGGAGGGAAGGGTGAACGGAAGGGCTGGTGAGCTGATCTGGGCTGAGGTAGTGCCGTCCCGGGGAACTCGGCGCGACGGGTGGATCGCACAGCGGCAGCGAGGACTGTGGAGTTGACCGGCGCGACGTGGGATGATCTGGATTGGACTGGAACAGTGCTGTAATTAGGACTGAGCACAGTGAGAGTGAGCACTGAACAGGACAGTGAACTGGCAAGTAGTCTGGAGTTTTCTGGCTGTATCGACAATTGTTGTAGGAAATAAAGAAACCTCCATCCTTCAATTATAAACTCGGTGTTCTCATTTTGAACCCCGACGAGCCCTTGTTACAATATATACAAAACATTGGGAATCGAACCCGGGATCCTTGGCCCTTAATCTAAAAAAATTAAGTTCAATTAACATTTTACTTTATGTAATCGACTAAACAGTATCAAAAACGAACTCTTGTGAACTGTGCCTTGTACTTTCACATTAGGTTGTTTACTTTTGCTCCGTACACATCTTGGATCAAGTATAGACACGGATTTGTTTTTATTTACTTGTAAGTAGTAAGGGGTTTTGTATTGTGTTGTATTGTATCGAATACATATTGAACAGGAAATCATAACTACATCATTATCTCCAGAAAGGATATTCCCAAGCACTCCCAACAGAGAGCCCCTCTGGATGAGTGGATATTTGCTCATAGAAAATGACTCGAGATGTCTGTAAGCCTGTTCTAAGGGCCTCATGTTATCTTAACGATATTAAGCTCCTTTATAACGCAAAAAAATATTACATTATATCTACAGGAAAACCAACGAAGGACATATTATAGGTATTAATTTCAAAATTCTAGTAGGTATTTTATCAGATGGAACTTAATAATTTATTTAGTAAAATGTGTCAAGTTGTAAATATCTTTGTATTAATCATTATGTGTATGAACTTCTGTCCTCCAAGGAGCTTCTTTAATGACTAAAGATGTGGAAATCTGATGGTGTCAATGAGAGGCACTTGAAGCATATTATGTCGTCGATGGTTTTCATGGTTGCACGAGCAGCACGCGGACGGGCGTTATCACGTAGAAGCAAAACACCTGCTCTCAGCAACCCGTTCGCTTTGTCACCATCAGATTTCCGAATCTTTGGTCCGTTAAAGGATCTCCTTGGACAGCAGAAGTTCAAATCTGATGAAGACTCCAATCGATGGTGCAGGAGTGGCTACAGCGTCAACCAAAATCATTTTTCTCACATGGTATCGAAGCTCTTCCTATCCAATGGAACGCATTGAACTGGAAGGAGACTATATAGAAAATAATGTACAAGCAAACATTCTTCCTGCAGTAAAATAGTGGAAAAAATTAATTGCAGATTTCATTTGATTCTCCATCGTATCATGCATTTGCGATTTCCCCGATGTCTCGTGTATCTAACAGGCCTCTCAGTGTGGGAAGAGCGAAGACTTCTATCAAACTGTAGATATTGACACTAATGCACTTCTGGATGGTAGAACGATTCTGTTATTATTAAGTAATACATACATAAAAAAATTATACACCGGTAGTTAAATAATTATATATCATATAACATTCTAAATTGTATATTATATGTCCTGTTCATAAAATCGACCGCCGGCGTGGTCTTGTGGTTAGCGTCGCTGACTACAGATCTGTCGGCCCGGGTTCAATCCCCGGTACCTACTCGGATTTTTCTGATGTAGGGAGGACTGGTAGGGGTGCACTCAGCCTCGTGATTCAAATTGAGGAGCTACTTGATAGAGAAGTAGCGGCTCCGGTCATGGAAACCACCATTAAAGGCCGTGGGTGTCGGCATGCTGACCACAAGCCCCCAATCCTGCCATCTGGTAGATGATGCAGCGGTCGGGTGGTAGGCCTTGTTCCTTCGGGGATGTCGCGCCATGGATTTTAGTTCATAAAATCAATGACTGATCCAGCAATGGTCTAAGGCTTTTAGATTCAGCTTCTAAAACTAGGGATTTCAGAAACTATAACTGGTCACGTGAAAATTCACAAATTTAGGAAAGTAGGTTAAATCATAAATGAGAAGGTTTTGGTAGCAATTTTGGGAATTTTACAAAACTAAGTCGTGGGTGTATCATTCTGTTGATAAGTGTTATCTCCGTGAAAAGAAACCTTATAGTATGCAGCGAGGGATACAGAGGAAAAAATGTAAAATATTACTAATAATTAAATTGCAAGTAACCATTTTAGTTCATTACTGCATTCAGTGTGAAAGTAACGTCATGATTACTGTACTCAGTGAGTAAATGTCTGCCATTAACATTACTGATATAACGCTGCATAAGTAGTTATTCTTAGGCCCTAAATTATCGTGGTTGAAGGTGATTACAAGTATCTCCAATAGCGGGAAAGTAAAATTATTTAATTAAATTTAATATCTTCAAAGGAGAAAGCTCATGAAAGTTCCAGAATGAATGTCAAAAAGGTGTTTCGCCATTCTTGGTGCTCACACAACATTGAATTAACATATTTTATCACTTTAATTATTTCAATTGTGTCTAACGCTTTTTGTAGTGGGGTACGTTCAGTGTGAACAAGAGGTTTTTCTACACAGTCTGAACTATAACTTAAAGGAGATATATCACCTGTTATAAAAAGAAAAAGCCAAATATGATTTCCTGAAAAACCTACAAAAGGATTATGTAACCGGATTTGTTATAACATCCTTATCCCTTGTAGCAGGCTGCAACCCTCATTATTATATAATCCACAACTTAAAAATTGTAATACCTCTACACTACAGACACTGAAAACCCGTATCTCATTTTCCGGGAATGAAAAGCTGCTGATTTTAATGATGCTTTGCCTTCCCTTAATTATTATGTACTAAGCAAACATCCGTTTTCCAACTTGGTAATAATTAAGAGCGTTATAGCCTACTGTTATCACGCCACGAGTGACTTGAAAATTGCCGATAGATTCTCGAGTGACTATAGCCTACATTCAATTGGATTATTGGCTAAAATGAAGTCATTATAAATTATATAATAATCCTATATTCAAATTTAAGTTGGAATACTAATCTGAAGAGTATTAAAGAAAAAAAGAATTGTAATTGTGAATGGTATTCTTATAAAGTTGAGCTCTGGTTTACCATGAGCAATATTTAAAATATTTAGTACGCCCTAATTCACAGTCATTTAAGTTAATTGGACATTTTATGGCAAGGCGGCTCGAAAACATCATCACAATATTAGACTACAGAAACCTGCAGTAAAGATTACGTTTAGTCCTAATTTTTTTATTACCTCCCAAGATGTGTACTGTATCTGAAACATTGTACCAATATATTAATACGTTAGTTTAAAACTATTTTATATTAAATTTACTTGCAGAGTTATAATAATGTATGTTACAGTAATTTATTAATAGATATTGTATACCAGGTATATATATATATATATATATATATATATATATAGAATATATATAATTATTCCACACGGAACTTAAAACTAATCACATGACACCCAATTAACACTACCAATATGGCTTGAAGGGCATTTTGAAAATAATTTTAATGAATGTAATAAGTTGCCCAACGAAATTGAAAATAGTATATTGGTATCGAAATTTAAAATAAATATCAAACATTTTCTTATGCATATTTCAATAACTAGATCATTTAATATGTCAAATCATTTATTTTAATGTTTACTTCAATCGTATCAATTTACTGATTATTACCATATTGCATTCTTTGTTTACGTACAAGATATATCTGTTTCTTTTACTTATTTACTGTGTTTTTTGTTAGTGATATTGCCACCTTCTTGTTTATTCGTATAATAATAACAGTGTACTTTCCCTAATCACGAGCTACCTTGGCTCATAGAGACCATTAAACGATTAAATAAGAATGAAATAAAATAAAATGAATAAACTGTTATCTGTTAATTGGATAAAAGATCATTTTATCTGAACAATTATTATTTGTTAGGTTTACCAATTAGCTTTTAGCCAAATGATCCCATTTCAACTTACTAGTGGTCCCCATTCCAGAAATGCTTACTTCAGAAAAAAACAAACAAACCTAGAAGGTAAGAAGATCGATCTCAGTTTTCCCGAATCGATTCTTATTAAATAAAATTAAGAAATTATCATACATGTTTAACATTTTGAAAAATATCCAGGTTCGACTGCAGTCCAATAAGAGTTCATGATATTGTTTATATATAATAAAACTTAGAGGCCCTTTAAAGCACAAGTATTAAAACAGAAACAAAACAGTTAAGCTATTTATCTATCTTTCATTTTTGCATTTATCAATAACACATATCCTCCATAGGTAGTTGACACCCGCAAGAGATTCATGTCCTGCACTATGTTCATAGCTGCAGGGTTCTCTCATAATACCCCGCACTTCTCAGAATTGGAAAGAACTAATCGTATACTTCACAACTTTCTGCTAAGTTTCCTGTATTGGAAAGAACCTAAACTGTTAGGAACACCGCCAAGTTTGCGATATGGTGAGCAAATAGAATTTTGTTCGAGCTCTGAAATTAATCCCTGGTTTCTCTGCAAGATATCTTCTAGAAGCATTCGGTCCACGATTCCATATCCGTACATTTGCAGAAATCCCTAATTGATTTGAAAAGCTTTCTACTAACCGCACTTTGTTCCATCCCAATATTAATGTAAGAAAATCAATTGTTTTGCAATCGTATAGGATAAACATTTAAAAAACAGGAATACTTTTTATATACTTTTAGATAAATTTTTATTATAGATAACTTTTAATTAAATGTAGTCTCCCGTGATGATACAAGAAAGAACTTCCTACCTCTCTCTACTTATGGGGCCTTAAAGGTTTCTCTCTCGCCTGCAAACTTGAGAACTGCAAATAAGCTTTGTTATTCTAACTATACTATCAAAATGATACGTCAATACCTCAAACGAAACTTCCTCTGCCCTAGACTATAGGTTAGGTAAAGCAAGTATTGTGTTCGGCTCCGAAATTGTAAGTTGAATTTTTAACATAAACGTATGTTTTGAAGTCCTCTGAATCCAAAATACTACTTTCAGAAATGTTTCTGTATGGCTGAGTGAATTTCTTTTTATCTGTCGACAGCCTAGCTCCAGAACGAAAAATTATATGAAAACAATATTTTGAATCTGGATGAGGCACCTTCTGGCGATATAACACGAAGATTGGCGACGACTTTTTCTTACTTTTAATATTAATTTACTGTACGTTAAGAAAGTTTAGTTTTTTTGCGATTTTCTAACAGTTTTGTTTAAAGTTTGTACATCAGGTGCTATAGGCCTACTAAGAGCTAGAACTTTAATTTGAAACATTTAAAAAAAAAATTCTCTGAAGGTAGTTATAAGCCACCTACTGTTTGGAGAGACACATTATTGCCTGGTGAACAATAAAATTATGCATCAGGTTGAAAAAAAACTGAATACGCGCTCTTTACAATACGGCCTCTTACTCTATATCAGAATGTGAAGTAAGAATGGCGTATTGCCCATGCTTAGGGTAAAGAAAGTTACGTGAGTGCATTAATAAGATTTTATCAGTGTTGTGTATCCTTCGGGGATGCGATGCGGTAACGACATCCTTATTATATTCACAACCATTTTACATCAATAGAATGGCATGCATAATGCTATACTAAGAGCAAAACTGTCATTTGGGCAGAGGGAGTTACGTGATTCACGTAAGAATTTTTTTGTTATTTTGAAAGCCACGTTACCCCTTTCTTTTGTGCATATTGCATGTTTTTATCCTTATTATTATTATTATTATTATTATTAATATAAATTTTATTCTTAGGGTTTTTCACAATGCTAATATTGATTCGTATATAAGTAGCCCACTTGTCTTCATGACGTAATTATTACTGCTTCATAATAACGAGTTTAATGATCCTTAATGTCAATGATCTTCCTTGACATATCATTTTGTAATAAAACTTCATATAGGTTACTATAATTGTTTAAAAAAAAAACTCTTAATCTCTCTGCATGTTAGGCCTACCGTTTAAGCACAATTAAATTCATGTAGAGCTTACATAAAAGAATGTTACATAAATGCATTAATGCATTGAATATTTTAAACCTATATGTACCAATTTAATTAATTTTAAATGAAAAGTATTATTGAACTTCCCGTTGAAAACTTGGTCTTACAACCTTCAGTGAAGTTATACCCGACAGGGATGTTTTAATTAAGGTTTGAACTTTTACGAATACTGTGACGCTTTTAATTAACCTGTATTGTACAAGCCTTCTTTTTTGGCAGTAAAGAGAAACTGTCTTGAGGATATCTCCGATCCGTGAGTCACGTAAAAAATTAAATTCTTTCCTTCTTACTTGGGCAGTTAGTGTGATTTGTGGTGTAAGGAAACATTCTTAGGCTAATCGAGCTGCATTTCTTTTTGCATTTATAATTTTTTCTGAATTATGCAATAAAAAATGTAGATAAGAATAATTTCCAGCCTTCCTAGACTTTCTGATCAACAGATTCAAACAAATCTAGTACACATTTTGGAGGGTCACAAATACAAGCACATAACATGAATAAAATAAAAAAATTGTAATATAAAAATATAGGCAGAATAGTAGCAAACTATTATTTATCAACAGCCACATTCCTTAGTTTAAAAAGTGTATTTCACTATCTACCGGTATTTTAAGAGATAGACTATTTCAGAAGTGACTTAGAACGAGGTACTCATTTAATTGCCGAAATACGTGAATTCGATCTCCTTTATAGCACACACATTTCTAAACCATCTGGTAATATCGTCGGCAGTAGAGTAGACCTATCCTCAGATGAAAATTAATTCCATCTGAGGGCCTGGGGCCATTGCATTGTGAAGATAAACTTACCACCTTCGTGTGTCTTTTGTATAAACCAGAAACTCGATCTTTGCTTGCTCTTTTTTCAATTGTGGTTTCTTATATAAGTCGGTAGCGATCTCCGGTATACCTGAAGATTGTCCCGCAAAAGTTTCACATAAACGTAAATGTCAAAGCTAGTTTCCTCTTCCTCTACCCTATTTCGGAACCTTAATCTAATATTATTATAGATCTGTACTATTAGAGCTGTATATGGAACCATTTACGTTAATACATTATAGTGAGCCAGAGCTTGTATTCTTTGCGAGAATTAGGCCTATACGTACCAGGCAACGGAGTTGAAAACTGCAAGCAGAAGAAAACCATTTATTACACAACATAAATGAAGCTTCTTGCCTGTTCGCAAGTTGCCACAGGACATAGTTTATCAATTCCATCTAAAAAGATAATAAAATCATTAAATATATGGCGAACATAAATATAGATAGTTTATCCTCACTCTTCTAAACAGAAACATAATTATGGTGATTAAAGATGGATACTGAAACAACGATGCTTTCAGTTAGATGTTGGGTTTCTTCTTTGCTAATCCCTAGTTATTGCAGTAGTTGTGCAACCGAGTGATAGATCGTACCTCGGGCACCAAACAGAAGACCATGTACGGAAAAATGACATGGTATTTTTCTTTAAGGATGGTATGCAGATCTCGTAGATGATCTTTATTTCTATGTCAACATTTGCGGCTTGATCATCGTCATTAGATTCATAGCGAATGGTTGGATCGAGGATATAAGCTGTTTTAGCTCTTTTCTTGCTACAATATTCATTTCTTGCTATAATATTCATGAAGCTATTAGACCCTAACCCATCTTCAGCAATGCAGTTCCTCATAGCATTCATATCCTTTATTGGTCAGGACGCTAAAAAATTAGTGTTTTACCCAATTAATAATTACGTAAAAAATGTTATTTAGGATACTCTTAATTGGTAGCACTGTAATAATGGTGGAAGCACCAACGGTAGATATTATGAAAGTCTCATATTTGTATTCTCTACTAAAAGTTTAACAACTAGAAAATATGCACTACAGTAATTTTCAAATGGGAAGCGTTTTGCTCTTCTCCTTGCTTAGCGGTCCAATCGGAGACGTCGAGACGGAAGGAAGACCCTTCCTGATAGCGGTACTACTTTAGCTCGTACACGTGATTGGCGGTGATGGAAAACGCTTCCCATTTGAAAATTACTGTAGATGCTTATTACATGTGCAATACCTCTAGCTAAAGAGGGCTAAACTGTTCAACCGGTTCCTGCTCCTATTCGTGCAATTTCTGATAATGTTTCAACAGTTCCCTTCTAAAAAGACAAATATAACCTCGATGGTATTGAAGTGAGAGGTATTTTTATAGGAGCCAGAGGCAATACACCAATCAAAGCTTATAATATGTAGGCCTAAAATAATTTCGTGTATTTTCTATTATTTGAAAAGGACTAGCTCTTCAGGATTTAAGTAGTTCCCTTGCACAAAAAAGTAGCAACATTAGCAACTTACTTTCATAATGGTACTGTTAAATGTGTAACATGTTATAGGCTAATATCGAATGCAATGGACGGTCCTGATTTTAATTTATTTAGCAGTAATGAATAACTAAAAGACCACAAAAATGATTAAATTGAATTGCTATTTGTAAACGAGACCATATAATATACGGAAGGCCGACAGCGAGGCAATATAGCGATAGTCATATCGATAGCGGTTATTAATATTTTTCATTATGGAAGTTACTTGTTTTATTTTTATATTCAATTATTTGCTACTATTAACAAAAAGAGGCTATGTCCTTACTAATTGGATGAACAATTATTGAAAACACGATTATCAAAATTAAAATGCTGATGGAAGTCCCCATTCTTTAATATACTAAGTATGTATGAGAAATGGAAAATGTTCAGAGTACGTTTTCGATGAATCGTTTAAGTCAAAGAAGCTATAATAATATTTAAGTAGGCTTTTACCAATTCAAATACAAAAGTAATTGGATGTATGTGCAGTAAAAATACATGATAAAAATAAAGTGATAATCAGCGGTGATTGTATGAAATTTTACATATTCTTACACCGGATTGGTCGGTGATTCACGAGCTAAGTAGTCATAGAAATCTATACATTTTGTATATTGGACCTTAGTTAAGACGTAAGTATAAAGGGATAAGTAATGAGTTCAAAAAGAGTCTATACTAATTTTACTTTAAGTTCAAAGTAGTTGTAAACAAAGTCACGTGACAAGGGAGCATCTCATTGGCTAGTGGACGAACTGTAACTTTTGCTGCTTAGTACGCATTCTCTTACTCTTAATAAAATAGTTTGGTTCAAACCGTACCTTTTTGTACCTATTTTCGTGCAGAGAAATTTAAAAAACACGTTTCTGAAGCAGATCTGTATATGAAACAAAATTAATTTGGTCAGACTTTCCTGACGCATAATTGGGCTTTTTTGCTGAGATTAACCAACACAGTTTTTTAGTTTTCTTTTCTATGCTGGTAATTGGATTATCAGATGAAGTCTAGAGGTATACGGGATAGGGTTCACTTTTCTGCGAAATATTATGCTGTTCATTGTCTTGGAGATAGATACGTCAATAATATTCATAAATTATCCCTAACATTGAATAGAAAGCGGGAAGTATGTAACTAATATTCTTGAAGCAAAATGAGTTGCTAAAATGCTAGCTGAAAGAAACACTAATTGTATTCTCGTCTTACATTCAAAACATTTTGAAGTCCTTTTTATTTCTGCCAGCACAATAGGGAGGCTACTATAGGTAGAGGAAGTATTGGGTTCGACCCTGAAATTCGAAGTTCAGTTTTTAACATTGGCCTAAAACACGTTTTGAGGTCCCCTGAATCCAAAAATGCTATTTTCAGAAACGTGAACTACACACAACAGAGCAGCCTAAAACAGCCAGAACGAAAACCCATATGAAAAAAATGTAAAAGAGGAAGTTATGTTTCAAATAAGATTTTTCACTATACGTCTCAGTAGGCTCATAACTATTGTGATAAACTCATGAAATAATTATTTACTAACGCTGTGTCATTATTGTTACAGGGCTTTCAAGACAGGGATGCAGTGCTTCGACACATATGCTGCCACCTGCCTCAGCGGAGAGGAGAGAAAAGTTATGAATAATAACGTAGCTGGAGCAAGGCATACATTCAGTTATCTATGCGACGACCCTGGTTTCAGAACAGGTAACTTTATGCATTAATATTTTATGCAAGGGAAGTGTACGATCTAAACGCTTGAAACAATAACAAGACATAACAGTAACAGGTACGAATTTTCTCATCTCCTTCTTAAAGTGTACATCCGGTAAGTACATTTATATTGATTAGACTCCCCGCTAATTTTCACATGATTGATGATTCATCAACCTTTCAACTGCTATTGACGTATAAATTCGTCCATACAAGAAATTGCATAGAGAGAATATCACTTATGTTAAAATGTGAGGATTTTTTATTCACTTAATTTGGATATCATTCATCAAAACCAAATATTTTACTGAAATTTTAGATGCTTTTTCAAACATTTAATCCACTTGCGATTTCATTTAATTGTTTAAATCACCATGTAAATTATTTAGATCTGAAATCTGACCCGTATTGACTTATAAATTTATAGGAGGTGCTCATTCAGAGAAGGAAAATCGCATTCAAGTTTAATTCAATGTATGTTGAAAATACCTTTTCAGTATAAGCTATATTATTAATTAAAGTTGGTTCATAGCCCGTTTAATCAATAATTATCGCATTATTAACACTGCCACTTTTCCCGAGGAATCTAAAATGCCTTGTCAATATAAAAATTTTAAACTATTAAAAATCAAATATATTTCGACCTAATTGTGATCATCCTCAGTGTTGAAATTTAAAAAGTAAAAATCAAGGACACATCAAACCAACATGGTGTGCGATATGTCGCTGTGTTGGCTAGTTCTGAACTGAAGCCAAGGTGTTAACAGGTTAGACAATAAAATGTTAAAATACTTATCCGACTATCCCTGATTCAGTCTTTAGCTCTTGAAATTACAGTGAAACATTCATTGTTCCTGTGATTTTCCATGCCACTGAATTAAGTCGAGCGAGACTGTAAGTCAATTAATTATCAGTAATTAAAAGAATTACTGATTGGCTCTCAATACAACCAACAGTCTCATAAATAATAATTAATAGGTCTATTTATTTTAATATGGCATTTATTCTTATTAATGAACGTCCGGCCATATTAATCCATTTCATAGCCAATGGTTATACCTACCTAGTCTTCATGATAAACTATTATGTACCAGTACTGAATATTATGATATGATATTTTAAAAAGAATACTAACTTATCTATTTTTTGAAATCTTACTCCTTTCCCTAATTTAATTCACAGAACATGGAAGAACTACAATATATTCATTTTGACTGTAATAAGTACACATCGAACCTATTTTTGTTTTTGGTTGGTTATAACATTATAAAAATATATGCCTAAAAACAATAGGCGTAATTTATTATCTGTTAGAAGAAATAAGGCTACACATACTTTTGTGAACAGATTCACGGAAATGCCATATTCCTAGCTAAAAACTATTGAAACCTTAATTTATTTATTCAGATAAACGCATTAAAAATTGCAACAAAGAATAACGCAAACATTTTATATACTTAACAGCGATATTTCGAACTTAAAGATTAGGCTTTACAGTGCGTTTATAAAATTAAATTTAAAATACTTTCTGATATGAATTAACTAAATACCTCTTTAATGACTACTACCTCTTTAATGCAGACCTCTGGACATGTTATTAACTTTCTTTACCTGTAAGAAGACTTTGGAGTGCAAAGCCATTACCAACTTATGTCACAACAACATTGAAAGCCCTGTTACGAAATGTCCCTAACTCTGGTTTTGTTGAAGTAATAAGCTTGCGTCTCTTGGGCCAGGCGTTACTGCATACAATATGAGAGTGTTTATTATAATACGGTATACATGGTGGAAGAGTACTGTACTTTACACAAACTGGCATTGTTCTAATCAATAGCCAGGGAACGATAAACTTATGGAAGTAGGTTAATTAAGTTACTGTTTCCCTATGTTCAACTAGAGCATTAGTTTCTGAATGAGTGAAAGGGGATCGCTGTTCGCGTTTAGATGGAAAATGTTCGCTCAAACACAATAATCCTTGGTAGTTTTATTTAGTGATAAAATAAAAAATGAGCTTTTGAGTACTACAACATAATTTATAATTTGGTATCCTGTAATGAAAGAACTGCAATGAAAGAACCTATTTGCCTATCCATCTATCCGTTTGTATGGTTAGCCTATATTACGAAGACCAGATTATCAGTCTTTTTCAAATTTGTAGCTACATTTTTTTGGTCAGATTTTGGTCTTCATTTTAATTGCTAAATAACATATTATGAAAGTAACAATTTCTCTGAAGCAAGTCAACACAAATTCGGCCGAAAAGAGGCTTTATAGCTATGCGATATGTAACCGTTAGAAGTATATGAATATTATGGGTAGAAAAATTAGTATTCGTAGACTACTGCGGCCGGTGACTACCGCGGCCGCGGCCGGTTTAGTCGTGACACTTACCAGAAAACCAGGCACGTGGCGGAAGTGATAGTTGTACACACGGTATACCTGACTAGTTCGTTTTGATTTCTCCGAAGGACATCATGTCCGAAACGTCAGATTTTAACAAAGTGATACAACTAAACCCGGATAGCCACGGTATAGTGTTTTTAATTATTATGGTCCAAAGTGTATAAAGTGAAATATTCACAGCAGAGCCGCTGGTTGCTGAACCAACTCTAATTCCAGCAGGCGTTGACCAAATTCCAGCAGAATTAATTAAAGCAAGTGGGGATAGATTAAACTCGGAGATCTATAAGCTCATTCTTATGATTTAGAGAAGGGAGGAATTGCCAAGGGAATGGAAAGAATCTATCACTATACTGATCCATAAAAAAGGGGGATAGGGCCGAATTTCGAGGAACTTCTCTCTCTTATCAACATCATACAAAATTCTACCTAATATACATACTGCTGTCAAGATTAACCCCATATGCGGACGAAGTCATTGGAGATCACCAATGTGGATTTAGGCGAAATAGATCAACCATTGATCACATATTTTGTATTCGCCAAATCTTGGAGAAAAAGTGGGAATATAATAAGATAATATGTTAACCAGCTTTACATAGATTTTAAAAAAGCATATGATTTAGTTAGGCGAGACAAACTGTACAATATCCTCATTGAGTTTGGGATACCAAAGAAGTTAGTTAGGCTGATCAAAATGTGTCTAAATGAAACCTATAGCAGAGTCAGTGTAGGGAAATCTATATCAGATAGGTTTGCCATTAGATACGGCTTGAAGCAAGGAGATGCTCTATTACCTTTACTTTTTAATTTCGCTTTGGAATATGCCATTAGGAAAGTTCAGGAAAATAAGGTAGGCCTAGAATTAAATGGCAGTCATCCGATTTTAGCTTATGCAGATGACGTTTGGTTGTTGGGCGATGAAATAAACACAATCGAGAGAAATGTTGAAAGTCTTTTTGATGCCTGCAGGAATGAGGGGTTGGAAATCAATACAGAAAAAACTAAGTATACGGTCATGGAACGTCAAAATAATGCTCCACAAAATATTAGAATAACCGTTAAACTGTTCGAACAAGTGGAGGAATACAAATATCTGGGAACAATAATTACAGACACAATATCAAGGCAGAAGTTAAGTCGCAACTCAAATCAGGAAATGCTTGTTTTTATCCAGGTCAGAAACTCTTATCTTCTCGTCTTCTGTCCAGAAATATAAAAATTAATATTTATAAGACTATTATCCTGTCGGTTGTATTATATGGATGTGAGACATGGCCACTTACTGATCGGGAAGAACATAGTCTGAGAGTGTTAGGAAAATATTTGGCACTGACATAATTTAGGAGATTCTCTTAGGCCTACTCATAGTATTCCGTACCTCTCCCCTTTTAGGAATTATGCACCCATATTACAATGCAGGTACCTGTTGGGAGAGGGATTATCTATCGATCACACACATATACTTTCTTGACCAGACAAGGACATGGAGGGCATCCTCGGATGAGGGATCGGCTCTACGCCGGGGCCACATCCGAAAAAATACGAACACATAGGACGAGGCACAAAATTGTCACACACATTCACACTAAACAAGGCTAAGATCGAACGAAGATGATAATGATGGCCAGATGATGTCTGGGAATTCATAAGGTAAGTCATTAGGTAACTTGTTCCGACCAGGATTCGAACCCGGCTTCGCTGTGGTGAGCAGTGAACGCATCCCCTGCACCACAGCAGTGGAGTTTACGAAACTCTGGCATAAAATTTTACGAGAATACATAGTGACATAAATCACAATTTTTATTGACGACTTATCGTATATCGGAAAGAATAATAAATATATCTAAGTGCTAGAGGAGATATAAACTTGAAAGCTGAATTCCAATTCATAGAATCATTAAACTGGACATAAAGTGCACAATTTCGATGCTATACGAGATCCTGCGAGAACTTTACCTCACTTCAACGAACAAAATTATTAATAATATATTTATGGCATTGGTCTGGCTTTGTGTGCCAAAGCCGATGAAATTTATGTGTGCATAAATGTTGAAATTTAGGGGCATTTAAAATAAATGCACGGTCAATCAGTCTCACTCTGAACCCCCCCCCCCCCCCCGTAATGAAAAAGTGAATAAAGCTAATATCTTAAGATTCATATAGCCAGGGAGATGTGAAGGTGGCAATATTAGGACTGAAATAAAAGGGAAAGCGAGAATTAATTCTGAAATGGGTATCCAGGGGCCAGGCTAAATTACTACTTCTGGCTAACTTGAGAAATTAAAAAGAATCTGCTCCACACAGTCATCCTATTTTAATTATTCCTAGGGATCCTACAAACCTCTAACAGAGCTACAATGCAGCAGGGATGCAGTTAACACATAAATTATTATAGAGTTTAACACAACGAGGCTTTAAAGGTAGGCATAGGCTACACAGGTATTGAACAAGCTTTCAGTATTATCTCACTGCAAAGATACAAATAGCCTATTCTATATTTCCTCTATTGAAAGTAAGGAGGTTCCCGCAGCATCGCTCTCGTTTTTAATACAACCTATGTTTTTAAAATTAGTATATTTATTTAACAGCCAAATACATCAATCATATTAACAATAACATAGTTTTTACTATAATTTAATGGATTATATAGTATTGTTTTAATTATATTGTTAGGCTTAGTAAATTATAATGATTAAAATGAACCATAGATTAATCAACCTTACTTGTAAATCATTAATAACTAATTAAAAAGTAAACATCAAGCTTTAAGGTGCATTTCACTATAAGAGTGTGCCACCCGAGGGAAAAAAACTGTCTCAGATCCGAGTTCTCTAGACAAAATCCCTCGCATAATGAGTTTCGTCCAAATAGATAAATGTTTTCCCATTTAGGCCTATAAGCATGATCCCCTTCCGTCCACCTATGTGGTTTTAAAAATTTCAGATCCATGCATTCCGTAGATCTTGCTGAACATTTTAAAAGAACAGATAAACACTTCCTTTTGTTGTTATAGAGAACGTTATAAACAAATTAATCAAACAGAGCGTACCAACAAAATCGCTTCATTCGGCAATCTGATGCGTTCTGTTGCGAAATCCACATTTTCCGCCAGTGTTTCGATCATTTGTCGAGAACGAACGTGAAAACTGAAAATACGGCTTCGAGGTGCATTTTCACCCCCTTCCATCTAACTATGTTAAACATTTTAAATCTCTGTGTGTCGTAGATTTGGCTAGGCATTGCAGAAAAGCAAACAAACAAACAAACAAACACTTCACATGTAGAACTAGCAGGTACCCGCGGATTCGCTCTCGTTTATTGATAAATAATTATTAATTTAACAGTAAAATAATCAAAACACATTTATTGGTCTACTACTGACATTTTTATAGCTACATAAATTGCATGAATTACATAATTTTTAGTTAATTCTTATCATATATAGTTTTTGTTGTTAGAAATACTAAATAAATAATTATCTCATGAATCACTGACCATCTGTTATAATTATAACAGATTATGATTATAACTTTCATTTTGTCCCACGTACGTGCTCTTGCTTTTTGTGTAAATTCATAAGAACTGAATACTGGAACATCTTCATACCTGAACTGCTTTGATAAGAAATGAATTATTGAACTCAGCTGTTGAATAACTTATATAAAAGCTGAATAGGTCTACAGCAAAACGAGATATGAAAATAATGTATAATTAAATTTTGTGGTGAAATATTTTAAATCTCGTACAATGTTAAATACAATATTAATAACATGATATGGGCCTATTATTAGCAATTTGATTCATCTAAATAAATGAACTATGAAAAGTACATGGAGCGCGACTATCCCGATGGAAAGACGATCGTTAGTATTATTTAACTACCTTATTATTGGGTGGCCTTCTTTTTTTTAGGGACTCCCTTCAAATCTTGCAAAACATCTTATAAAGTAATTATTTTGCATGATACTGATTTAATGTTTTGTTTGTGTACTTCCTTTTTTCATTTAAGTTTATTAATGTAATTCTTACCAAGTTGTATTGTTTAATGTTTTCGCGTTTCATTTAATGCAGTTTCTGCTTTATATTGTATATCTGCTATTGCAGTTCAGATACTTCGGTAAAAAGAAATAAACAAGATAACCAAATTAAGTATAATAAATGACAGATTAATTGCCCAAATTTATTCAAACTAAAATCATAAAATCTCATAGCCCGTGTTTGGTCTTAAAATGACCGTGAAAAGACGGAACATTCATTATAAATATTATTAACTAGAAAGAAGGCAAAGGTAAAAAGTTTAACAACATCATTTTAAATAACTATTAAAATGAGATTGCAGTGGATAGACAGAGATAGCTGGGAATTTCCCTAGCAGACCTAGCGGGTGCGAGATAATGCAATGCAGTACTCAGGTACAATGTATCGGGAATCTCCCAAGATATAATCAAAGGGTACTGATCCACTTAAGTAATTCTAAGAAGTCGGCTATTGAGTTCAAGCCTTGCTTCTGATGTTGCTACTGATACAACACGCTGTCCGAACCTTCTTAGAAATCCGAGACGCTAAGTTGTGGGTTTTGAGAATAAGGGAAAATCCAATTGATTTCCGTGGGAAACTAACATATTATTATTGGTCGGGAGATTTGCCAATAAGAACTGGTCTATAGTACCACGTGCCGGGATTCACGAATAATAATTAAGAAGGAGTGGGGAAAATGTTTGTTCAAGAGAGTTTTCTTTAGGCCTAACGGGGAGCTGTAAAATCACTCTACTTCAAGGCCCCGCGCCTATAACAGTCATATTCAACTCTACTTCAAGGCCCCGTGCCTAGAGCAGTCAACAGCAATCTACGTCGAGGCCGCGTGCCTACACCAATCACTCTACTTATCTTTGAGGCCGCGTGCCCACAGAATTAATTGGACTTATAAAATTTTCGCTGTGGAATTAATCGACTTAGAAGGATTCTTACTTTCAATCGCGATTAGTCAAAATCATATACGGCAGCAATTGTATCATTAGTAACGATCTACCGAGAACTTGTAACAATATTAATTATTCACAAACAAATTTTGTAATTATTGTCAATGACTGGACTTGTATTTCCAACGCTTTGAATAAACAGAATATTCCTTCAGTGTTCAAAGAAACTGCATTATTATTCAAGCAATAATATTAAGGTGTTCTTCGCTTCCTACCCTGAAGCTAGAGGGAAGTGCTCAACGATCGACTGGCAGACCGGAGGCGGGTTCAACAAATCAGAAATATTCAGTATATGCATTATACTGTGGCGCCCAGGTAACCATCATTCCCACCGAACCGCTGTACATGGCTATTTCCCAACGTGAGGCACGAGTGAAGCTGGACATCAAGGATCACCAACTTCAAAAATCATCCCAAAACGGAAGGAAGACACCGCAGAATTTCTAGAACGTCACCCGTAAAGGCACCGCTGGAATTCAAGATCGTGGTACATCAGTTCCGGAGACCGCCGCAGAAAACATCAAAAATCACCAACAGATAAGAACTTAAATATACATAGAGTTTCAGTAAAGTAAACAATTTTATTATCAATAATTTAAGAAACAGTAAATATTAATTAAATAAATTAGTAAGCCTGACATCAAATAATATTTTTTTTAAAAGTTTGCAATTTAAGATCAAAGTAAAATTAAACTGAAACTCACTAAGTAAATTAAAGAATAAATTCAAGTAAAATAAAATCTTTTTCAAATTAAAAGAACTCAGGCATATCGAATATTTATTGTGCAAGGGTATAATTATACATGTTATGCATTATATGTTGAACTTCTTAACCAAAGGTAAGGTAGATCGTAAGAGTGTATCAGTACCCTTATAATTTATGTATGTGGCTTAGAAACGGAAAAGTTACTAGGAATAAAATTAATATGGAAGGTGGAGAGGGGCACGACTTGCTTACTGGTGAGGAAATAAATAATTGTAGAATGGAGATTAACAATGAGAACAGTGTCGCGACAGGTGACGGGGTTTTGGAGCAGGGAGTTGATAATAGGCAGGAAAATATTGCAACAAATATTCAGCTGACCGAGAATGATAGTGTAACTGAACATAGGCCTAGGGAATTGAATCAAACTATAGACCCGAATTCTATTGCATATTTGATAGCCATGATGAAAGGGCTAGAAAAATCAAGTAATGCAACTAATGAAAGTATGAAAGGACTAGAAAAGTCAAGTAATGAAACTAGGGAAAGTATTAAGGAACTAGAGAAAAACTCTAAGGAAAATATGAAGGAACTAGAGAAAAATACCGGGGAAAAGATAGAGAAACTGGGAGATAGGATAGACCAATCGGACCAAGAACATAGGCAGAATGTAGATAGGCTTGAGAGGGAGCTTAATAATATAAAAGAGGTCCAATCTAACATATGCAACGAAATCAGGGGAGAACTCTGTAGGGAGCTTAAAGAAAGTGAAAAAGCAATGAGGCAAGAAATTAGTGAAAGTCAAGGGGAAATTAGGTCTGAATTAGAGGCTAATATGGCATCGGTAGATAGGAAAATAGAGATTCAGGGCAAGAAATATGAAGAAAAATTATTCAATGAAAGGAAAATTTTGGAGAAGGAAATACAGAAATCGGAGTCTAGCTTGAAAAAGAATATGGAGACTCAGGTGGGAAAAGTAAAAGTAGGGTTAGGAGATAAAATCTCAGAAGTAAATGACAAGGTAGTGCATTTAGAAAATATATTAGCTGAGAAAATAGGGGAAATCTCTAAAGAAGTAAGCACGGTAGCTAAAGAGGTCGAAAATCGTAGGCCTGTAGCAAATAACTATGCTGTAAATTGTAGTGAGAGTATATGCAATGGAATAGGAAATACATATAGGCCTCCTAGTGTTGCAAATGAGTCCTGTAATACAGTACACGAGACGGTAGCCACCAGCATGCCGGTAGTTAGCGATAATAGGATTAATATATGTAATTTAATAGGAAATGAGGTATCACTTCCCAGCTTCAATGAGAGCAACACGAGCCCTCAGAGCTTCTTGAAATCTGTTGAAGAATATTTTACTTTACGGTCTATTCCATCTCAGTACAAAATGTTGATCCTCGGTAGAGCCTTAAAAGGAAAAACAAAAGAGTGGTTTGAACTTACAGTACACCCGGAGTGCAACTATGAGGATTTTAAGCAGTTATTCTTAGCAAGATATTGGGGTGAGGCGAAGAGAGCTTTAGCTAGAAATGAGGTCTATAATGGGAGATATTCACCTAGGGGCAACGTCTCTCTATCGGACCATTTCCTAAGAGTTATAGGCCTAATCAAGTTACTAGACCCCGGAATGCCAGAACGCGAGGCCATTCAGCTTGTGACGAGACATTTTCAGCCGGAAATATGTAACCTGCTTATAGTATCATGTCCCCAAACTTATAGCAAGGCTTTGGAGTTATTATCTAGTTTCGAAGTAGGAACTAACAGAGAAGAACGTAGCGATAATAGGAGACAAAATGGACCGGATAATATGCAAATGAATCAAGATACGAGAGGAGGTCCAAATAATGACAGAGGTAGATGGAACCAAGGACATGCCAACAGAAATGCGGAATCGAACAGAGGACCCCCTAATAATAACTCATATAGAAATAATGGGAACCAAAACTGGAGGGGAAATAATCAAGAGAATAGGCCTCAAGACAGACAAGTAAATAATGTTCGATTTCATGGCAGGATGCAGAACGAAGTAGGAGAACGAATTCCAGAAAACCAGGGGGACATTAACATAGAAGGTGAAAGGAATCAGGCGCATAGCACGGGAAACCACAATGATATTCAGGGAGACATTCGTCACAGAAATGACGAAAGGCATGTAGCGCAAGACAGGCCTTTAAACTACTAGGAGACGCATTTGGAGGTCGAAATGACGTCACACAGACCGAGGGATTAAAAGGATTAAAAAGACCTGATAATGAAAATAAAACACGAGAGAAGGGGTGCGTAGTAGGATGTGCAAATAGAGAGGGTATAACACCCACGTATCCGCCATTAATAAGGGTAAAAATAGACCAATTTGAAGTCGATATGTTGGTGGACACTGGCTGTACTTTTTCTCTAATAAACGAAAAATTCTATGAAACGCTGAAAGCAGCAAGAGTGCGCGTTCAGGAATTGAAAGTACATGGCCTATACGCACAAACTGCCATTGGTGCCAAATCCCATAAAATTGAGCATCAGTGTATGTTGCCGTTGGAAATTGAGGGAAAGAAGTTAGAAGTCTACTTTTTGACAATAAAACATTTAGCACATAAATTAATTCTGGGTTGTGATTCTATGACAGATCAACTAATGAGAATAAATTTTGAAGAAAATTGGGTAGAAATGGAATTAGATGAGAAAGAAAAGTTACATGTACCGTTTTTATCTAATGAGAATATAATTACTAAGGAGTTGGAGTGCCAAAATGAAGATGTATTATTACGCGAGCCTTTCGTGGTGGAATCAGTTGTAGTACAAGAGGGAAATAGTATCGACGAATATAGGCCTATGGGAATTAAACCGGCCGTATTTATATATGAAGGTGATAATGAGGCTGATTGTGACGAAAGTGTCGCAGAGTTACAGGGAATGGAATCTGATATTGTTTGGGAGGACGAAGAATATGATCATTTGTGCATTAAGGGTTCTAATAATTATGTAGATGAAAATGAATGTGAAACGGTACACGCGAATTTTACTAACATTAGTCAGAATGGAAGAAATGAAGAGGAAAATGTTGATATCGAATTAATTCTCAGGGAGAAAGTAGAAGAAATTGATGTGCTGTCAGATGGTCAAAAGTCGACTTTATATAACATGCTATATAAGAACAAATCAGTGTTCAGTTCAACTCCAGGCCTATTTCGGGGTTACCAACAAACATTTAAATTAAAACAAGAAATTTCTGAGCGTCGCTATAAGAATAGTCCAGTACCAATTTCAATGATGGAAGAAGCCGGTAAGCAAATAAATCCGATTTGTAATGTAGTGAAAGCACATGGAAAACTACGCTTAACCTTTGACTCTAGTTATCTTAAATTATTCATAGAAGCAGAAAATTTTTGGGCAGAACCAATAAAGGATATAAATCCGTAAAATGTATTCAGATGATCAGTGATTTTTGTGTGACGTCATTTATCGACAATGTATTGTAAATATGAACAAATTAGAGGAAAGCAAGGAATAACCGAAAGGCATTGTACTGAGCTGGAATAATGTAGGCCTATAACCTGTAATGTATATTTTACGCGGTAAAATAGCTACTGGCATGATAGGTTATCAGTTCCACATAGGTTTAGGATTAGAGGAATGGGTATGAATGAGAGTAAAATATGCGTGTGTATTTTGCATTGCAATATATTGTATTGAAATTGCGGTGAGGGCTGAATGAGCGCCCTTGTCATAAAAAAAAAAAAAGTGTTTTTATACATTCTTTATAACATAGTGTAATAGTAGTGAGAACTGATTGATCGACCTTGTCATAGCCTCATGAAAAAGTGTTTTTATGCCTTCTTTATAATATAGTGTAGGTGTAGTGAGAACTGCTTGATCGACCTTGTCAAAGTCTCAATATAAAAAAAAAAAAAAAGTGTTTTTGTTTATGCATTCAATATATTTTATAAAATTTCAGTGAGAACTGCTTGAGCTTAATTTTCATGGTCTCACGAGGGTATATCGGTAAATTTATGGTGTTTACGTAAAATTTTGTTGTAATGTCTTGGTCATGCAATAAATCAAGTAATACGTACAAACAACGTAACACTACAGAAAACCGCAAGATGTATGAAGGCATGAATGTGATAGGGTCAGAAAACTTGTACATGTGGGACAGGATTTAAGGTGAAGTCTCGTGTCAAGATAGGAATTAAATTAGTTATGTATTTGTTTAAGATAGTTGCAACACTGGAGGAAAATAAGGTATAATATTTTGTGGAGAGATGCAGTATATTCAGCCAGTAAGTCAATCATAGGCTATGATGATTCCTGTCTTAATAGACTGGGGCATATATTGCAGTTCAGATACTTCGGTAAAAAGAAATAAACAAGATAACCAAATTAAGTATAATAAATGACAGATTAATTGCCCAAATTTATTCAAACTAAAATCATAAAATCTCATAGCCCGTGTTTGGTCTTAAAATGACCGTGAAAAGACGGAACATTCATTATAAATATTATTAACTAGAAAGAAGGCAAAGGTAAAAAGTTTAACAACATCATTTTAAATAACTATTAAAATGAGATTGCAGTGGATAGACAGAGATAGCTGGGAATTTCCCTAGCAGACCTAGCGGGTGCGAGATAATGCAATGCAGTACTCAGGTACAATGTATCGGGAATCTCCCAAGATATAATCAAAGGGTACTGATCCACTTAAGTAATTCTAAGAAGTCGGCTATTGAGTTCAAGCCTTGCTTCTGATGTTGCTACTGATACAACACGCTGTCCGAACCTTCTTAGAAATCCGAGACGCTAAGTTGTGGGTTTTGAGAATAAGGGAAAATCCAATTGATTTCCGTGGGAAACTAACATATTATTATTGGTCGGGAGATTTGCCAATAAGAACTGGTCTATAGTACCACGTGCCGGGATTCACGAATAATAATTAAGAAGGAGTGGGGAAAATGTTTGTTCAAGAGAGTTTTCTTTAGGCCTAACGGGGAGCTGTAAAATCACTCTACTTCAAGGCCCCGCGCCTATAACAGTCATATTCAACTCTACTTCAAGGCCCCGTGCCTAGAGCAGTCAACAGCAATCTACGTCGAGGCCGCGTGCCTACACCAATCACTCTACTTATCTTTGAGGCCGCGTGCCCACAGAATTAATTGGACTTATAAAATTTTCGCTGTGGAATTAATCGACTTAGAAGGATTCTTACTTTCAATCGCGATTAGTCAAAATCATATACGGCAGCAATTGTATCATTAGTAACGATCTACCGAGAACTTGTAACAATATTAATTATTCACAAACAAATTTTGTAATTATTGTCAATGACTGGACTTGTATTTCCAACGCTTTGAATAAACAGAATATTCCTTCAGTGTTCAAAGAAACTGCATTATTATTCAAGCAATAATATTAAGGTGTTCTTCGCTTCCTACCCTGAAGCTAGAGGGAAGTGCTCAACGATCGACTGGCAGACCGGAGGCGGGTTCAACAAATCAGAAATATTCAGTATATGCATTATACTGTGGCGCCCAGGTAACCATCATTCCCACCGAACCGCTGTACTGCCTGTGTTTGATGGATAGGCCTATCGTGTTACTTTTTTTACTATATTATGACAATCTTCAGTGTCAGAAAGCCGTAATAAATAAAAATAAGTAACAATGTTTTAAAAATGCAGCCTACTCTCTGTTTCCTTAATGAATCCAAAAGAATACAGTGATTTTGAGAAAAATAAGCATTTTTCACTAAACGCAGTGCAAAATTAATACGCTGCTTAAAATATTACAGTTTTAGCAATATCGTCAACTGCTAATAGGCGTCTTTTTCCTAAGACTGTCCAGAATTGAATTAAATACCATAATAGGTGAACTATCATCCATGAAATTTATAAACAATCCAGCAAATTCATACTTTAATGGTTGAATAGATATAAAGTATATCACTAATTTTATCTTTCAAATGTCATGTTCTCTGCAATTTGATGTTACATTTACATCCAGGACGGGCAACATTGAAAGGCATTTACATGCAAATTTACTTTCAGATACGAGAGAATTTGTGCTATAGGCAATTCAGCAAAGCAATAAATATATCAAAATTCGCATTCACAACAAAGTTATGATAAGAACTGTAATCAAATTACGATGACGACCGCTTGTGGAGAAAATGTAAAACACGACTCCGCAATTGTGTTAGAAACAAAAAAAAAGAGTTTTATTAGAGAGATGCTCACCGGAACGAATGCAGGGATTGTTCCGGTTCATTTCGCAGAATTATGGAATTAATGGTTCCTGTGAAGAATGAATTCATACACGGAGCTTGAAATTCGAATAGCTGTAATATTATCTGATCCAGGTACGTGTACAGGGCTATTCATAATGTCAGTTTCCAATACTACACAGCAATGCAATCAATTCCTATCGCCGAGAGTATTAATTTGTCATTGTGTGGCTTGACACCTGTCCCTGATCACTGATCAGTCTGGCTGGCATAAACATACTGGTCATGTACCAGTTTATGTCGATGTCCCAGATGTGGAAAGGATTGTGGCGAATAAATGAAAACTTAGCACACCAAAACCATTCAATTTGGTACGGTGTTAGCCGTATACGGAATTCTTAATTAGCCTATGTAATTAAATATTTAATAAAGTTCCGCCTTAACCCTTAACATACAACTTATCTGGATCCACTCAAAAACAGCATTTATAAGATAGACACAAATAAAATATTGATGTCACATTGATGTACATCTTATATGTGACATCAATATTTTATTTGTGTCTATCTAATAAATGCTGTTTTTTAGTGGATCCAGATAAGTTGTATGTTAAGGGTTAAGGCGGAACTATATTAAATATTTAATATTATAACCCTTATCTGAAGAAAATGAATCTTTTTAATTATAGCCTATGTAACCTACATCAGGAGAGGATATATTACTGCAGAGGGGAGTCAGACAAGGTGACCCCATCTCTCCAAAACTATTCATAGCTCTACTGGAAGAAGTTTTCTGCAGAATGCCGGACGAATACGGAATAAATATTAATTTGCAGACGAAATTGTACTCATAACAGACTCACACGAGGAAGCCAAAGTCATGCTAACAAATTTATGCAAATCCAGCAAAGAAGTCGGCCTTAGTATCAATGTCAAAAAAACCAAAGTAATGACAAACTACACAGAAGAACCAATCAAAATTAACGATGACACAATAGAACTTAGGTCAAATAGTATCGTTTGACAATTAAATTCAAAAAGACGTTTGAAGAAGAATCTCTTTAGCATGGAACAAATTTTGGAACTTAAAATTCATCCTATTAGACAAATCCTTAAGCAAGAAGATAAAAAAGGATGTGATGGACACTTGCATTCTACCAGTTATGACTCATGGATCCCAAACATGGACATTAACTAAAAAAGATAAAAACATGCTACAGATTTGCCAGAGGAAGATGGAGAGGAAGCTGCTAAACATCACATTGAAAGACCGAATAAGAAATGAAGACATTAGGAAAGCGACATCTATAAAGGATGTGATGGTTACTGCTTCCAGATTAAAATGGATGTGGGCAGGGCATGTCATGAGAATGAACCCGAAGAGATGGGCACATGCGATGACAGTGTGGGAGCCCAGAACTGGGAAAAGAAGTGTTGGAAGGCAGAAATCGCGATGGGAAGACGAGTTTAAGAGTGTTGTGGGGAACTTGTGGTCTAGGAGTGCCAGAGACAGAAAGAAGGGGAAAACTCTTGACAATTAGTACTAACACTAGAGTCAATTAACTTGTATTAAATTTTAGCGTTCTCAGGTGAGGCTAGCCTGAAACGTTCTTATTTAACGAGTCAGCCACCCTGGTATGCCAGGAGGCCCTTGCCCGCTATGGGATGCTTGTGGGCTAATTCTTAATTCTTAACCTACATCTACCGGATTATACGATATTATCGTATGTAACTTTTTTAGCCTACTTATAAGCGCATAAGGAAAACTGGCAGAGTACATTCTTGTGCAATAATGTATTTTTTTCTTTCAGTTCCCCATAGTAGGGGCGTTTATCCTGTCCACGCCACCCGGGACTTACAAGACAGCCCTGTCGGGAAAGGAATTTCCAGAGGATCACATACACATTTTTTTCGCTAGACAAGGACATGGAAAGCCTCCTTGAATGAATGATTAGTTCAATGCCGAACACCTCTGAAGCAACACGAACACATAGGATGAGACACATCAGTCGCACACTTACTAACTCCAAACAAGGTGCGGTGTTAGATAATAAATGACAGATGATATCCGGGGACTAAATGGACCTCAAATTTTGTTTCACAGGTGAAATCCCCACCTGTCCCGTCAGGGAATCGAACCAGGACACCCGCTGCGTGAAGAAAGGAACGCATCTCTAAGCCACAGCGGGGGCCCATCATATAATTATCTAAAATGAAAATTAATCTCTTCCGTTAATACCACACTCACATCGAGTATTCAGTAGCAGGTATGGTTAATAAAAATCAGTTATTGATCACTTTCGGCCATATTTATTTCAAGAATAGCTCTGTTCCTAAAAAGTTATTAAAATATATGTTCAATACTGTTGAGCTGTTCCTAAAGCCACAATCCTAAACGTTGTGAGTACGCTGAAAATGACATTGTGCGCATACTTCGAGCAGCGAAACTGGCAACGTGCGCATGCGTCAACGTACTTGAAATGACTCTGGGAACAAGCTTATTACAAACTTCAGAGATTAGTTCTTCTGAACAGGAGTTAATTAGCACACTTTCTGGTCAGTAGCTTTCTTCGTCTGGTCCTAAATTAAAATACACCAGTCCTAACTCTTCAAAAATTCAAATATATTTCTGATCATCTTCCACATAAAGTGTAAGAAAAAGAGGTCGACATGTTTCCTTATTCATCCCTGGATAGAACGTTCAGAAACATACATGCAGTCACACAGTTTTTTTCCCGAAAAAGCTATTCTTTTACTGAAGGTACGTCGAAACATGTAACTTACTTCTGGAGAAAACATGACATCGGATTTCGAAGTCGATTAAAATGCTTCCTCTACCTGAATTACACCTATGGTAGGGGTAGCGGAAGCCTCATACTTATTATCCCGTGGCGCTAACATCCCTTGAAGGAACAAGGCCTACCACCCGACCGCTGCATCATCCACCATAGGCAGATGGCAGGATTGGGGGCATGCCGTTAATGGTGGCCGTTAATGGTTGTTTCCATGACCGGAGCCGCTACTTCTGTATCAAGTTGAATCACGAGGCTAAGTGCACCCCTACCAGACCCTACCTACCTCAGAAAAATCCGAGGAGGTACCGGGGATCGAACCCGGGACTACGGATCTGTAATCAGCGGCATACTTCCTATCAGATGCATCAAAATCGCCAGTTTAATTACAACAGTGATAGCATCAAAATCGCCAGTTTAATTACAACAGTGATAGTTCGTTTAGTTATTCCTTTTTACAGTGAAAACGATTATAAGTGATGGTGATGACAAGAATTATGATAATGAAAAAATATTGTAATACGTGAAACAAAAAATATAAAAAGTTATATGTTTTATATTTAACACAATGTTGAAGAAGTGAATTTTACTGAGGTTTTTAAGAACATTTTAGTTATAGATAATTTAATGAACAATGACATTACTAAAACAGCTTTACTCTTTTCAGATGTAATTCTACAAAATAAGATGCCCTGATGATGCTTATATGAAACCGAAAGGCGTAGACAAAATTTAAAATGTCAAAATTAAGGTATTATATAATTATTTTATTGATCGAACTCAAGGGTACAACCAACATGACTTTTTAACACTTTACATACATAATCTCAGCATCAAACAAGTTTTCTGAAAACAACATTTGTTAAGCACTTTTACTTGCAAACATGTTTGGGTAGTTTCAGAATGGAACTCCAGCATAGACATGTTGAGGAATTCTGTCTGATTTGTCACGTTGAAGTTCGAAACTTCTCATTGGCACTAATGTCTCATTTCACCAACGGAGCGGATTTCCGAGCGAGCGGGTTAAACACGACACTCACACACATTTACAGTAGTTACGGACAGGAACTTAGGATGTCTAATTGGGTTTCTTAGTAATAATACCTTCCTACGCTGTCATCTCTCACAAAACAATACGTATCCTATTGTCACATACTAATTATACTAATGAACTTGAACGTTTAACTCTATTTACTGATAAGCTAAATTTCCTCAGGTATTACTGATAAGCAGGGGGTTTAAGTTACTTGCGCTCTAGTCAATTCTTCGAAGCACCTGAAGTCTAGATATCAAACCACAAAAGCCGATACGTAGGTACACTCAGTTCAGATTAATTTATTGGTATTACTGTATTGTACACTAAAGCAATGGAGCACCAATGTCTGTGTAAAGCATTCTGTCTTCAAATTAAAATTCCGTGAATTTGTAATTTATATAAATCATTAATAAGCCTGCAAAGTTTTTTTTAATTTTTTTATCGTAATTGTTGAACATCAAATTTTTTGTAGTACATCTGTAATTTGAAAAAATACATGACAAGCTGGATTGAGCTGAATTGAGGAAAACTCCGGTTATTGTCTCAATATGGCTTGATGTTTATTTTAAAAAATTAATGGACTTTCTGCCGTATAGGAGTTTAATTTTTATGATAAAACATTATATGGTATATACAATAAACCCTCGATGTAATGCCACCATCCGTTCTCTAACATTTAGTGGCACAAATCGAGGGTGGCACTAAAACGAAATTTCATTTTTAAAATAAAAATATAGTGTAGTTTACTGTTCTGTATTATTAAATAAAAATTAAATAAAAGGCGAATAATTTTTCTCTCTCACTCACAGTGTTGCCTAAGCATCTTCGACTAACAGTTTTCCCCACAATAATGAAAAATGTAATGAAATAGCCTGCTGGCTAGATTTTGGAAATCTTTTACTGCATTCACAAACTTCTAGTTTCTCTTGAAGTGTACAACATCTCTCTTCATTTTAACAATCTTACGAGTAACTGTACTGTAGTGTTTAACAGCTGAATGGACACTGGACTAAAAGAAATGAAAGTTTGAAATGTCTCTTTCTATCTGCTCCATCCTCACGCAGGTTGTCAGCCTGACTTCTTAACATAGCTTCCTCCTTCCAACACACTACATTTACAGTTAGTGGCAGGGGAACACTCACTTCTTGGAAATGCAGTACAGTACGTTCCTTAAATAATGGTCCTAACATCCACGCCAGGTTTAAAATAATTCTGCAATTGAAAAAAGGATCACTGCAAGCTATACTTTGTAAAAATATTGTCTTATATTCACTGGCACTAAATGAATTGGCACAGTAACGAGGTGTCTTATGTATTTTATATGGGAGAAGATCTGTTCGCTTATATTTATTGGCAAAGTGCGAGGGTGGCACTGTAAAGAGGAGGATTATTTCGAGGGTTGACCGTATATTTTTACTCTTTGTTTATTTTAAGATTTGTATATAGGCCTGCAGTGGATCTAAATTTTGTATTAAAATCCACTTAGTCTTTAAAATAAATAAGACTTCCTATCATGAGTACTTACTAAATATGACCATAAGTGACAGTTCTGATTAGTGATTCCGGGTTAATTATGAATAGGATAACTATCAGAAGAAAGAACAATGATGAGCTTAAAAATGCAGGATCCAGCTTAAGCAAAATAATAATTCGAACGTTGTTTATCAGAAAGTTAAGCAGAACTTATGAAAGTATTTATTTATTAAGTACTAAAAAAAGTCAATATTATTGGTCAGCAAGTTAAAACTGGACTTTCTCAATATTGACGTAATTTGAGTACGGAAGGAGGCACCGGTATCGCCAGGAAACTGTCTAATAAAAAATAAGTTAATAAAAAACATGAGTCCATTTTCCAATAATATGGTTGCGAATCAAACTCAGAAGCCGTTCCGGTAAAAGAGCGATCTGAATGTGAATTATTCCCTGCACTTATTATTATCGTACGATATTATTATCATCGATATCTGACTTACATCTTAATACAAATCTAATATTTTTTCCTTTAATTATTTGCTACATTATAAACAATATTTCGAACATAACCGACAGGAAATACGTGGCTTGCTAGCTCTAAAGCAGGAGTGTCAAAGATGCACCCCCTTCAACTACGAAATGCGGCTCCTTAAAGTTTTAGGTAAAATATATAAATATGTCCGCCAAAAAAAAGTAATGTAAAATAAAATATTCTTAAACCTGACTTTCTATTAGCAAAGAACACAAGTGTCTCATACAATACGGTACTGGTATATTATTCACCAGTGCATTGTTCACCAGGAAGCACTAAGCCCAAAACAATAAAAGTTAATTTCGTAAGAAAATGGTTCATTTCATTTCTTCCAAGAGACTGAATGAACTTCAGTTTCCTACTTCGATAAGTGATATACGTAGTGAATTTGAGGGCTTGCCATGCCATTAAGAAGTTCGCTGACTTTCTTGTCATCAAGTTTTAAAACCCCTCTTCTTGAAGAAATTAAAGTTTTCTTAGAAACGAAAGGGAATCACCTGATAATCTATGTGACGATAGTAATTGGCTTCAATATTTGACCTCTTTCTTTCTTTATCTTAGTTTTACCTCTCCCTTTTAGGATTTAAGCGACCCAAGCCGCCCGGGCCTTCAAGATTTGACATTCATGGCAAATATTACAATGCCTTTATAATGCTTCAATTTAAAATTACGAAAGGAAAGATAAGTTTGTAACTTCATTGTATGATAATAACCTATAAGGCTTTTAAAGTAAAACTCAGGGCTTGGGAAGGGCAACTGGTATAGCCAAAGTAGCAGTTTAATTCACTTTTCTTCCTACCAGGACTTTCAAGATTCCTGCATTGCTTCTGACGCCAGTCATTATGCATCCAACATAACACAGTTATTAATGAATAATGAGTGTAAGCCTAAAATTTGTTAGCAATTTTACATGCCTGAGATCACTATAGGTGCCATAGGGCATAGCCACTGTTTTGCCAGGGTTGATCTCTCTTTGAAATTTGCCAAATGGTTTTAAGAAGCTGTTGAGTGCATAAAGGAGGTATGTGTTAATAGCCTATGCCATGTTTCATCCCTCCTTCCAATGTATTTTGTTATGGTCACATACCGCCTTCATGGCACTGGTATCTCTCTAAATAAGGATTCTAGAGAGCAGCTTTCAGTGCCAAAAGTCAGGCCTACACATACCTCCTTCATCCATGACAATATTATTTTGAAAAGCCACACAAGGCCTTCATCTACTTACCTCTTCAATTGTATAACTAAGTACATGCGGACAAGGTTGTAAGTGCAAAATGTCTTAATAGAAAGGGCATGCCTCAGATTTCTCAAGGAAAAATTAGAAACAATCACGTATCTGTGCAAGCATAGCGCTAAAAAAGAATGACCACACTCTTCCAAGCTGCACTCATCTCCAAGTAATATTTTTGCTCAGGATCTTATAAGCGTGTAAACCGAAAAGGCAGATCAGATAATTTCAGCTCATTTGGGCAATTTTTGTTAGTCATTATTAAAAATAATGCAATAAGTTTCTGATTACATCATACCATGAAGTATATTGAATTTCTAAACACATATAGGCCTATATCTTGTGGGCTGATAATAAAGTCTTAGTCCTATACCGCCTCATGTAGCAAAATAATATATAGGCCGACTGTTCTGATAAATCACTGAAAGACGAACTGTTACAGAAATGTTTTAAAAAAATGATTAAACTGTTTAAGTGTAAATAATGTTTGAGCAGAGAGTTATCACCAATACATTTCAAAGACCCGAGTTGCTAGGGATAATTAAAGTTCAAATTGGATGTAGCTTCATTTCTTTCTTTTCAGAATACCTACAACATAATTCTTGCTACAGGAAAGTGTCCAAGGACTGGGATCAATGTGCGAACCGATTTCTGGAGAAAGTCAACCGCACACATTCAAAAGCCTTCGACATCTGTTGGTAAGTCAATCAAAATATACTCTGAACTTATCGGACTGATAACTTATAGGTGTTAGGGTTCTAGGTCAAAGTTCACTAGTAATTAACCAGTGTAGCTTAAAAGTTCGGAACTTCTATTCTTATACAATAATATGAACACGAAATTATGGCGTGAGTGGTGTTTATATGTGACTGTGCCAGGGAAATCCACCATAATTTGGTAAACACGTTTTTGCATAACAGTAGAAAACAAAATTTGTCTGGGTGTAAAATGTTGATCTTTAGATTTGATGCCACCTATTGGTTTCGTTCTTTTGCTACATACTATGATCACAACAAACATAAAGACAGTATTGCCAACTAAAGGCCTAGTATTTTCATGAAAATATTATAGGAGAAAAGTTCTTCTGACAATGGGATTTGAACACAGGACCTTTGGCTATCCGTGCCACTGCTCGACCAACTGAGCTAAGCCAGACTTCACTTCACAGTACCAGATGGAATCTCTCTTCTTTGACTGATTGCCCTTAACGGTCTACCTCCCTGACAGACAAGTTATGTCATATGCAGTTCTGTGAGGCAGACCATTGAAGGCAATCAGTCATAGGAGAGAGGTTCCACCTGGCACTGTGAAGTGAACTCTGGCTTTGCTCAGTTGGTAGAGCAGTGGCACGGATAGCCAAAGGTCCTGGGTTCAAATCCTAGTGTCTGAGGCGTTTTTGTCCAACAGAGACAATCTGTGGTTCATGAATGCATATATATCCATCTAGTATTTTCAGTTTGAAAGAAGATCGCAATGTAAATTTAACATGGTCCCTAAAGATTTCTATGTTACTTTTTGAGAAAAAAATACGAGCAATAGAAACACTTTCTATGCTATGTGTTAGTGTATGATAGACTTTGAGCATGGCATTACAGGATTGTGAATCTGATGTCTAAATCATGATAAACTTCGTTACCTTTGGGCATCAATAACCGAGAATTATACTTTTTGAACAATAAAGTTTCAAATGTCATAAACGCATCAATTTTTTAGCTAGAGGTATAGGCCTAATATTTTTTTTCAGAATGCTCAGAATTTTTTGCTGTGGTTGAATCTATTCAAATCGCCAAATTTATTTCTCCGACTTATGGTCGGGTTTCTCTGGCAGGCTCACATGTTTCTATGAGTTTGAATTTAAATTTAATCATATTATTATTTTATTTAAGATACTCAGTAATATATTTGCGACTGCTTTAGAATACTAGTTTATCATGAATGTGTTTTACACACTTCCGTTCATCTGCATATAATTATAGCATACTGACGATTTCTTATCGTGACCTATACAACATCATGTCTAATATAACCTAATTCAATCTAATCAAATGTATGTTTAGTGTAGGCTTACTAATAACCTACTAATGTACAAAACATTTACTGCACCCTAAGCGCATTACATGTCAGAGCAGTATCTACGAACTGAGAGCAGATGTGTTAGTTTGAACAATTCATGTCCAGTGTGACGTCCGCTTCGGGTCAACTCCTCTTGGGGCGCCCGGGAGTGAATAATGCAGAGGGTTTCCTCAAGTGCACAGTACCCAGTACTGCTTCATAATTCATTAGTACGTGGAATATCCATCACCGATACCGACCCATATAAATTCATTTTCTCTAAATTCACGCTTTGTCCGAACAACTATAAATGTTACAAACATCGGCGTAAGTTCAAGAACAGACATAAGAAAACAAAAAGGCACTTTTTTCAGATTTACTTGTTAGACGGTAACTAATTCGATCGGATGTACATATAACGTGTACAGAATGAAAATAGTACATTAATATTATGCAACAAGCCTATAATGACTGTTCCGTTATGTATTAGTTCGCAGTAAGTCATGCTTCTGTAATTCGTTTATAGCAGGCCTTGCTTGCTATCTTGTTTTTATTTATAATTGAACAAATGAATTTCAAATGTTTTTTTATTTATGGCTATTGTAATATCAAATTATATTATTTGTGTCTTGTATCCAATCAGAGACTGGATATCTTGTCCTATTGTTTTGATAGCCAATAAGGCTTTATCTTCATTCTTCTTCATTATCAATTCAAAATCTGCTACTCATAAAGACATGAGTTTCTTCTGGGCTTATCAATGCCTATCTTTACCTACCAAATAGATCTGGTGGTTCATTTTCAATAGCTGAAGCAATCAGCTCTTCGATATATATTAAGGCTTCATATGCCTTATTTATTCTGATGACTACAAATGGTCTAAAATACTACAATCACCCATCGTGTGATTCACCGATTCTTCTTCCTTATGGTGTTGGCGTCGCCAGATCTCAAGCTAGCATCTTTAACAATTATCAAGAAGTGGTAATTATAATTAATTCAAAAGGTACGTCATTGTTACTACTTAATATATCTGAAGAACATTTTGGACGTAAGTTCATCATTGAACTAACATAAGATACGTGTGGTTTTGATCGAACTGATTAAGCCATCTCAAGGATATTTCATGACCTTTTACTAAGGAAGTTGAATTAAACATTTGTGATATTTTACAATTTCATCAGTGTTTATAAATAATAATATATTATACGTCCAAGGAATCCAGATTTTATAAACTGCGCATGAATTATGTAATGTTTTTTGTGACAATAAATTGTTACATACCAGAGTAATCTATCTAAAATGTATTGGGCAAGTTTGGCTTAATCTATTCATAGCTTAAGTCTCCATCTCCAGAAGCGCTTCGTCCTAGGAAATTCGTATACAGTCCGCTTGTTCTATGCTTGCCCGTACAATGACATTTATTAAGATACGAATATGTTTATGAAACTAGCAACGAGACAGTGATTGACCTAAAAATAGATTTTACTTTGAAGTATTTAATTAACGTTAAAACATTCTCCGTATAATGTCGAGTTTCTAGAATTATTCCAATTAGATATTAAATTTAATATTTTGTTTATTGATATGCCATATTTATTATTGATTAGTACTTAAGCGTGTGTATAATAATTAGGGCCTATGTATTACTTCAGTTCTATTTTACTGTCTCAAGTGTTATTTATATATCATTCTTTTAACTAATTGCATTACATTCAGTGGGATAATGGATAAAGGAGGGGCCCTGCTGGAAAGTTTAATTTGGTCCCCTAACAAAACGATTCATGTTCAAGCATAACAAAATATTCATGTTCAAGAATAACAAAACGATTCATGTTCAAGCAGTAATTATTTTATATCGCTGTGAATAAATTTGTATCGCTGGTAGAGGTTTCAAAATCGCCCGTTTCACTGCCGCATCTGTTATTTAACTGTTTGTTGGTGTTCTAATATGTGAGGGGGGGTTGTTGATTAAAACATAATTTTATGTTCAGCTGAACAGCTAATGAATAGAAAAATTAATTAGTAATATTTTTCTATATTTCTTTCTGTATCTTAGTTTTACCTCTCCCTTTTAGGATTTAAGCGACCCAAGCCACCCGGGCCTTACAGGGCCGCGACCTGTCGGGAGATGGATTATCTATGGATCACATACATACTTTTTTGACCAGACAAAGACATGGAGGGCCTCCTCAGATGAGTGATCAGCCCAATGCCGGGGCCACCTCCGAGACAACACGAGACACACCATTCACACACACACACACACTCAAACAAGGCGAGGATGGGATGAAGATGATAATGACGGCCAGATGATATCTGGGGACCACAAGGGCCTAAAGTTACCCGACATTTGTATCACAAGTGAGGAAAAACCCCTACCTAAGTAATTTGTCCCGACCAGGAATCGAACCCGGGCCCGCTGCGTGAGAGAGGCGAACTCATTAGTAATATATATTTTTAAAATAACAGTTGAACTGAACACGGAGAAGCTGTACTGCTAATAGATGTAAGTAGCATGACATTTTAATTCCATTACGTTGGAAGAGTGGCAACCATAATTAAACCCATAATTGGAAGAGAAAAATAATTGGATATGGTAATTCGTAGGGTAATTAGTACATGATATTATGAACTGTTAATAAAACGTGGCAATTATCAAAACTATTCTTAGTCGTCATCTGTAATTGGTATCGACATTTGATTGAAATTAACTGTGGCAGGAATTATATTCTATTTAAATGGTGAACTGAAGAGATGGGGTATTGATATACGAGAGTGGTAACTGCGTCTCTGGAGACTCGAGGAAAAGTTCGAAAAGACGAGCCCAAAGCGATTACTATTATTATTAAAGAACGGATTTTTAGGGCCTTATAGCTTGGAATGCACCAAACTATAACCGTATGTTTTCATTCTTCTTTTGCCTCGACTAGTCCAAGGTTCAGTTAATTGTAATTCACTTGCCCATTCATTAATCAAGGTATGATTAACTATAGGCAGAGAGAATATAACCTATAATAACCTAAAAATCAGCGGCATTATTTTCTATTATTATTAGTATTATTATTATTATTGAATTACCAGACACAGGAAATATTGCTACTGTGCATAGAATATTAGGGTTATAGTAACAATTACATGCGATTTACAGCATATTGAACATTTTATATTACAATGAAAGCTTATTACAGAGTGGTGGACGAATGTTAGAAAATGAGAATAACAACATTGTTTTTGAACGTACGAAACACAGGTTACGTCAGTTCATTGTCACAATAATTCAGGTAATAGTCTAAACTGTCTTGATCTTCCAAATTCAGGACGGTCAAAATGCAAGTGCTGTACATCGATTACTAGAAGGAAATACTCGCACATAAGTTAGCTACTGGGAATTAAATCATCAAGTTAATATTAAGAAATAATAAGAAAAAAGACACAGATAAGATTAAAGTTTTAAAATTCACCTAATAAATATAAGTACGAGGGTGGATCGAAAAGTAACGCACAATAATTTTTTACAAAAAGTTTAATAGTTACAATTACAAACAAATGCACACATGAAGGGACATCTTTTATCTAATTTTTCTATAAAGTCGCCAAGTTGCTGTCCCGTGTCCCATGTTCAGCAAAGTCCACCAATAAAACACAATGCATAACCCAGAATACTGTCACGAGCACTTTATGAGCAGATTGAGTCACTTTGAATTTTTTCTTTAGTGAAAAAGAAGCATCGGGGAAGCATCGTGTTTCCATCCATAGAGGCCTGCTTTGATTCGGGCGTGTAGTGGTACGCCCACGCGATTCTTCACCAGTGATGATTTCCTTCCCAGGAAATAAATTTTATTTGTTTGGTCAATTGAAGAAATTCCCGGCAGGGAAACGCTTTGCGTTAAATGCAGAAGTGAAAACAGCAGTCCGCAGATGGCTATACTCCAACCGAACGAACATCTATGAACAGGGTATTTTGAAACTGGTATCACAATGGAAGAAATGTGTTGAGAAACTTGGCGACTTCATATGTGCATTTGTTTGTAATTGAACCTATTAAACTTTTTGTAAAAATAATAATAATAATAATAATAATAATTGTGCGTTACTTTTCGATTTACCATCGTATATTCCACGTCTGAACAATAAATGTCTAAAACAATTAGAAGCTTCTATATAAATGACTTACAAGTGTTACTAAGTAGGAAAAAGACGAAGGAAGGTTAACAGTGATAACATACTGTACCTCGGAAATATATGAAAAAATACAGTGATGGAAAAATATTTACCAAAAGTACTCATTTACAATACTAGATCTACTGTAACCAACTTTAAATGAGACTAGCAATACCACAGTAAAATACAACCCATAGGAACACAATATAGCCTAGCACAAAGAAACCTCAAACATTTCATAGATTGTGTGAGGAAGTATTTATTTCCCTCAAGTCTTTGCGTGTATACGAAATAAAATCTGAGTGTGGGCAGACTTCTTTCTATCTGATATACTTCCCAGAAAGTAGATTGTTTTATATTGAGGAAACCTTACCTGAAAATAGGAATCCTTTCCTCTTGAAAAATGTGGGGGCCGAACTCCACGTGTTCATACCGGGAAAGTCAAAAGACGTACACCAGCAAACAAATGTGTTCCTTTGAGAAGAAAAGAGTTGCACAATGTAAAATGTTGCTATAATACATTACCTTCCCATAGTTTTGAACTATTAAAGATACGATTTACGAAAGAGTGTAAACCTACGAATGAACTTTGCATATAGCCTAAGTATTCTCAGTAATACACTGATTCGAATACAATGGCCGTACTTTTTAAATTTATTCCACGAACTCCTAATCTGCAGCTATAGAGGGTTAGAAGTATACAAACATAAAGATTTTCTATAGCAATTTATTTACTATTTCTTCACGGGTTATGCCCCTGATAATTACCAGCCTTTCAAGATAAATACATTTGAGCTTTCGGCCACATTAAGCTCGAATTAAATAATTTTCACTAGGCTGATAACCCGCTAAGTCCTAACGCCATAATGTTTAAAATCTGACAAATATTTATTCCATCTATTTCACAATTATGGTTTTCTTTTGAGACATTAATTTACTGAGGTCTAATACCACATTTTATTAAAGAATTACTACGCGAATAATTCGCACCATAAATTCTTCGATACATATCATCTACAATAAATTAATAGGCTATTGGCACTGCAGTTATAAAATACAAACATACATATATTTTAAACGGAATTTTCTATAGCAGAAAATTTTAACGAAACTCTTAAAAATGGAAAAGGGAAAACTCGCCTAAAGACCATAGTTCCTATTACCCTATTAATTTCATATTCCTTTTTACGTGTAGATTTTGCCTTCGAAGGCTATATTGGGCGTCCACCGCTGTGGCTCAGGGGATGCGTTCAATCCTCTCACGCAGCGGGCCCGGGTTCGATTCCTGGTCGGGACAAGTTACCTAGGTGGGATTTATTCTGGGGTTTTCCCTCACCTTTGAGACAAATGTCGGGTAACTTTAGGCCCTTGTGGTCCCCAGATATAATCTGGCCGTCATTCTCATCTTCATCCCATCCTCGCCTTGTTTGGAATGAGTGTGAGTGTGCATGTTGTGTCTCGTCCTATGTGTTCGTGTTGTCTCGGAGGTGGCCCCGGCATTGGGCTGATCACTCATCCGGGGAGGCCCTCCATGTCTTTGTCTGGTCAAAAAAGTATGTATGTGATCCAAAGAGAATCCCTCTCCCGACAGGTCGCGGCCCTGTAATGCCCGGGCGGCTTGAGTCGCTTAAATCCTAAAAAAGGGAGAGGTGAAACTACGATAAAGAAAGAAAGAAAAGGCTATATTGGGCACCCATAGTTCCTTAATGTTTTCTGCCACCTAATGTTATGGGTTTATGTTTATAGTATACGTGCTAATTACAAGCTTTGAAATTATTTTTGTGTTTGTTAAATATTCGAATTCAAAACTGCATTGATATACGAGGCGTGTTTTTAAAGTAAGTACCAATATTTTTTTTTAAATAACAGAACATTGTTTTCCAAATACTTCACTATAATTCATTACCTTACACCTTACACTACTTTTCCATATAGTCACCGCTGTTTTCAGACAGGCACTTGTAATGGGAAACCAGTTTTTGTATGCGTTCGTCAAAGAATGATGTCACCTGTGATGAAAGCCAAGTCTGCACTTCTTGTTTCACACCATCATCGTCGTGGAAATGATTTCCACCAAGGAATTTCTTCAGATGAAGAAACAGATAAAAATTTCTTGGTGCCAAATCCGGACTGTAGGGAGGGTGGTCGAACTGTTACCAACCAAATGATGCGATCAACTCTTGAGTTTATTTGGCTGTGTGAGGCCCGGCATTGTTATGAATCAAAAAAATTCCACGCGAAAGCATTCTACGCCTTTTGCTCTGTATTGCACGATGGATCTTTCGTAATGTCTCACAATAGACGTCTTTGGTGATTGTCGCATTCCTAGGCTAACATAGACTTAGGCCCATATTGCCTATTTTAAATATCATAGACAATATTATTATTGTTTATAAATTTATTTATTTATTTAACACCAGTTCCAACGAAGAGACCGCTAAACGAAAAATACCATTCTTACATTGGCAGAAGTCTTTTTTTTAAATATTATTAAATAAATTTTCTATAAATTACTATTCTGTCGCCTCGCCTTCTTACGAACTCGTTTCTTTCCGCGGCGACCTCATGGGATATTAGGTTCAGCAGGAAAGTTTGTAGCTGTTGTAAATGTCTTAAAAGTTAGCAGTGCTTCTTCTTTCTTGTTTCAGAGGAAACAATTTGGTAAATGTACTGCTACGAAGACCCAGGTTCCTAAATAACGTTTTACATAATATGTTATACTCGTGATATTCCTTAGAGCTTTTATTTATTGTCAGAATTTTTCCAAAAACACTGTTACATCAATCACAACCGCAAAGAACTGTTACTCCTTGGTTTGTCATTTGTTTATAGAATATTTACAGCAAAACTTAGAATTCATTTTAGTTTCACTTGTAAATCACAGTTCTTTGTCCTGCTCCTTTACCAATTTTTTACTTTTAACCCTCCTCTCTGAAATTTGGAATATAGCCTATTGGGAAGAAAAGTGCAAATTTATTTATATCCACCTGTATTCAGCGTAAATTTTCTTCTTATTTATTCTACAATATCATCTTTATCATTTAATGCACGGTTGTATTTATATCCTAAGTAGTTTAATCATTCTCCTTTTCAATAATTCATTCAGCCCTTTTCTGATATACAGTATTATTTCCTCACATATTCGTTTACTCATATGTTTTACTCCATACGTTTCTATCTCTTTCTTTATTTCTCTCTTTCCTATATTTAATCCACACCTCTTTACTTTAATTAAAACAAATTTTGCAAATTACTTAAATTCTGAAAACGAAATTCCCGAAGTGATTTCTCTACGCAACATATACATATATATAATTATATATATTATATTAATGAGGGGTAGCGTAAGCCCTTCGACTTCTCAACACTGCGACCTTAATAGATCTATTGAATACCCTGTACCCTATTCTAGCAATAAACACTTTAATTTAAGGCGTTTCAATATAACCTATAATTTTCACGGGTGATGTCCAGTCCTAAACCCGGGAATTTTAGTTACTGAAAAACCCACCATATATTGCAAATATATATATATATATTTATACCACTTAAAACTTCAAAAATAGTCGGTACACTATTCCCAAGGACTATTAATCTATATTATAAATAATTACGGCACCTAAGTTTGCAGATGTTGACGATATAAACGGCGAGGTATACGCGAACGCTATATTTAATTATTTACCGTGCAATAAAAAGGTGCTAATAACAGGTATAACTATCGACATTCTTTTGTTCGACCATACTATAATACGCTTATTGAATGTGACGTAGCAGTATCTAAATAATATCCATTAAAGCACAGAATGTCATTATAACACTCGATCATTAATATTGAACACGGAATAATTTTGAAGCCTTGAGAGCAGCAAATCAAACTGCATAATAAACAAAATGTATTTAAAATAAAATAAATTCTGTTAATGTTAATCTTAATATAGTATAATAAAATTGAGTTCATTTCGTGTTTTATAGTCAGTTGGTTAGAGGTTAAAACGCCAAAAACAGCTTCGAGTTCCCCGCACGCCATCAACTGCCATCTATCGAGTAAGTTTGAGAACTACGAGAACTCAGTAACAGCTTATCATCGAGGTCAACCAACACACAAATCTATCGTACAGTATTTTTTTTAATACTGGCAAATTGTTTTACGCATTTCTACATTAAATCTTCAGCCAATTATGGAAAAAAAATACATGGTAGTAATTTTAAAATAATCACAATATTTTTTGCTCATTACGGACAACACAAGCTTCTAGAAGGATAGTGTGAATGCTATTTAACAACCGTCTAGTCTAGACAGCTGTAAGTACAAAAAGACCACGTCAACATGTTTTCTAGGGCACATAATTCATTTTTTCATTTCCACATTTCATCGATAAATGCATAGTTTGACGGAGGAAAAATGGCCATAATGCTGCAATAACCTTTGACATAGTTATAGGAATGTTTCCTGCTGACCGATCATCTGTGGAACTAAAAATATCAGTACTGACATCTATTTTAGTTGTAACTTTAAGCGCTTACATTGTTTGAATTTCTGGAGTTTTATTCTCCCAGAATGGAAGCTTATCTAGGTTTCACACTTCTATGAGCATTTTAATGTAACACGAAAAGTAGAACAATTTTATGCTCAATGAAAACTAAAATATAATGAAGGAAACGAGAGCTACCTTTTAATTGAATACTGTGTGTTAAAGAGGATAGTTATCCCTTACATGCATAATGTATCCTACATAGTTTGCATTAAATTTGTAACAAAATATTGGAAAATACCTCAAAATAAAACTTAAAATTCAAGTAAATTTACAGAATAGAGTACAAAAAATAAAATGAGTGTGATTATTTAGTTAACTTTTTTTCAGTGCGGCACGGATTTCAAATTTGCGACCTGGAATTTCCAGTATGAAATTACTATTTTAAATATTTAAAGCAACATTTTTCTGATGAATCAAAATTCCTCAATTTCTTAAGAATCAGACAGAATTCTAATGTATGAGGAATTGACCTATACACTTTATTTTTCAAGTTCCCCCATAAATAATAGTCACATAGACTATTGTTAGAAGAACTTAATATCGAAGAAGACATTATCACAAGAGAAATCAACACTATCTCGGAAGCTGAACTTATGCGCGTGAAAGAAAATTTCCCAAATAGGTGCCAGTGTTGTGTGGATGCAAGAGGAGAACATTTCCAACATCTCTTATGATTAGGTACGTGGTTATTTTCATTGTAATTCCAACTGTAAATGTGAGAAACTGAATCATTATACCGATCGCAGCTTTATTTGCGTAGATATTTCACCCGATCCCTCGGGAGTTGGAGCTGTGCCCGCTACGACTTAGAAACCCACGTCATTGGCCAACTCTTGCGTGGGACTCACTGTAGTAGACTATATACTTAAATAATTCACATAGCAGAGTATTTTGCTATCGACATATCACAACCAGATTGTTATTCTATTAGCGTGAACACTTTTCACATTTTAAAATCACAACAGAATTATTCAGCATGTTGGACGTTAATTTTCTATATTACTTTTGTCAGTTCGTATTTCGTGCTTGCAATTAAAGTTAATGGAGCATTCGTTTTCATTATGGTTTTACAGATTGTGGATTTCATATAGAGACAAAATGAGAGAACATTATTTTATGCATATGCATAGCTTCCATTCAGTGGATCATATTTTTATATCAATTAATATACATATTCCTCATCTATTTCTCTCGCTTTTTCGTAGCCGCTGCATAGTATTTTCCGCACTTGTTCAAATATATCCCTGGTAAATTTATTTAGAAGTCAGCTTCCTCCAGCGAGAGGATGACAACCGGCAAAGCATAGGCCTACCTGACAATTACACAGCCCAGCAGCCATTCCGGTGCCTTAGAACTTAGACCTATTCTCGAGTTTATTTCTAGTTTCTGTTCTAAAACTATCAGTCCTAGCTTCTAGGATATATTAGCATATTATCCAATTTTTCGTTAGATATAAAACAAAAAGCAGAGGCAATTTTTAGCTTTTAAAGTATGTGAAGAAAATACAAAGCTACACACTTACAATGCAGTAATGCTACAATAAAAATATAACATATCATTAAAAAAATCGATAGTATCCCACATGGCTTTGTCGTTTATGCACTGTCTCATTTGAGGGCCATAAAATAATCCAGATTTAATTTTTTTTCTGTACTTAGCACAGCCAATTTTCGTCCTATATTTACAAAGCATGGTAATGAGCCTTCACATGCTGTATTATCAAGCAAGACTTTGTTTCGTCCGACTAAGAGTTTACGAATAACATTTTTCCCCCGACAACCATTTTCTGTCTCACAACCAGTGATCTATTTAGTTTCTGCTGTTCCAGAAGTTCAAGATTCAAGATACATTTTGTCTAGCCATTTCACTAACCAAGGAGAAAATTGGCTATTACGTCCACACAAAATATCCATCGACTTCATGAAATGTTATTTGTTCTTTCATTTTATTGGTATATTGCCATAGTGCATAACATTCTGAACTCCTCTTAGAACCATAAATAAACAGGCACCAATGGTTTGGACAATGACCCATTTTTCTTGAAAAGGCTCTAACTTTGTGACAGGAGGCAAGATTGTTTTCCTGGGAAAAGAAGGATAAATAATTTTGTTCCCCTTGTACAGTAGAATGTTAATTATCAACGTCAACTGGATGTATACCAGATATCATAATTACTCAGTGAGTTGTAGAAAAATAATTATCAGGATAAAAGAATTGTACAGAGAATAAGGGGACATTAGCCTAAAAGACGTTATAAGTTAATGGCGCCGTATAAAGAAAGTAGATATGGTAGAGAAAAGCTGTTTAAATATTTGTAATTAGCACACCAAGCATAGCCAAAATTTGCTGAAACATCTGAGGCATCAAACAAAAACTTATTTTTTGTTGGACTCTTATCAAACTTTAGTAGAAGATGAAAAACATTGGAAAACAAAATACATATACTTGTCTAGGAACATAGAGGAACATAACACACATAACTAGAAAACCGTGCAGTCAAATATGACATATCACAATAGAATATAGGCATAATACTTCTAAGTTGCACGTAAATGTTTCCCACTGATTATTTAGAACGTTATTACAGGCTAAATGTTATAGGGTACAAGGAAAGAAGGGGCTGAGTCCAATTTTGGCAATTGTGAGATAAGTTCGGATTAAAATAGGAGGTGATCGGTCCGAAATATCCCACTGTTAGGGGAAAACGGGCTGAATCGCCAGTAAATGAATTTTAAAGAAATGACTTGCAACGAAAGGAAGAACTCAGTCCTTATCAAACAGGAAAACAAAGGGGCTGAATCCAAAGTGATTTATTATAGACTGGACATGGACTTTGATAAAAATTCAATTCCAAACATTTTAACTATTACTTTATATAAAAGACAGCTATCTCTGTGTTCCTTTAATATTCGCGTAGACCTATGGTCAAATGCTGCAAGTAGGCTACATTTTCCTCTATTCAGAATGTGTTGCTAAAAAAGAAGCGATGAAGTGTGTTCAATGCTTCATCAACTTTAATATGATACCTTGACAGAGTACATATTCGTTCGTTTCCTGCATAGTTTAGTTCATGAAGAGCGACGCTTTGACTTTGTTCCCAATTGAAGAGCACCACTTTACTGAAATCATAATGGGAACTATAGACTTATCGACAAAGTTAAAGATCCGTAGCAATAATTTTAAAATACAAACTATCTTAAAATTTTGCAACCAAATTACTTTTTTTAATTTATCATAATGGGTTTCTTTGGTAAGTGAATAATACTTGCCATGTGTACTAACTTATTTAATAAGAGAATAATTGTTAAATTTTACTACTTTTACTATTTAGTCAATGGACTTAGCGCTTTTTCACGGTATTAGTTATACTCAATTTTCCTTAGAGAATCAGTTTTAGCGATATATTTCCATGATTTCAAAAATGCAATAGTAAATATCTTATGTTTTCCTCTTTAACAAGAAGCATTCATTATGCTTTAATATTAGACTATAGGAATTATAAAAGATTTGAATACAAAAACTGCTCTACCGTAAAATTTGTAAAACTAGACTTATCCCCTTCTTTCCCTAAACCCTTCTTACATTATTAAATGCAAACCATATAAATTAACTAAGACTTGAATAAATATCTTCCAAAGAAAGGTTATAGGCCTATATATCATTTACTTTGTAAGCAAAGGAAGGAAAAAAATTATCTAAATTGAAAATAGAATCAGAAATATGAAACACAAAAGTAAAGCGATGAAAAATACTATGAAGTCAAGACTGATTAAGGGAGGTAGAGAGAGAAAAAGAGACAATGGAAGAAGATTAATGAAAGAAAACGAAAGAAAAATATATAATTAGAAAGGATAGAAATGTGTATATAAAAAGAGAAAGGAGGAAAGAGAAAGTAAGAAAGAAAATCCTGTAATAAAGAAAACTGAAAGAAAAGAATACATAAAACAGAACGAAAAGAATAAGGGAAGACAGAAAACAATACGAAGGGAGGGAAAAAAACACAACAAACATACAGAACGAAGGAAAGGTCAGGAAAGGGATAAATGGAGCCAGTGAGATTTAGCAGAGGTTTTAAGAGTGCCAGCTGAAAATTTTTCAAGAGCACGCTGTGTTTGCTTGTGGATTAAGTTCTTAAGTTCTTATTCTCCTGTACAAGTGTCGTTCAATAAGCACAGACACTATTCTCCAGAGGCACCAATAAAAAAGAAAGAATGCTTAGTAGAGTCGAAGCAAGAGGAAATCAATGGAGGATTGAGAGCATACAACCAGCTGTAAGCTGGATTAGAAACTCTCTGAATAGAATGCATTTTCTTTAACTCGTCAATTTAGCTAGAGTTGGCTGCTCATTGTTGAATAACACGCTACGGAAAATTCTATATTTTATACAAGAGCAGCATCCAATTGAAATACTTTTCCATAGTTTAAAAATTTGTTTTTCGTTTCTCTCATGATATTTATGTTATAATCATAGAAGATAAAAATGGTTCTGCCGGCAATCTAACTTATGATCTACAGCTGAAACAATCCAAGATGGTTCAGGTAATACTTTAGACAAGCAGCGGTGAAGACACCACTCGTTAGCATATTCGCAAAATGGTTGCACATACATTTTTTTCTACCCGAAACTGGCGGAACACGTGGTTGGGGAAGGGCATTCAGTAGTGGAAGTTGATTTCAGAGACAAGCCACCTTCCCCTCCCACCAGTCATGACGGCCATAGCCGTATATCTTAGTCAGCACGATGTGATTCCCTAGAAAACTACCGTACGAATAAAATATATCCCTTCAAACGGCAATATTTCGATAGTGGACTCGTCTAGACTACTGCTCTACTTTCTAAATAGGTTCAGAAAGAAAAAATCGTACTTGTATGGACTGTTTATCTTTCTCGTGCAAAAGACAAACGGAGGGATGAGTGTAGTAATGAACGATCGAGACCTTCCGGTTTGTAGAGCAATGCCTCAACCAAATTGCGCCACGGCGTACCTCCATAAATAGTTAGTACGTAACTAAAATCTTCTGTATTATTTAACTTAGTAGATAATATAGTACATTATAAAATACACTATTTGCAACATCATTTACATCATAACTTCCGCCATATTTACAAGTCTTTTAGTAATTTACAAATTTTTCATTTTATCTATGAAAGTTCTAAATTGGATATAACTCTAGGCATGTATCAACAGAGCATTGTTAGACATCAAAACTGTCTTTTATAGTTTTAAATTGAAAATTAATAAAATACATTTACCCATAATGAAAATGATTAGCTTAATACTAATTCCCAACTTGGTTTTAGAAAAAGACTGAATTTATATTTCAAGATACATAATCATTAAGGGAAATCATCAGTGGGTACTAAGTTTGAAATTAATGGAGAAAATTTCAACAAACTGAAATCAGTTTCCCTAGGATGATATTAAAATTAACACGAACAGAATTTATTTTATTTTAAACAGACGTTGATTATTCGCAGTTTTAAGTTCCTACTCTCAAGATCATTCCGTATTCAGTAATAATCGAAACTACACCGATGTCATACTGAAAATCAGTTTCGAAATGAGTATCATTATGATACTGTTACGTCACACGTAGTAAGCGTATTATAGTATGGTCGAACAAACACATGTTTGCTCCATTAGGCAAAACGGCATGATTGAGACAACTCAGAGACTAACTTACATAATCTTCTAAATGCAATTCGTTGCATTATACTTTATAGTTTTAATGTGGTTGAGAAGCACGTTGAAAAGCAGTATATTTATTACTGGCACACAATTTTCCTCAATCCTCCTATAAAAGGCTATAACTTTAGCGCATAGAAACTTTTTCCTTCCCTCCGGTAAACACCTCGTCAAGTTTTTTCTTCTAACCGTAACAAATCTTTATCGCGATTTATACGTAGCTGACGGGGTCTTATTGATCTGTAGTGTGGTTTGGAGACTGTCAGGGAGAAGTTTCTTCCTCTTCAGATGACATAACGATTCTTGGCAACCTTTCTTTCCATTCTCTCTCTTAAGAACCTCTGAAAAATAAGATCACTTTCGGCGCCTTGTTGTTTATTAAAAAGAGTAAACAATCTGAAATCCGGACAAGGGGTGAGTCAATTTTCTATGCGGGTACATTGCAGGATCGTTATGGGATTGTTTGCAGTGGTAAAGGGGTAAGCTTCATAGCCCAGTGAGTTGTGCGCTGTTGATACAATGTATAGTCAGAACCGATTGAACCTAGATTACAGAAATTCTAATCTGCTTTATTGATATCCGAAAGCCATTTCAATTATGAAACACGAATGAGATATAAGTTACAACCACATGATTGCAATAAAAATTTTAATCTGTGGGGCATATGCATACGTAAAGGATTCTAAAGATCTCGCACGAAACCTGTGCCGATGAGAACGTTACTCTCTAGAGAAATACATGCTATTGTGCGAAAGAGAGAGGTAGCTTGGCCTTTACAAATAGAAAGGGGGGTACTGTTGTGCGAGAGAGATAGTTAGCAGGCCAATCGACGCTACAGTCCCCACGAAAACGTAATGCAATGACTTAGGCAATCGGCACAGATATCGTGCGGGAACTATAGCAACTTTTATTTATGTACGCCCTTTGCCATGGTTCAATGAACTGGAGACTCTACACCAATTTCGACATGCGAGTGGTTTACTTTTATTGATGTAAAGTACATCGTCAGAAGATATTTAATAAGCTTATCTACAGGTACCTGTTAGAACATGAAGTGATTTTACTAATACAATATTATAGTATCATTTTGCAAATATTGCTCCCGTTATAAATTTCACCATCGCTCTAAGCACGAATTGTTCACGACTTTCTGGTTCCGAGAGAAGGAGATGTCTTGACTGATCTAGTGTATTGAATAATAAATGGTTTTAATTTCATTGTAATACTAATATTAGAGTTACTGTGAAGCGTAGGCCTAATTCGATGTTTTTGAATAACGCGAAAAGTTTCAATGGCATAACACCCGGTATAATTTATATAAATTGTACACAGTTTGCTTTAATATTTTATAAACGCTATTAACATTCTGTTTAATTTAATGATCATAATTTCACCTTGAAAATAAAATAAAAAATGTTATTTAAAAAACACAGATCTTCCTATCTCACTAACAATAAATGAAATCCAAAAAAATAAACTAACACCTAACACTATAATGCATCTGCAGAAAAAACATATAAGCCTATGCCATTTACTGTTACCTTTCTTGAAGCAAACAAAAAATGAACATAATACACACTTATAAAACATTTCTTCCTTTCTAACTTTCCTTCTTTTTCCTAGTTTAACCTCTCCTATTGTAGGGACGTTTATATAGCCCACGCCGCTCAGGCCTAAAGGAAAGCGATCTATCGGGAGCGGGATTATCTTTGGATCACCCTACACACTTTCGTGACCAGACAGGGGAATGGAGTGTCTCCCTAAATGGACGCAGCCAGATTCTTAAATGTCATCTAGTGATACAAGCTGTATTTTCTTCATACAAAAAAATAACGGACACAAAGTTTAAAACACCCTATAAGAGGACGTCATACTTCATAGTCACACAGTAGTTCGCCATCCAGTATCCGTTACAGGCTGGATGCTGTGATAAGCTTCCAATCATTTGAAACGAACTGAATTCAGCCTATATTAGAGAGTGTGTTAGGGGGAGAACTTGGAATATAGCATCTAATGCGCAGAAATTCTGTGTTCCGGAATCAACACCCCACAGGAAATTGAGTCGGCGACTACATAGTACGTTCCAGAGGAAATGGTAACTCTCAGGAGTTTAATAAAATTGGAGATAGAAAAATCTCTCTCCTTTAATTTAAAATCTGTGTGTAGAAACAGTTTCAATTTGTAGGAAATTTGTCTTCTTTATAAAGCTTCATATTCTCGAACAGATCCTTTGAACTTTTCACAGAGTTGCCAGCCATAAAAAGAAGTAGGTCTAAGCTGTGTTAATTACAGCCAACTATAGGACTTTTAAGGCTTCTGTAGAAGGTAAAGTAAGTAGGTGAAACTCGGTTTAATGATACTGTGTTAAATAACATTTCCATGTCCAACAGTTTTTTTAAACTGTTTTTGATCATACACCTTATGCACACACACATACATATGTAGGCCTGTATTTCTTGAGAATTGAACTGTTTTCTCTTTTGAACGGCACATGTCAGCAGTCTAAGATTTCAACTATATAAATGAATTTCTGGCAGTAATGTGCCATTTAAAAAGAAGTAGCATATACAATTTTATGAAGAAATTATACTTATTAAAAATGTCTGTGTTTTTTGGAGCCATGACCTTTTCCCAATAGCTTTTAAATTGTTAAGCATTTCTAAAACCGCTGCAAATAAATGCAAGGCATTTCATTTTAGACCCGCCAGAATGGTGCTTAACTAAAAGCGAACAACTCTTATTATGACATCAAGGCTACCGGTAGGGTTTGGAGCCTATTCTTGAAATATGCAAAAGGCAATACCACTACTTACTATAATTGAAAATAATGTAGAGACTGTGGAACTATTTAGGATCATCTGCCACCAATTAATTTCTATCAAATTAGGAAAGAACCTTCCTGTAAATGTAAACTAAGTACGAAACTAATACTGCTATTCTAAATCTCCATCTTAATTTGAATGTGAATCTAATATAAATCGCTGCTGCACATGTTTGCTACGTGAACTTATCATTTTGTACAGGGTGAAGCACGGTATTGCATTCTGAAGCTGAGAGCGTCATGTAAGTCTTCATTATCCAAAGCAGGATTAAATCCCAACAGGAAGGTAATTAATGTAGATTCTCGCTAATTTGGTCTGGATGAAAGCATACATTGAAAAAAGGACAGTAGATTAAATTTCACAGGATATTTATACTCAACTCACTTACTCAATGGCAATAGACAATTCTTCAGCAAGCTAAAGGAATATTGTCTATTTTATGGAACCCGAAGGTTCATTGCCGCCCTTACCTGAGTCCGCCATTCAACCCTATTTTGTGCTAACTCCATCCAATCATCTCTCGCAAATCCCGCTTCCCGTAAATCTATCCTAATACCGTCCTCCCACCTTCATCTAGGTCTTCCAGGTGGTATTTTCCCTTCGGGTCTCCTAGTCAATACTTTTGAGATATGTTTTTCTCCCCCGAGCGCGCAACATGTCCAGCCCATTTCATCCTCCGTGATTTAATTACCCGTACTATATTTGGTGAAGAGTACATGAAGCATTTCCATCTCTCTTAGGCCCAAATATTCTCCTAACCACCCTGTTTTCGAAGCATAGACAGCATATTTATACGATAATGACATTTCTTTTATATTTTACGTACACCGATAATTTATCGAAAGGTCACTAAGTAAATTATAAACCGGTAATACTAGTGAAATTCCATTCGAGATGCCCTGCTGAACAGAAGGATTTTAGATATCTCGTAGATTTTTCGGATTCAAGTAATATAAATAAAGCCCGGAAGTTAATGCTTTAGCAGAAGACGAACTATGCATGCAAATATGCTCTAAAATTTGTAAAATATGCTCCGGAACCAATGAAATATGATCTATCAAGTAAGTAATTTTAATACTTTGCGTTCTCTTGTTAGCTGAATTATATTACAAATTAAAAAAAGCAGATCAAGTTGAATAAGCTACATTCCAAAACATTTTAAAGCACAAGGTCAGTGCAACAAATTTTTGTGAATTAAAAACTGTGAAGTGAAATGAAGGTTAATATTGTACAATCAATTCCATAAACATTTGGCTATGTACTGTCAATTATTGTACAGTCGGTTCTCAAAACATTCACTTAGCTGTAAATCATTGAATTAACAGAGATATGAATATTTAAAAATCTGTCAGAATTATGCTATTAAAAATTTGGCATTCTTATAAAATAAGAACAATTATTTTAATATCAAGCAATATGATGCATTATCGCGAAAGTAACAAAATATGCAATAATATGTGACATGAAACCATCACTATCGTATTCTATTATTTCTATCATGTTCTGTACACATTGTACACTAACATGTAATAGGAGTGCATTATTGAAAATATGATTTTTCATAAATATCCAGACCCTAATTATAACATAATCCAGAATTATAGAACGTAAATATGAAAAAGTTTATGATCTGCTAGAAGTTCTAAAGGGCTTCCGGTTACGTCAGTGTATAAACCATCTATAAGTATATAGGCATACCACTAAACAGGTGCTTAAGAGTTTAAGATGGCACATCCTCGACGTCAGAATGCATCTTCATTATGAATTTGTGACATGTCTGGACTCCAGTATAGAAGAAAGAAAACCATAGATTCATGAACAAAATACTTTTAAAAAAGTAACATTGTTTTTAATGTAGAAAAACTTATATTTATTGTGATTTACTTACGAATACTGTTATGTATGTGAAATATATCCAGTGATGGGAAGTAATTGAGTAAAAGTAATCGGATTACAGTAACAATTCCTTTTTTGGTCCAATTTACTTGTACTCAATACATTTAAAAAATGTAATTTCTACTAGTAATTTACTTTTGGAAATAAAATTGTAATTGTTACAATTACAATTGTTATAAACGTAGATATTAGTATTAGTATCATGCTCGCTTCCTATACCGTTATCACTACTGTTTTTGCAACTAAAATCCAAATTAGAGTTAATATTAACAAAAAGGTACTAGGCCTAAATGTTTCCAAAAATATTCTCATTGATGTGTTTTTTTGTTTGATCATTAATAATTTGGGCTTGTGCCCAAAACAAACAAAAAAAGAGTAATTTTTAGGTATTGTAAAGTAATTGAAATGTAATTTTAATTTTACTGATTACTTTTTGAAATTACGTAAAATGTCTCTCAGTCCAAATACTTTCTTTTTGTACTTTTCCCATCACTGAATATATCGTACGTGTCCAGACAAGAGTAGGGTAAGAGTAGAAACTTGTTTTTAACTGCATTTTAGTATCTGTAACACCGAATACCTTCCTGAACAAAATGAAGTTGAGTTAACATTAAACAGTTCTTGGTGGATATTCAAAACAGCGCCCACGTGTAATCCTCTGCTGATAGTGAACTTTAATCCGATACATCCTGTTTTCCATATAATTAATTAAAATAAATTCGGGTAGTGTAAAACAAAAACCTATTAGAACGAAGTTATAGTAATGTATTGCAGAGACTAATGATAATGAAATAAGCTTTTACTTTTTTATTTTTTATTTGTATGCTTATTAACTACTTTCGAGCATATTATTAGTGTTCTAATTTGTTAATTATTTCTGTCGCCTCCCGCTGTCTATTAATTTGGATTTCAAATCAAATCTCTAAAATATTAGAATAATTTAACTCATATCCTAGTTTTAATAATTAATACACTGGAAAATTACTGTGTCAAATTTCCCATCTGTGAACACCTAATACGAACACTGTGCAATCCTTTGAATAATAATAGATAGAAATAAATCAGCATATATTCATACACTGGGAGCATTCATTTTGCGTATAATTAACAAATGGTTTCACAATGGCAAACGGACATAAATTCACATCTAGAATTTCCCAAGAGAATGTAGCAACGCAAAGCCAAATACAGAGTAAATAGTATCTTGCGTCAAATCTACATATCAATCGATGAAGTTCATTACAGGAAACATATCCGATTCTCTCAATGAATTCATATAGCCTACGGTGTGCAAAACCTGGAACTGCCAGAAGGCACTTATCCAGTAAAATCAAGTATTGCATAAAAATTCTATGCCTTCCGATTTACATGGAATTGTAAGGGATACTTGTATCCGATGTAGTAATTTTGCTCTGAAATTGGAATAACTTCATATAACAACATTTATATAATTTCTACCTAGAATCGCTAAGCTGTATAATACCAGAGTGAACCATTCTCCGATTTTCACAGCCGCTTCGAAACCGGGATAAAAGTAAAACCAGGTATTCTAGGAAATTTGTGCACCGGTTCCGTATCGCTTGAATATATATCGTGGTTATTCTGCTATGAAGCAATTCCCATGGAGTAATTTGTTTGTGTCTTCCATGGTCTCTGGTTTCTTCCTCTCCCTGCTTTGCTGCCAGTCACTAGCTCTCGGCAACAGTAAGATGTAATGTTTACAGCGGTACAGTTCATTATTATTTATGTTAACGCAATCCTCAATAGTGTGTGCATTTTAATTAAATAACCGTGTGCAAACCAAGGCAACCGAGCCACTGCTATCATGGTAGAAAATCCAATTCCCAGAAATCTAACTTACCGCACTAGGCCTACTTACCGACCTGGTACGTCAATACATCCAAGACAAGATCAGAGTCCAGGGAGAAATTACCATGCGACTAGCTGCGCCTGCTCGATTTTTAATAACAAAATAAAATAAGTACACGCACAATGAACATTAACAACTTGTGAGAACCGCCTACGTGATCATGCATGAGATTTGGAAGGCAATGAACCAAGATAAATTAGTAAAGTGTTAAGATTAACACTCTTGGAAACTAGCTTCTGGAATCGATGTTTATAGGATTGTAATTATTATTTCACACACGTTTTCATGTTTTTTCCTATGTTAGAAAAAAAACTTCTATGCAACACATGTGTAAAGTGTATAATGAATCTCGATTCTATCTCTATTATACAGTATACTGAACAAGCAAAATGACACTATTTTTTCTCGTAATTAAACTTACCAGGTATGACGTATTCTGAAGGTTAAATGTACTTAGAGGGAAGAGAATTGACTGATAGATTGGAAAATAAGCTTTCAGGTACCATATTTTAACAATGCACCATGTAGCCTATACTTAAAGAGATCTGTAATAAACGCATAGGACGGCAGTGGAGAATAGTCCTCTATATTTGCGTAAGTTTAACGAATTAGTATTGTACTTCCTGCAAGTTTAAAAGACTACAATTATTTATTAATAGTATTATTCAATCAAGTGAACCACGTCTTATCTGAACTGTGTATCCAAGTAATAAAATGGTGAAGTTTCTCTAAAAAACCACTCTCATTGTATTTGGTTGAGTGTGTTTATGACTATGATCATAACAGAGGGATGGGCTAGAGTGAGAGAGAGAAAAAGAGAGAGAGAGGAGAGTGTGTTTAAGTCAATGAGAGAAATATAGGTTGAAATATAGGGAAAGTGAGATAGTAGGAGGTTGAGTGAGAGGTGAAAGACTGAGAGAGATTGAGAGAGGAGGTTGAGAAACAGGGATGTGGAGAGGGATATGGAGAGTAAAAGAAAATAAATGAGACAGAGGGAGGATGAAATGGGGAACGGAGAGAGAAGTAGAAAGAGGAAGAGAGTGTGAATGACTGAGAGGGAGTTGGAGACAGGGGGAAGATAACAAGAATGATTGGAAGAGAGAGAATGTATACAACTAGGAGGTGCCCGTGGCTTCGCCAGGATAATTATTTTAAAAATTAAAAGTTAAGAGTATAATAATTATTAAAGCATTATATTTATTAACACTTGCACGCGAATCATTCATAAACTAAGCCATTAATAATTAATGAAACAGCTAAAATTCCTGCTTTAGAGTACATTCCACGACATGAAAGCGCCCCCTGGGAAAACTATATCAGAACCGATTATGCAGTTCCAAAGAACCTGTGAACACATAATACGTATTGTTTCTCAGCTGTTTATTGACATGAATGTGATGTGAATTTTATTTTATCAATTCAGTGTAATTTTCAGAAATTATATAATGTTTCAAGGGAAGGAATGGTTTGTTTGGATTATTATTATCAGCGATATTTCAAGAGATAAAACCATCAATATTTTACAGCTGTTGCCCCCGGCTTCGCCCGCCATTATTCATTGACTCCAGGATTTTTAAGAAAATTACACTGGTAGATTATTGAAAATGTTTCTGGTTCAAGGCTATGAAAATTGTAAGTAAAAATAAAATTAGAATATTTGTTCATTGTGTTCATTTCACTTAGGCCTTATATAATAAAGAAACTGTTTTCCTTCCTAATTTTGTAGTCGTCATGAAAGTTTAGACTGCGAGAGACGAACATCGCCGAGTATACCCGATGTCTCACGAAGCGGGCGAGCAAGCACGCTATTTAGGGCCGTTGAATTGTATAAGAGTAGATAGATTATTCTGTTAATTCCTTATAATTTTGTAATTATATTTTTCTTTTTGTTTCAGTGCAAACCATGCATTTCTGGACTGCGTATACGAAGTTGGCCTAGAGAAGTGCTCTATTGACGCAGCTGGTTTCCTGAGAAAAATTGCAGGAATTCTAGCCAACGCCAGAGTGTATGATGCAGCCTGTAAAACCAACTCAGAACGCTGTTCAGCTTCAGAGTGGCGCCCTTCTCTCCTCATGGTGTTCATTTCCATTATCTCAATAGCTACAGGTGTCTTCATCAATTCTTAAACCCACCCGAACCATAAAAACCACGAATTGCATTGCAAGAACAGAAATATTCTGTGTGTATATATTATTATCGTATCTCAAAGGAGAAAGTGTAAGTTTTTACGAGCATTTCATAAAGCACATTCGTGTCGTACACTGCATTTACGAAATTGAATTCAGTTTTATGGACATAGCAGTTATTCATAATAAACTACATTTTATATATAGTTTTCTGAGAACAAAACTTTATTAGGCTAGTAAATCTTCACACAATTTAAATCAAAATAGAAAAAAAAGCAAACCAAGTAAAAAAAAAAACGCACTTAAACGATGAGAATAGATTCCTAGCAGATTCATTCAATATAGGTAAAAGTACTTCTAAAAGCACTAAAAATTATCTCTTAGCATTTCATCTTAATTCATCATAAATCGAATATACGTTCTAAGAAGTGTTATATTATCCAGTAGTGGCAAACGAAGCATTAAATGGTATTGACAAATTCCGAATTGAAGCCCATGAAGTAATGGACACTTTGATGCAGCGGGGAGTCAAAGCTCTTATTTTACTATTGCATAGACTATTGCAATGTCTGAACCCAAAACTTCCGGGATAGGAGGAAAATACTAAAGTTAACTAATGGGAGCTATTATTGTGTGACCTATAATTTATAAAGCTGGAACCATATCATTTTTATTTAAGATGTCAAGTCTTCTAACCAAGTAAAATGCCATAACCCTCCTTGTACCATGGGATCAATATGACCTTACAAGTTCATTTAAAAATTCCGCTGTTTTTTAAATTTTGAGTTTGCAAATTTACGACTTTATCCCACTGAATCAACTGTATCTAATGATATATTATTAATTACTTTCATCCCATTAAAATGATTAATTGCTTTTGTACCGAATACCATTGGGGTCATATAGATAGAACTAGTTTTTTTTCTGTGAATGTAACATTAAGTAAAGCGCTTTTCAATGGAAAATGTATGTTTTTACACCAGTTTTTAAAACAATATTGCAATAATACCGATATATCCCGTGTAAATTACTTGTGACCTTTGTGGATGCAGTGGTACTCAGGAAAACCTAGTAATAGGAAGATAAAAACACACACTAACCAAAAAAACTGTATTGCTATGGATCAAGCAGTCGAAAGTATAAACTGCAATTACCAGTTCGGTGCAACATAAGCTAGACTCTAAATGGGTCAAAGCCATCTGATTGGTGTTTTCTCAATGGTTGATAATTTTTTTTAAGTTTCAGACCTCGGATTCATCATGCCGATACGTCACATTTAACATTTAAATCTTTTCGGGGAAGGCGGAGGAAACCATTCCTGTCAGATGCACATAATTATACGTATAAATCGACAGAACAACAATATAATCAATTTGTAGTTAACCTAATAAGGCAGGAACGTGATCATAGGAAGGCCATTTCTCTGAATATGACAGTTCGTGTACAGTCTGGTATCTAGTCTACAAATAAGCATTGCATTTCCTGCTCGCAAGCCAATGATTTTAGCAGAGCAAATAGGTTTCTTCTTCTTTAACAGCTGAGTCACTTTCTTTTTCGTAGATCTTACACACCAATCTTCTTCTTTAACAGCTGAATCACTTTCTTTTTCGTAGATCTTACACACCAATGCCTATAGAGGAGGAATAACAATTATATCAGTCAAATATATTCGAATCCAAGATCTTCCAAATATGAGTCTGCGGCGTTATTACCTCGGCCATCTCACTCAGTCAAATGAAATAAGTTATTTCAATATGAAATTTCTTTGACGTTTTGCCATGACAGAAGAACTGGATATCCTAACAAATGGTATAAATACATGAACTGTAGGCCTAAGAAATTGCACTATACGTGACCCACATTGTACTATACAATAGTACACTCTGTCCGCAAAGTCCTGCTACCATTACAATGAAACATGCCCTGTATCTCTCCAATTTTTCTTTATATTCACGCCACTTCTACATGTGAGCCCTAAGTTGCTCTTAGAATGCCGAGACGATATTCCAGTCTTGTTGGAACATTATGGTTGGCTGCAGTTCCAAAACCTGAGGGAGTAAGTAGGTACTCAGAAATCATGACATCTTAAATTGCTCCTGCAACCGTCTTCTCACCAAAGAAAAACGGACCAATTACTCTATCGTGCAGAAGAAAATACCAACATTGAATTTAGAGACAAACCCATGAACATGTTCGCGAGTAATATGAGGGTTTTCGGAACCCCATATTTGAACAATTTGGTGTTAACATTCCCAGACACAAAGTGGCTTCATCATCACAGAACATCACCATTGTCTTCTTCGATTGACTCCAGCATAGAAGCAGTAAATTCAGTTCGCTGAGGAAGGTTATTTGCCTGCAAAGCTTGCTTAAGTTGCAATTTATAGGCCTGAAGATGTAGCCGCTTATGTAGGATCTTATGAATGGTTGATTTCGGTTAATGCTCGTCCCGTGAAACAAGACAGACCTATTTCTGAGGACTGCGTTGAAATGCAACTTGCACGTTGACGACAGTTTTATTGTTTCTTGGACCACACTTGTTCATCTACTTCGTGCAATCTCTAGAAATTCTATAATCCATCTAATTAAGAATGGAGGATCTATTCCATATTGCCGGCAGAATTATCGCTCAACAGTTACTGGTGAATTATTATTAGACATAGCAGCCATCACACACATTAGACCTTCTCGTGTGGTGTCGACACTGTCTTTCAAATAATAATTTGAAACACATGTAAAGAAAACTTTGAGAGATATAGAACATGTAAAAACTGCATGTCTGTATCTCATATATTTTACGAGGTATGTTTCATTGTGTAGGCCGCGGTGGTCTCGAGATAGCCCGCCTCTAGATCCGCAGGTCGCGGGATCAAGCCCGGCCGCGGTCGATGAATTTTTCAGGACGTAAAAATCCTGGAGACGGAGTCCTCTGGGAGGAACTTTAAGCTGGGGGCCCGTGTCGTAAAAGAACTGCAAGGATATTAGAGCCTCTGGACAAAATTTCTCGGCCATTTCATGTCCAAGTAATACCTTAGCTTCAGGAGGGGGTTTGAGAGACCCTTTGCCCTCTCGGAAAATAAGCGTAAAAAATTAGGAACAAGTCAGTCTGTCAGTCAGTCATGTTTCATTGTAATGATAGTAGGACCTTGTGGATATCCGTATATTGTATTCTGAATGCATTATCGAAAACAAATTTGGATCAGAGATATTTGAATCAATTTCAAAATATTATTTCATATTAGCCTGTCCGCAATTGCATGTGTGTTATTGGTTATCCATTATAACAATTTTTTGTTCTATTATACCACAAAACTTTTCCCTCCTTCACCATGCTAAATCTTCATCAAGTCCATAGCAGCTGCGTGTTAAAAATATCCGGAATGTACCGTAAAGTAATTATTTAGGATGTGTTTATCAACCGGCTAGTATGCAGTATAGCTATTACAATACAGTAGACTATAGCCTATGCATATTCATTTATATTAAGTAAGAAGTTTTACCATTCAAAATAACATAGGTTTTATATAAAGATCTAAGGTATATATTAATATTTTGTACTTTTAAGCATAGGCTACTTCAAATATAGGCTAGCTTTTCATAAAATCAATCACTTTTCAAAATATTTACAAAAAAATTAACCTATGAACTAAATACATTTCTGCACGCACATATCGTAAACATTAGCGATCACAATGCCTGTTGTATGGTTGAAGAGTATAGACTAGACTTCAAAACTAGAATAATTTATGAAAGTAATATTGGAAGCGAGTAATAGATTGTTTACAGTGAATTAATTAGATGTTACATAGGCGAATTGGGTAGAGCTATTAGCAGTGGATTATTTTAGTGAAAATTCCTTTGCGGGTCATTACATCGAAAAACGAATAAATTACACATTAAGCGCATGTATAGTGCAATTGAAATTAAATTCAAATAGGGAATGAATTTAATCTGTCAGTAATTTCTTTATCTACAACATATAAAGGCTGTTTTTAAATTTCATGCACAGGAGCATTAACCGCCAATTAAAATTAATTTAAATACACTGTACCAGTAAAGGTGAATAATTTCCAGGAGCTCAGTGTAATTTCACACATCTATTAATTTAAGGCAATAAAAACAGAATTTACCAATATAAGATTTTAATACGTTTACCCATCTTCACCCTCACTCGATCGACAACGCCTAATGGTCAGATGCAACGTACTCTGAAGGATAGGTATAGGCTATCTCGTCACCAGAACTGTACAGGAATGTAATTATTTCTTTATACAATAAACTATGCTTGCATGCATAATTATACTTTCTTCTACCCTGGTAGAAACATGCTTTGTGTTCTGAAAACACGTGAAATCCATGTGACCCAAGACTTATTTAGTGCGGGAGTAGTAGTAGTGCACAGTTCTTTTAGTATGAATAAATAAATGGTGCAAAAATATGTTGCACAAACTTTCTCGCATATACGTGTTAAAGGCTGGTACAGAAAAAAGTAAATTAAAGAGACAATTAAATTGTACATATTACATTTTCATAAAACTGACAAGTATCTAGAACGGAAAGCATCAGGGTCAATCTTTATGTTCAATGCTTTTACTGTGAAATAATAATAATAATAATATTAATAATCAATGGCAGTAAAACTGCATATTATTAGTATTACTACTACTACTACGGGAAAATTCAAATGTAAGTCGCACCTTGGGATGAATCGGTCCCATCCAACCCACCCTCACCGAAGCAGTTTCTTTTCTACCACGATCTAGCGAATTCTTCTGTCCTCGTATTATGAAGAAACTCGTGATTGGACGTTGGAGGTATGACGTCAAACCGCTAGACGAGAGGTGAAAGGCTGACAAACCTTGCGGGAGATATAATATGCCACATTTTCGAAGCCTATAAACAGTGTATCGTACATTATTCGAAAATGCCGGGCGCTTCGCTACGGCTCCCGCCTCCGCTTCGCGCACTTAACTATGTGGTTAGTGTTATGCATTATTTTGCTATATGTAGAGATGGATACAAGGCACTTGCGACAATATACAAGGACAGTTGGTCACTCTACTTCGCTCTGAAACAAAATACATCACACAGTCCATCCAAATGTGAATATCGAATGGGCGGAGCTTAAGGGGCGACTTATATTTGAATTTCGCTACTACTACTACTAAAACTAAAACTAAACTCCGTGGCACTACATCCCTGGAGGGATTTGGCCTACCTACGAACGCTGCGTCATCTACCACAGGCAGATGCCAGGATTGGGGGCATGTGGTCAGCATACAGACTCCCACGGCCGTTAATGGTGGTTTCCATGACCGGAGCCGGTACTTCTCTATCAAGTAGCTCCTCAATTTGAATCACGAGGCTGAGTGCACCCCTACCAGACCTCCCTACCTCAGAAAAATCCAAGGAGGTACCGGGGATCAAACCCGGGCCGACTAATCTGACGCCTACCACAAGACCACGCCGGCGGTCCTACTACTGCTTCTACTTAGGTTATATTGCACGCTTGAACTGCATTGTAGGTCATATAATGTGTTCAGTATGTTTGCGTGAACCATTAGTCTATTGTAACAACTCTATCCCGTCATCTGTTTCTTTTGTTTAGTGATGTCTTCTTATGTGATATTCAGTTTAAACGATTATAATATCCAGTGACATAGCGGCGATGAGTTATGGAAAATAAGCAAGTTCTACAAACCCGGCGTTTGCTTTTGCGAACGAGGAAACCATGAAAAACACAAGTCAATTTGGGCGGCCACGAGGTTTGATTTGAACCCAGGACTTCTTCCCTGTTAGCCCATACCACCTCGTTGTAATTGGTTTTGGTGTGTTCATTACGACTGAGCTAAACTAAATGCATTTCACAACAATAAGTACATTAGGCCTATAGTTTTCTTGTTGCTAGGGGCAACAAAATGTCATTCATATTTTAATTGACATGTATGTTCTGAAATTCGCATTTAAGCCGTACTTATTTCGTTTTGATCTAGATATCTATTAAATGTATAAAGAAATTTTTTAAACAAAAATTGTTCATTTTAATTTTCTCTACAACTTTACTATGGTAGATTTTCATGTATCGCCTACTGTAATGGATATAATCTAGAAAAATTGAAAATGGATACGAGTAAAGTACCCCTTAAGTCATTTTTACAGAAATACAGATATAGCCATTTTATTAGTCATAAATAAGAGTTTCCAATTTTAAATTTTTATTAAAATCGTTAGAGCCATTTATTCAAAAATCAAAATTTTTAAAAAAGTTTTCATGAAAAGTCCCCTTAATATGTAAGTTGTAAAACTAAATTTCAGGGCGGTTCGACAAAATTTCGAGAAAGTCCTTAATTCAAAAAATGAAGTAAATACAATGAATCGTTTACCCGCTGTGCTTGTCCACGGACAGACGGACAGACGTCATTCCAAAAATACTTTTTTCGGTTTCTAGGCTTCATGAAACATGCTCTCCCGATGTTATCTCCAATTCGAATTTTTGTCACGATCACAATACTTTCTCTATACTACGTATATGCGAGAAAATAAAAAAGGGTTTGTTATAAAAAAAAGTCATTGAGTTATAAAGAAGCGTTTAAAATATTACTCAGCAATTATTCGGGGATTAAATTGAGTCCATTAGAGAGTGGAAAGGATGGTGAGAGTGAAAATTCTCGTGCTGAATCTGTAACTCCGTAAATTTTACAAACGTGTGCTAATTCTCAATCACCTTTTTCCTGCTCTTGTGCTCCTTCCTGAAGGTATGGAAAAAAGAAGTCATAATCTCATCATTAATAGCTATGGACAAACTTATGCCTAAGTATAACAAATTATAGTGATGTGAAACGTGGCTAAATCTTTCAAAATGACTGGGTTGAACCAACAGGACCGGGTAAATCTCATCCCCCGGAACCTCCACAGGATTCAAAACCATCGCGACAGTAATATACTTTCATGCTTATTTTGTGTAACTTTAGATTAGTACTGGGATGTCATTTAAGTAATGTCATACCTAGGAATGCCATTATTAAACTAATATAACTTTTCATAACCTTACTACCACCAATCTAGGGTTATCGAAAAATGTAGGCCTAAGTTACTGCCACATAAGTCACTGCCACTGCTTAACTATACTAATTACTAGGGACCGGATTTTTAGGTTTTTAAAAACACTGTTTTAGGTTTTCCATTAGGTGAAATAGTTTTTTTTAGGTTTTTTCTCCAAAATATCGTTTTTGGGTAGAATAATTGGTTTAATGAATTTAAATGTGCTACATAGGATTCAATACATAATACTTTTAAAGTTTAACTTAACAAAATTGACTTAAATTTGTGTAAACTTGCTTTAGGACAATATTATACAATTGAAGAAAGAAAGCATAAACAATCAAAAGAAGCAGTGAAAATAAGATTGCCTCATATTTCCTGGTTACAGTAAGGAATACGCCGGTACTCTTACACTTCCTCTCTTGATACTGTCCATCCTAGACGACAATGGGTTGAACGAAACGCTGTGGTATTAATTTCAACCCGACAAAAATTATTGTCTCTCCGCAAAATGTCGATTCCTCAACTGACAAACAAAAAAGACAAAAAAAAGTAGCCTAAAATAGATATTTTAGGTTTTATATCCCGTTTAGGTATATTTAGGTTTTTATACCCCATTTAGGTATTTTTAGGTGCCACAGAATTAATGTGGGTGAATCCTATGGACATGATTCGAAAAAGTGTATGAGCGCTTTTTGTTTTGGAAGTAAGGCAAAAAATAGGTAAAAACCTAAGAATCCGGTCCCTACTAATTACTGTAACATTATTTCCTAACCTAACTACCACCAATATAGGGTTATCACAAAAACATATATTATTGCCACTGCTAAACTAATAGCAGTATCCCTAATATAACAACCACCAATCTCGGGTTAACATATAAAAGTATATTACCTCACGATTAACACAGTCCAAGTAAGAGGATCGGAAGGTGAGAATTATCCGCTATGTGAGTCAACTGATAGGTCACTAGGAGGGTGGAGGTGAAGATGTATGAAAGAAAAATATTCCTGTAGAAATCACTATGAAGAGAAGATTCCCATCTTCATTTACAGTTTTCATATTTTATTCCCTTTTCCCTATTATTTCCTTTTTACTCATTCTGCTTTCCACTTCGCCTTTCCCTTCTTTTCACTATTCCCAGTCCCTCCTCGATCTTCTTTCACGATCATGATTTTTAAATAAAATATATTACATTTTCGTCTTCTGTATTTTCATAAAACCCTCAAAATGATATTCTTAAAGGTTAGGGACGGACTTCTTTGTATATATAGCCTATATATGTATATAATTATATATATTTTTTTTAAATTTGTCGACTCTTCAATTCGCGTACATTATCTTCGTTCTGATAATGGCTCTCTTCGTCCGTCTTTCCATGACTGATTTTCTAGCTTACTTCTCCATACCGTATGGCATTTATAAACTTTTACACAAAAGCATGTGTTACATAAATTACATATTTTAACTTTCCTTTATTTTCTTTATGATCTTCTCACAATAATTTTCAAGAAATTGTCTGATTTTATTTGCCCATGCGTTGTCTCATAACTATTTTATTCTTGACTACTTTTACATTCTTATTATATTAAGATCTATTAAAAATAATACGCTGTATATTCAATGATTTGTCTTCTTGAAATTTAAAGGAAATTAGGCCTATACTATATATTATTCTATCGCAGTTGATTGAGAGAATTTTATATCTCTTTTTCAGGTTGTTATAAGAAATAATGAAAGGTATTAAAAGAGCAGAACCCTTCTCCCCATTGGACCGTTAATTTTATCAGCCACTAACCTATTTCATATACAATCTTTTAATTATATGGAATTTATATTAATTTAAAATTCCTGGCCATAAATGATATATAAATTCATTAAGGCCTTTAACATACGCACAACGATTTATAATTTAAAACGCCAGATTTAAAGTAGAATTAAGTGTTGTATTGAATTAAAATTGTTTGTTCTGGTTGCATTTGAATGTACAGGCAGGGGTAAAAAAAAGCGGATCGACTCTTGTAGCTGGTTTCAGAGCCTTGTGATACGTAAATAAATGTAAGATGTAACGTAAATGTTTGTTTTCACAAGCAGTGCAAATTACGTGAAATTATTTCTCAATTCAAACAATGTTCATTTCAATACATTCTCTGCTATCCTGTGAATGCAGCTAGGAATGCGCAGTGGCTCATATCAGCAACTTAGATAATTTACTCGGTCCGTTTTTCCCCCCTACCTGTACCTATTGAGCGTTAAAGTTCATTTTATATACTAATTTTTCAGTTTTAAAAGTTTTTGTTATCAATCTTACGCCTGCTTGAAATTATTCTGAAATTATTTTTAAACTTAAGAGTTTTATAATACCCATTTTTAGGCAAAAAAAGATATTTAAGGAGCTTTTCATTTTTACGTATGGTGAACGAAAAACAACAAATAAAAAAAGAGTGCGTGGAACGCCACGCGACAGAAGTAAAACTTTATTTTATTTTTTTTATTTTTTCAATTTTTGATTATTGGATTTTTTCAATTTTGCATTATTGGGCTTTTTAATATTGGGTTTTGGACTTTTTTAATTTTGGATTTTGGACTTTTTAATTTTGGATCTTAGAATTTTTATTTTGAATTTTTTAAATTTTCGATCTTTGAATTGTTTATTTTTTTATTTTTTAAATTTTTTATTATTTTTATTTTTAAATTTTTTATTTTATTATTTATTAAATTTTGGATTTTTGGATGTTATAATTTTTAATTTTGTTTTTTTAAATTTTGGAAATTTGTATTTTTTAATTTTAGATTTTTAATTTTGGATTTGCGCGGTAATGAACCTCCGGGTTCCATAAAATAGATAATATACCTTTAGATTGCTTAGGAATTGTCTATTGCCATTGAGGAAGTAAGGTCTGAAAAATTTCCTTTCATTACTCCTAATCATTGAGTTGATTGTTTTCTGTGCAGTCCGCACCGAAACAAGTAAGAGTGTGACTGATTTCGTGACGGTTTTAGTGTGACTGATTTTCCAGATTTACCCTCTACCGCCACTAAAGAAGTTTTACTTCAAAAACTCCTCAAAGAAATGCTTGGTTTACCATTGCTGAGATCTATTGACAGATTGTGTTTTACTTTTTTCTTTAGAAAGCCGATTCGGTGCTCTTTTAAGTCTTCCTAAACTTTTCTATGGCCTGCTTGAACAGTTTCCACCATATTTCCCTCTGAGATTCACTTTATTTAGTAAGTTAACAGAAGAAGACTTGTGTAAATACGTAGTTTTAAAAACTTTGTTGTTCTTCAAATTTAAGTTTATGTTCAAATGTTCGTTATTTTAAAAACAAACTAGCCACGTATGTAGGCTACTGTTATAAAGCTTTTAGATAAGCAAAATCCCTTTTCTTTAATGCTATAGAATGCTAATATAATGCTGTCAGTCACAAAGTAAAAAACTACTACTACTACTACAAATACTAATACTACGACTGCTATTACCCTACTACTATATTATAATAGGGTTTAAAACCCTTATAAAAGCCTTCATATCAGGTGCCTAAAAGTAGAGGCATTAACAAAAACCGTCGCATAAAACGAAAATATCGGTTTGAAGGTGGAGAATGATATGTAAGTGTGGGAGGGCGTCTATAGGGTTGCATGCGGCCGATAAGAACAAGGGAAAATTTCAATTCGTAACATAGCCTATTTTGGGTATCAGGACCTATAAAGGCATGTAACGTGCATATTGGTTAATCCTAACCAGCCCCGACTACTATATTAAATTTCTCACCAAACAAAAAAACAAAAACAAAAAAATCGAAAAAGAAAATCGTAACAAAAGTAATGTCAAATTACAAAGCCCTTTTCAAAAATATAGTATAAAACTATAAGTATAAAAACTGGCTACGCGTTTTGAACATACATTATTCATTTGGCTTCCTGTGTAAGAAAACTAAGGATTTTGTAGTTTGTTCAATCTAGTTGCTCCTTTCGTCTTTTCGCGGTTGAACTTTCGTTTCGAGTCAACACAATGTGCGTTATTTTTTTACCTTTAATAACCATAAGCTATGTATTTCCAGCTAGAGGAAATCTAACAAACTGTATTCAGCCAATTCTTTTTAAACAATTAACATGTCTTTTCTCATCAAAATTTTCGATTCCAGTACAGAAATCTTCCTTGTGAAGTGGTGTATCATTTTAATTCAGTGTTATAGTCTAGGGACATGACATATAGGCCTACTACAGTACATTCACTTAATCCCATAAACTTATTTTTCTTAGCTTCAATAAAAATATCTGAAAGTTTACCAACAACAAAAGTTTATATTAAAAATAACAATATAGGCTATTACATATTAGCTATTAACTCATACAGCTATGTTCCAAACTAATCTTCGAAACTATGAGCATGCATTGAAAAACATAAATGTTCGTCTACAGTGTGGTGTGCGACACAACATACAAATGTTTCAAAATATCAAAAGACTCATCAAAATAAGGTGATTAAAATGTATCCATAAAACAAGAAGAAATTCTTACTTTTTAGCTGTGTGGTTGTTCAATTCTGTGTGTGTTATGTGTTTTTGCAAATGCGTGTTTGTGTGCGATCCTACGAGTGTCGAAGAAAATGAAAAGCTCAAATATGTGGCTTCTCTTTATTTTTATTTTATACTAGTTTTTGTGAAGTATAAAATATATGAACACAAAGATTTATAGAAGAGCTATCAGGTGCTCTTTATAAACGATAAGAATCAAATTAAAGTAGATTAAAATAGAGGCATTGATCTTAAGCAAGTTTGGCTGTATCGTATATTTTTGGCTGACTACTTTTGCTAAGCTATAAGCGTAGGGGAATTATTATGTTAACTCAGATGTATAGCTTTACTGTGGTTACATATTACTAAATATTCTAATTTAATAAATCATGTATATAACATATTGAAGTAATGTGTACGTTTGTGAAATATTTGTACAAGCTTGAGTGGGCCAATGAAATGTTTCAATTCGAACACCAAAAGTGTAAGGATGTAAGTGTAAGGATTGCAATTTTCAATTGAGCAATTAGTATTTCATTAATAAAAAATAAAAGGTTGCATATAAATAGCCATAATTCTGTAGTATTGTACTATTTAACACTGTTTTCTAAAACTTGTTGGTGTTCTGTGCATGTGGTGTAATCTTGCGTATGTACGTAGAGGAGGGCAGAAAAATTACTTGAAATAATTTACACATCCCATTCAAGATCATCCCTCTTGTATAATATCTTAAAGAATTTACATACATTCACTATTTCGTCGTAGATGTCAACCATCTTAACGGAAACCAATGTCACCACCTATGCATAATTGTAAAATTTTACCTACCATGTAAAGGTAAGTCTTTACAGTTCTTTCAAGATCAATTAAAATGACAAAAATGACAAAACAGCAAGAGAAATAATCCAGCTAGATACTGTTGTAACCTGTAGGCTACTCTGTGTAAATATGAACTCCTTTAAGAAAACGAACTATGATAGGTATCTATGTACAAATATCCATTCCATTAAAAATTTGTGTCCCATCATGATGTGTAACTGTGAGTATGCAACATTCTTTATAACTTGTATAATTATTTTATTAATTATATGCTATTTTTTCCTATGTTAGATATTCTCAGTGATCAAATGAAAAAAATATATAAAATATTCTTATAACAAGACCTGGACATTAAAAGAAAAATTCCTTTTCTTTCTTAAGAAAATTAATAAAATTGAAATTGCACAGAATATTAAAGTAGCTAGTTTACCTTAAAACTTTTTCCCATTAGAAATGAGACATGCAATCATTCTCTAAAAAACCTTCACTGTAAAATGTCATCGATATAAATTCATCATAATTGTCAGCACCTAGTCTAGAAACTCTCAGCCTATCAGGTTTCGAAGGTCCCGGCTGTTCACTCATTGCTCCTGAGAAAATATTAAGCTGAAGAAACTTACTAACAATTGCATGAGGTCTTACAGACCGCTAAAATAATTAACTGTTTTCTTGCACGGCTACACTAACACTGACGGGTAAGTGGGGGTGATAAGGATCTCGAGAAGAGAAAGTAATGTAAATAATGAAAATAACCCTCTTGTGAAGACGATATACAGACAGCGAGCAGCAGTTCGATTAGGTCTCACAGACCTCACGTCCAAGGTTAAGGGTTAAGCAAGAATGAGCTAAGCATGCGTACCGAGAATAGAGCTGGGATTATCCGGATAAAAGTTAACTAGTTAACTGAGCAAATAATAAATGTTCAAATAGCCATTATCTTTTGTCCAGTTAACCGAATAACAGTTAACCAGATAACTGATAATGACGTAATTTCACCCAGTAATTTGTGGTTATCCAGATAATTGTTAAAATAAATTAACTGTAGTGTAATTAATTGTCTGGATAATCGACATAAAATATAAGTAATTGCAAATAATGCCCACTTAACAATGTGTTCAAATAACAGTTATCTGTTTATCTTCTCCGCAATTGTCTGTCCGTTATCCAGTTGTTCCAGCACTAACCAATAACGTAATAAAGTAACATAAGGCACCTTATATAACTCATTACATTGTTATAAAGTGTAAAAAATATCCTTAATTTGTTCCTTTTGAACAAGGAACAACCCGTTCGACGAACGGGTATTTTAATAGCATATGAATTGAAGGAAGTAGTTACCGTAGTTTTCTGTCAACCATTGTGTAAATAACTTTTTAATTGTATGTCGGTATATAGCTGGATTATAAATTCTGCTGTAAATGTTAACATGGAAAACTGTAGTGACACATTTACTTCCTTGCTGAGAATCAGATATTGTTAGGAAATTACTATTTTTAAAAGAGTGAAACGATCTGTTATGATTTGAATATTTAACTTGGTTGGTGTAGAGTTTGTTTGTACAGAGTAGAAATAATGTAACTGTGCAGATTAAAGGGGAAAGTAGAAAACATTAAAATAAATTTAAAATTTATTTTGCGTTTTGTGATTAAGTCCATGGTCAATGAGAAAATATGAGATTCCTTTTTTGTCCGCCGAAATTCACGAACCGAAACTAATAATGTAGAAAACGGACGGTCACAGACATGTTAATTAGAGATACACGCATTTGAGCATTACAGAATATATGTAACAAAATAATAAAAGCTTGATACAAGTAATCACAAGTTTTTATGAATTCAAATTAACAAAATTTCTTGTTCATATGTTTTATGTAACTGGACGATTTACCGATTTCGATATCTGCATAATAACGAGGTTGTTATTTTCCAATATTTCACATTAAGGCCAATCTCTTTTCGGATGTCTGTGAAAGGTTTGGGGGTGTGAGTTCTATAATTTTTTGGAACATTGTATGTTAACTGCATATTTTGATAATATTAATGTAATTGAAGATTGCAAAGGGTATTTTAAGCCAACTTGTGGGCACAAGTCTCAACTATGTGATTCCAACAATATGCGTTCAGTTTTAATTGAGTTATAGTTATGACCAACAGCATGCGTTTAGATTTATTGAAATTATAGATATATTGAATTGTCTAATTTATTGTTAACGAAGTAAACGGTTCTAGTTGTTTAAATGTTACATGTATTCATAGACAGAACACAATGCAGTGAATGTGAATATTTTTATAAATCCATAAAAATGTGATTTTAGAGAAGAACTTTTATAGTAGCATTTGTAATTATTCTTTTCATAATGTTCAAAAGTGTATCATGAAAATTATCTCAGAAATTGAAATAGTGTTAACATGTTACAAAACATCAAAATAACTTACTATAACAAATGCTATAAAAATTTATTCACAAGTTGTCAATGTTAGCATAAACAGTGTAATATTTTTTATTTTCTTTAGGACTTTGTTTAAATGCTTAATAGTGTTATTTCTTCGATGATGCATGAAGGAGTATAACAACATAGCCTTAATAAACGCAAGGGAAATTCAATAATATCAAGCTGGTATATTTTTGTGAAAATGTCAAGTGTGTTATATTGTGTTAGAATGTATGAAAGAATACGTCCTGTAATATTAATAAAAACATTCCTGTGGATTTTACTGCTATTTATTTATAAATCCTCTTCCCCGACGTATTTTCATATTTCTATGCAAAAATTTCAGGGCTACAATCAAGTCATATATCATTTAAGTGGAAAGACTTTTAGCGTTAAAATTAGCGAATTTCAAGCTACTGTTTTCGCCCTCCATTCAGCTGCCACTTTGAAATATCTGCTCACCTTTGTAGCTGCACACTTAAGAAAATTAGGCCAGGAAATAAGAGGGATGGGAAAAGTTTAAGGCCAAGAGTGGAGGACATTAAAAATAGAATATACCATAAACAGGGCTGGATGGTTTTTAAACGTGAGTTAGATGAAATGCATATGTATATTTGCCTTCAGCAGAGCAAACTTTAAATACTTTATTCCCTATTGAGATTACTGTTTTTGAAAACTTTGCCATTTTTTTATAATCAATTCTTCAAATCTCGGCAGAAGGTTGGAAACTGTGACTCGCAACTTTTTCTCGACGTTCAGACGTGATTTGTATTTTGGTCTGGATGGCTGCCAATGCTAAAAATCCTACCTCACATAGTAAGATACTAAACTCCGTGGCGCTACATCCCTGAAGCGACCCATAAGCAGATGGCTGGATTGGGGGGCATGTGGTCAGCATGCCGACACCCACGGCCGTTAATGGTAGTTTCCATGACCGGAGCCGCTACTTCTCTATCACGTAGCTCCTCAATTTGAATCCAGAGGCTGATCGCACCTCGTTCCAGACCTCCCTACCTCAGAAAAATTCGAGGAGGTACCAGGTATCGAACCCGGGCCGACGGATCTGTAATCAGCGAACCACAAGAACACGTAACAAGTAAGATGTTGCAAAAGGAATCAAAACTCGAAGTGCCTTGTTACCTATTTGAGGATACTCCTGCTTCACCAAGCTCCAGAACTCAAGGAGTGACGAAGAACTTCGACTTCAATTTGGAGTCCCAAGAAATATCAATAAATTGCTCTTGTTTTCAGTGATAATTGTTGGTGGAAGTTCGGTACTAAAAGGAACTGAGATCCAGTTGTGTTGAATAACTACTTCTGGAAAGTACATCAGAAAGTAAACAATACGTTCGGTTAATTGATCCACAAATACAGACTTCAATATTGTTCACTCAACTGCAAGTCATTGGCTTCTGAATCCGTGTGCAGATCAGGGAAATTGTTGTGTATATCTTGATCACCCAATTTTTTCAACCACCAAAGTAGTTTCTTACTGTTGGATGAAATTTTGTCTGACATATGCAGAATGTCTGTTTTATTACTTTGTAGTGATACATTTAATGAATTGAGATTTGCAAAGACGTCACAAAGGTATGCCAGATTCAGAACAAACTCACTGTCTACGAACTTCTCAGAACTCAAATGTTTCTCATGAACAAGATGAGAGTGAAGTTTTGAACCAACGGTAAGGCCCAGTTCGCTAAAATAAAATTGTTTTGTTTTAGAGAGGAAATCATTAAAGCAAATCAACTCAAATTATTTTTACGAAAGCATCGCGACGCCCTTTCCGTAAGACCGCGACGCACCGTTTGAAAACCTCTGGTCTGTATTGCAACCATGCTATTACAGTCTCCTGGATTAAGAAATTATATGTCAAATCACGATCTTATCTACCCTGGACGTGCGTATAAATAACAAGCCAAAGTGTTAAGCATGGCTTTAAAATTAAGACCCAACACCTGTATCTACATTCTTAATCCATACTTCTACGAGCTCACTCCTTAATGCCACGCATACGTGTGACTTGAATATTTTTTTCGATAAACAGATAAACTCATTTGTACAGTACTCCACTTGTCAGTGGCATAAAGTTTGTATTTCCCCCTTCATGAGGCACGGAAGTTGATAATTACACTTTGAGGGTTATCACACACCAGTAACTTTCGTCAGTCAACAGTTTTGTCTTTTACACCAAGGGCTATTGTGGTTTATGGCGAGCTGCACACATTTTGACGTTAGTTGGGTGACTCATGTTTCCTGGGGAGACAAAATTCTTATAATGGAGCTGAGGCCTTATTTATAACGTGCGTATATGGTTTTGCTATTCACTGTCAACCTTCAAGCAGGTTAATAAGAGGTCGATTGTTGAAATAAATGCATTTTTGGTTGAGTTGAGCTTAAAATAAAATAAGTTATATTATTTATATTTACAAAACATTGTGTGCCACAATAATATTGTTTGTCTAGTAAGATTTTCTTTAACATTTGTAATAATCGTGCTTATTTTATTTTACCTTAATGAGTCAGGTACACACAACTGAAGGTAAAATATTGTGATTTCTTAATCCTTAAACATTGGATTGAGTGTGACCGCAGTAAAAACATAAACCACAGCTAGAGTAAGATTACCTCCACAAAGTCTCTGGGTTTTTACGTATATACCTTAAGAGCGAGTCTCACCGCTCGTAGAGTTCCTGGCTAGGGGAGGTAGCTGCACCCTGATTGGCTATCCCACTCCACGTGTTGTCTGTCTCTGTCTGTGCGGCATTATCCCTCCACTCAACTATTACAGTATTTTCTACCACTGGAAACGTGGAGCATGATCTTTACTCTCTGCCTAGCAGTAGGTCACTGATCTTACGCGCAACGAATCCGCGCATCTTGGTAACGAGACGTAACGAGAAGCTCGCTGGCTGGGTTAGTCTTCAAGGCCAGAGACGTTGTGGGAGTAATCCTACTCTACTGTTTGGATAACATCTTCACAAGTGAGTTATTTACATTGTTTTCCTTCTCAAGACCCATTATCGCCCCATATGCCATCAGAGTTAATGAAACCGTACTAGAAAACTATCTTGTAGCCGTCTCTGAGACCGCCACATGGTTACGTAGATTTTTCAGTTTTCTACTGTGTGAGTAACAATAAGTGAACTTCCGGCACCATCAAAAACTATTAGGCCGAGAACTTCATGATTATGTGATGACAGTGAATAAAATCTTGTAGTGAATGTTTTCTGAGGGGAAAATGTAATTTAAGCCACTGCAATTTGTACACAACCCCTTACTATGGTGAACTATGATTAATATCTGATTGGGAGCTATGTGAATGACGATACTAAACAAGCTTTTGTGTATATTAGCTGTTCATTTGAAAAATATTAACATATCTTTGGAACTATGCAATTCAATTTTATACCTCTTACAACAAGAGAGCTTTCCGATAATGCTGTAGGTTTTAAGAACAATAACATGTGGCAGCTTTTATTCGCATTCTACAATAACAGAAAAAAAAAAGAATCTAAAGAAAATCACTGGAGTTTTCATGTAAAGTATTAAATAGCCTAGTTATTTTAAAAGAGAGGAGCCCAAGATCAAGCTATCGGACTTCTAAACAGTGCATAGCGTACGGCAGTCACCAGGGATAGGGCGACCTTATCCACACCAAAGTTGTTTCAGTGCTTCATTACTGCAATAAATCCACTATCTAGGCTATACAACAAAAATTAAAATAATTTTTCTAAAAGTTGGCCTACGTTTTGGCGAAAATTTTATTTTCGAGAAGTTAGTTTTCAAAGTTATATATGTTTCAGTGCACATTAAAACAAAATGGATGATTATTATTGAGGAAGGATGATCTCTTAACATGTTTAACTCTGATTAAAACTGAAAAAAGTACTTTCCGCAATACAATTAGTTAGTGCTAAAGTCAAAAACATTCTAGTAACAATTTCAAGATTGGGGGGCTATATTTGTTTATATTATAAAAGAAATTTCGCACTCAAAAATGTTTTGCCCTTTCTAGACTTGCCGCCCCTGGCAAATGCCCAGTGTGCCAATTTATGAATCAGAGCCTGACCGTATATGTCAATATATAAGCCTACAAAAATTGTGACGGGCTCTCGGCTATTTTTGAGTGCTTTGATCTATATGAGAATACTCAGTTTTTTATGGGTTTGAAACCGTATGTTTTATATGAAACGTTACACGAAAATAGTCCAACAGAGCTACTGTCGGTGGGAGCATAAGCAGTAGATCGAAGTTGAGTGGGTCAAATACTTTCTAAATAGCTGCAACACAAACCTGACTGTATATTACTTACTGCATTAGCTTTTATTAGACAGTTAATAGGCTAATAATAATGCTGTAAATAGAATGCTTGTAAAAACTTACTTGCAAGATGTAATTTGGCTTCGAAGCAACTGGGGTTATGTACCAGCATTGTTTGTCCCATCGAAAACCACATCATGGTTAATCACCTCTCACAGAACACTATACAAGTTCATATTAATAACTTGACACAATATAGGCCTACACTCGCAGAATTACTCAATTTACGTTAGATAGCCGAAATGATGTAATAAAGTATCTGAGACGTCGATATAAAACACATACCCTAACACTGAACGAAGCAACAGGAGGTTATGTATCAGCTTTGTTTGTCCCAATGCACTTACAGCACACTAAAAAAGTTCGTATTTTAACTTGGCACGATATAATCGTACACAATTACTCAAATTTGCAAATTTATGTTATAAAATATCGGAGATATAGATATAAAACACGGAACGCGAGTGAACAGGTTCAGGACACTACTGTAGATAGCGCGACACACAAACAACTGACGAGATCCTTGACCGGTGATTGGCTGAAGGCGACCAGCTGAGGAATGTAGGCCTACTCCACTACCAACTAACTTACCAGCAGAGAAACATGATGGAAACTTATAACTAGGGTTCAGATGTTTATGACCTAAAAAAGTTGAAAATATTATTTCAAATATGCCCTTATAAAAGACTAAATATGACCCAAAATCATAAATATGACCTAATACAAAAACTTATTCCAAAAAATTAATTTTCCAATTTAAAACGTTTAAAGCCACTAAATTCTTACTTCACATGAATTCAATCAGATAATCACTTATAACAATTTTGGTGATTTATAGTTTTACTTGTAATGAACTTCTATTTTTAAAGATGTTTCTCCTGTTTGCTAGCTTAATCAGCTCCAAATACTCGTAATATTTTGTAGACCTTGCGTCTCCCTTTAGAATATGACCGATTGCATTAATTTTAAGATTTAAGTTACTATTAATTTGGCATAAACATTAAATAAATTTCAAAATTAACTCGACCATGTACAGTAGTACATACACAGTAAAATTGTGCTCCTTCACCGAATTTATAACTGAACTATGACGTTAAATTAAAAATATTTCTAAAATATGACTAAGGCCACAAAAAGACCAAAATATGCGAAATGGAAAAGGTCCGGTTAGGATAACAAGCGTGCAATTCGTGTTTAATTTGTTTTTTCGGCGAGAACGGAATTCAGGATAAAAATATGACATGTCATAAACATCCGAAACCTACTTATAACAGTAGTACGCATTATACCCTGTTTCATAGTATATGAAAACGTAAATTAATAATACTTCTTTTTGCATACTGTTCGGTTCTTTTCATGGTGGCCGATATCAACCATTTCAATGGTATCAACAAGACATTGTGCAGTCGTCTAGCAGAAAAAATTACCGGTAGGTAAAATCTTTGCTTCAAATAGAAATAAATTCCGAGTCTTCGTGTACGGATTCCTAAGGCTTTATCAAAGAAAACAAGTCGTACTTTCTAAAAAACGTTTGTTCTTCCCAGAAGTATGAATATAACCGAAGAATGTCATTGGTTAACTGATTGATATTAATTACTGTATGCTTAAATCCACAGTTTCCTACTATTAATGTCCGGATATTAATGTTATAGGTGTTAAATGTTGTAATATACAACGTATTAGATATCTTTTAATATAAGGTAGCCTAGGTAATTTTCCCAACTTTGGAGAAATAAGATGTGCCCGTATTTTTGTATCCAGAATTTTGGCAAACCTACGACTGCGTATCTTGTTGATACCGGCCCAGGCCCCGATTTCAGGTATTCTGGGCAATGATTTGTACAACAAGCCTCCCCCCCCCCACCCGCTCCAGCCCAAAGTTTGAGTTTTGCCCAAGTATCAATTTTAGTATTTTGACAGCATTTTATTATTCCGAGTAATCCAACCCCTACCTAGGCTACAATTTTTTCTAAAATAAAAGTATTGAAGATATGGCGAAAAATGCATGATTGCTAATGTAATTTCATTTACAAAAAAATTCCTAAAAATCTCTAAAAATATTAGTAATATGTAACATAGTCAATCTTTGACATTTTAAAAATGAATATTCAATATATTTGTTAAAACTAAAACATACCGGTATGCTAATTATAACTTATTTAATTACGGTCATGAAAAATGTGTATTGCAGGTGTATTTAAACCAATGTTTTCAGGACAAAAAACATTTTAGTGTGGGCTTAGTGAAAAGACGCTTGCATACTACTAAGTCATGCGTATGCAGATGCGCGAAGTTTTGGGACATCAGTACACAATGCGGATAGTTTTGTTCCAACAGCCTTGTCAAGTATTGCCATGCCACGACGCGTGTGCACATTGCCAGTTTCCCTGCACAACGTATGCGGCAAAATGCCATTTTTACCGAACTGACACGCGACGTGTTACCTGACAGTACATGACAAGTCTGAAGGAACAGACCTATTGTTTATACAATGTACATCTCAATTATGATCGTTTTGAGAGGTCTTCATAGTTCCATCCATTCACCCCACTCCGATCAGAATGTAGGTATTGAGAAACCAACCCCCACGATCCAAATGCATGACTCATACTTCAGTACACTGTATTATAGCAACGCTTGATTTTGCCTGGTAACAGCAACCTAGCATTACAATTTTGTTACCAATGGGTGCTAATATTTTTTGTTTGTTTGTTTGTTTGTTTGTTTGTTAAAGCAGTGTATTTAATTTCTTTAAATTAACTCGTGAGAAACTAAAACAAACATTGAAAATAATGATCAGTCAGATATGTAGAGAAACATTAATATATTTTATATTAAAGGATAATGAATAAAATCCATAAGCCAAATTCACAGTATTTGCCTTTGTAAATTAGTAGGTTTCGGAAGTAGGCCATTGCTCTTAGGTATTATTTAAAAATAGCTGTAGATAAGAGCGACGCACCTACAATATAGAGTTGCCAAACGTCCCGAAAAAGCAGGATTGTGAAAAGTGTCCCGCCAGAAGTTTACAAGAGATATCCCGATTTTAGAGTTTACTGTGAATGGCCAAGAAAGAACAATACTAAATGTCTGAATTTTCCTTATCTCTGCAAATTTATTAAATAAAGATTATCTCACAATAACCATCATGCATTCCTTTCAAACAGGGGATAATTAATAAATTGACAGTTGAGCAAATGAAATTGAAAGTTACAAAAATAAGCAAGATGATGCAAATGGGTGTCGTTTTCTCAATCATGCAAATCTCCGGGAAGTTCTCAGAATTACTGAAATAATTAGCTGAGTTTAATTTTTGCATTTCTAGCCATGATGCTAATATGGAAAGGTTATGTTCGGTCATGAATGGTCTGAAAAGCGTACTAAAGTATAATCAATTAAAACAATCTTGTTATTACAGTATAACATGAAAATTTTCAGTAGTAAGGAATTTCATGAGTATATTTTGGAAAATAAAAACTGAGATGTACAACAAAGTAAGAAAAATATTACTAGTATGGTTAATCATGTTAAAAAATAAACTCTTTCAAATTATACATGTACTTATCCCTCCCAACTATTGTCCCTACTTCCCTTGTCGGATATACAACAACCCTACAGTATAATATTCAATTCAAGCTACACAACACACTCTAAATAAGCTTATACTTACACAGTATAGATTGTGTTTACAGCTCGTAAACCATGCACAGAATGCAATCCTGCTCAAGATATTAATCCTATCACAATAAAGCATGGCCACAATATGCGTTGTTTCACATTTAAGGCCAGCCCTATTAAATTTTCTAGGAATCGCCATTAACAGAAGTGTTTTAAATAATTAATGGAATCCTGCATATTAACAGGCGTGTCCTTTAAACATTACGATGCATAATGTTCAATCACGTTGCAGAATATCGCTCATCACTATTATATTCAGTCGTGGGAGGTAGTAGCACCTAAATATGAGCAGAGGCCAAAATTTGACAGTTATTGCATAATACGAATCAGTGAAATTGAACATACATACAATATATGCGTCATTTAAGCTTCATCATCATAGCGACGGATATAAACGTTAGCAGATTCGGAAGCAATAAAGCGTAATGCAATGTAAACCCTATTTCCTGTAGATGTGATTTCAAACTATAGTTCCCTATAAAGTGTTATGAAGTTAGGTGAAGATTAAACTTTCCCCTGTTGGTGGTCTGCAAATGTACACGTTTAATATGTAATATTGTACCTCCTCTGCTAGATACCCAGTGTTTTCAGACAGTAATTGAAACAGTTTTTAATTAAAAGAAGGATGTTTAATTAAAAAAACACACACACAACGGGTTGAAACGAAATATATTTCATTAATGTGTTCCAAAATAGAAATTGTGAACGGCAGACAAGATATTGACAATCATACCATTTGACAATTCCGTCGTTTATTTCAAATGTTAGGCCTAATTGAACTGAACTATTTCACTAATAATTATATTACTGCAGACTATTTGGATTTTACCGTAATTTCTTCCTGGTTTTCAGTGTTACATTTGTACGACCTATAAAATGATACAGTTTTAGAAATATACATGAAAATTAAAATATTTGGTCTTCTTCGACCCACTGCACGAAGTTTGATCGATGTTGCGGCGCGGGTTACACAGCCTCTAGATTGTCCCCAACACGCTGATTGGCTGGCTATGTTTGACTTATTTCGATTGGGTTGTACAATGCTGCCAATAGTTTTACACGTGAGAAGAACAAGCGCGAGTTAGTGACATAATCTAGGTTTGTGACAGGTTAGGTTAGGTAGGTTAGCAATGGTTAGTTTAGTTTAGTACCAGATTGTTCTAGCGGCAACACCGTAAACATCATCAGATTGCCTAACACTGTTTAACGATGAGATAGATTCCGCGCAGCATTCCCCATGCAATTACAATCTCAAATGTAGCAGTTTTTCGCTTTTAAAAAATCAAATACAACGTGCAGAATGATGAAGAATCCCCAAATATTTTAATAAGAGACGTGAAACCTCGGCGTTGGCGTTGCAGAACATGTAACAGCCAAAATCTCGGACAAGCTTGTACCTTTTTACACGGTTGGAATCAAAAGAAGCTATCCAATAATATCCACTACCCCCAAAACTGGAATTTATTGGTAGTGTACTTATAGTCTTACGTAACCAATCAATAATTATTACATTCTTGTCCAATATCATCCCGTTTCCCCCATTCATTCCACCAACACTCTCCACTTCATCTCACCTTTCCTCCTTTTCATCCTCATCCCGTTTCCGCTTCTGGTATCGGGTCTGCTTCGGCAGTCAGCGCCCTTTGGGGGCCTCTCCCGTTCTCCCCGCTGCTTGTGGTCAAGAAGTTGTTGGTGATGTGTGTCGCGGATCTGTCGGGGTTCCGGTTGGAGGGACCGAAGGGGGTGGCGCACACGTGGCATGGTAATAAGGCTCGTTGGATGTAGGGGGGGGGGGGCTCCGTGGGGGCCTGCAGGGGATCTGCGACTCCGGGGCGGTCTGTGGGCACGCAACTCATCCCATCCCGGGGGTAGGTACAATAAGCCCTTGCGGCTTCGGTGCTTAGGGGTCGTTCCCACCCCGCCTCTCGCCTTAAGGGCGCCTATCCAATTCCAATTCCAGTATCATATCAGATTATCACAGGGGACGTTATACCTTAGGCAAAATTTTCAAGTTCTTAGTCTAGCTATCAGCCTCTTGGAGGTGCACCATGGGTCTCTATTTTGGTAGAGTAGAATCGGAAGACGTCTATCATCAATCGCCGATTTGTTAGTGCGGTAGCCAGTCCTTGGAGCTCTCGTGTGTACTCTCATATGAGTATACCTAGGTATGCGAATGATGGACTATGTTACGGTAAGTTAATCATGAAATCCACTTAATATTGGAGAGTGGGCTATAGCGTATCCCTATTTGATGTTACTTAACGCCACCAGTACCTTACTTGCTACCGTTAGTCAGAGTATCGTTAAGTACTGCCCGTTTTCACCAGTGATGGATCTGGCAGTGTCCTTGAAAAGCGGATTAATATCAAGCTCCAGGTACATACAGAATAATTTTGAAGTATGGCTAAACTAAAACTCCGTGGCGCTACATCCCTGGAGGGACTTGTCCTACCACCCGACCGCTGCGTCATCTCCCGTAGACAGACGGCAGGATTGGTGGGCATGTGGTCAGCAATGCCGACACCCACGGCCGTTAATGGTGGTTTTCTTGACCGGAGCCGCTACTTCTCTATCAAGTAGCTCATAAATTTTAATCACGAGACTGAGTGCACCCCTACCAGACCTCCCTACCTCGGAAAAATCCGAGGAGATACCGGGAATCGAACCCGAGCCGACGGATCTGTAGTCAGCAACGCTAACCACAAGACCACGCCGGCGGACTTGAAGTATGGCTACCAAAGAGAAAAGTTATGTAGGATGGTCCCCATAGATCGTGCTGCAGATAATAAAAATTCAGTTTCAAACGGTGTACGTTTTCTAAAATAGTTTTACCGTTTTTATAAACAAAAGTGGTCATTGGTATTGTTTGGACTATGCTTACAGCTGAAAACCCTTTGAGAGTACGTAATGCTTTAATTATACAAGTGTTAATGAAAATTATAATGTAATTAATAACGTGTTTTTAACCTTACCTCCAAATTTGTATTGAAATGTTAAAGAATTTTTAAGGCATCCAACATGTACTATAATATCATATCCTATTATATGTAATACATAATTGTCTTTTGAAAAATACTGCTTGCAATATTAAAACCAGTAACTTAACAACTTACGTCAATGTAGATTTTTCTTGGTCAGCAACCGATCGTATACTTAGCCTACTTGTACTTTCAGGCGGACATTCTTAACACTACTTGTTATAGCCTACTGAACACTAGAGGAATGAAATTCATTAATGAATTAACTGAATTTTTCGGAGTTCGAAATGGGAACAATGAACTAACAGCTGGGGAAAAAATAGTTTTATGCTGCACACTGGGCTCCTCTCTAATGGGGCCCGTCTGGGAAGGTGGGGTTTAGGGTTTCGTCACAGAAGAAATTCGATGCGAGACATAATAAACCTCGTGCTATTCAGTATATTGCTCCTAAACTAACATAAACGTTAATAACCAAACAAAACGGCGGAGCTTGTCTAGTGCACAGCATAAATCTATATTTTGCCGAAGTTTCTAACAAGTGATTTTTTTTAACGAGTATGGAGTTAATGCACATATTCGTCTAACTTACTTTGTGCACACCTGCAACCATTAGCCATGCAGACAACACGCTGCTGAGCTTGACTGGCAACAGAAGGAGTTAGAAATTTGTGTCCCGATAAAGAAATAAGACGAGTGTAGTAAGGTATGTGCTAGTTTTTAGGTTCCAATGACTGCTTTTTTTTATAAATTTAGCCGACATGAGGGCAATTTTCCTTAATTACTTATCTTGTATATAGTTTTGTTTTCCATTTTTACCACGCCCGAGGCGAGACTTGAACCACAGCCTCCTCCATCATGGCTCCAAGGACTTCGCTACCGCGGCTGAGACCAGCAAAATAAAGCCACTGGAACCTCATCCGTACTCAAGCTAACATCCACTACAACCAAGAACAGTACTCAACGCTTTAACCCCATGCCCATCTGACAGGACTATGTGTTCGTTTAATAGCGCAATGAAAACAAACAGTACCTCTATTAAGAAACTTTACTATGTATCAGTAACTGTCAAGAGAAGGTTTGTACAGACTATTAAGAACCATGGCTAAGTGCTTGGTAAATTTAAATATGCGACTCGCCGAAGTTCATCATAACAAAAATAACAGAACTGCTGAAAATACTATAAATAAGTGTAAAACATAAAGTGCAATACTCACTCTGAAATACGTGAAATTCAACACACACGCTGAACTGAAAATGTAGATGGCGCCTGCCTACTTTAGTCTGTTCCAAGAGTGAACATGATTTTTAAAGCATTTGAAAACAGGCATTCAATGTTTATACGATTACTGTTCATGGAATTTATCGGTCGCAATAACACTTTCCAAGTCACAGGTAATGGAGTCCAGACTGTCAAATTCCGCCTCTGATGATCTTTTCTTGTTTCTTTGAAAATCTTGTGGGTTATAGAAAGCAGGTCTCGTCCGGCGACCACTTCTGCAATATAACCAAACACACGCTTATGTTCTTTTCACAGCATAGTTTAGAACTTATTCACTTATCCAACTAACACAGTCGGGAATTAAACTTTCCCTACTTCGCCCAAAACAAAATAAATCACGTAATTAAACATGGAATTACACATTTTTTCCCCGATTACGAATATCCGTCCCGTCAGACATCACTCCCGCACACAGATTACGACTGTCGAGTACATGCCCAGTGTAGCCAACCTGAGAGCATACCAGAACCGCACGCGAGTTAATAGGGACCCTATGAAGCCATAAATAAAAAATCAAATGACAAATTGCAATAATTTTTTCATAGGTAAGAGGGAAAATTGATAGTGTGTTACACAGTCTAACTTCTTGAGTAGGCGTATAAGCAAGTGAGCAGTAATCTGAAGGTATTTTAGCGCATCAATTAGCCATGATCTTAACCGAAGGGAGCATTTGGAGCGGATTTCTTCGCAAGCACATTGGTCACAGTGAAAAAACTTCACTCTCAGCTAGACAGCTTATCAAACAAATAATAATAATAATAATAATAATAATAATAATAATAAAATCAGAAAGTGAGTGACAGAATAAAATAACTTTTTGGTTGAATTGATAAATATCATAATGCACACAAGATCAATAGTAATGAGTTCCCACGAATATACTTTCTGGTTTCGAGCACTTTTCACTTACGGTACGTTTAATGAAACTTGTAGGCCTATCAATAGAAAGATAATCTAAAAAAAAATTTATGCTTGTTTGTGTGTGTTTTTTTTTTTTTTTTTAATTACCACACATATTCTCAATGTGAACCCAGTTGGTAACAGAGTACACATCAAGCCTAAAGTCCATTTCAATCCAGATACATTATAGCATTTGCTGTCAACTGATGCGATGGCTGCTATGATGTGCGCTGTTTGAGATCAAGGACAACGTGTGGAAAGGGTGGCTTGTACACAATATCTTTATCACACCCCACCAAAATATCAAGGGGTTAGGTCTGTTGAATGTGGAAGCCAAAGAAGAAGTTGTCTCGTCATGACCAGAACGGCCAATCCATTTGTTCAGTTGTCTGGTGTTGAACTTAATCTGTTCATTGAGAAAATGTGGGGTGCACCATCTTGTTGAAAGATGAAATTGGGTATGTCCTCCTCCAGCTGATGCAGGAGCCATAGTTCTAGCATATCCATATCCTATAATTGTTTGTGCTTGAAAATAGAACTGGCCATACACAATCATATGGCTTAAAGAACAGAACACATTAACCTTATGGAGGTCCCGGATACGTTGCATGAAGTACAGGGATTCTAAAATTATGTCTGATCACTTTACCTGAAATATGGAATGTATATTTGTCACTGAACCTTATGGATTAAACAAAATTTGTTTCCATATGAGCCTGAATACGATAGACAACTTCTTTGTTGACCAGCATGTTCACATGAGCTGATGCACTTTGACTTTTTTGTGGAGGTACCGGTATATTAAAGATATTGTGTATAAGCCACCCCTTCCACAGACTGTCCTTGATCTGAAAGAATGCATCACAGCAGCTATAGCATCAGTCGATCGTCAAGTGCTACAACGTAACTGAACAGAAATGGACTACAGGCTTGATGTGCTGTGTTACTAATGGGCTCACATTGAATATATGTGAGGTAATTGAACAAACTTTTTGAGTTTATCTTTCTATCGATACTAGTTTCATGTTTCTAAGTTTCATTAACCACAAGTGATGGAGTGTTCAAACCGAAAGTACATTTGTGGGAACCCTATGTGTGCATGAATTTTTCTTTCCCCAACCACACTTACTTTGAGACTTTCTAGTTTCACGTTCCATAACTGAGTAGATCTACTTGACCATTAGCGGGAACGTGCATTTTTTTTCTTTGTTAGTCTCGCTCAATGTTATGTTTGTGAAGGTATGATCTACAACCCAAATTGTAGAAGGGAATATATTACAATTACAATTAGAGCCTGAGTGGATATATGGATTGTTTACCATTGTAGGAAGGAAATACTTCTGCCCAGTAATACAGGCCTGCCAACGCCTTCGATTTTCCATTCATTGCAGATAGGGAACTAATCTGTCTCTGCTGTAAAATTAAGAAATGGACATGCTGCCTTTCTGGCATAAGCAGCTCAGATGGTATCTGCTTCTACAAATTTCCTATTGTTTACATGTGTTAATGTTGTAATGTTGCCCCCTTGCAATGGAAATGAACAGCTGTTTCTTTGGATGTGTATTTGTTGAAAAACATCTATTTTGTCACCAAAATTTCAAGGTATATTTCAATAGCAAGGTTTTGACAGGTAATCTCCACCTGGACATAGAACAATATGACACCAACGACAAAGATCATTTGTACACCTTATTGCACGACAAAATTGTTAACATATGGCAACAAAGATGGACCGAATCCCCAAATGGGAAGATCACGAGGGACTTCTTCCCTAGTGTCTCCGCACGTCTAAAAATGCCATGGATCAAACCTGACCATTATGTCACTCAAATTTTAAGTGGACACGGAAACTTCGCTGCAAACCTCATTAGGTTCAATCTTGCAGAGGACGACCTTTGCGCCTGCGAAGATAGCGAACAAGACACAATGTATCACATGCTATATACCTGTCCGCGCTACATAGAACCCAGACTCCTTCTTCATGAAGCAGCTAGAGCCGTAGACGAAGTCTGGGCTCCTGACCTACAGTTCTGGACTCGTAAACACGCCTTCACAGCTCTCAAAATTTTCGCCAAACAAGCACTCCTGGAAAAACAAGAAAACTAAACCCGCACTGGTGGAGGGACACCCTAATGGGTAACCTATCACCCCAGCCCGAGCAAGGTTTTTGAGGGGTTTCCCTTGCTCATCGGCAAATGCCGAGCTGGTTAAAATCCTCTCACACATATTAACACTCAGCTCACACCTCTTAGCACATCACAAACGAAGGACATAAAACACTCCAAGCATAAAAGCAGGATAACTGCAACAATCACTAAACACAGTTAACTTACACAGCCCAAATACCACCAACATCCCATCCGGATGAAGCACCAAGGGCACTCACAGGAACAAAACAGCACAAATGGTTACCAAAATTTGGTTTGACCCGAGGTTCTGGCTTCATTTCTTGGTACTCGGGGGGCAAGGGAGGGCACACACACACACACACACAAAAAAAAAAAAAAAAAAAAAAAAAAAAAAAAAAAAAAAAAAAAAAAAAAAAAAAAGCCCTTATTATCTCACAATGGTTCAACATATCTGAGGAAATTTTTGCTGCTACTGAAGTCACTTTCAGTGATCGTTTATAAAGCTCGGAGTTAAATCAATGTACACATTAATGTTGAATATCACTTCCACATCTAAAATTGGTAAGCTGCTGATAGTAAAGATACAAGGCAGAGATGGCATCAACTTTCAATTTATTAGAGAACCTACATATGGGGTTCACATAATTTCTGAATCATAGTTCATATTCTACAATAGAAATAATTTTCTGTATGTACAAAGAATTATTAAGAACTTTTTATTAGAGAAGTATTTTTACTTAAATTATCAGGTCTAATGTAAAATTTGAAGACTGTCCACAGAGCTTCCATGTGTTTAGAATGTTAGAAATGAACGTGTCACCAAATAGAAAAAAGTTCAGAATTTACAGTTTTTTGAGGGAAGCAAATCCCTCTTATTCAGGTCTATATTTCTAAAGGCCTATTAATTCTGAGAATACTGAAAAAATAGCCCCCTATTTCATTCAATTATGTATATTCTGGAATAAACCTACAAGTAGAGGCCCGGATTTCTGGCATTAACGATAACTATAACCATGAAATTTTCAACTGACATATTTAACATTACCAAAACCAGATAGATTTTATTTTTTCTAAATGAAGTACGACATCTATTGTTGCAGGTGTTCTTCTAATGAAAGCGGCATTCAGCAGACGCCGAAACAGATGTCATTAGTGGTGAATAATAAAAGAAGAGGAGCATGGATTTTCCATGATTTAACATGCTTAAAAGACAGAAATTGTTTAAATTTTGAAAATTTGGTACTTCGGCAATAGTTCATTTTGAATTAGTGTCATCAGATGTGATTGTAATTCTTAAATAAAATACTAACTTTCACCTTTTTAAATGATTATTGTTATAGTGTTGGGTCAAAACATGTTAAGTCCATTACTTTCAAAACTTTAACTATCAATAAAAGATGTAAAAGAAAAGAATGATTTGGCACACCCAATACCTTTAACTACATATTAATTACTGATTATGATCAGAAAAAAATATTGAAAATTCGTTTGATAGTTTGGCCATAAACAGTTTTTCGTGATTCCTGAAAAATCACTATTTGTGGACTATTAACGCTTTTTGAATCAACACTCCTCATCTGTTTTCACATAAAATTTATAATTTTTAGAAATCTGCATTACACTCTAGCAAGTCTTTGAGACCAATCATCAGCCAATATAAGATCTTAACAGTGAACAACTCTGATATTTAAGGCATCTATTTATGTACCGTACTACTAGAAAAGCAATAATTACTTTAAATTAAATAGGGACATCATTGTTATCAAACAGAAACAATATATAATGTTGACAATTATAAGACAACCAAATACAAAAATTCACCTACATGTTTCATCACTAAGATAGCCATAAATTTTAAAAATACATTGTTTACTGTTTTGAAAGGAAGTTGAATGCTTTCTTATTTTAAAATGAGTATTTTCATTTAAACAATATTTTAATAACTATTAATAAAATTATTATTTTTGGACTTTTCTGTACGTAAAATGAAATTCTGGATATACACATCTAAGTTGTGACTTGCATTTGTACTTATATTACCCACTTAAAAACATCCTCCAAAAAACACCCTAAATTAATGGAACTTTTACCTGAAAATTTAGAATTGTATATAGAAAAGCATTTATGCCATAATTTGAAACAATAAAAAGAAAAACAATATTTTGACATTTTTTTCAAGTGTATCGATATTTCCAGGCTTTTACACTTTTTTAGAGTATGCAAACAGGTTCTGCAATTTTAATGCAAAAGGGCACTGCAATTCCCTCAAATGAAACTTCCACAAATGTATTTTTCCCTAAAGATCAAACCTATAACTATACCATTAAAGACTAGATGTAGCGAGATGAGGGGTAGAGTTTCAAGATGCTGTCATTTTTACAGTGATGAAGTAGATGGCAAAAGTGCCACAGCAGAAAACAAGTACATTCATATTGCAGATCCAATGGGGTAAATTCATTTTTAGTTCGATAGTATGTGTCTGCCTGTTATGGAAGCTCTGTATCACTCTGTTTTTTACATACTCTATTTTAAAATACTGTGTTATAAAAAGTAACACAGGCTGCACAGCCCCATCTATTAGACATGATATACAAATAATTATGTGAAATATTTTGTGCAAGTTTGGACGCCATAAGAATTATGAAATATATAGGCTAATGACAGAATATGAAATCGAACATGAGTATAAGAAAAGTTAATATACACATGATTTTTTAATGCAGTCTAATTAGAAATGGAACTAGCTATCACCTGTATTACAAAACCATTATCACTCAGAACCGTAAAGCAAAAAAATGTTTAGCTTTCATTCACATCTCTCTCAGTAAAACCGAAACAATTCGTGCCAGTTCAATTGGAAACACAAATCAATACATTTCATTGCCATATCTAGCTATTACGCTTTAATTAAAGCTACTACACTACATATCACATGATAAATTGTCTATAACCTCTAATGAATAATTGAAAATCACTATCGATGTATAACCAACGAGACGGTTTCAAATACTCTGTTGGAAAATTACTTTACAATAGGAACACGTAATATATTTCTAGGAAAGTATTATATATGAGAAATGGGGTGGAAAAATATGGACTCTGGTCGGAATAACGCTTCGTAGGAAATGTACTAATAATTCGAAGAGATGTTTTTTTTTTTTTTTTTTTTTTTTCGAAGTGCAGCTACCTGAGCAGGCATCTGGTTTCCATGGAGACAGGACTATCATCTTGAAGATGAAGGCTGAGATCTCGGTGCTCCTGAGGAGCCGAGAGCCACCAGACATCGGCATCAGGCTGTAAGTGAAAACAGTATTGCTAAGTTGATTTTCCTGTAAAACTACAAAAGCCAAAATTGGAGTGAAACAGCACATTTATTTTTTAAATTTGCTTTTCTTCTTTTATGATACCATATACTGCATACTGGGACATTTTTATGGTTTGAATAGACACAGACCATCTTGAAAGACATGCAGGGACATGGAGAAATCAAAATAATACTAAACAACTAATTGAGAATGCTGGCAACAGTGCAAAGTATATTGCATTCTTTTTTACCTCAAATTGAACAAGTCCTTTTCAGAACAACCAAAGACCAAGGGATTTGACAAATCAACAGGGATTGCCTGAATTATGAATTAATTTCTACAGAATGCTTTATATAGTAATGTCACAATTTGCAACAATGTTATCTATAAATTCTCTGCAATCATAAATGTAAAAATCTCCAAAATGACAATGTCCTCCTCCTACTCCATGTTTAGTTAAGTACAACCCAAAGTATGCTAGTTTACGTTGTCCAGTTACCCACATCCCTGCCTGTACTCCTCGCCATACAGAATCTTCAGTTTATTGGAATTGGCTACTTCAGATTTCTTCAGGAAAATCTGAATTATTAAATTGGTACATATTAAATACAATTGCATAAACAAGCAATGAAATTAGTTATTGAATAATTGGTTACCTAAAGTATAAATGAGAAGAAAGAAAATCAGGTCTAAAGAAACCTGCCATCTTGCTAGCTGCAACGCTCACAACTTGCTTGCCTGGCATCCAAGCAAGTATGGGCAAGCTAAAAGCAAGTTTTGTACACCTCTGCCTAGCAAACATGTCTTTTCAATTGCAGCCTTGAGAGTGCTACAGTTGTACAATGTAATTGTTTATGGTAACTTATTGTGTGCTTTCTCCAAGACTACAAATCATAAAAACACACTTGTTACCAAATCCATGCCTATAAAGGACTCCTTTATTATTTTAGCCTCCTCTACTGTTTTGGCCCCATTGGTGTCAGAAACCCAGTTTAGTGTTGAGTTTAAACCTTGGAAATGGAATGTTGAAAACAATAAGTGGTTGGTCTGGATGGAGCAGTCGATAATTCATTGGCTTTCCTAAGTTTATAGATCTACATGTATCTACTTCAGAATTCCTTTCTTACCTGTGTGGGGGAAGGTTCTCGTTCGGCTGATTGTTCTTCTGTTGAATCCTCATCTCTTCCCCAGGCCCCTGTGCTTCCGCCACTGCTGCCCCCTGCATCATCGCCGCCCACACTACAGCTATTTCTGAAGTAAACAACACACACAAACAATAAAGTAGAACTAGGCCGGATAACGGGAATTGGTATCTAAGGGGCTATGGACCCTCCTACTATTTCAAATACTTATTTTATGCAAAGTGTAACAAAGAATTTTTTATATATTCATACTTGATACTTCTTGCATGAATTTTTCATATTACAGTATTCAATATATTACTACTTCACTTTTGCATATGTTTAACAATAGCTTGGATGTAGGAACTGAAAGTTAATGATATCTATCCCTATTTCCGTACAGTCACTAAAAGCAGGTTTTGTAATTATGATGGTATATTTGAGTTTCGACTTTTGAAGCGATCAGTTTGTAAGATGAACTGTGTAAATAAAGTATAAAACATCTAAATGTAAGTTCCAAACAAATATCTTACAATTCATCAGGAAACCATGTGGTGATGTGAGAGAAAAATGCAGTATCAGTACTGCTGTTAACGATACAGCAGCTGAAGAAAAGTGTATGTCTGTTAATACTGTAACAGTGTGCGATGAAAATAGTGATACTAGTCAGACGAGTCATAATCATATCAGTTGTTTACTGAAAAATTAAATATGCAGTGATGAGATTAATTACAAAGCTCTAACAAATGTCTGGGTTGCAGATGAAAAATATCCATTTCCAAAGACAATAAAATCTGGACAATCTAGACAATTTCACCATGTGTGTCTAAAAGATTTTCGTGGCTGTCTTACAGTAACAAGGAGGAAGATGCATTCTCTCATGTATGCATTTCATTTGGATCTCAAGAGAGAGGGCAAAGCAAAGTCATGTTACAGAATTTAGTTATGAAACCTCTAGTAAAATTCAAAAAGACCTGTGACAAAGTCAAAGGACATTCAGACAACAGTCATCATCAAACTGCTCTTTTAAAATGTGACAACTTTAAATGAGTGTTTTGAAGGTAGATAGAAAATGTTCAGGTTCAATTTTACCTGAAGTGTTACAAAGAGTGCACACACACAGAATGAAACTTATCCTAATAACAAAAACAATTATTTTGCATGGCCGACTGATTGACTTGGAAAGTGACAACCAAAAGGAAGCTAATTTCAGAGAGATTGTTAAATATTGCGTTGATGCCAGTGACCAGGTTCTGCATAGTAGGCTACCTAAAATGACCCTAGAAACTTTTCTCTCTAATGGTACGTTCACACTGAGGAATTTGTTGCAGACACAAATACTCCATACAAATTCCCGATTCATTTCCGTGATTCCTGTATCTGGATACTTATCCCAAGCACATGTTCTTTGCACAAATATCCCATGTGAGCGTTCACACTGAGGAATTTGTTGTCAGGCAAACGTATGTCTTTAGATACAGAAACGTTTGCTTTTTCCTGCTTTAAATGCATTGATGATCCACCCAGAACAAGTTTGTAACCCACAAACACTCAATTAGCGGAAGAAAATAACAATAAAATACTGTACTAATGCTGATTAAATCTTCCAAGCTCTAGGTCACGTTAGTCGGCCGTTAAAAAGTGGGGATTTATATTTATCTGGGCAGTCAGAATTTTTAATTCTGAATTTTGCAACAAGAATTGTTTATTAAAGATTGATATTTTAGCTTTATAGCTGTGCTCGGTCGTATAATTTTTTGCAAATTCAAACTTATTTAACATTCTCTAGCGGAGCGTGTTTTATGAGACCGGACCCTCGGAATCAAGCTGCCCGGAAGGTGACGCAGCGATAGCCGATAACTTTGTTCATTGCAGTCGGTATAGAAAGGGTTTGTTTAATCTCGCAAAATAATAGTATAATCATTATTAAAATTGTATATTATTGTGCTCAAACTGTTTATAATAGGTGCTAGAAGTGCCTACCCTTCATTTACCACATATGTGGCAGCTTCATAGAAAATATGCTTCAAGATTTACAGACACATTATCTGCCATGATTCAATTCTGATGCTATTCTAATATCTATTCTATTTCATCAAATTTTTTCAGTAACCACATGTAGATATTATCTTGATTACTTCATATTAAACATAGAATCTCTTCAAGAAAGTGTGCCTATAACTTAGGCCTAAATTCAAATTTTCTGCAAAGGGATTATGAATGTGTGGGAGAATACTTCTACATCGACTTATGTTCTGTTTAGAACACTCCATAGCAAAATATCGGCGATTTCGTAAAATAAAACAGCGTGAACGTATGATTGATCATAACCACAGAGTCAGCTGTCACAAGAAACCTGAATACAGCACATGCGCAAAGAGTATTCTCGCTGGGATCTGTTCAGTGTTTTCGCTTTCGGAGCGTAAACAAGAACTTGTGGCGAAACCTTGTTTCTGGTACATTTTATTCACTGTTTGTGTCTGGGAACTAGGAATATGTTCAATAGGTTTACGACTTGTGGCAAATAGGTTGCTATACATGTCCCCGGACACATATTCTTGCAACAAATTCCTCAGTGTGAACATAGCTTAATAGGCAAAACAATGCAAAATGACCTCATAAACTGTTGTTTACAGCATTATTGAAAAGAAAATTGTTGAAGCCATTAAGTAAAGTAAATATTTTTCATTCTTTGTAGATGAAACAACAGACATCATTATGTGTGCAATTCGTAGACCGAGAAAAGCGTTATTTGCATGAGGAGTTTTTGAGATTTATGGTGGTGGAAGGTCTAAGTGGAAAGGCACTGTCAAATATTATTTTAAGTGAACTGAGGGACTTAGGGCTAGACATTTCCCATCTTTGCGGACATGGTTATGATGGTGGTGCTGATATGTCAGGAAGGTTTCACAGTATCCAAATGCAACTTTTAATAGAGCAACCTCTTGCATATTATATGCACTGTGCCTCACATTGCCTAAATTTGTCACTTTCAAAATCTTGCTTTATTCCCCATGTAGACACAGTAGCCAAAACAGCAAAATTTGTTAGGAAGTCCAGCAAGCAGTCCAAAAAAAAAATAGTCAAATATGCCTTGAAACAGGAAAATGAAACTAAAGACATTGTGTGAAATAAGATTGATTGAACAGGATGACAAAGTGCTGAAATAATTAGAAATTTTCTAAGATTTCGGATCCCATGATACAAACACACATTTGATACTTAACTCCATTCTAAAATTTGAATTCATAATTTCATTGCGTATTCTAGCAGAAATATTTGAAATAAAACTATGTTTCACGGAAACTACAGAGCCCAAATCTAGAACTACATCAGTGCTACCATACTACTGAATCACGCATATACATCAGGCCTGCTACGTAAGTATCAATTGCAATTGTCTTTTCGAGAAGGCTCAATCTGTAGATATAGAAGTAAATGTACCTCGACTTGCATTGAGATAAACCCATTGCAATAATGTTCCATCTAAGTCTCCTAAACATCATTACACCCTCAATATATTTTGTCCTATCTTGATCACCTCCTAAGCGATTTGTCAGTACGATTTTCAGCCAATGTGCTCAATCATGTAATACTGAACTCCAATCCTTGATTTCTATCTTTCTACACAATCCTGATAAAAACATTGATGCCATCTCACAAGCTGCAACGGTTTTATCAAAAAGTGGTGGATCCATTTATATGGTAATTGTATGTGTAGCTGTTTGTGTAGCCTTTGCATAGCTTATGTGCCTGTGTATCAGTCTTTGAACTGCATTGCTCAAAAACGAAAAATCATACAAACATTAAATATTTCAGTTGCAATTAAGAATTTACCAGGTATGTGACAGTTAGCATATCAAAACTCTCTCTTAGTTTATATTTTTTTTACAATTTTCTATAAAATGGCTTTAACTGTGTCATTTAAAACCTTTATAATTGACTACCTGCATTAAAATTTAAAGACTTTTATTTGAAAAATGTTTCCATATAAATTTCCTGATCAGTAATGCTAGACATCTTTTCCTCAAGATCAGGCTTTTAAGTTCAGCTTGATGCTGTAATATAATTAATCTTGGAAGTCCTTCATTAGAACAAACATTATTATTTCTTAAACATAAACACACTGTTCACAGTCTGATTAATCAATTATTAATGATTAAAGAAAAAAGAATCACACCAGCATTATGACAATTATGCAAATTTTAGCTAGCATGAATTGCTAGTAATAGCCTATAACATAATATTCTTTAAAAAACTACCAAATGAAGTACCAATTTTATAGTTGCATTTCAAACATAAAATAAAACAAATCTTATCAGAACAATGCTTCTGTAAATAGGCTCTTAAGTTAAAACTTGAAAGTATTTGTTTATTATTTACGTGTATCATGACAAGAACATCTATACTTTATGAAAATGTATTGAATAAACTGTACCAACGAGAAATGTAACTGCTTATTGAAGTATTGGTTAATGACAAGTGCAATACAACATGCCAGTTTAAATATAGAAATAAAAATAGTATAAAACATACTTTTACCTTCACGCAAGCCATACGTCATAGTCTTCATTATAGTGTCTGATGATGCGAGGGCGTGAGAAAAGACACATGCACATGAAACAATAAGAAACACACAAGTCACAAGTACAGAAGGTGAAGAACGTAAACAAGGTAGGGAAAGCGGCAGATTACAAAGCAGTGCAATAAAAGCAATAGGACAGAAAACAAAGGGGGTAAAGCTTAGAAATTTATTAGATAAGCTTCTTCTGTTATGTTTTATGATACAAGGTGCTGTGAATTATTACAAATCAGCAATTAAAACAATGCATGACATTCAAACAGTACATTTTAAATGCAAATAAATACGTTAATAGACATACATACATACAAACAGTGCTGATTTTCAGGGGGAACATTCTGAAATGTGTACCATTAAACTTTTATACTAACCTGAAAAATAATAAATGTCAAATAACATAGATACCGGTATGAAAAATAAAAATTATTGGGAAAATTTCACTGCAACAATTACACCTACAACTTTTTATGTTGGTAATTTTGTAATACTTTTGTATATAAAACCTGGGGGAATGTCGATGAATGCCAAATTTTCACTGTTCTGACACATTTTGAGTTTAAAGTTTAAAACACTAAATATTAGGCCTACTCTTGTCTGTCACATAAAAACACAGTACTTGCTGTGAAAATCTTGTACAAGTTCTGGAAATGTTTACAATGTATCATGCATATGTGCTCAACAATAATGAAGAAAAGACAACAATAACCACTTCATGTAAAGACATAAGAAGGGATAATGATGAACATATTTCTAGATTTTCATTCTAAAGAACTTTTTAAGCAATTAGATTTGATAAAATTAATTTACTATAGGCCTATGAGTTGACATAAACACACTTTTTGCTTCACTTACCATATTTTGGTATGACGTGTTTCAAGGAGCCTCCTCCCCATTTTCAAATACTCTGTCAACTCTGTCAAATATGGTAAGTGAAGCAAAAAGTGTGTTTATGTTAACTCATATAGTAAATTAATTTTATTATAGTTGCTTCACTGTATAAAGTTCCACTAAGTCTTTATTGGAATTAGATTTGAATTTAAAACAGATTTGAAATGTCTGGACCTACGACACTTATACAGGTAGGGAAAAAAAAGCAGCCCTACTAAAATATCTAAATTGTCGATATGAGCCACTGCGCTTGCCTAGTGGGTTCTAGGCATGCACAGTGGCTCATATCGGCAACTTAGATATTTTAGTAGGTCCGCTTTTTTTTCCCTACCTGTACCTGTTCACAGATGTTGAACGTATTCTGGTACTCAGCTTCACAAGTTATTATAATCAAAGAAAAGCAATCTTAAAATATGGAACATTAAACACATTAATGGTGTCACTAGATTCCACTTCTTAAGAAAGAAAAGAAGAATGGACAATCATTGTTTAACCATCAAATCCTGGACTCCCATCGGTCTTCCATCTTCTCAGATATTGTTTCATGGGAAAATAACAGAACCCTTAGCATTCTAGATGAAAAAAATGTAAATACTTAAAATACTTCACAAGATGTTAAGAGATGGCAATAAAATCTAAACACCTGAAAAATTGGACCTTCATCGTTCCTTCCCCATGTCTTCATATGATCTCAGTTGTAATGGTGGAGTATCAGGTATTTTGGTTTCTAACTGTGGTACATATGTGGTGTAGAATTCTGTCCAGACTCAGTTCTATTGCATTATGTGAATCATATTATATCAGCAAATAACACATATCTCCACCATGAGTTAACAGAACGCTGAAGTTAACAAATGATGAGAAAAAAACAGCTCTAGTGTTTGGGGTTGAAGATAGCAATAAACTGTACCGGTAACTGCCAATTATTCGGACTAGTAGTAGTCTAGAAAACGTTTGAAACCACTCTTTATTTTGAACAATGTACCAAGAAGAATATTTTTGTGGAAAGTGCAGCAGGAACAACAAAAAATACTGAAAAGCTGCAGTACAAGAGTTCTAGAAATACTGCAAAATTATGGCTGAAAGGAAGTTAATCATGTATGAGTATACCAAAGCTTTCAGTTTTGGGTAACTAGATCATCTTGCTGCTGATAAAATGTTGTATTTTGCAAGTAACCATTTTCTATGACACTGAAAGTACCACCTGACTTATTTCTTGAAAATCAGCACTGCATACACGTTAATATAACACATAAAACATGTAACAGTTACCAACTTGGTACTCAAACAGTAACAGTTAATTCAAATAATTCACTTTCAAAACATATGAATGATACATTTCTTGAGGTGCACAAACTAATGTACAAAACACTACAGCACTTGAAACGATTCTTTTAAGACATTTTAATATTTTTTTAAAGTTACAACCTTTACACTAACTCTGTTAGAAATTACTTTTTTATTTAAGATAAAAAAACAAGACTATCTGATCCCATATAAATTCAATCGCATTATCTATACAATTTATCTTAACGTTAGGTCTAAGAACGAAATGATTGTTTATGGGTCTCAAGGTAATTTTGATGTTCAGATAAGAGCACTCTGTTCACTGAAAATTGGCTCTGGTATCACACTTCAGTCTCCCAAATAGGGGAAAACATTTCTACTATTTTCTGCTCTTTATCCACGATCAGTCTACTAGAACTGTCGTCTACCTCCAAGATGGGTGAATCATGGTCAGATCTGCAAAGAAGATACAACTGATGACTGCAAAAGTGGTATTTAAAAGCCAACCCGAAACAAAATGGTGTAATGTAGATAGGAAAGCTTGAACCACTGTAGAGTATAAGTTATATTGTTTCAATAAACAATCAGAATAATTTTTATCTTAAAAATTAACGACAGTACAATTGTAAAGTTAATAAAAACAAGAGTTAAAATAAGTCATGCTATTCCAAGTTTTGCCATAAGATATAACGCATGCTGCTTATTGTGATCAGTTCGGGATGCAGCTAATCTGATAATATTAACCAATTGATAACAGTAGCCGAAGGAATTGAATTAAGATTATTTATTCATATATAAGATAATACACTACAAAACAGAATCAAAAATATTTATTCATAAAGTAATATGTAACTGTGAATCATCGAACCTTCATAGGCTAATACAATAATAGACTACAAGCAACTTTTTTTTAACCAGTAACAAAGTTATTAATTTGTTTTACTTTCCTTTAGGAGTTCATAACCAATACTCCATACTGTTACGAGTTACGAGTAGTTTTGGAAGTCTATACCGATCTGTGGTGAATGTAGCAAAACATCTGTCTGTTAAAGTCTTATCATTTTACACTAGCCATCACTGCATGTCAACGCTGTTATCTTCATAAATCAAAAGCTGTAGCTTTACTATGGGGTGAAACATGTTTTACTGCTTGAAAGAGAAAATTATGTAATGCCACTCCCTCAAACTGGTCATCCTGTGACCTGCGAACAGAATTGCTACCTCCAGTACAACAAAATACAGATGAATTAGAAACGAAACCCTTAAAAACCAAATTTTGAATGATATGCGATACTTGGAAATAAAGCCGCAAAAAGAAAAATGTGATAACATAAACCGAATCTTTGATCACAATAAGCAGCATTTTTTCAATGTATCAGTATTAATCCATATGGGACTTCATAAAAGTGATAACATTACCCAACTGATATAAGCAGTGTTCACTGTACCACATTTGTTAGGTACTATAAAAATGTCACTTTGTTGCTAAGGAAAAAAAATAAATGGGAGAAGTTACATTGAAATTGACAGATTTTACATGGTGGAGAAGGTACCTTCTCCCTTTTAACTTTAAAACATTCAACATCTTCAAGGATGTCAGAATTTACTATTCTAACTTATCTTTGTTTTCCTGAATATATCATTTTTCTTCAAAATAATTATGTTGGCCTAGGTAGTGAAATCGAAAATGTAAAGGCTTTCTGTTTTTTGAGGTCACGGATTTGGTCCTGGATTAGATCGACGGCAGTTAAATGTGCATAAATGTGACAGGCTCACATTTGTAGATTTACAGGCATTTAAAACTTCTGTAGAACAAAATTTCCAGCATACCAGTGACGGTTGCAGGCCTAGGTTGGAGTATTACCTTGATGTTAAAGCAACCAACCAAATAATTAAGTCAGGGGTTTCTGAACATATTTTAGTAATTTTGCTTCACAATTGAAGTCATGACCTGTAGACCAGAAATGAATAGCTCCTGCAGATCTATGTACTTGTTGGATTTTAAAATTTATCATGTGTTCTTTGTACCTTAGATTTAAATATTGTAGTTCAGTTTTCATGAATTTTCTTTGATGAACAGTTGTGTCAACTTATATGGGCCCGTGGGGCTCAAACCTACCCAATAATTTTTGTTTATTATTATCATAATTATTTATTGCTATACTAAAAATCGTGTTTTGTCATTGAAGCAGATAAAGCGAAAATCATCCTACGTAGTATGATCTCATCTTGTTCTATTTCACTCACGTTCATTTGAAACTGTTCCTCAATTCATCAAATGTTTAAGTCTTATTTTGTCTATGTCGTTTCCACAACCAACGTCAAAAAATCTTTTTACACTTTGAAAAGACTAAATACATTTTTGCATTCAGAAAATACTTAAATCATATTGTTGATATAAATATACATAATGAGAGCGGAAAGTTGGATATAGAATTTAGATGATGCTTGTGATTAAGAAAAATCACAGGAAGGACATTAACAAGGCAAGGAATTGTGATATAAAGCAAGAGTATGGAGTACAAGACATTGGGGACTTTAAAAAAAAAAAAAAATTAGTCCGGAACGAACATGTAGAAAGAATGAATTAGGAAAGATAAGTTAAATGAGCAAGGGTCAATAAACCAGAGGAAAGAAGGAGCTTGGGTCGTTCACAAAATAGTTTGTGTGAGAACAGCCTATTGATCTACGGAAATAACAGGAAAATGATCATGCTTTGCGATGAAGTCATTGGGAGTGCTCCAGTCAGGAGAAACACATGTTTTGCAACTATTTCTATTTTGTTTTAGTAACTTCTAACCCAAAATAAAATAACATATTGAAATTGAGCCCCCCAACATTTTTCAAAAGTTGGCACCAACTGTCTATGAATACTGGTATTCATGAGCATTAACTCCAATTTGTCAAAAGGTTCTAAAAAAAATAATAGTGTATTCATATGACAGCTAAATAATATCACAAAACGCCAACTTTCAAACAAAATTGAAATTCATGGAATTACGATACAGTGTTTCAAGCTGCTAAGGTACATGTATAAATATATACAACTTACTTACAAATGCAGTGCACTTAAGTTTCAAGTAAGCATGCTTAACCAAGAAATGAAAGCATTATGCACAGGTCTAAGCATTCTCTTACAAAAAAACAACAAGGTAATTACTGTGCTAAAATGAAAAAGTTAATATCGCATTATGAACATAAGCATAAATGCACAGTGTTTGAAGAATAAGTGCTGATTATTGAAGAATGAAAAATTAAAACATATGCAAGGAATGAAAGTACAAGAAGTATGCATCTTAATAAATGCATAAATGTAATTGAACAAGTTAATTTAACATAAAATGAATATGAAAATATGAATTTGCCGGTATTTCGGTAGGTATAATATTGAGACAATGTTTTCTCTCAGGCAAACACAGTCTTCTTCATTGTACTGTTTATTAGGTACCGGTATATTTAACCTAGGCCTAGTTGAATTTATTTTCATTTCATTTTTCAATTAAAGTTATCTGGGTACCAAAGATACTAGCTTATGGCTAGTTAAAAACACTGGCCACAATCATATTCTACATGAGATGAAGTCTTTCTCATGGGTGTTCATTACAAATTAACTGAAATTCAATAAAAGTTGAATCAATGGTCAATTGAAGAGACATTCCACAGTGAGGAAAGCTTCAAGGGGACATATTTCACGATTGCATAATGGTGTATTTCCTCCTTAAACACAATTATGAATTCTCCAAATTATAATCTTTACAATCCATAATACTTAATGCTGGGCATTTTATACATTTTATACCTCTCCTTTTTTTCTCAGATTAAATACAACCAACTCTACATGATATATATTAATAATTGAGAAGAGATTTAACGTAAATAACTTTACTTAAATCAAGAACTAACCTGAACATGTTTCGAGCGTGCATCTTGACTCATCCTCTGCTATACTCCATCTGCTGGTTAGAAAACAGCAGCAACTCCTGGCGGGTGTTTAAACTCTTAATGACATCATCTGCAGGTAGGGTGGCCAGACGTCCGGCTTTTGGCCGGACTGTAAGGCTTTTGGCTAAGCAGTCCTCCATCTGGCGCAGCTTTATGCTGGACGTTGATTTGTCCCCCTTTTCGAGACTCTGATGGATCGGTAAAGCGTATTAATAATTTTATTTTTATTTTCACGTACGTTCCTGCCAAGGAATCTATTCCTAAGATTGGCACGCTTGTCCATACGATGATAGCGTACTATCATTTGTTTGGTGCAGTACTTGTCGTTGGCCGTACTGTTGATTGTTGTTCAAGTCTCCATTTGTATTGTACATTCATTGCATTGTAGTGTACATTCATAAATAGAGATGAAAATCCCTTTTTGCAGTGCATAATCATTTATTTTATATAACTGCAGTTATTAAGTAAAATTAGTCAGGGTTATGCCATGTAATATCTGCTGTCCAGCCATCCATGCCCGAAGTTTTATACTATGCTAGATTACCGAAGAAGTGTGTCCTCCTTTCTGAGATTTTTGAAATGGCCACCCTATCTGCAGGTATTTAAAAATTTTTCATCTGGTCTCTGTTTTGTGGATATCAATTTTCTCCCAAACTGTGAGCTGCTTGTGTCCCTGGACATATTTCTTCAGTTCCGGCTCCAAACGTAGTTAATGATCCTTTTCAAAACATGTGTAGCAATAACTGATTTTTCAGTCTGGACAGACAGTATGTATGATAAATCTCCATCTCAAGTATTAATATATAATTATTAACTTCACTATATAAACTTCCTATAAATCTTAGGATTAATGCTATTATGAATTGGTAATTAGTAATATTGTAACAAAATTAACTTATATGATCTGGTATTGAATAATAAAAATAGTAATTAATCGGTTGGTGGTTAACTATGTCACAATAACTCTATTAACTACAACATTTTTTGTGTAATGCAACCATATGCAATGAAGTAGGCCTATCATTTCTCAGTTCTTGCTTGTATATCTTGTTTCACTATGTAATAAAAATTTGAGTTAATTTAAAGTATGCGATTAAAACTGGCATTGTTTATACAATTATTACTGAAATATAAAGAGAGCTACATTTTTAAGTATAAACAAATTAATTCTTTTGGCTTAGCATTATATTACTCAAACTTTCTTTGCAACAACTCACCTACGTTCTCGAGTACTCATCGTTGGAGAAGCTGATTCTGATGCAGAACCTGCTGAATGTGTTCTTCGCCCTCTGCAAAAAAAAAATTTCCGTTACACATTTCATTTTAACCTGGCATTATGTATATATATGGCTTTCGTGCCATCACTCATGAGTTAGATTTTATCTAACATGCCTTTTTTTTTTCTTTAATAGCTATGAAATAAAACTTATACACATGGAATAAACTTACAGTAGGATTTGTAGTACTTACTAACTTTGTAACAATCTGAAAGCTTTATTCTTTAAAAATAATGCTGTAATAAAAAAGATGCTGAAACAGTTTGAATATTGTATTGTTTGATAAGGTGTCCAGGTATTTTAGGTTTGGAATCTACTTATATGCTTTCAATTTTCAAGCATTTTGACTTAAGTAAAATGGTGCTCATAGATTTTTTTCTTTTTAGAAAAATATTTCTTTACACAAACAAGTAACCAATAAAGATAACTGCATATAATTTAAAACGTAACTTGAACCATGGCAGATCAAGGAGAAAATTATTGATCTTTTCGCGGAAATTAAACAAGAAGAATGGAATTCATTTTTAAATGAATAGATCAAGCTTGAACTGTAACAATTTAGATTAAAGTAAGTAACAAAATGTTTGATTTTGTTCTTTTAGGATTTTAACAAGTTTCTGAGTACCGGAAAATTTTCTTTTCACACATGTTTATTTCCTTTTACACAATTTTAAAACAAAGGCTAATAATTTTCTAGAGCAGCACCCCCACTAACTTTAGCTATGAGCCACCAATGGACAACTATAATTCTGGGGTATGTAGTATGTACAGTATATAGGTACATTATTTAGAAGCAAGCAAACATAACATAAATTATTTCTAAAATATTAATAACAATAGAAACAAAATATTTACATATTTATACCCTAGTTCATTACTTTCAGTAACCACTGTGTTATATTAACAAAATTCTAGTAAATTTACTAGTAAATTTACTATGTTACTTATTTTTCTCTAAATGAAGGTATTTGTCATAAAGGTGTTAGCTTGTACATTTTTATAACAAAAACACAAATAAAAATTCTTATAATTTCAAATGTAGGCCTATGCAAAAAAATTGAAAATCTCAAAACTATATTTTACGTAAAAAAACGCTCTTCAATTTTTAACTGCAAGGAATGGTTCCCATAACATGAAAATTTGTTCAGATAGAAAGCGAAACAATTGTGGGACAAATGACGTCCCATATGGGACACTTACAAAATACCTTAAAATGCAGGATGGTTGGTCACCCTATCTTCATACTTTATCCTAATTTGTTTCCCTTTGCATTGTACCTTCATCATTTTTTCTCATTACTTTTTCTGTGTCCTCTGTATGGCTTTATTTTAATTTAATTAGTTGGCTAATTACTTATTTTTTCCATCCATGACATTTTCAATTTTTTTTCTCCCATTCATGACATTTTCACCGGGCACGGTCGATGGATTTTTCAGGACGTAAAAATCCTGGGCACGGAGTCCTCTGGGAGGGACTTTAAGCTGGGGGACCCAATGTTGTAGATTTACGGCACATAAAAGAACTCCAAGCCTAAATTAGAGCCTCTGGGCAAAATTTCTCGGCCCTTTCACGTCCAAGTAATACCTTAGTTTCCGGAGGGGGGTTGAGAGGTGATGTGCTTATCATCTGTCCCTCTGCCCTCTCTCAGAAAATAAGCATAACAAAATTCACATAGGTAACAGAAACCTCCAGCTGTAGGCCCTTCGCCCCAACATACATAGGGGATATAGGAAAACAGATACAGATTTAGTTGACATTTTCATCCATTTGTCCATATATATTCTTTCTCCTTTCTACTATCCTTTGATTTAACTTACCTTTCAATTTAACTTATCTATTTAATTAATTCAGTCTGTTTTACAGTTATGTTTGTTGAAACAGCTTAAAACCATAAGATAACATAACAGTATTTCTTAGGTTGACAACAAATAATTACAGTATATTGAAATTAAGAATACATTTTATTAAACAATACCTTCTTCCATTTTGTTGTTGCCTCTTGATTTCGTTCAGAAGGCTCATTGTTGAAGTAGTTAAACGTGCCTGAAAGGCTTGCTGAAAAAAAAAAAAAAGATAAGCAATTATTTTTAGAAAACACATTCAAATATGTTGCTTATATTTCTATGTTAAGGAGTGAAGATAACCATGACAAATTTCAAAATATATAGGCTATACCAGTAATATAAAGTATGATTTTTAATTGAATGGGTCGTCAGAAGATACTAGTGCTAACCCTCTTCATGTAAAAGTTCAGATTTTCAAACTATTTATATTATTCTTAGTCACTACCCAATGTTTCTGAGCAGTCCTGTTTGTAATATGTAAAAAAAAAAAAAAAAAGATAAATATAAGATTTGCAGATATGAGGTTTGAGTCAATTAGCACTATCTTCCCCTAACTCCTTCAATTGTATAGGCCTACTTAATAATAATTAAATTTGAGTAAGATTTTGGAAAATAACTGATCTGATATATGATATCTATATTCAATAAAGCTTGCCGGCTGTGTCTGTCATTGCAACAGAAGGACATTAAAGTACTTGGCCAGGTATAGAGAAATTAACATAGTAGATGAGAAAAGGCCACCTACTAACCAATACAACAGTCATGATAAGCATTAGGAAACTGACATAAAATAAACATACATTATAAATGAAATCACTCCAGATATCAAGCATAAATCACATTGCTCAGTTCATCTCTCATTTTTACGGTATAAGTTTCAAATCATAGTTCAGTGTTAAGTTTAAGGTCAAAATTTCAGTTTAGTTCGACCACAACATGATGACTTTATTGTTCAGGTAAATTTATAACACATTGAATCCACATTAAATCCACAGGCATCCACATTAATCTACATGAATTTACATTGAATCCACTTTGAACCCGCATTAATCCACTAGATGTACTAGATTGGCAAGACATACACTTGCTCATTTTCTAGTAAAATGTAAAGTAGGATATTTTCAAAAATCCTTAGACAATTTGAATAAAGACTGAATTTCTTCAGGATTTGGTTTAATCAATTTTCTGAATTGCAACCAATGCACCCTAATCCCATTCTTATATATATATATATACCAGGTGTGTTTAAATTCCCTTTACAGACTTTGAATCCACATTAAATCCACAGGCATCCACATTAATCTACATGAATTTACATTGAATCCACTTTGAACCCGCATTAATCCACTAGATGTACTAGATTGGCAAGACATACACTTGCTCATTTTCTAGTAAAATGTAAAGTAGGATATTTTCAAAAATCCTTAGACAATTTGAATAAAGACTGAATTTCTTCAGGATTTGGTTTAATCAATTTTCTGAATTGCAACCAATGCACCCTAATCCCATTCTTATATATATATATATACCAGGTGTGTTTAAATTCCCTTTACAGACTTTGAGGATCAATAAAATGAATAAAATATTGCATACACTGATGCTCCACTAAGTCACTAAAATTAATAAAATATTGCATACACTGATGCTCCACTAAGTCACAGTTCTTAAAACGCAGGAATAGTTTCGGGAGTTTTCTCCCATCCTCGGCTGCTGGTCAACTGGTGTATGGAACCCATGGCTGGTAGTGTTTATAGTTGGCCCCGTGCTGCTCTCTACTTTCCGGCTGGTGAGTTTGATGATGTCACTCACTGATGGTAATCGAAGTTCATAACATTCTTGCTGTTTTTGGTAATAAAGATTCTTTCCCAGGTGTTGAGTTCTGATGGTTTACTAACATGTTTTAATAATTTAATCTCTTTCTTTATGTGATGGTTTTGCATCCAGAAATGATGGGCTACAGGTGATTTATCGGTTTGCATCATTTTAACATTCCTTAGGTGTTCCTTCATCCTCGTTTCAATGTTCCTTTTAGTTTGTCCAATATATGTCATAGGGCATTCATCTGGTATATTCCTGATAATTCTGTTTTTGTTTTAGTATTGTTGAGCGGGTGATTCAGAAGATTCCTGAGGGTGTGTTTATTCTGTGGGGCTAGCTTCATGTTATAATTTTTTTTAAATCTTCTCAAATTTGTGGAACACCTTCAGATGGTATATAAACTTTTTAAACCTAAACTGGTCTTTCTCTGCATTAATCAAATTACAAACATCTTTAATCCTCTTTTGCTTCTTATGCTTTAAAATCATCTTGTCTATAAAGTTAGTATTAAAACCACTGATGATGGCTACTTCTCGTATGTGTTGTTGTTCTTTGTTGTATTCAACCTTAGTTAGAGGAATGCATATTAGCCTGTGTACTAAGCTATGGAAGATGACAAACTGATGTGGTTTCGGATTAAACTTATTGTATTTGATGTAGTTGTCGACGTGTGTAGGTTTTCTATAGATGCCGAATTCTAGGTTGTTCTGACCTCTGATGATTTTTAGATCCAGGAATGGTAACCACCCATTCTGTTCTATTTCCATAGCGAATTCTATTGTTCTGTCCTGTAAGTTTTGTAGCTTAATAGAATCTTCAATCAATCTCTCCGGAACTATAGCGAAAATATCGTCAACATGTCTGTTCCAAATTTTGAAAACGTGAGGAAATCCCCTGGTGACCTGTAGTTCTAAGTTACTCATATACAAGTCTGCTAGTAGTGGTGACAATGGACTCGCCATGGCTAAGCCTGCAGTTTGTTTGTAATATTCTTGGTTAAACATAAAACTGTTCTCTTTGAAGTACAATTCGATAGGTTCAATGCATCCTTCAATTGAAGATATTTTCTCATAAAGTACCATACTGGCACTTAATAAGCAATCACCTACCAATAACCCAGAAACCACAGGTGCTAAATTACTAAACATAAGCAAGAAACACAAAGACGCAGAAACTAAATAAAACAAAACTCAGTGCCATTATTTACTTAATGTAAGAATGCTGCAATGCATCAGCTAAAATAATTTCTAGGGACAGTAACTAAAGCAAAATATGTGTATACACTCCAGAGGGGTGTGAACAAAAGCAAACGAATCAGAAAATGAAATGAATAAAATAAATTAAAACACTCACATGATTAAAACATAGGATATATGTAAGAAAACGGCTTTGTGACCCAACAGAATAATAAAAGAAAGCATTTCTTAGTTAATTAAAACACCAGCACCATGGATAGCCTCGGGACACATAGCAAAATCACCCAAAATTTCACTAACTCATGCTGGTTGGCTGAGAGGTAATAGCTCTTTTTTTTTGGAAGTACCTCAGGCAGAATCATGGGCTTGAGTGGGCAAGTGAGCTAATTACATAATTAGATAATAGCTACACGTAACATGTAAAATTATGTCACTCATTAAAATAATGACGACAGCAGAAAGATACCAGAGAGTCAGAGGAAATTGAGATAACAATGAGAAGTAACATAAACAAAAAAACTGACAATATCAACAAATAGGTGTCAAGACTTTAAGGGATGGTACAATCTTTGGTTTGATTAGAGACCCATAGCAGATGGCCTGAAGAGGTTGAAGTCCAAGAAGAAAGCCATTTATGAGCCTACCATTCCATATTTTACTACAAAAACGTAAATAGCCTTAATGAGATATCGGACATTGAGCTGTTAGCTGTTAGCTTTAATGTAGTTGTCTACAGCTACAACCCCACTTCTCATAAGCAGGCAGTATTTAACAGTCTTACACACAGATTGGTCAACATCCCCATGGGCAAAAATGAATATCAACTAGAGTACAATCACATAGTGAAAATTGCAAAAGAGAATGGTTTCAAAAAAGATTTGATTGACAAAAAAGTAAGGAAATTCAAAAAACAGAAGAAGGTTAAAGAGACAACTACACTAATAAATGAAAACGAAAACACAAATCACAAAAGATTTACCTATCACCCATGGGCAAACAACAGATTTCAGAAGATTTTCAACAATGTAAACATCAAATTGGCACCACAGAATAAATTCAGTTTGAAAAATCTTATAAAAACCAACCAGAAAGATAAGGTCCCTCATTACAAAAAAGCTGGAATTTACAAAATTAATTGCAAAGATTGTGGAAAATGTTATATAGGCCAAACAAAAAGGAATTTAGACACAAGGAGAAAAGAACATTTTAAGAACATCATGAACAAACAAATTGAAAAATCCGCTTTGGCAATGCATTTCTGGGAAGTAGGCCATGAAATTGAAAATGAAATTGCACTATTAAAACAAGTTGAAAAACCAATAGATCTTATAGTTTGGGAAAAAATATTCATTAAAAAGAACCGGGAAAATCTCTTAAACTTAGACACTTCAGTTGGCATACAAGGAACCTTGATTGAGAAGTTCATTCACCCGCCGCTAGAGGGCCAGTCGGAATCAGCTGATGATGGCGGGAATACCCGTTGAAATGATCATCCTGGGTAAATATACCTATTAGTGAAGTTTAGTGTGTATATTTCCGATCTCAATCTTGCTACAGTTAATTGTAACTGTTTATACTGGTTATTTTCAACCCTCAGCTGGGGGAAGTTGTGACATTAAATTAACAATTCCAATTATAAATGAACGTGATACAGTATTTCAAACTTTGAAGCAACACCATTACTGAAAGTAAAATACCCAAATATTAATTTCTGTTGTTCCTTAAAGACTTATTCGGAGCATTCTCAAAATTAGAGCAACTCTCATTACTCCTTACTAAATAAACAATTTGGTACGATTAAATGAAGCATAACATTGCACTTCCTACAAACATTGACCAACATTTAATAAATATATCTTCAACTTTTTGATAACTGAGATTGATGAATATATGCCCTTTATGCATATAGGATTTAGGACTCATTAGTTATACAGGAATTTTAAAAATCATATTAGTTCTGTAATTTTCATTCATTTAAATGTACGTATATGGCAGAAGTTTGCAACATTATTTCATGAAATTAACATACCGGTAGTGGAGTAGCTCTCATCTCTCTCAGGTCTATGTTTCGAAAAAAATCACACAGGAGTAGCTCCTCAATTGATGGGAATCGCCGCTCAGGATGTTGGAAGATAAAGTCTAGCACTTCTACAACCTGCAACATTTAACATACCCATACAGATTTTGCACAGAATGATGATTCTGTTAAACTTCTGTATACTAGGTGAAATACATTTACTATAAGGCTCACACAATATGGCTATCTTAAGGCAAATGGTGTGCGCCAATCCCTGCAGATTCTTTGTGCACTGCTGCCACTCTTGTCAAAAAAAATAAAGGGTAAATTTCCTGTGACTAATCTCAAGAGGCACACAAATGCTCAGCAATGTTACTTATAATTAAAAACCTCATAGCTCAAAACCAAGGGCTGTAAAGACATGGGTCTTGTATAAGTGGCTTTAGAAACATGTCTTCTTTTTCACATGATACACTTGTAATTTTTGGTTTGTGAATAGTTTCTAACAAAATAATTGAAATTGCACAATTTTAGGTGTGGCATTACTTGAACTGGGTAATACTGCTTGGCAGGGGAGGGCAAGGGGGGGGCAGGTGACCCTCTCTGGATTCTGGAATGTCTTATGATCTCATTTCTTTTTTGGTACTCTATGCCTCTGTTAACCTGCAGTTCTTGCAGGGAGAATAAAAATAAATAAATGTATTATAATAAGTTTAGAGAGTATTCTTTGTATAACTGTATCAGTGCATTTATAACAATCCATCACCAAAGCTGTTGCTTGAAAGAATGTAATCTCTTAATTTAAAAACATGTAAACAATGAAAGCCATCCATGTAGAAATCAAGCCACTGAGTAATGATTTGGGCCCAACGAGTGCCAATGTTGATAAATTACATGCTACTGTTGAAACTCTGTCCTTGTTTTCCGAGATGTCTACCTTGGGACAAATACAGTAACCTTCCTCGTCCACTTCTGGTGTTGGGGTTTCAGATTTGTGACTATCATCTTTGTCTTCCCCATCGGATTTATCTTCTTTGTTACCTGTGTTACCAGTACCATCCTTCTTCTTTTTAGCTTTCTTCTCTTTGAGTTTTTCTTGTCAGCTCTGGGAAAACCCTAGGGAGTTTTAGACATGAAGAACTTCAGAAGGGAGGTGGTGCGGCGGGTTTGCTTTCTTTTGGTTCCTGGTCACCAGACTCTAGATTACCTTATTTTTTAGAAGGCTTATCACCATTTGTAGCTTTATCTGATGAAGCTGATATCTGGTTAGAGCCTTCTGTAAAACTTGACATATTTAGTTCCTCAAATTCTATTGAATCAGACTTCTCCAAACTAGTGTATTTGTTTAACACAAACTGCTTGAGGAGTTTACACACAGCCATTCCCATAGTCTATTGTCGTTTGAATTCCATATGAACCTGTCCAATGAGATCATGATTCGTCTGCAGGATTTCGGCATACATGCTGACAGAATCTCACATCTGCTTGATGTGTGCCTTCTCAACATCCTGAAAACACTTGCAAGCAAGAAAATCTTTTTCTCAAACTCCTCCTTTATTTTTTACCACTAAGTTCTTATAATCTTCTTGAGCCTCCTTGAACTGGGTTTCAGCTTCTTCAAGATCCTTTGGGGAAGCATTTTCTTTTTTTAGTTTGTCAAATTCTAAGCCTCTTGTGTGTAGGCACACTTCTGGAGTGATAGCACAATGATGATTTAGATACTTTGCATTGGAACATCAGACTTGAGTAATTATAGCTGGTCACCAGAAATTGCAATGTTGAAGCTAATGTTGTGGCCACAGGTAGTATTTCTGTATTTCGTATTTTGTTTAGCAATGTATGGCCTTACGAGCTGAGTAAGTATTTCAAAGTTGCTACAAGACAATAAGTGAAATTTCTGGAGAGCACATTGCTTACCATCTTGACTTCTTCTACTACAATAATTGCACATGTACGACTTGAGAGATATGCATTAATCCAGTATTCACACTTCCTACAGTTTTGTCTTTGTCACATAATAACAACAGGTGCAGCAGCTAAGGCACCTAATTCCAAAAAGGACATTTCAGCTGCGCACTTCTATCAGGTGTGAACAGAAACAGGCATGCGCCTACAATAATCATGTGGAAAGAGGCAAGATGCATGTGAAGAGGCGGTGGAAGAGGCACAATAACTAAGCGAAAGGCATACAGGTGTGAAGGCAGCTTAAGGAGCACATTATTGTGTTTTAATGGTTAGTGACCTTTCCAACCAATCACAATAACAAGTAGCCAACATATAGAAGCACTCAAAATTAGGAGCATCACATATTAATGTTTTCCCTGGTAAAACCAGCATGCATCACAGCTGGCCATGCTACTGACGCATATACATATATACGATGCAACACGTTGCATGCCTATAGATGAAAGAAATTATCCTTGAGAGCGATTCAAAGTGTGTATCATCTGTTTACATCCTGATATAATCCATGCCCTGTTCACTGCCTTGAACTACCATCGGGTAACTAAATATTTTAGGTGATGTTTTGCCCCATGCATTAAAATTCATTAAAATGCATTATAACACTGCTGTGTTGTGATGTGATGAGGGCATCCCCAGCATTGTGTAAATCATCTAAACTTTAAGAAATATGTGCTGTGCTCTTGTTTTGAAGGAAACTGAAAAATTCTTTGAAATTGTATGTCCATTTATGATCACAAAAGAAAATTGCAAATTAATTCAGCACCACCAGTTTGCACAGTGAATATGCTAGCAGAGAAAGGGTTAAACTACATACTGTTCATACATAAAACTACATACTGTTGATTTTGCATGGTTCAAGCATACTAGTTAAAATGGTAACCTACACTATAAGAATGGCAAAAAAAACCAACAAAAACAAATTCTTATTATTACTCTGACAAATAATAAAATCTTAGTTCTGGACTTTATACTAAAACCGAATTTACCTGTGGATAGCTCTTGATATCAAGGAGATGACTTTGGCTTGGCTGCGGCGTACACAGTTCATACCCAGCGCACATTTCAAAAAGAACATGGCCTGTAGAAACAAAATCAGTTTCAGGTCACAAAGATACAATATTATGAAATTGAATTAATTTCACTGTATAAAAAAAGCTTACAAGTTTTAATGAGTACCGGTAGTTAATGGTGATGTATTTCCTGTTCAAAATATTTCAAGCAACATGAAGGGGAATTGTTAAGCAATAAATTCTTAACATTATATAAATTTATTCACAAAGAGTGGACTTTTCATATTAAAATTTTAAATGAAAATTAGATGACGTTTCAAAAAGAAGAATTCTAAGTTAGCCTGAGAAGTTTAATTTATTTGTAGAATATCTGGAAAAGTTATTTCTTGAAAATAAAGTTACATACTGAAGGTATTCAGAGCACAAGTGGTGAAAGTCCAAAAATGTAATATTTCTGGAATGAGAGTTTAACAGTTTCACCTGTGTGAATTACTTTCAGAGGTTTGATAAAATAAACTCATGCATCAACAATTTTTTAAGGTATTCATTGTTAGTTTTTATGAACTTTTAGTTATAGGCTATATTTTTAAAATAAATTTGACAACATTCTATCTTTTACTGAGATAAAGAAACAAATAAAGATGAAGACTTTTAACAATTTTGCTACAGCTTTAATCTGACTATTATGATGAAATATTAAAATGTATTTAAAATCTTCTGCATAAACATTTAAATAGAATATGGTACAAATTGTGTACTGAAAATTTTGAAAATTGAAACTAAAAAAGTAGCCTATGAACCTGTAAAATTTTAATTGAAGTGCAAATTTTAATTATGATTCATATAAAAGTTAATCATAAATGGGCTTAAGAAAGTGGAAGAATAAAATTTATAAAACTTATATTTTTCTGTAGAAAGTGTATTCTAGATCAGAACTCGAAGGGATCAATATAAAACAGAGGTTTCCAATTTCAAGAGGTCCGAAGATCAATATTATATCATGTATTAGCATGCACAATTCTTTGGGGATGAAACTAGACAAATTGTAAATGAACTGGAAATAAAGTAAAATTCATATATAACTTTGTATCTTTTGAAAATTTTTAAAACAACTCTTGAAGTAATCTTATTTTGTTTACATCATGTACCAGTATTTCATACAAAAATTCCGAGTTTTTAAAACAACTCTTGAAGTAATCTTATTTTGTTTACATCATGTACCAGTATTTCATACAAAAATTCCGAGTTGTGTACTCTTAACTTGCATAATTTCAAAAATTTTAAGTAACTATTTTTAAATTTATATTTCAATTGTTTTTACTGGCTAACTTTTGAAATTAGGCAATAAAAACAATTTAAGTATAAATTAAAAATAGTTACTTAAAATTTATTTCACTAGGAATAATCTTAGTAAAAAGTTTATTCAATTTGAAACCCCTGATATAAAAGTACAGTAGATCCACCTATTCACCAGAAAATCCACCTATTCATAACAGAGTACAGAAAACTACAAATTTTAACTTAAAAACAGGTGAAATTAAAAAGACGTTCGTCAAAAAACGTACCGGTACATTTATTATTATTCAAAGAAGTTAAATATAGACATACATAGATCCTAAGCTTGATGAAAACGCCTGAAACCAAATTGGAATGAAAGCTGGTTACTTACAGCACATGTCAGCTCCATTTATACAATTCCCCACACTTAATTTACGCCTTAACATGTCAATACGTTGATATGATTCATGAAATCCACCTATTCCGAATTCCCGCTAAACCAAACGGTGTTCAGTCCCAATTAGTTTGGAATAGCAGGACTCTACTGTATAGGTCAGGTAGAATCAAAATTTCATTTGAAGTTGTAAATGTTTTCTTTTCCCTGGATAAATTGGAGAAAAGAAATAAAAGCTTTCAAATATACTTGGGCGCTTCTTCATTTTTACCGAAGCAGATAGAATCAACTGCTGGAGGTTCTGTTCTGGCTCTGCTCCATATCACAGGATGAATCCGGGATGTGTGTCCTAGGAGAGTGTTCTCCAGCCCAGTCAATCTGAAACATAACATCACACACTACAGTATGTATACAAACAACCAATACTCTCATGAAATCACCCAAAGAAAACGAGAGCATTTCTCAGTTCAGTCAGGGAAGTAGATATGTATTCATGAAACCACAGAATATTGTTTCTGTTGAAAATTACATGAAAGCATTGACACTGAGACTCGAACCCATGACCTTCGACCTTCTGTGCCGATGCAGTTCGGAGAAGATTGGTATGGAAAGTCTTAAGTCATGGGTTCATATCAGAAAGAATTTTTCTCCTATTTAATGTAATATATTTGTTAAAATAATGTAAAATATAATGTTCAGCATAAACAATAATCTGTGGATTCGTGAATACATATCTACATCTAACAGTAACAATAACAGTGGAAAATTCGGTCACAAAATCACTAAATTAGTGTGCCTCACAATACCATATATGTCTTTCATTGAGGTTGACCATTTAGGGTAATCAATCATAGGAGAGAGATGCCATCGGGGGTTGTGTCTTGAAACTTTGACTACCTCAGTTGAGAGAGCATCAGCTCAAAAACCAAAGATCATGGGTTTCAATCCCAGTGTCAGAGGAATTTTTCTCCTAAATTACTCTCAGCAGAGGAAGATGTATTGCACTTCTTTGAACATACAAACCCTGGCATATTCTTATTATGCAGTTTCATATTATCATTCTATTTTCTGTTGGACTTGAAATTCGACACCAGATGTTCCATGGTATAACCACCTATCTAGATGAGTATGTACCATCTTAGACAAACAGAATAGCTCACTGATATCCTCTAAGTCCTAGAAAGGGGGGAGTAAACTTGCAACCCATCGCACTGTATGCAAGAGTGATAGCCCCACTACAGTACAGCAGAAATGCATGGTTACATTATAAAATTAAGCACTATTTTGACTTATTGTTATATGATATTAATAAGGATGCATCTTGCACTGATCATGGAAATAAACCATCTTGCTATGCCCTACGATTTATAATTGCAGGGTTGTGAAGATATTAGAAGATATTAGATCCACCAGTTTCTATCTACACCATCCGGGCCACCACATGGGAGGGGGCTGATGGACCCAAGAGACCCTGGCCCGAACACTGAAGGGGCCTGACTTGGTTCCGGTGATGTGATATAATTTTTGGAAAACTTGAAAAGTTTGATATAATGCTCTGTTACACGAGTAACGAGAAGGAAGCTCCACAGAGAAGGGAAGAGACGACTGAATAAGGATAGTCAGCGGTCATGATTGGCACACAACCAATACATGGTCCTAGGCCCAACCCCGAGATGTGGCAGCCCTATGCACTTTGCCTGGTCTTCATTTTAGAAATCACATCTTGATAACTGGTGCTTCGAAAAGCAATCAAGACCCCATTTTGGAATTAACCCTTAGATTTGTAAAATTAGAATAGATTAGATTAGACATTAAAAACACATTTTGTTTGAATGGTAAACATAATTGCTTTGAATTATGTGAAACCTGGTGAATATTATTAAAAATATCTTCTCGGACTTGCATTGAGGACAGAGCTTTCAGCAACATCAGAGTTTTAGTTATAGAATTAAAACTACTGGTCTCAATTTTTCTTGTACATTATTTCTAACAAGTAATAACAACTGATCTGTGAATGGGATTTTGTTTCAAGTGTTGAATGTGAACAGTTGTTTTACCATTGTTGCATCATATGATTTGTAGCAAGTCAGAATACATTGAGAAGTTTAATTTTTTTTTTTTTTATATTATTTAGTTTCCTAATTCTAGGTACAAGAAGCCAGGTTAATTCCTGTTTGATTTTTATACTGAGCAGTACAACGTTGTAGCTATTAACAACATAACACTGAACATTTAACTCGGATTGGTGTAAGTGGTCAACAATCATTTATGTCAGACGGGTCAAATTAACTGATTGTTGAAACACATTTTTCTTCTGATTCTTTTATAGCATGCAGGAAAAAATTGTTTATTGCATATTCATCTCCCATCATTAGGTATTATGATTATAGCATGCAGGAAAAAATTGTTTATTGCATATTCATCTCCCATCATTAGGTATTATGAGATTATTTTCTGTTCAGTAAAGGTTTATAATTTAATCTAAACAAACAAATAAAACAGCATTAGTCTTGTAAGAGGCGGTGCATATTGAGTGTTTCAGAACTGCACAATTCTATAACTTCTGGTACTGAGTACTTGTGAGTACCAGCCCCACTAAAGCCCTGAGCAACACACTCCATTTTCTAATGATGGCAGTCAATTAGTTTCGAAAATATATTATATTAATTACTCTGTACCCCACCTATTTTAAATTCCACGAGCCATGCATGGAACACAGGGTAAAGTTCATAAATTACCTAGCCACACCATTCTGTAGAATGATGTTTCCAGAATGCAGATGGCTGCAAGGAGGGAATCCCCTGTCCTTGAGGAACAAGAGGGCTTCCAGAATCTGGCGTCCAAGTCGCTGAACTTGAGACACTGGAAGGCCTGCACTTCGTTGCCCATATTTCTGACTCCAGTCATCTTGCCATCGACTCTGTAAGAAAAAAAAAAAGGATATATTTATGTACAATGATTTTAGTTTTATCAAAAGTAAATTTTTATATTAAAGCTACTATCAGACTACACTAACGATAAATAACATCAAATTTGAAAGAAAAATGGTTGGACCCTTTCAGCTCATAACTTGGCCAGGAAGCAGCATTACTCATGGGATATAAATACCAGACCTCAACGAGTAAAACAACATTAAGAAGAAAATAGTCCCAGAAGTCTGTATAATTAACAGATGATGTCTTTACGGAATGAGCAATCGATTTCTTAAAATGGTATATTTACATCTTACATATATAATCATCATATGGGGGAATTGCAGAAAAAGCCTATTTCATGAGCTAGAAGTAATTCAAAATAGAGCGATTGACAAAGGTACTTTTGATATCTCCCTCTTGGCAGCCTCTCCTAACACGGATTTAACTATTTCTTTACAAGCAGGTAAAATCAAAGTTTCTGCTGCTGTAAGTGGCTGCATATTCTTGGCAATTATTTCTGCTACTTTATAGTTAGCTACTAGCGCTTTTTCTGAAGTTTTAATTATTTTATTTATTGCCTTGCCTTCTTCAATTTGAGAAGAGAGTAAACAACTGAAATAGGCTTTATCTTTATTTTCAAAGTGACTGTGTTTCGTTTTAAAGTGCCTCTTTAGTTTGCTCGGAACCATACATTCATTGCTTAATTTTTTTGTCACATACAACACACTCAGGAAGTTCATAATTTCCAGATTCAGTGAATGTAAATCTAAAGCTTAAATAAGAATCCTGATACCTGCGCACAGCACCAGCCAACGAACTGGTCTGCTGCAGAAGTAGCTTCTCACTGACACTTGATCCTGTTGATTCACTTGTTCTATTTTCACTCTGATGTTCTTTACTGCTATTTAATTGTTGGCGTTTAATTAAAAACTTCTCCGTATTCGACCACAATATCTGTACATTTACTTCAGTTTTGTAATAACACCAAATATTGTGACTTATTCAACAATCAATTGCACTAAGTTGTGTACTTACATTTAAACATCTCTCTGTTTCCAACTGAAGTACTGAACTGAATGCAGGTGACCTTTGATTGGTTTATATATGCTCCGCTAGCATTCAGGAGTGATTGACATGTTTCACTAACGTTCCAGGTGTTCAAGTACTCTCCGCTAGGGTTCTTAATATTTTGGGACTGCTCTGCAGCATTTGAAATGCCTCTAAAGCAGGCATAGTTACTTGTACATTGGGGTGTACCACTATATTCAGCATAGCAAAACAGTGTGCCATGAATGAAAAAAGTTTGAGAACCCCGGCTCTATACTAAGCTTATGTGAGAAAGTAAAAACAGCAAATCTACAGTGACATTCTGCTGTTAGTATAAAAAAACCAGCACTGTCAATAGTTTTCCTGAAAAATAATCTTAGTTTAAAATAATTTAACTTTAGTTTTAAGAATTCAAGTAATAGTAATGAGATATGTGTATGTGAGGGGACCCCCTCTCCCCGAAACTCTTCACTAGTTTACTGGAGCACCAATTCAGGAAACTAACTTGGGACAGCAAATATGGTATAAACATTATGGGACAGAAGTTAAATCATCTACGGTATGCGGACGACATCGTTCTGGTTGCAAAATCGGCTTCGGAACTATCACGGATGATAAAAGAACTGGATGAAATAAGCAGAGAAGCCGGCCTGACCATGAACACCCAGAAAACGAAGCTCATGACAAACTCAGCAGAAGATCCAATCTATTTAAATAACGCTCAACTAGAATATGTGGAAAACTATACATACCTGGGCCAAAACGTGTCATTCCATGAAAGTACAGAGAAGGAGATCAAGAGAAGAATAGGACTAGGATGGAAAAAATTTTGGGCACTGAAATTCATACTAACGGACAAATTTCAAAAACTATCTACAAAGACAGAAACCCTTGAACAATGTGTCTTGCCGGTTCTGCTCTACGGCTGCCAAACCTGGTCCCTAAATAAAGGGCACAAGCAGATGCTTCAGAGATGTCAGAGGAAGATGGAACGCATAATACTGAAAATATCTTTGAAGGACAAAGTAAGGAATGAGGAGATCCATCGCAGAACAGGCATGAAGGACGTCCTCAACACAGCAGAGGTACTCAAATGGAGGTGGGGAGGCCACGTCGCGCGGATGGACCAAAAGAAATGGACGTACAGGTTAACAATGTGGGACCCAAGAATAGGTTGGAGGAGCATAGGACGACAAAGAACCCGATGGGCGGAATCCTTCAAATCCAGAGCGGGAGGACAGTGGACTAGAAGAGCAAGGAACAGGCAAGAGTGGAAAGCACTTGAGAATCAGTGTTAACGACATAGTGCAAGTAACAATAGTGACAACAATAGTGACAAATTTGGTACTGTTATTAGTTATAAGATTAGCAATAGATACTCGCTAGGACTGGCTCACCTAGCGAGACTACACGAGCCAAGTCCCTGCAGAGCAGGAGGCCATAGCCCTTATGGGATTTTAAGGCTAAAATAAATAAATAAATCAATCAATCAATCAATCAATCAATGAGTATGTGACCAGCTTCATGACCTGTACTCTTCACCGGATACGGTAAGGGTAATTAAATCACGGAGGATGAAATGGGCTGGACATGTTGCGTGCAGGGGGAGGAAAGACATATCTCAAAAGTATTGACTGGGAGACCCAAAGGGAAAAGACCACTTGGAAGACCTAGACGTAGGTGGGAGGACAATATTAGGATGGATTAAGGAAAGTAGGATTTTCGAGGGATGGTTGGATGGAGTCAGCACAGAATAGGGTTGAATGGCGGGCTCAGGAAGCATGGCAGTGAACCTTCGTGTTCCATAAAATAGATAATATTCCTTTAGCTTGCTGAGGAATTTTCTATTACCATTGAGTAAGTAAGTATGTACCTTGTATATGAGGTCCTTCAAGCTTCCCTTATTATTGAACGGCAGAACAAGAATCACATAAGTCTGACCTCCTACGTCTTGGAAGTCGAGATCTAGGACGGGGTATATGTAGGGATGCTGAAGAGCGAGGAACAGTTCTAGGATAGTGCCTCTGGTGCTGGCGTTGCACTCAATGGCACAGTTGGAGCTCAGGGGTACCAATGTAAGTAGTCGCTCTGTCTTCACCGAAGTGTCGCGTACCACAAACCAATGTTTGTCCACCCTCGATCCTGGAATAGAAACAAACATTTAATTGGAAATTAATGTATTAACTATATTTTATTGAAATTTATGATGACCAAGGGCTAGAAGTTAATGCTCTATCACAAGAAGAAATGTGCATGCAAATATGCTCTGAAATTTGTAAAATATGCTCCAGTGAGGTCTATCATTTAAGAAATGTTAATACTTGTTAGCTGAATTACATTATAAATTATTATAACAAAATAGTATAAATTATATATATATACACATTACAAAACTTTTTAAAAAACAAAGTCAGTGCAACAAATTTTAGTAAATTGTGAACTAATGAAGTAAAACGTTGCTTTAATATTAAAAAAAAAACAGTTCTGAAAACATTAAGCTATATATTTTGTCAACCGTTGTACAGTTGGTTCTCAAAAGATTCACTTAACCAAATATGCTGTACGTGTTTAAATTCACAGAGATATGCACAATATTTTTAAAATATGTCAGAAATATGCTGCAAAAAGTCTGACAAATTAACAACATATGCACAAGTATATTAATATCAATCAAATACAATGCATTATCTCAAAACTAACAAAATATGCTACAATATGCAAGACGATACCTTAAATTTTAAGTTATTTCTTTCATATCTCTTGCACATTTTGTAACTAGCATGTAACAGAGTGCATTACTGAAAATACGGTTTTTCGTAACCTTCCAAGCCCTAATAATAACACTCTCTAATAATAATTTTGTAGCCTAACTTTAAACTATTTCGATGGATTGCTTACATGTGTGATAGCTACAATTTGTTATATTATACAGCATATGACTTGAATTGTAATTTATTTTTAAGACGTTAGTATTACTAAGTACCAGAATGGTACTTTATGAGATGGTGTGAGGGCCAGAAAAATGTCTGTCTGTCTGTGTGTCTGTACGAACAATAACTCAAATATGGTTTTTCGGAATTTCATGAAACTTGGTAAATGCATTTACAGCGTCCATGGCAAGAAGCCTATTTATTTTGGACCAAATCAGTTAACCAGTACCGGAGTAACAACTAATTAAGTCTTTTAAATGGGAAATCATGACTATACTACAATGCTGCATTGCTAATCACTGAGGGCCTTGACTTCAATGCGCCTCAGATGTTTGTTTATTTCGTTGTTCAAGTTGAAATGAGTACTACATGAATACTTTTATTTACAGAATGTATATTACTGTGAAATAATTAGGCCTATGTACATTGAGTGGAGTTCTCTGCCAATGCATTTTGTGAAATGTTGACATATTTTAAGAATTTCTTATATCAGTGTACACGAGTATGAATTATAATCAAACTTTAGACCTTTGTTTTTCTGCAAGCCCTGCTTAATGAATCGACGTGGAGTTTAACTCAGAAATCTATTACAAAAATAACTTATTTTCTATATAGGTCTATCATAGTTGCAATTATGACTGATCAAACAAAAGCATTCTGGCACTTTGTTATATGAGTTTACCTGATTTTATTTATGGTGCATTTATATATTTCATATTGTATTGAGCGAGTTGAAAGTGTGACCTCTGGACCTAATATGTAGGATTTCTGTCTGCATTTTTGTCCTGTGTGTATTAGGTAGCTTTATAGGCAGGATCTGTGATCTCTTTACATGAGGGCAATGATGTGTTCTGTGTGTAATGTTTTTAAGTTTTGGCCTTTATGTCCAATATAAAACTTGGACATTCATTACATTTCAGTTTGTAGACTCCTGGTCAATTGTATTAGTACTGCTTATTTATTTATCTGCAGCTTACGCAGCAATTAAAAAAAATTGGAATACTGAAACAATTAATAAAGATATTTGGGCTAAGAGAGATGAAAATGGGGACTGGACAAAACTGCATAACGATGAGCTTTATAACCTGTACTCGTCACTGAATATAAGTTAGTAAGGGTTATTAAATCATGGAGGATGAAATGGGCTGGACATGTTGCACACATGGGGAAGGAAAGACATATCTCAAAAATATTGACTGGGAGACCCAAAGGGAAAAGACCACTTGGAAGACCTAGACATAGGTGGGAGGACGATATTGGGATAGATTTAAGAGAAGTAGGATTTGAGAGGGATGTTTGGACGGAGTTAGCACAGAATAGGGTTGAATGGCAGGCTCAGGTAAGCACGGCAATGAACCTTCTGGTTCCATAAAATAGATAATATTGCCATTCAGTAAGTAAGTAAGTAATAGGTAAAATGAGAAGGAACTGAAAGACTTCATTGTTGAACTACTGTATGGACAAACAGAAGAAATTCAGGTTTTTATCATTTACATTATATTTACATGAAACCAGAAATAACATAACATCATGGACTGCACTTACCAATGTCGTTGAGATGGTGCAGCAAGGTGTATCGGGGACACGAGCACAAGTAGTGCTGGCATGCGTTCTGAGCTCGTTCCCGTGCTTTTCTTTCCAGCTCCAGGCGCTCGTGCGCACTGGATTCCGCTTCCAGCGCTGTGTACTCGTACCGACCACCATGTCTGCAATAGTACCAAATCATGTTACTTTAATTCTGAATAGATTTACTAATTGTAATTGAAATAAAAATCCCATTTTGAAAATTTTTTTCACTTTGATTTTGACTGGTCTTGTGTGCACCACATTTAGTTTATATTGCTTCACCAACTGTCATCTTCCCAAAACCTTTTCATATTCATATTTCTGTCCTCCTTTTGCTGATCTGTTAGGATCCTCTGTTCAATTTATGTTCAGTCATCATCATGATTATTATTATCAATCATTATTATTGTTATTGTTATCAATCATTATTATTGTTATTATTGTTATTATTTTTAATATTATTATTATTATTATTTTTATTATTAATAATCAATGCAGCGATAGTTCATTTAAATTGATACACAATATAAGGTGTAATTTATAACTTTTGAACAGAACTTCAGGAAACGTTAGCTGACAGTATTTTCATGAAACTCATAATATGAGTAAATATTATGTACATATTATGTAAGTAATAGACTATGTGTTCTATTTGTAATTTTTTGTAATTGTAATTTAATCTTGTATCAAACAATTTATCTCCTCAGCATTACAAGAAGTTTATCAAGAAACGTGAGGTACTCTTTACAGACAAGTATCCTACAAATTATGGCAAGCATGGTGGTAAATATGCTCCCCATCCCCATCAGTTGGGAACCACTGCTTTGCAGGACGAATGTAAGGGCCAGAGTGTGCAAGGTAAGTAAGGATGCACAATTACACTTCCACAAACTCAGATATAACAAATAAAAGGTTGTTGGAATAATAGTTCTTTCACAATGGCCGTGTGTAGGCTAAGGTGGAAGGTTGAGTCAGAATGAAAAATTCAATGCCATAGCCGGGATTTGAACAGGCTTCCCGTTGCCATGATAGCTCAATGGTAGAGCAGCGGCACAGATCAAATCCTGATCAGCGGCAAATCCTGGCTTTGGCATTGAATTTTTCAGTCTGACTGAACCATCCAATAAAGGATCTTGTAAAATATAACAATATAATTTGAAAGCTAGGGTTCTATTATCGTTGCTCCAATATGAACAGTAGATTCTTTATGCTTTGCTAACATATTTCACCGTTGTCCAACATGTACGCTGCATTAGTTAGCTATGCAGAGATGAAACCTCTTTTAGTTGCAAAGAACGAGTAAAAATACGCTACGAAAAAAAAAAAAAAAAAAAAAAAAACCACTCACCCAACACCTATATCAGGAATAGTAGAATTCTCTGCTTTAACACACAGACCATGAAGAACTCTCCTCCACTTCCAGTTAACAGGATGTTGGATCGGACGGAGCTCTGTGTCCTCATTAGGGAGTGACCTCTGTTTCCTGAGGGGCCGGTGGAGGTTTGGTTTGGGGAATTGTGTGTTGTCTATTCCCGGGCGGCGGTAATTATACAAGTCATGGCTCGGGGGCGGCGGCGAATCAAACATGATCCACACGCAAGAGCACCAAGTGTCGCACGCTTTGAATGCCAACACGACAAACTTCTCACCCCAATCCTCATTAAAATCTCACTCTCTAGTCAAGATCTATTCACATCTCGTTCTCTGTAGATGTTGAAAATCCAAATATGTTGCATGTTATGCCAAGAATTAAATAAATAAACTATGAAACGCACAATTCAGATTTTATTTGACCCCCCCCAAACACCCAAATGCGAGTCCGCAGAGCTACAGTCTGGCATCTCTTTCGGCGTGATCCATTTCGGGTACTGTAGTAGCCTACATTTTAATAATAATTCATAGTAATCATTATTAGTAGGGACCGGATTCTTAGGTTTTTACCAATCTTTTTCCTTACTTCCAAAACAAAAAGCGCTCATACTCTTTTTCGAATCATGCCCATAGGATTCACCCACATTAATTCTGTAGCACCTAAAAATACCTAAATGGGGTATAAAAACCTAAATATACCTAAACGGGATATAAAACCTAAAATATCTAATTTAGGCTACTTTTTTCTCTTTTTTGTTTGTCGGTTGAGAAATCGGTATTTTGCGGAGAGACAATAATTTTGGTCGGGTTGAAATTAATATCACCAGCGTTTCGTTCAACCCATTGTCGTCTAGGAAGGACAGTACTACAGAGGAAGTGCAAGAGTACCGGCGTATTCCTTTTAAAATATTCGTACGAACAGCCATTGTTGCCGTGTATGAACAAGGATATAGATTTCTGTGTTTTAAAGCGCTTGTTTGCCTTTAGTACTTCCCTGTTATTCATACTGAGTGGTCACACTGTGAGTTTTAAGTAGACGCGTTAATTTTGCCGAAACAATTATTCCGGCAGTGGATTGGCGACGACCTGAGTTTCACTACTGATGGCTAAGTAATATTTTGTCAAGCCTTCCAGAAACACGTAAGTATTATTTACCTTTCTAGAAAAGGGGAAGTTTTCGTCCCTAGTTTATCTGTTGTGCGGTTAGCATGCGTAACAACCGAAGAAAGGAAAATAATCAGTTTAACATTATCCACCACCAACCATAAAGTATTTTACTCACTAAATTAGAAGCATCGGATTCGAATCCTGAAAAGGGTAGTATCTAGATACAGTAATAACTATTATCTAAGAGATAACAGGAAGAACTTCACAGTTGAGAATCTTGAAAGATATTTAGTGATATACTGTAACCAGGAAATGTCAGGCAATCTTATTTTCTCTGCTTCTTTTGATTGTTTATGCTTTCTTTCTTCAATTGTATAATATTGTACTAAAGCAAGTTTACACAAATTTAAGTCAATTTTGTTAAGTTAAACTTTACAAGTATTATGTATAGAATCCTGTGTAGCACATTCTAATTCATTAAACCAATTATTCTACCCGAAAACGATATTTTGGACAAAAAACCTAAAAAAACTATTTCACCTAATGGAAAACCTAAAACAGTGTTTTTAAAAACCTAAAAATCCGGTCCCTAATTATTAGGGTGAAGTCCCAATGAAGAGGACCCAACTTTAAAACGAGATTTTCGTCATAAACACTTAAAATCACATTTCGTTATGCATCATTCTGTGGAAAGGGAATATTGTCATGCCGAATGGCCAAAAGTGGCGAAATTGCCATATTTACTTCGCAGAACCGACAAGAGACTCATGATTGGACGTTGGCGGTGTGATATCACAAAGAGGGAACATTGGGTTACAGTGTGACCAACACAAGACAACACGCGGGAAATTAAACATGGCATAGGCTTATTACGAAACGCGAGCAATTCAGTATCCTCCTGCTAAACTATTATCCCTGTTCCTAACCTAACTGCCACTAATCTAGCTCTATATGTCAATAACACTAATATCACTCTTCTTAAACCAGCTGCCATGAACATAGAATTTAACTGCCATTTCTTACCATAATGTACAGGTCGGTATGGCATATAGTGAAACACGAGCAATTCAGTATGCTCCTGCTAAACTAATATCACTGTTCCTAATCTAACTGCCACAAACTAGCTCTACTTGTCAAGTTTTTAACGGACGTAATTAATTCTCAAAGTGCACAATAAAAGTAGTAAAACTGTACATATTACAGAGTCCTTTGTGCACAGGCCTTTGTGCTGATACGCTAGTCATCCTGATTCGGCGGAAAAAGAAATCGCAGCATCCGTGCGAACCTGCATACCGCGAGAAGAAACCCACTTCATTGGGACCATGGCAATTATTAACTAACTAACTCCGTGGCGCAACATCCCTGAGGGGACAAGGCTACCACCCGACCGCTGCGTCATCTACCATAGGCAGATGGGAGGATTGGGGGGCATGTGGTCAGCATGTCGACACCCACGGCCATTAATGTTGGTTTCTATGACCGGAGCCGCTACTTCTCTCTAAGTAGCTCCTCAATTTGAATCATGAGGCTGAGTGCACCCCTACCAGACCTCCCTACCGCAGAAAAATCCGAAGAGGTACCGGGGATCGAACAAAAAACTGAAAAATATTCTCGAATAAGAGTCTATTGAACACTGGTTGTAAAATAAAGTAAACAAAGTTAGTAAAACTATTTTCGAAGCATAAGTACACGTGAACTAAATATAACCAAACGTCTCAGTAACATAAATCCGATCTTTATCTGGAAGCACGACCTTCATATAATGAATGTCAAACTAGGAATCGCAAATGTATTTTGCTAAAACTCGAAAATTTGAATATTTAATCGAAGAAAGTTGATAAAACACCTGACAATAGACACATTCTAGTAACAAAAGAAGTGAATTAGATGAATAATCAGTCAATAATATCCCAATATTAGACTATCCGAAAATCTAATAGGCCTTCTACTTGATGAACGCGGAAATATAACATGGCCCTATATTGACAACCAATTAAAACCTGATTTCACTTACTGATCAATCGATTTTTATTGGTTAGGTTTTAGTGTTCAAAATGAGAAAAATATTCCGAGGATATTCTATGCAGTAATAAAATATCTTAATCACTCGCAGTCAAGACGCATGTAGGTTAAAATAATAATAAAATTAATAAGGAACACGAGTGTTGAGAACCAGGCAGTTCAGCGATCACTACACCAACAAAGAACACAAGACACTAAGCACAACCCAATCTTACCAAGTGCACTCTGCAATGTTTACATTTTGCAACGCCCTCTTCATTCTATGATTTGCACCGAATCATACTAAGGGTTTTTCTTGTTAATGAAAGGTGAATATCAACATACGGTTGAGCCGAAAATTACTTACTCAATGGCAAGCTAAAGGAAAATGATCTACTTTATGGAACCCGGAGGTTCATTGCCGCGCTTACCTGAGTCCACCATTCATCCCTATTCTGAGTTAACTCCATCCAACCAACCCGCGCAAAAATCCTACTTGCTTTAAATATATTCTAATATTTTCCTCCCGCCTTCCGAATGGTATTTTCCCTTCGGGTTTCCCAGTCAATATTTTTTTAGATAGGATCTATGCCTTTCCTCCCCATGCGCACTCAAATGGATAAAAAGCCATATAAAACCTGCAATTAAATATGCCATAAACGTCGACTCTCAAGCAGCTCTGAACGCAATAAAAACAAACAAATCAACCAATCCCATCGTTAGCCTAATCAAATCAGAACAGATCTTCAAAATATACAGTGCAATTGCCAAGTCATTTTCCACTGGATCCGTGGACATACAGGTCACTAGGTCTATAGGAACGAAAAAGGGAGATTTTCATGCAAAAACTGACTCAAAGTCCCAAATAACAATAGCATACGACAGATAACCTCTCTCACTCTGCCAACGAAAACTCCAACAATATTACATTAACATCCGGAACGCGCTGTATATATCAACACACAAAGCCTCTCACACAAAACTAATTTTCCCGAATGTACATACCAGACAGGGAACAGTAATAAATCCAACATTTATGCTCTCCCAGCTCCTTACAAACCATGGAAAATTCCTGCAGTACCTGTATAAAATTGGAAAAACACCATCACCGAAATACCCATGCTCAGAAGACAACCAAACAGCTATACACCTACTACTCCACTGCAAACTACAAGACAAAAACAGGCCGCCAGTGGCTTGGTTCTAAAAGAGCCAATGTTCAATTTCTTGCAAAAATGAGATCTGTGTATTATTGAGCTCGGCTAGTCTTTATCTTTCGTATAATAAAAGTGCCAATGTATGTTGCTGTTAATAGACATAATACAGAGACCTTAGAGGCCAATGGCGGAAGTTTTCAACAACAACAACAAAAATGTTACGTCTACAAAGGCTTCAAAGTCAGTTATCTCAAAAGCAAGTTTTATGACATTGGCCCTTCTAGAACCAAGCCACATTATGAGGAACTAAAACATAGTTCTGAGAAAAGTGATCGCATCTCCATCAACAATCAAGTTTATATGTGAAATCAACAAGACACTGCCATAAAGCCTAAAATATTTATTTGTTTAATTTCCTGGAACAGTAAATCAGCCACTGTGTTTTATGCTATAGACTAGTCTGCTGGAGGAATCATCCAGAGAACAAAAACTCATCATTTTGCACTTCATTTCTTTTTTCCAAGGGATGACTCCCGGACCCCCTGATTTTGGGGATATTCCATACCCCCACACCCCCAGCAATTACAAATATTTGTTTATGTCGGCCCTTCCCTTCAATAAGTTCTGGATCCGCCTCTGACTCGAATGGAAGTGAAATAGTTGGTTTGAACTCATAGTACTCGTTCTCTGAAAACAACCTAGCTGTCTAAACAGTTACCGTAAAATCTTGTTTAACAATTTTGCAATTCCTGGACTTACACCACTTGTATTCTGAGCACCTAAAATAAAGGATATCTGCAGCAGGTAAAAATGCGTGAAAATAGAAAGTATTTGACAGAAGTGTAGCTTTGGCGTTCCGTATAGATGATCTATTAACTGAGCTAGCCAGAGTTTGATGTTCGAGTCCCAATGTCAAATAAATTTTTCTCATAAAATATTATCATGTGTTGTTTAAGGCTCAACAGAAACAATGTTGCATTTTCATGAATACGTACCTACATCTTAAATGTTACTATGCAATAAGAGTGGAAACCAAGTCACAAAATCACCAAATAATAATTAATTAATGTGTCTCACAAAACTGTATATGACGTAAATATCTTTGAGTGAGGTAGACATTAAGGGTAATCAGACATAGGAGAGAGAGATTCCATCTGACACTTTGAATTAAACTTTGGCTAGCTCAGTTAGCAGAGCATCGCCAAAGAATTCCGAAGATCATGGGTTTAAGTCCCAGTGCCAGAGAAAGTCTTAAAATATTATCACAGAGTCTTTGTTCTTATTCAGACAGTTCTTTGGAACATTTCCTAATCTTAGATGTAGTACCAAAAAAGGTAGACTTCAGACGTGTGCAATATGTTAGGTTTAGCACACTAAGTGCTTTGTTATTGAGTTAAGTGCATAAACAGTGTATTGATCCACATCGCCTCCTTATTTGCATTGCCCGTGTTTACTGAGCCGGAGGGTAAATTCATGACTCGCGAGATAACATCCACTTCAAAACCACTTTCCACACCAACCTTCTGCTGTTAAAACTAAACAAACTTTCAACGATTAATCGAGCTGAACGGCTCCCAGATAGAATTCGGTTTAAACAGAGTTCAATCTTACAAGTTATTCTCATTCCGCTAAAACACAAGACCGCTACTGCATTGCGGATTTATATTTCCGTTGTTTCTCTGTTTAATTATGAATATTGTTCAATGCGTTTACAAGCCAACGCAGCTAAATACGATTGGAAATCATGGAGATGCAACATGCATATAATAGAGACGAAAAGACTACAATGGTACGGACATGTTATATTCTATACAAAAAAGAAAGTCTGACCCTTATCAAGTGAAGTGAATATTTCATATGTACGTAAATCGCGAGATGGGGGTCATCGTCACCCTACTTGGATTTTATTTACTGTTAATACCATTGTAATTTTTAATCAGATATTTATGGATTTCATATTGACCCTTTGAGTGCGAACTGTAATAAACTAATAATATATATAATAAATTTCTCCCCCCCCCCAAAAAAAATATATTAGCTACAGAAATTGATGTTTTAAGGAGGTCAGCAAGGAAATCAAGAAGAGAAAAAATAAAGAATACACAGATAAAATGGAAATGAAGGGAGAACCAGACATCGTACATACAATAGAGACGGAAAGACTACAATGGTACGGACATGATAAAAGAATGACGGACGATCGACTTCCACGACAAATTATGGAATGGACACCACCAGAAAGAAGGAAAAGAGGTCTCCAGCAAAGACATGGATAGAAGGAGTACAGAAAGCAATGATTTCAAGACACATAGAGCCAGAGCAGTGTAAAGACAGAGGAGTGGCGTTTGGTTTCCGGAAGACAGTGTCAACTACCAATCATGAATACCGGATTAAGAAGAAGATATATTCAGTAGGTTCCACCTTATTCCCTCAAATATTCTGGTTGGAATGATAAAGTTAGATAAAGTTAGATAGGCTTAAATCAAGAGGCTTAATAATATTAGAACATTAGGCTTTCTCCTTGAGAAAAACTCGGTTCTTAAAGTGCATGGACTTGCTAAGAAAGTTTACCCAGTTTTCTGCATATCTTTTCAGGGTTAAATGCTAATAAGCTTAAATTATTGTATAATGAAATATTGAAAAGCTCAAAATGCAAACTTAACTTCGTGTCTAGAAGCAGAAATCACTAAATTTTATCGTTTCAAATACCTCTGAATGGATCTTCACAAATAAGAACATAACTGTTGAGGTGGGTTTTTTTAAATTCCGTATTAAATATATTTTAAGATAAATATAAATAAATCAATGGTGAAGCAAAGAATATCGCTTAAAAGGAAGGTATCAAAGTCTTCATATTCATAAATGGAATTTTAAAAACATAACAGATGCGCCATAATGAAGCTGTATGTAAACAATTAGCTAACGCTTCCACTGAAAGACTATTAAATTAAGGCTGAAACGCAAGCTTCAATGATACGCCAAGACACAAGCTTTCTGCGCCCAAGGTCGTGGGTTCGATACCGGATCAGGTCTATGGCATTTAACGTGTATATAAATATTATACGTTCATGTCTGTAGATACACATGCATGTCTGTAGATAGACATGCATGTCTGAAAGGACTCCTGCGACCACACTGGCGAAGGTTGCAGGCCTCAGTTGCAGTTGACCTCTATAGTTCCTTTTTTTTTTTTTTACTATGTGTTTTTATAAGCATAACATTTTAAAGCTCTATTTCGGGGCCTTTTTGAGGAAACATAAATATATTTCTGTTATAAATATTGGTTAAAAAATATATTGTGGTAGAATATGAATTACAGTAGGAATATATTTTTAAGCATAAACTCTGCATTCATCTCCATATTCATCATTATGGAGACCTATAGTTATTTAATTAACTATAAAATGGGAATTCGAACCTCACCCGAAAAAGCAAAGCTTGTGGTTGGGGACGGTTCAGTTCAATACACAGGAATACACTAAATAATTATTATTGACAGTAATACAAAACATTTGTTTAGAAAACAAAGAAAAGTATGAATGAACATATTATTTTTTACAACAATGAAAATGTACGAGTTAATAATACAATAATAATATATAAATTTTTAAGTTAAATTAATTTTAAGGTGAAGTAATTATACCAATTTTTAAAAATTCAATATAGAAAATGTTATAATAAAGATAGAAGCAAGGAAATATTTTATGAATTATATAATATTTCTAATTTAAGACTTGAATTAATTGTTGTTCAAGCCAGTTAAATCAGGATGGCTGTTAATACATGAATTGAATAGTTTTGGGCCTAAACTTGAACAGTGGTTAACTCTTGCAGTTGTATATTTTTTTGGTACAGTTAATTAACTAAACTGATTCCTTCATATGTTATATTCATGGTCTTCTGACCTACACATCTGTCACAATTTAAACGAATGTTCTAGTTTTATCGTCTGTCTGCAATATATCTTTACATATTTCCATCTTAATAGTCTAAGGAATACATTCAACACAACACAAAAGAAAAAGACGTTGCTATACATAAATTGTCGCATCTACGACCTGAAGTTTCAACAGAAAGTAGCAAGATATAAGACTTTAAATAAAGGAGCAAGGTTTTATATTCACGGTAGAATTTCGCCAAAGGCAGCATAAAAAATGAGGGCAAGTTGTAAGACATATGAGATCTACCTTCTTTCTTATCGAATTCACCGCTATACATCATATTGAAACCAGTACTTTGAACATATCTTTTATGCTTACATAATGCATCAAGCGATCAGAAACCGCTTTTCTGTGCTGCGTTAACAATAAAATGAATATTTTACGTGAATATCTCCCTCTCTTTAGAATGCCCTGAATATGTTCGGAAAGTCAGATCGTTGTTTGATTTATAAGGTATCAGGTTAACTCACATAAAGTACATTTTCTGCTTCCTATTGACCATAGATGGTACAAATAACTGGATAATGGTTACTGAACAGACAATTGATTGCAGAGAAGACAAAACAGTGAACTGTTATTTGAACAAACAGTTATTTGAACAAATAGTTAACTAAATATTATTTTCAGTTATCTGGATTTTTAAGTCCGTTATCCATAGACAGGAGTTAATTATAGTTAATTCTTATTCTCTGGGTCTATGCATTGTAAGCTTCTCTGTATTTGTCATGTGGACAATGTCACATAAAAAGTAGTCAGAAGCAGCCACAAGATTATCCAGCCAATCTAAAACCGACGAACTGATTTCAACAACATTCCTGCAGTGGAACCGATGATTCAGGCTATTCTTGTCATCAATTAAAATATATTTTTTAACATAATATAATTGGATCGGCGAAACTCATTTCGTCCCCTGTGTAAAAATGAACTACCCGTCTCGTCCTCAGCTGAAATAAGTTTCGTTAATCCAGGAGCCCGTCTCGTCCCCGGCTGAGTTATGTTTCATTTATCCACTAACGCATCTGGTCCCCGGCTTACTCATGCATCGACGCCTGACTGAGTGAAATTTTCACGGGGTAAACCAATTCCCATGCATCGATTATAGGCAACCCTCCGTAAGATCGCGATATGTGGTTGTTATTGAAACGGCAATTCTTTGTGTCTTTATCAATACGTGGCAGCAATAGGCCTAAATGTTGCGAGGTAAAGCAATTCTCATAGTAAATAATGGCAAGTATAAGAGTGGGAAATTCTCACGCCTGCAATTTGTACGGAAAATGTCGCATAATTACAGTTCAAACGAGACATTCTTTACTTTTAATCAAGTGACTTTTATTTATTTTAAGTAATTTCAATATTTTAGGGCATTGTTTATCAAATGGACAGAATTTTACTTACAAACAACTGGATTATTGTTTAAAATTACATTATCAAGTTCTCTGGATGGCAGGCCTAATCCCACAATGTCTCATACAGATGATATTGCTCTGACTTTTGTAATCCTTGTCGAATTATTACTATGACTATTCCTGAACATTTTGTTTTGTTTTTAGAAAAACAAAGAACAATTTATTTGACAGCGGTTTGGTCGTAGCCTAAACTAAACTCCGTGAATACAGTGTTGGCTAAGTGCTCAAGCATTCTAAAATACTCGTATTTACTTATTAATATCACTCTTAATCTCCTTTTACTTATTAATAATTATCACTCTTAACCTCCTAAGTGTTCCTATGTATTAACTTTATTAAATTGCGCTTGAACTGTGATATCCTTTGGCACCGTTTGATATCGTTTATAAATGTAGACAAAAAAATTACTTAGTGCGTATAGAAGAAGAATTATAATTATTGTTTATTACTACAGTATCACAAAACCAAAATACGAAATATTAGGATTATTTAAAAAAGTTTTATTTGGGATATAATTTTTTTGTAATACATTCCTTTGTTCTTGCAGTAGCTCATTAAATGTTTTGATTCCCATATGTTATAGTTGTAGAGTAAGGCGTGTGTTCTGTTTTTGCCTTGTTCCATAGTTATTTATATCTTTGTTATATTATATTGGAAAATTGCTGTTGGATGTTACCATGTATTACACTGTGCATTTAGGAAATGCCATTTGTTTTAATTAAGATGTCAAACAGCAGGATTTTCGAACGTTTATACCGTATGGAAAGATAGTTCTTTCACACTGGCCGTGTGTAGGCTAAGATGGAAAGGTAAAGTCAGGCTGAAAAACTCAATGCCACAGCCGGGATTTGAACCAGGATCTTCGGCTTTCCATGCCGACGCTCTTACCAACTGAGCTACCATGGCAACCGTACGTTAGTGTCAAATAATGTGCTTCTAATAAAATTCGTCAGAATACAACTCGAGCTTCCGATAATCATAAATTAATATACTTTATAGAATAACATTAAAGAAATAAAGACTTTTTGAGAAGGAAAAAGTTATAGTGCACATTTAATAAAAGAAAGCATTCCCTTGTAGCTACATTCATGTTAAAATTTAACGAAGGTTCAAAGGAGATTGTGTATAGTTGAAGTTCGTAAGTAAACTTGTATATGCATGAAAGCTTGTGCTAAACTCGACGTTACTCAAGTCTCATGGTTATTTGGTTTGAAATTCCTCGTTAGTTTGGTGCCGTGCACTGTATAATGCAAACATTTTTCTGTGTAGCTGCATTGAAGTTAGAAGCAAAACTAATTGGAATTTAAGTCTTCAACCTCTTCTTTACGTAGAATTTCCGCTGCGGCAAATGGAAGAAACAGTAGTTAACCTACAAAGTTCTATACTTGAGCACTGAAAAAGTTGGAAATTTAAAAGTTTCTATAAAATTATTTACATGAAATGAACTGAAGCAGAATCCACTTTGGAAATAGTATTTTGCTTTATTTATGTCTTGTACTCGCTATTCTGTGATTTCCTGTTTCCACTCATACTTCTCAATTCTATCGCGTCGACTTTACTGCGAGATGTAGATTTTACTGACTTGTTCGCAAGAGCCTTCCATTCATATTCAATATAGATTTATGCACTGCCTTGTTACGTTTACAAATTCTTATATATTCTTAGATAAAATCCCTTTTGAATATTTATGAGGCTGAATAATTTAATAAGTTCTTTGGATACGTTTATGGAAAAACTTACTGAAGCAGAGAGCTAGGGTAAGAAAAATTACGCTATCGATATCATTCAAAGAAGGAGTGCTTTCCTTGCATGTTTTTAATAACATCATTAAAACTTGTAATTTTCAAAATCGAAATGAAATGATGTAATGAAACAGCGTTACTATACACTACATAAACATACCTGTATACACTACTTATTAACTTGGCAGACGAATGACTTGGTTAAAAATTTGAATTCGCTTTTCATCGATGTACGTTATATAATGAAACTGAATTGCTTTTCTCTCTCTCTCTCTCTCTCTCTCTCTCTCTCTCTCTCTCTCTCTCTCTCTCTCTCTCTCTCTCTCTCTCTCTCTCTCTCTCTCTCTCGAAGGAAAGTTGTTTGTATAGATTGATTTAATATGCGAACTTTTGAGTACAACATAATCTAATATATAAAGTCGAATGTGTGTTTGTGGGTATGTATGTATGTATGTATGTTTGTTCCTTATACAAATCCACATTTCTTCACCAATTTGTACAAAATTTTGCACACATACCCAGTTAAGCCCGGGAAGTAACGCGGTCAACATTAAAATTGTAATAAATCAGTCCTTCCCTTGAAAATTATATAATTTCTGAGAATATTATGCTGAAAAACAATGAAATGCTGTTCAGTTCACATGACAACCGTGTATTGTTTACTTTGATAACATTGGGCCTTGGCAACTGGACTTTAACGAATTATGATTGAATCGATGCAATATTTTGGCGAAAATAATTACTGAAAAATGAATTACACGAAAATAAAGCAAAGTGTGATGCAGTCACACAACTTTCTCTACCCTAGACATAAGAAATATTTTCTCACTTCACATTTTGATGTAGAATAAGAGGTCGTATTGCAGGTACAACTTAAGTGTGTGAGTATGCTATATCAGAAGTCGGTAAATAGTCAGTTATCCATAGCTGTAGGCTTTGTATTAGTTGAGATTTATCATAGGCCCTAAGCATGGGATGGAACATTTTGAGTCCTATACTCGCAGTATATTATGTCCCGGGTTTTAGGGGAGGAAAGTATGAAAGTGATACTGCATTTCTATTTTATTTCAGCCCCGAAAGGGTTGTAACATGAGAATGAGAAATAAAATTTTCTGTCAAGACAATACAATCTTATGTAATTTATGTTTCTTCTTATTTCAACCCCTCCCAGGCATGATGTGTAGAAGCAACGGAATGCAGCATTCGACATCCTCTATGAGCCATAAAAAGCTATATCTGGCGTTTTCTGAGGGAATAGTTTGATAAATCTTTTTCTTCATTTCAAGATTTACATACATATTATAGGCTATAAGGACCTAGAGTTTCAAAATCGAAAGTCCTCCATAAGTTAATTTCAAATTACAAAATACAAAGCCCGGGCGACGCCGGGCCATTTCAGCTAGTATGATATAATATTATATTATTGAAGATGTACCCTACTCTATGTCATTGGCAGCCTGCTGGTGTTGCAGGAAAAACTAAAATAAATAATAAAAATAAATAAATAATATTAAGAAGGTTGTAAGAAGATAAAGTAATGATTTGCTTACTTTATCTTCCTGTAGTCTACCAAAGAAAAGGCAAATGAAGTGTTATTGCTTTCGATTTTGGAATTAAATTTCGAGTTTTTTAACTTCAATGAAAGTTTTGAGAAATCTTGAAAACATAAATAGGCCTTCTATTATAAGAAAATGCCTCGTCTGTATGTGTGTTTGTGGAGATGTTGTTGGAAAAAATAACATCCATACCAAATCAATTTCATATTTGAATTAGAAATTTACTGGTGTGTGACACAAACCAAGTAGTCAACGTTCCTTTACTCTTAACACTTTGCACGAATAAAATGCCGTCCTTTTTGATTAGCTGCTAGTGACTTAGGGTTTCCTTATTAACTTTCGCAATTAGGTCTTCATTTTTGTAGTTTTTGGTGGAAGCTAATCATTTGAATATGCTCAGTCGATGACTATATGACTCCACTCAATAACGGAAAGATATCTGGTTGCTGTTGATGCCACGGGCAATAAAAACGAAGTAATGAATCCAAGCCCCCTTGGCTTATTAAAATTTATTATACTATTTAAGGTGGAAGGTACCCTGCCTATTATAATAATTTGCTTCGAAAATTCCTCACAATTACCACAAGCAATGCCGATCTTTATAAACTATGGGCTTATTACTGATAATTTACATTTTAATAAAAGAACTACCTTTTAGTGGCTTCTAATTCTTAAAGTTCCTGAAGTTGGGAAACGATTCTCGCAGCTAAAAATTTTGTTTCTATTACTTCTGTAAGGCTATGAACACAGATATATAGAGAGCTATGAAACCACTTCATTTGTTTCTGCCACGCAGCCTGGTGAGGAAACAACCAACTAGGTCAACATCAGTTTAACTTAGACAGCGGAACTGCGAAAACCAATTAAACTTTTCCTGCTGTTATTCCAGAAGGAATTTATTGTTAATTAACTTATGCGGATGTATAATTCAAAAGAATATTAAAATATTGGGTTTAGGCGATGTTTATTTATGAAGACTTACATTCCGGAGGAAATGTATATCACGAAACGCAATTATAAGCTCACTCTTCTTTACAATACCCTCATGAATACGTTCTTCATGTATCAGTAACCAGAATTAAGAACGAGTTATTCCTGTAATAAAATATGTGTACCTTTTAATCGAAATTTATGATAGATATGTAAGCTTATATATTACTCTCTTTTGCCGGCAAATGCAGTTAAAAAAGAATGTTTGTATAGTTTTATAATCTTTAAAATAATAAATATATCAAGCTTTTTTTATGTAGAGTTCCCCACAATCTTTTTTATTTGTTACCGGTTTGTTCAAAACTGACTATCTCCCACATTTATTTGCCAGAATGCACATAACCTACAAGTTCAGTCAATTATCGTACGTTCATAATTTGTCCATCATTCGAATTGGAAATGCTGAAAAATGGATAATTGATACCATCAGCCCAACAACCTTTATTTTGTTCTAAGCTCTTTCGATATATCTTCAGGACATCTGAATAAGAGTGTTTTCAAAATGAAAGTGCTTATTAGTCATTATAATATGGTATAAATATTATATAAATATTGTTTAACATATTCAAATCTATCTCTCGCTCACACACACTCAAAACTACACACACATTTCACTCACACATAAGTGAAAGTATATCATTCGATATCATCAAAATGGTCCTAAACACTGCGTTGCAGTAATAAGCTCTTTTTAGTAACAGTTCTATAAGACATAATAAGTACTTAACGGGTGGTATGGTACTTCTTAGACTGAAGCAATAAATCGGATCTGGCGGAGCTGGTGATTACACTTCCTGGTTATTATCTGGTTATTTTCTGGTAACTGGTGAGCTGGAGATTACACTAACTATTTATTCTCGTTCTGGTTAAAGTCACCAGATATCATGCAAATTTCAAAATCTGAAATCAATAATACTTCTAGTCCGGTCTGTAGAGAAATGCATAGACGATTCTACATATACCAAAGGTCTTCGGTATTCCTAATTAATCGTATTTAAAAGTTTATATTTCAAGTTAAAAATGGGAAAAATATTGAAAAACTTGCACAATGCCTTTTTTAATCGCTATTTTGAGTAGAGAATTTATTTGAAGTGAAATACACCAAAAAAAGTATCGCTAGATAAACTATCAAGATGACACGTTCAAATAATAAATTTACCGACGGTTTACCATTCTATTGATTTTATACTGTGATATACTTCTAAGAATTCATACATTTTTACTAGGTTATCGATATTATTAAGATAAAATATGAATATTAAATAAATTTAGGAATTTATTCCATTTAAAGACTGTTCACTTAGTACAAAATTCTGAGAAAATACGCAGTAAATACTGTTAAGAGAAATGAAAATAGAGTAAGGTAAAAACACGCACATAGTAACTTATCTGAAAAAGTGTTCGACTGTACTCGCGTTAACGAAAACAACGAATTAAAAAATAATATATAATCTACATTAAAGTTAATAATCATAAATATATCAGATCAATGCAATCTAAGTAAAGGCACATTATCTGTTCTATGGTCATGAATTCAGAGCCCTCTGTCGAGAAAATTCATGACTACACAAATGAAATTCTATTTCTTGCAGCTTCCGTGTTGCAATATAAAAATTAATAATCTCCATAACTTTTTTTCTAATTTTTTGGTACATAATTACTAGAACAAGGCATTTAACGAGTATAAAATAGTGAACAATACAACATAAAAAATGCATTTATGACCAAAAAGTAGAGAAAAAATGACACAACATACCCATCTCTTGAAAATGACGAAAAATGCAAATTAAAGCAAGCAAAAAAAAAATTGCCCTTATTTATTCAATTATTTCATGATACTCATTTGTATCTTTCGAGCTATCTTTTAACCTTCATATAAAAAAGATGCAACACAATCAAATGCCTTGCCCTAATAATTACTAATAAGACTTACACTTGGAAATAAAATTACCTAATCTCTTACAAGGTAAAGGCGTAAGTTAATTCAATAAAACTCACCGGGACTGTCCCTTAGATTTCGCTTTTTCAGTTGTTGGAGACAAGGCCACACAAGAAAAAAGTTTGGCTAAAGAATCAAACTTGGCAAGCAAGTGAGTTCGTTCATTAGGAACTGCTACTGTACCGAATTTCGAGAAATCTAACTCATCTTCATCGTCCGTTACAGAACGTTGTTTTTTAAGCAGCCCGAATTTGTTTATTTTGTTAGCAGTTGTAACATCTCGTGGGTTCAGTTCAGAAGCAGACTTTGCTCTTCTAGACATGGCGCGTTTTCTTCGTTGACGATAGTAACTTCTTCCTAAGCGTTCGCGATGCATGCAAAACCGATCGTGTCCAGTAGTCTGTGGTTCTGTGCTGCCGCCCTCTTTGCGGGACATAGTTTGGTACAAATTGAACATTTTTGTGAGTTAGTTTTTGATATCACTTCACTACAGTTCTGCACTAGATTTCACACTGGCAAGCGGAAAGTTGCTTGTGGGTTATCAATAGGAAGTTGGGGACATTATCCTATTTGTCAGGCATTTGCAAGGCTTTGTTGTGGTACTCACGTGTATATGTTGGCGTGTCTCTTTTTCTTTCTCTCCGTACTAATGAACCCTTTCCAGCTTTAAATCTGACAACAATTCAAGCAACCACTTGCACTCTCGACCAATCTTTACGATTAAATCTGCCTAAAAGTACAGGTTGCCTCTCTATTTTCTTTTTCATTGTAATATGTAGGTCAAGGCATTTGATGATTTTGCATGTTTTATATGAAGATTTAGAGATAGCTCGAACAAATTATATATATATATATTTATTTATATAGTTATGTATATATATATATATATATATATTTGTTTATATAGGCTAAATGAAAGGAACAATTTAAAATCTTAAGTAACCAAAAAGAAAACTGAATGTCAGGCACTAAAAATATCGTGTTTTATCTTTCACAGTTCTCAAGTAATCATGTTGCAAATTTCTAGTCATAATTTTCAAGAAAACGATTTTTATAAACACAATTTAAAAAGTATTTTCCTTCTGAAATGTCTTACTAGCCATTTAAAATTTTAAAAAAATGAGTCTCCTACTATTGAAAAATAAAGTTTTCATACCTAAAGATGTACTTATAGGTAGGGAAAAAAAGCGGACCGACTCTTGTAGCTGATTTCAGAGCCTTGTGATACGTAAATAAATGTAAGAGATGTAACGGAACCGTTTGTTTTCACAAGCAATGCAAATTATGTGAAATTATTTCTCAATTCAAGCAATTTATCGACAGTAGAACAAATTTCAATACATTCCCTACTATCCTATGAATGCCGCTAGGCATGCGCAGTGGCTCATATCAGCAACTTAGATATTTTAGTCGGTCCGTTTTTTTCTCCTACCTGTACATATAGTCACATTAATGCACTACTAACTTAGCGTTGCTTTTAGTTACATTCATAGTTCACAATTTCAGCATTTTGAGACGCTTTGGCAACTTAAGGCTCCCGGCAGACTACTAAAACTTAGAAGAGAGCAAATCGATAAAAGTGGAAGTTTGTGAACCGTAGTTCGACAGTAAAGTTTCTGAAAATAGCTTTAAGTTGATTACAGCAGTGGAAGAGAGAAGAGAAACCAAAGAACAAGTCAACAATATTCTGCATACAAACTCAAAGGAGATTAATGAAACCAAGCACTGAGGCATAACTTGCCGTTTGGAGGAATATTACATTCTTTATTGTGTTGATTTCCTGTTCCTCTTCAAAGGTACTTAAGCAACGAAATGCTACCATTACCAGAATATGCAGAGATCAAGATAATTGGATTTAGCTTAGAGATTTGTACATAATTAAGAAGAAAAGTTCATTTATAAAAACTAACCAAGCAAACATAGGTACACACACACACACACACATATATATATATATATATATATATATATATATATATATATATATATATAAGCTTATATTTTAATTATGTGCTGCTGGGCTTGATTACAACTTTTCAATTCTTCCTTCACTTCAGGTATTATGTAAATATAGGCCTATCTCATTTATAGTAGGGCACAATTGTTGTAATTTATTTAAACAGATGGGCCTTAAAATTGTATTATTTTTCTTAATGCTCTTAAAATTGTATTATTTTCTTAATGCTTTTGAATACACTTGTTCCAACGTTCTACTAGTTTTGAATGCCTGCAGAATAAAAAGTCTTGGACTGAGTAGCAAGCCATCCACGAGACCGAGTTTTGAAGTATTGCTCATAGTCCGATCTCGCTCCTTTTGGCCACCTAAAGATGCATTGAGGGGGGTGTCGATTCACCTCAGACGAATCACCGATTTAAGCGGTGCACGAATGGCTCGCTGTTCAGTCAAAAACATTCTTTTCTACTGACTAGTGGAATGCAGCAACCAATATAATGAACAGCATGGAGACAATGTTGAAAACTAATACAACTGTAAGGTCTCGACGTTTAAATAAATTACAGTATATAAGTTGAGTAAATGCATTATGACTTGCTGCTCAGTCAAATACTATTTTTCCCGTGGGCTTCCAGAAGCTAGTTGAAAGTTGGAACAACTGAATTAGAAAAAACGGCGACTATGTTATAAATTGTTATTTGTGATACAAGTGGTAAAATTATTTATTTTTAGATGATAAATAAATAAATAATAATAAAGAGATGAAATGAATCCATAAGGGTAAGAGAAGCAATCCTATGAGCAAGATGAAATTATTTTACCATGTGTATCACACACTAATTTTAGACAGTTTTATTGTGAAATGTATAAATATTACATATTTTAACCAGAAGGTGCCTGCGGCTTCGCCCGCGATTATTTTCTCACCCGGGGAAAGGAGTCATGAAGCTACGGGGGTTGGGCACCCCTGTATATAGTATCTATTCTCAGTGCTTTAGTTGGGCCGGTACGCACCGGTACTGCGTACCGGTATAAAATTATTTTCCTTCTATCATACCGGGAAAAATATGTGCTCAGGTACGTCGTACTGGCAGTACAGGAACGATATTGTCCTAAAATACTTATTAAATATCCAATTCACGAGAGTGTATTTGTTAATAATGACAAACACTATTAAATTCGCAATAGATATGCGTTCTAATCTTCACCTTCGTGCGCATTTCTACAATAATTACTTTCTCCTTAGATTACATGTTGGCTATCCTGATAAGATGCTCGGTTTTTTAAAACTCTTTTGTATGAGGCGATATGGAAAATTTTGAAGTAAGGTGAGTACCCCCATAAAATATTTTCCAACTAAAGCACTGTCTATTCTACAGATCTATTTCCTTAAAATACCCAAAGTACCTATGTTTATTTTAAAGAAATTTAAAGGGAAATAATAAATTATGAACATAGCGCCATGATTCCTGGCAACTCCTACAGCACGACTGTCGGACATGTTGAATACTCAAGCCCTTGTAGGCGGTATCAGAATATGCAATGTCACTCTTAACCTCTAGCAACTAGCAGTTTCTAGAACCTAAATATAGCTTGTCAATGAGTTTTCAAGTCAATTAATGTCAATATTTCATTAAGTAATGTTAAAACCAATAGTCATGGGAAGTTTTGTAATATCGTCCATAAACATTCTATTCAGACAAACGTTGTTATTTATCATAGATCGCAACTCTACTATCCAATGGTCATAAGTTGGAATTATTCATCAGGAATGGGCCTGCAACCATCGCTAGTGTGCCTAAATCTTATTTTAAATGCTTATGAATCGCTCTGGCCCGAAATCGAACCATTAAGCCACGGTAGCTGAGGCACTCAGTCTTGGAGCTGTGGTGAAGAAGGCTACGGGTTCGAGTCCCTCCTCAAGCATGGGTGTTTGTGTACGAGTAGAGCAAGGGAATAGGAGACTCCCGAGAAATCATATATAAATTATTTCGGACAATTGGCTAAAGACCGGCTAAATTATATAAAAAAGAACCCATATACTGGGCACAGTTAATTCCCTTCAATACTGGCGTTTTCATTATACAATGAGTCCATTTTATGAGGAAACCTCGCATCACTGCCGCATTGCCGCGCTAGCATCGCATTGCATCGCAGTTGTACAAAGCATTCAAGCGGTTAGTTGCTTCGGTGTGTTGTAGACACACATAAGACATAAGACAATAATCAAAAATGTATACGGTTGAGCAGCGAATTTATTTGGTGGAATGTTACTTATTGAGAAATAACCATAGAATGCGCGTTCGGAGATTTTCTCGTAAATATCCCACGGGGGTCATTTTCAACAGTATCAAATAAATGGTGAGTAATAAGCCTCTACATGTAGGCCTATTTTGATAATAAATTGGTTGAGTTATTCTATTTTGTATTGTTTCTAAAGTCTTGATTTGCCGGTAGTAACGGAACACGGTCCCCGCCGGTGCAAGCACAACAGCGGGGAAAGTGTGAGCAGGGGCAACGCTGTTAAAAAGTTTCCGCATAAAATGGCCATCCTGTATAACTGTATTACAATAAATCATGCAAAGCCTCAATTTGGCGTAAATATAAGTCACAGCAGAAACATAACCCCCTCCTTGTCAGAAACATCACAAGAGTGCATCTTTGTATAGTTGAAAAGATGCTTTTCAGTACAAGTGTCCTGAGAAAAGTCTTTGGTTTATTTATTTATTTATTTATTATTATTTTGGGAGGAAAGTTTCAAGTTGGTTTATTTTCTTGACTAAATGTTACACAGTTGCTATATGAAAGATTTGTTTACAATTTTTCCACAATACTTTTTCAGACGCCAGCCGAATGAGCCCATGCTAGTAGTCCGGGGGCAGTTCAGAAATAGGAATAATTACATTAACTATAATAAAAAATAATTATATATTTTTTAGCTACTTTTTATCCGACTGAAACTTCTATTTTTCTTTTTTCTTCTACTCCTCCTCTCCCTCTTCATTTTTATTTTTTTGAACTTATTTAATGTTCCGTGTTCGTTGAAATGTAAAAAAACAAATCTGTTCGTGCTACACTTGAGCAGGAAGAATCAGCTCGACACAAGACTTCCTCCGACGATATTGCAAATATTAAGGAACAAAACAAGGAGAAGTGCAAAGGGTAGAGAAACAGTGCTCCATTTGTATTTGCATGTGGCGGGATCCCTGAATAAGTCACATCCCGATTTGCTACCATCAGAATTTAAATCTATAATGTCAAGCGTTAACCATGAGGGCTTGTCGAGTCTTAAATAGGTGTTTTTATTAATGATACTCTATTTAGGTGTAAATAAGAATTATCATAGGTAATACCACGAGAGTTGGATTTATTAAGGCTATTCCATGAATTAAAATGTAACAGATCATACAAATCATAATTACTTTCGTGCTTTGTTGTATAAAAACAAAACTAACAGCTGCGAGATCACGGCATACTATGAATCAACCATTCATGAATCGATTCGAGTTACCATGTCCATGTTGTGACCAGTGCTACGATTCGAGTTACCATGTCCATGCTGTGACCAGCGCTATCAACGGTGCATATATGACATAGGTAACTTCATTCAGGTAAGCTAAACAGCAGAACAGAATAAAAGCACACGAACTGGCTTGCACCGAATTGAAATTGTGTTTTTAATCGATGTACATTTATATTATTTTAATTTCCAAACAAGTTATGGTGTAATAGATAATCTGTTTTCGTGCTGTTAGGCCTAATAGCAGTATGTGATGTATTAATCACTGCACACTGATGCTTTCGTGTCCAGTAACGATCAGACCATTTTACCCGATAAAATGCCATCCTCGCGATTCCTACAAGAATATTGCAAGATAAACGGCTGTGATTGGTCTATATCCGAGGAATTGCTAAACATTATTCGTCAATACAGAACACGCGGCGTATGAGTGGAATAGTGTATAAAGTGCTTAGTAAAAAGAATACATGTTATCTTACATTGCTTAATTCAGTACTTATTAGCATAATAAAATGTGAATAATTAACCTGTATACCAATTTCAAATCATTGCATTACCTAGTTTCAGAAGCATTTAAAATTCACCTGAGCACATATATCGGCGATTTCTTGTCTATTGACACAAAATTCACAATATTGTATTAATAAAAACCTATGGTAAAGAAATTTAACCAATTCTAGATGTATATAAGCTATGTATGTGGGGTCCCGAGACGTCTGTAGCCGATCATGACTAATTGATGGTCCCGATCTATATATAGGCATCGATTACTCCGGCTATCTTTTATAATAGAATAACTCTAGCATGACGAATCTAATTTTACGAACAAAAGTGGGCGGACCTATTCTTCAGTTAACTGCCAGAAGAACCACTTTACGTTACATCGATTTCCCATACTGTTTTTTCTTGGAAGAGAAGGGTTTCACAATGGGATCTGCATTATTGGGCTTAAGATCTAGATTTAGATTGCAAGCAAATTGTTTCCTCAGGAAATAAATTTACGCAAAGAAAGCCAAATAAGATATCTAATTTTAGCTCATTCGTTCACACTAAACTGAATACCAGGAAAACATCTTACAAGATACACTTGTGTACTCCTTTTTTGTTTCACAGTCTGGCAATGTGTAAATGGCCGCATTGTAGAAATGTGCATTCAATCGTTTCAGCTTCAAACAAAGTCTAAAACCTGATTAGTTAGTTTAGGTAAATTCCGCCTATATACCACTAATATTAAAAACAAAAAGCTGAAGTTTATATGAGAAAAAGAGAATAACTAAGAATATGATGTAAATTTGGCTCTTATTGTGTATTATGAAAATACTTATTATATTAAATTAGTTCATCACTTAATAAGATAAAATATTAAAATGACATTGAGTCAATGTATTGTCAAACTAAAATATTTACATTAATCAGTAATAAAATTATAAAATTGATCTTGTCACTTATTATTTAAAATATAGCATAAATTAGAACATATATGAACTTGAACTGAGGCATTCACATATTTGTCAATTGTTATAAATTATCGTACAGTGTTTATGTGTGTCACAAATATTGTACTCTTTAGATGAGATGCACTTGGCTCCTACTTCTTGTATTTAGTGCGGCTCTTATTATTATTATTATTATTATTATTATCATTATTATTATGAAAGTCAATTATAATATTAGGCGGAATTTACCTAAACTAACTAACTACACATTATACCACTGGAGAAAATGAAGCTAATCAACTAAAACCTGAGTTTATGGAAAATATGGGTAGCATATAATTACCTTTCAGATATTTTCTTGAAAAATATGTTCCAAATGCAAGTTATAGGCCTACACAGTTAGTGTACGGAATTAAAACAAAATCGTTAGTTCTTCATAAAGTATAGAAAAAACAAAATGTTATTTATGTTGAGTGGTAACAAGTTACGTCGTCCGTTTGTTTCTTGTTGCATTCCCGGAAGGCAATTAATTTAAAAATTCGATTTGAAACGATTTTTCTTATATCAAACTATTTAGATCACAGACTGTTTCTAGGATGTAGGTGTTTCATATTATTCATTGGAAAAAAAAAAAACTATAAACCCTGTTTTACCCTTAGGTACATTAAGGTTACATTTTTCCATTTAAATTTGTCTTAGAGCCACACAACTTTTTAAAGTGTATAATATACATTTACACAGTTCTTGCTCTTCAAGTTGTAGCAGAAAACTTAAAATTTGATCACCATATTTGATAAGCCTACAGAGAATATGTGCCGAATGTCTAAAAATCTGGGAGCCTCACATTGCTGGAACCCCCTGGGCCTCCAAGGCCTATAGGGAACACTTTTACAGAGAATACAGCACTAATTACAACACATTATACAGAACTGGATTAATAATAGCTAAGGAGAACAATATAATGTTATAGATAACTAGGTATTAAGAATACAGAATGAGAATAATTATTACTGAATAATTTAACTAACCAAAAAGTAATTTAGAAAGCGACTTGTAGTGAAGTTTTCTTTTATAAATGCTATTTACAAAGGAATTGGAATACTGAACTGATATTTTGCTTGAAAGTACATTTTAAGTGGGACAGAATAACAGTATTCTATTTCAATTATTTTCATTTTCCAATTTAGCAGATTCTATTGTTTCAAATATACACAATATTCTATTCTGCTCCGTAGTAATACAAGTTGGTATGCCTATCTTTCTCGCCAAAATGATAGACAATGAAATAACAGACGTTGCACTGTTTGGCTGTCCTCTCCACATTTACATGGATAATAATTTTTAATTTCAAAGCTATGTAAATAATTAAAATTGTGTGGGTATAAATTAAGCTTCTGTTCTGAACGCGGGGAAGACCACTTTTCGTTACAGAAGCCTCATTACGCGTGATCCATTGACGGTACCATTTGTTTATAATAATAATAATAATAGGAAAATATATTTTTAGAACTTGGGACATACAACAAAAATTCTGATGTGTAACACATAACTTCCTTTGCCCAAATAAAAGTTTTCTTCACGGTATAATTTAGTATGTTTGAGATTCTCTTCAAATAATTTGGTTGTAAAAATGAAGACAATTTCCTTACCGCTGTCCCCGAAGAATACAGAATTCAAATAAAATCTGGTTAATACACTCATGTAACTTTCTACCCTAAACATGGGCAATGCACCTTTCTCACTTCACATTCTCGAATAGAATAAGGCCGTAGAGCAGCGTTTCTCAACCTTTTTGAACCCGAGGACCACTAAAATGCCTAAACAATTTTACGGACCCCTAATTTTACATCCCATTTTTAAAAGAAGGCCTATATTCTTAATATTTGGGGTATTAATTATAGGTCATTATAACGAAATATGTTGAAAAATTTTATTTCTTTACTTTCCACTTGCTTTATATTTTTGAATTATGTCAGCCGACCATCTGCACCATCTTCGCGGACCATCAGTGGTCCGCGAACCATAGGTTGAGAAACGCTGAGATAGAGCATGCATTCAATTGTTTCAACCTAATGCAAAGCTTTATTGTTCACCAGACAAGACTGAAATCTCTCAAACAGTGGGTAGTTTATAGCTACCTTCAGAGAATTTTTGCTAAAAAAAAAATCTTAATGTAAGGTGGCATTAGAAGGAAGAGCAAGTCATCGCCAATCTTCATATCACATCCCCAAAAGATACCAAACCCAAATACTTTTGTTGTTTACATACGATTTTTCGTCCTGGAGCTTGGCTGTTCACAGACACACAGACACACACGAAGGCACATACACAGACATGTTTTTTTTATTCAGGGGACCTCAAAACATGTATTAATGTTAAAAAAACTCAACTTCGAATTCCGGGGTCGAACACAATAGTTCCTATACTACCTATGGAACATGCAGAGGATGTAAAAACATACCAAAGGGTGAAAGAAAACATCATGGACAAAGCTGTGAGCACGTGAAAGGTTTACATGGATAAAACCGCAGAAGCGAATTAGTGACGTAGGCTGACGTCATTGATCGGACACTTCATGTTACAGTTCAATAACTGAACATTGCACTGCATCAGGTCAGATACTACACTATACTTCCTAATGAAGTCAGTTCAAAGTAACTGTTTTCTATTAACCAAGTGGTATTATTACACCGAAAGTGCACACGAAACAACCAGCATGAGAAGAATTTCACAGTAAACTAAAAGAACCGGATATTATAAGAGAAAAATTCGTCTGACGCTAGGATTCGAACCCATGACCTTTGTCTTTCCAGGCTGTAGCTTTACCTACTGAGCTAGCCAGAGTTCGATTCACAGCTCCAGATGGAATCTCTTTCCTATGACTAATTTACCCTTAATATCTACCTCAATGAAAAACCTATACGCCATCTAATATTTCAATATTTCAGACATTTCAAACAAAAACTGTATGGGTATCTAACTCAATCAGACATATCGCTTTGTACATAAGAAAGTAACTATAACTGGTTGTAAATAATTAATCTAAAAAAACTCATAAGTGCTAGATTTAATTTATTTATTATTGTAGAGTATTTTTGTAATTGTGACAATGGTTACTGCAATTGTAATTAATTATTTTTTTATTGTAATTTTTTATAACTTTACTTTAAGTGATATTTTCTTACTGTATTTTTTCTTGAAATTTTTGTATTGTTATTGTAGTTTTTTTAAATTCTGGTTGAGAGGAAGAGAAGATCCGATGGTCTATCTCTATGAGGCTAAATAACCTAAATACTTTAATTTTACTTTTTAATTTAATTTTATTGTGAGGTACACTAATGAGTGATTTTGTGACCGGGTTTTATCTGTTACCGCACAGTAACATTTAAGATGGGAATATGTATTCATGAACCAAATGAAATGTCCAGCTTTGCTCATCTAGGGGCATACCTTATATTTTTTTATACTAAATTAGGAAATTATACTAAAATTAGAAATTAGACATTAAATAACTGTTTGCAAGGGGGAAAAAACCATTAACATAATCTCACGGCTCTGAGCAGGTATATATAAAGAAAAATTGCATAAAAAATTAATGGAAACTTTTCTTTTAGTATACTAAAGAGCAAAATGCATTAAATTCGAGAGACTTCTTCTGCTCCGTCATCTTCCAGGAGTGCCAACCGTCGCATATTTCACTTGGGTCCTCCCACACAATTCCACGGGCATCCAGAGTCTCTCAAACCCCGGAACATTCCGGGAACTTAGCGTTATCCGGCCAGGAAGACGCAATGCTAAGGTTGGGGAAAGTTCTTTGCGAACTGTATAGTGTAGCTTTACCAGGGTTCGGCGTAGGGTCATAAAGTTACGAGACTGAAGTTCGCAATGCACGGAGTATAAATAACGTCATGGCAAGTGGCATGAGACTGCGCAGTATGCTTCATAACAAAGTTCATTATTTCACGTTTCTGGTTGGCTTAGGTCCATACATACTATACTTAAATCCTGTAAGTAAAGAATCCATTGTTTCCTATTTATTTTATTTAATTATTTCAGGATTCATATTAGTGTTACTTCTGCCATTTTGCAATTTACAGTACTGAGAAACATGCCGAAAATTGAGGGCACGAAGCGTTCTCTTCATGCGGAACTTAGAGAGATTTAGATGTGAAAGGAAACAACACTGCATTTTGCAAATTGAGCACAAAAGATATATGGACAGGTAGAACTCGATTGTTTGGAAAACACCGTGAAAGCAAAAGGTACATGAAAATATTAAATTACACATTCAAGGCAATTCAATATCACAATCATACGTTCAAGATTAAAGGGAATGTAATCGTCATTTACGTATAATATTGGTACACACCAACATCACTTTCAACAAGGTTGAAAATAAATATTGTGATAAGTTTCTTGAAAAAATATGACTAAAAAATTTTCTAGGGAGTCGACCGTAAGAAAAATTCCTTAAGAAGACCTTGTAATAACAATCGCTGAATCAGATTAGAAAAGTGGTGCAAGATCAGAAGTCATGGGTTGTGTGTGTGTATTTGTATATATGTAACTTATATATTTGTGCATATATATATATATATATATATATATATATAATTGAAACACATAATGATAAGCAAATCATTTCTAAACTATTCGTGTAATGCATGTATTTATGACTGTAAATGTGAACAATTATTTTGTGCCCTACCATGACTGAAAGTTTACATGTTGATGGAAATATGGTATTCATAACTAATTACACTACAATAGCTCCGTGGCGATACATCCCTGAAGGGATGTCGAACTGGCTTTGCTCGGTCAATTATCGTACGATAAGCGATGGAATAATATTACAATCCGTTCTCCAATATGGCGTAAATTTGAACGTAACTTGTCTTGATCTACCATCGAAATATTACTTGATTACATGTAATTTTCATCTTTTTCATTCTATGACCATCACATCTCACAGTTTTAAGAGACTCAAGTGTAAGAACAAGCAATAAAACAGGCTAAGTTAATGCCGTATTGAACATTAAACTCTTCCTGTTGTTCTTAATTTGAAGTCATTTGTTTTTATAGATAAAAGTCTTAGGAAGTTTATGGTAGCACTTAAGTTGTGACATAACTCGAAACTTTCTAACCATGGCCAGTCATATTATCTTGATAATAAGATGCTGCATACATTGAAAGTAAAAACAATGACACATTCTATAACCCTTCCTCAATGTTTATACAGTAATTTAAGTGTAAAAAATGTAGTAAAAGTATACACACAAGATAGTAAGAAGTCTGGTTCCACTTATCTTGCCTGCTTCCTGATGGTAATATTATATATAAAACTGAAGGGAATTTTGTAGCCTATTATTTAAGATTAGCTTTTGTAAAAGGTTCTTTTTGCGTAACTGTATGATAACTGGGGAAGTATTTTATAATTATGTCAAGCTAGGAATGAATTAGTTCCATACATTATCATTTTAAAGAATTTTTATTTTATTTACTTGCTTGAGCTATTGAATAAATTTTGTTTCGTTATCTAATATTAATTTAATTTTTCAAAATAGAAATAAATATCATATTGGCTTATCGCAGGCACCAGATAGCTAGCACATACACAGCTTGAAAGTAAATGTCAGCAAATCTAATCTTAAGTTAATGGAATAAAATATATTTCGTTCAAACCAGTAAAATTTCAGGCAACGAATATGTGAAATCTTGAACAAGTTGGAAACACTTGATTTTTTCCTTTTATTCTTTTTTATAATGCTCAGGCATTTATCTTTCATAATCTAGTTATATTCTAGCCTTTTAAATTATTTTACATGATGTCTAATTGGCGGCTTACTAAAAAGTGTGATGATTTAAATGTCCAATATTTGTGTTATTTTACTCTGTGTTTATAATACTGTCACAGCAATATTACAATTATTTATAATAAAGCTTCTATGTCATTAGCAGGGCCCGGATTCTAATGACATGTCATGTTTTTATTAATGATGCATAGACATTGTCAACTTGTAGATAAATCCTAATCATGACCTCTAGATTATAGAAATACATTTTTATTACGTCATTTTTTGTCATTTTACGCAATTTTATATTTTTAGGGCATTTATTTCAATTTTAGGTCATTATTTTGTCATTTGCTTCCTTATTTAGTCATTTTCATGTATTTACATTGAGTGTATTAACTTTTTTTCTTCGCTAGCGGTTCTCTCTTTGAAGTGATATTTGTTTAATGCAAGAAGGAAAAATTCCGTGTTGTCATGTCTCAGTCGGCAGACCACAAAAGGAAACGCCGAATTTTGACTCGCCAGTGCCTCAGTGCCAGTATAAATTTCTATGTCATTAGTATAATTAGTATTATTTCCTATCTACAAAATTTGACATAGGCACACTGTAATGTAACGTTCACGAATATATACGCATTGTGGGCGGTGCTGCGATAACCAGGCTCGTGTTACATTACAAATTGAATCTTTCAATACTCAGTTTGCTTATAGTTAACCCTACCGGCGTATTCACTGAAAGTTTCCAACTATTTTTCTTTTGCTGCGTTGCATGTTTCTCCCCATTATAACACCATGTTTATATTTCTTTTTCCCGGTTTTCATTTTGGGCCCCCTAGGATCTCGGGCTCCTCGTGGAGTCTGCGGGGCCTTCAGTTAAGTCACTGACTGCCGCCGTTGTATTTTATCCTTATGAGATTCTCTACATCTGAACAGTGTAGCCTTTTTAATTTGTTTTGCAGGCTTATTGTGTTTATTTTACAGTATAGTCACTCTTTAGATTACCTCTTTCGAATAAATTACAGACACAATGACACTAAACTGTTCTTTCAAAGTTCTAGTTTCATCAAAGAGCTATGAGGGAGAGGATACCTAAATGAATTAGTTCGATAAAAACAAAGCGTGAATGAAAATTAAGGAAATTGGATCAAGGAAAGAAATAAAGTTGAAAAAAATTAGATTGGAAAAGGCAAAAAGAACTTATGTAACAAAGAACAAGATCAACTTGACAACTTCACCCCATCCGGTTATTCTGAATAAAAGACTACGAATTGCAAATTACATCAATATCAATAAAGAAGAGGCAATTAGCCTTTTTTTTTAATCCGTAGAACTCGCTTGTACTAGCTAAAAAGGGTGGAACCGTTTCAGCTTTTGTGCTTTTTTACTTTTCCGTACAATCCATGAGACATATTTTCGGCTACGAAAGGAGAAAATAGAAGTATTTATGCATGTATTTCTAATAGAGTTTTCAGGGTACAAAAAATAGTACGAATAATCTGTAATATTCCAAGATTCGAAAGCTGTAAACAATATTTCAAAAAGTTAAGCATTATGACGTTACCATGTATGTACATGTTCTATGTTATTTTGCACGTAAAATCGTTCATTAATAAATTCACAACAAATTCAGCAATACATTCTCATAATACAAGAGGAAAATCGAATTTAGCCTTAATCAGTCACAATACAAAATTATTTGAAAATTCTCTCACACATAATGGAATACAACTTTTCAATAAATTACCTACCTACCTACCTACCTACCAAAATTAAAGAAATTGAAAATTTTACCAAATTCAAGACTCAATTATCTGCTTTCCTATGTAATGAATCGTACTACTCTGTAGATGAATATTTGTGTTATTAGATGGGTAAATTGTATATGTATTTATTATATTAATTAAGTTAAATTATTATTATTGTATTATTATTGTATGATTATTATTGTATGACGTGTCCCATATCATGTAATGATATATTGGACGAATAAAACAATTCAATTCAATTCAGTGTAGGCCTAACGATGTAACATTTGATAAAGGTTTTAACTGTAGCTGTAAGACGACACTACACTACTGTAAAAAAGATAAAATTTCACATCACAGAATATCATGGCTTGTATATAATTGTAAACTTAGAGGGAAGAGAAGCAGTGGACGCCCTGTGAAGAGGAGGGAATAATTAAGTGTGGACGAAACAGGCTTTTTAGCCTATTCCCTGGATTGATGATGATGATGATGATGAAGTTTTCTAAAAACGCAAGGAGGTGATATCAACTTCTGAATATTAGGTTTGTTACTGCATAGAATAGACATTTCAGTGTGTTATTGCCTAACGATCGGCTGTTCGACAATAAAGTCAGTTTAGATCCAGTATAACTGGCAAGGAAATTCAAAGTTTTACTTCCTACTTCTTTATAAAGAACAGCTATTTTAAGGTCGTTAAAGGAGTCTTGGGTATTGAAACTTCGAAAATCTGGTAATTTTGATGTCTCAGTAGGTCGTTTTGATCGTACGAACTTATTCGCTTCATCCACTTTGAAATCTCAAGTCTCCAGAGAGTCTAGTCATTCAAAGCTCAGCAAATAAAGTTTCTCCTGAAACTTCTCTTATATTCGACTCTTCGTAATACCACAGAAAGGTAATACTCTGTTATTGCTTTCTTAATGTTAGTTCTTTCTGTAGGGACTTCGAATTCCATCATTAAAATTTAAAGTAGCCAAGCAAAGGAAAGTCAAAGTAAACATGACATCTGTAGGATTTAGAATGAACTCACTTCGAGGCGTATGTAAGGGAAACAGTAGGCCTATGAGGCAATAAATTAAATTATAAAATTATAACAAGTTAAATACAAAATTGCAAGTGGGCAAGTAACCTGGCCGCAGTGCTTTAAATAAAACCTTTTATAAAGACATTTACGGTGCGTACAGCGGTCAGGAAAATGATTAGGCCTATTAGGTTTGTTCCCAAAGTAAATCCCTGTCACGGACCACGACGCATGAGCAGATTGTAACAGACATCTGGCATCTGTGACATCTGGCAGGAAACAATTAAAACTTTAAAACTGACGTCATGACAACTGCGACTGTTTACTCTTCACAGGCACTTATATTTAATGCGAATATTTCTCTGAAGAAGGACACGATAGAATGTCCGAAACGTTAGAAGACACTAAAAACACGACGCGGCCCAACCCGGATAGCCAGTAGGATACAATCAGTTTATGAACAATAAGCTTGACAAACCAGATTGCCCTCTCTTCTCTTGCTCGCAGGGGCTTATATTAGTATACAATAACTTAATTGATGCTAATTAGTAATACATATTTTAATTTGCATTATATTTTGTAATAACTAAGAATGTATTTGTTTAGACTTTCATTTTTTATTTCTTTATTTTAGTCATTTGTATTATATATTCATATTATTCAAGTACTTATGTTCGAATTTTTTCTTTGTATTTAATGTACGTTTCTTGTATTCCTGTATATAAGATCATTTTTAATTTATTATTAATCATTATTATTATTATCATCATCATGTATTTCATGTTTTTGCCCTGGCTGAGTGGTAGAGAAGGCCTTATAGCCTTAACTCCGCCAGGTTAAATAAATAAATTTAAAAAATTAAAAAAAATTATTACAGTGGGCCTACGATGAATTTTATGTTGTTGTTTCTAACCCTTTTTATTGCTATTTTAAAACTGTATAGTGTTGTTTAAATGTTGTTTAATAGGCAAATGTTTATTCACTTAAACCAAGACTAGTCATTGGTCCGGTAAAAATAAATAAATACAATTTTTAGGCCTATGTTCAAAGCGGGGCTTTCGGCGGACCGCCCCTCCCGCCCTCAGCTTGGTACGCTACTGCCAAGCCGAAATAAAAACTATGAGCTAAATAGTCCACTGATTTTCAACTCACCTGCACCGACGGAGCCAACAGGCCAACACTGCGAGGAGTCCGAGTCCGGTGAACAAGAGCACCAGACCCACCTGAAATCACAGATTTATATATTTTTCAATTTACTGTTTCATAAATAAAACATAAATACGCAGTTCTGATGCAATCTCTAAATATATAAGAGGCTTTGTCCTGACTGACTGAATGACTGATTGACTGACAGAGAATCAACGTAGAGCCTAAACTATAATAGGTAGAGACTTGGAATTTTCACAGTACCTTCGTTTCATAATGTAGGTGCTCACTAAGAAAGGATTTTGAAAAATTTTGATTTTAAATGCCAAAAATGTTTGGCATGTTTTTGAGTATACTTAATCCCTTTTTACACAGAATTATGAAATCCAAATCACAGTTGGCATGGCAACATATTGTAGCCAGTGGGTCTCAGATGGGTTTGGAAATACATTCTGTTTAATTTCATCCCCAAAACTGGTTTATGGTAACATGAGAGTGAGAAATAAAATATTCCGCAAAGACAATACAATTTAATGTTACCGAAATTTCTGTTTCTTCTTATTTGAACCCCTACCAGGCTTGCTGTGTACTGTATAAGTGATGGGATGCAAAATTCTACATCCTCTATGAGTCATAAAAAGCTATATGAAGCGTTTTCTGAGGGAATAGTTTGAGTGTGATAAGTCGTTCTACCTATTTCAAATTCTAAATACCTATATAAGGACCTAGAATTTAACAAAAAAACGAAAGTCCTTCATAAGTTAATTTCCAATTACAAAATAAAAAACCCGGGCGACGCCGGGCCTTTTAAGCTAGTGTAATATAATAAGGAATATAATTCTATTAATGATTTTGTTGTAGACCTGCATCAAGCAGAACATTCATCATAAGTAGGGGCGGATTTCTATGACATTTCATATTTTTCCCCTTTGCATTATTTCAGGTTTCTGACTAATTTAAACCAGATTCCAAGCAACCTGGTGAAAATGGAACGGCTTTTATTGTGCACGTAACTGCATATTTAGGAAATTTTCGACTATTGTAGCATATTTAGTATGAATATGTATATTTAGGTCACATTTTTGGCATATTTGTGTGCATATTAAAGAAATTTTGAAGTTTCATATCATATTTTGTAAATTTTGCATTATAATGATACTTTTTGAGAATTTACAGATATTTTAAATAATTAACATTATATTTTAATAAAATGAATATTGTAATAAAACTTAAAAATATATACACATTGTGTAAGTGGTAAAGTCACATTTTAAATTTTATTGGTCATATTTTAATGTTTTTTAGGTCATAAATGCATGCATATATCCTATTATTTAGGTCATAGAAATCCGCCGCCTAATCATAAGTTATGATATAAGGCCCGGATTTTTAGGCTTTTATAAAAGATATTTTAGGCTTTTATTTTCATGGAATAGCCCTTTTTAGGTTTTAAACAAACGATGTTAGCCGTCTTAATAAAACACTAATATTAACAGCGAAAATTGTATTATAATTTTGACACAGACCCTCCTACATTTTTCTGTCGTCGATCGGTAACTTGCTACTTGAAAGTTGAAACGACAATGGAATACTTGCAGATTTCAAAGTATTGAAGACGGCTCAAGTTTCATTTCCTGCGACGGTGAGGCGGCACATTGTCGAGTTACAAACACAAGGGACAAAGTGACATATAGGCCTTCATTGTTAATTTCAGTGCGTTTTATAAATTTATTTTTATTATGTATTTTCTTAATATGCACAAATTCACATATTTATTTCCCTTTGCATTAATAAGAATATCTATTTTAAAAACGTATTCTTCATCAAAAGTCCTAAAGCGCCTAGTTTTTCAGAAAAAGTCCTAAAGCGCCTAGTTTTTCAGGAAAAGTCCTAAAGCGCCTAGTTTTTCAGGAAAAGTCCTCTTTAGCTTCTAGTTTTTCAGTAAAAGTCCTCTTTAATCCCTTTTAGGCCCTTCAATCCGATCTAGTGTTTTACCGTATAGGCAATTCTACTCAGGTTATTCCAGAGAACTCCGTGTAAGAGAAAACAGAGAGGATTTTCACGAGAACTTATCGATTGTACTTCTGTTGTACTCTTGAGGATTTGGTTGTCACATCTGTTAGTCTTCCGCTAGAAGATAATCCCTCCTAGCGCTTCCCTGGTTTTATCCTGCAAATACGTACTAGGATCTGTTTTACGTGACCCCTGACATGCGTTCCGCTCTTACGAACGGTGTTAGTTTAAGTAAACGGTAACCACAGATAATGATGACGCTAATAATAGTTTGTATTATTTTTATTATAAATATAATAATGCAATGTAAATAACACTGTTAATATTTATATTCTTCATAAAATAATATTTTCAGGGTAATCGTAGAGATGTTATACTGAGTGTCCCCGAATCGCCATCCACTTTGTTCGAATAGGCAACCCAAATAACATCAGGGAGGAAGGTGTAGCAGGTATTGTGGAGAATGATTATGTATTTTTTGATGTAACAGATTATTTGTAAATCCGATTAATCAGTAGAGCTTATAACTAAATTATACACAACTGTTCCTATTAAATAATGTTTCATTACATGTAAGAAGTCCATCAATTATTCAAATATTTTTCTTTTTTATCTTTTATCCAGTACAAATAAACATCAGCGCATCAGTGATCTAACCAAGAAAAGAAGTGTGGAATGGATAGGCCAGTTGAATGATAGATGCCTGCGTGTAACTTACTTGCAGTCTTTCTCTCTGGACCCTCAGGATGCTGTAGCTCTGTTGTCGTGATGTGATGCCGTGATGTTCCAATCCCGGCTCGTACCTGTTTGTTCTATTGCCCGACTTAATTTTCTCTTATCTCAGGGACAGCACGTTATAAGGAAAGCGTTCAATGGAAAGTCGTTATAATTGGGTAAGAGCGAAATTTATTCCAATGCGAATTTCTATGCACAGTTACAATATAATTACAATACTCAGAATATTAATTTACTCTCTTCAACAAAGTGTTACGTCAATACGCGGCTTCTTGTTAATTGCTACTTTACTCAGACTCTACTGGTATATTACAAGGATTGCTCTTCCCGGACTTTAACTTTGACTAAGTACCCAGCGACCCTCGACTGGACTTATAAATTCCGAGACTACTACCGGGATGTGGCCTACTGGCCTACAAAAACCACGCGACCGAAACCTCTGGAGCTCTCGGCTCTTCTCCCTGTCTCAAAAATCATCACCTCCCAAGAAGCTTCGTACTGACGTCAGACACACAAATTAGTCCCTCATTCTTATTGGTTATTATCTGCTAGTATTATTCCGCTAGTGCGGAAGAATATCGGAAATTAGAACCAAGCCAACGCAGATCTCTGAAGGTTTCCAATTCCCGGAACCTTAAACACCCTATTGTCCACCTAGTGTCGGAGCAGAGCTGGTTTATCCCCATCACACAATAAAATCGCCTCTTATCTGATGTTCTTTTGTCTACGTTAAAATTCTAGCACAATACCAATACACAGAATTTGCTCAAGTGATTGACAGCCTGCCTTTGTCTACTCAGACTGTGTTATTATTACAGTTATTTGCACTTGCTTTTATTCTAAAGTATTAATTTTCCCATTTCTTATAACAAAATTGATTCTAGTTCTCAAACTCTTAATAATTCTGGTTTATACTTATCTTTCCCAATGCTTAATTAATTTCTGTATAATATTAATAAAATGAAATGTTTTAATTAATTATTGTAGAACGTTATGGAATATGTCTAAAGGCATATTCCGCCTCAAATGCCTACCTGCGGGAGAGAGATTGCTTGTTTACAAGAATATCTCTATCGTAGGTATGCCCACGAATTAACAATGCCTCCACAAAACTTTAAAGTGACATCACCTTCTTATACATCACTCAAATTAAAATCGTAAAGTATAGCATACTAGTTAACTTCTTAAATCATTAATTTAAACTTCCCCTATTTGTTGTGTTGAAGATTTAACACTGATTTTCCTTGCAACTGATTGTAGGCCTTTGCATTTTCATCTGGCTCTGCCCTTATGCTAACATCTTATTACTAGTTATACCCTCTTATTACTATTTATACAAAATATATACAAGTTGGAACATTGTTCACCCAATGCCCTGTTCACCTTTCTTTCCATTCCGTATGTAGGCCTATTTTGCCTTTCTAGGCCTACCACCTCAAATGCCATTCTTGTCACATCCGGGAATTTATTTACACTGATATATACAACTGCACGTACACATAACAGCAAAGGTTCGATGAGTCTGCTTTAAACTGATGGTCGTGGAAAAAAAAAACAAAACACAACATAGAAAAAATGAACTTCGCAAAAACACGACACACGCATAACACTGCAACATTTTTAATGATGTCGCTAACAAGGTTCAATCAGTCAAGCTTGAATTAGCGCACCACTCGACTTATACCACAAGCACGCCACCAACACTATTTCTTTATCTATGACAAGAGAAAGGTTCGTTGAGTCTAAGCTTTAACTCTGTCACAGATCGGACTTCATCTCACTGTTGCTTTTACACATTAACATATGACTCTGAAATTCTGTATACTAGTGGTTACTTAAACTATTGCTTAACTATTGTACAGTCCTAACGTAGGTTATTCCTGTTCATGGTGTGAATTTACTGGGTGGGTGATTCTTTATATGGCTTGAGTAGTTGTTTATGGTATCTGCCAAAAATTTTACCTGATTTTACGTCTTGAATTTCATAAGTGTGGTCCCCAAATTTCTGAGTTATAAACCCTGGTCCCTTGAATAGAAGCTCGAGACGAGAATAACGTCCCCTTAATAGTGAAGACAGCTTAGTGTCCCTAATCAATACCTTATCATTGATTTGAGGCGACCATTTATGCTTGTAGCGCTTGGCCTTCTCCTTGCGTTTTGCTGCACGTGTTTTGATACGCTCGAATGCGCGTTTGCACATCTCAACATCGGTAAGAGGGCGATCTACTGGCAAAGCTTCAGGCAAGTTCACGATAATAGGTTCTGGATCCTGACCTGACATAAGTTTAATGGGAGCATACCCTGTGACCGGGCTGATAGAATTATTGATAACTTTTTCGATGACCTCACAGTGTCTAAACCAGTCTTTGTGGTTCTTATGTGACAAGATTCTCATGTACTGTGATACTTCTTTAATGGCTCTTTCACAAGGGTTCCCAGAAGCGAAGTAAAGTGAGCATTTGTAGGCCTTGATATTTAGTGACTGTAATGTATCCATAAACTTTTTACTAGTGTGAACTGTGGCGTTATCACTCAATAAACATTCAATGCTGCCGTAGTGTGGAATGAAAGATTCTGTGATTTTCTTGAGAATAGAATGGCTAGTTATCACTTTCATTGGGTATACTTTCACAAATTTAGAAAAAACATCGTACATAACAAAAATGTGTTTATAACCAAACGTCGAGGTAGGCATAGGACCATGGCTGTCTATGGCTACCAAAGCCCTAGGCCTATCTCTCACAACGGCGTGTATTTCATTGTCATACCTGACTGTCATTGGCTTAGCTTTCTGACACAAATCGCAGGTTGATGTCACCTGTCTGACTTTCCTTGCCAAATGCTTAATATAAAAATTGTCTTGTATCGTGAGTGAAACCTTCTCACACCCTGAGTGATTTAATGCCTCATGAAAACTAACAATTAATTCCCTCTCCATACATTTTGGAATATAAATTTTCCATTTTCTAACCTCTGTACCGTGAAGCTTATACAGTACACCTCCTCTCATACCGATGGTGTCATCAGCGCACTCCGAGATCTCTTTTGCCTCGTCGGTCAGTCGTTTTATGTCTGGGTCGGATGCCTGCAGTTGCTTAATTTTCTTAAACCGTTCTGAAATCTTATGATTACCTGACGCCTTAAGTTTCATTATTGCCACCTCATGGCTGGGTGCGGCCATTGTTTCTGGTAGCCCCTGAGTGAAATTCAAACGGGATAACAGGTCCCCAAAGATATTTTGGTCCCCTGCAATATGCCTAATTTCTATGTCATAAGACATGATTTCATGAACAAATCTAGAAATTTTTGAACTAGTGAGTTTACATCTGTTCATAAAACCTAAGCTGATGTGATCTGTGTACAAAATAATCTGTCTATTGAACACATATTGCTTAAACTTATTAAGCGCAAAGAAAATAGCTCCAATTTCCTGCTCTGTGACACAGGCGTTTGCCTCCAATCTAGATAGGCCTCTAGAAGCTGTGGCTATCACGTGCTTCTCGCCCTGCTCATCTATTTGAGTCAAAACAGCGCCATAACCTTTAGCTGATGCGTCTGTGAACAACGTAAAGGGCAACTCGTCCCTAGGCCTCTCCAAAAGCACTGAATGTGCAAAGGATTCTTTTACCTCCTCGAACGCTTTTTGTTCGATAGGTGTCCATTTAAATTTCACATCTTTGCGTAACAATTCTCTGAGCGGAGCTACTTGCTTTGCGTAATTGATTAAAAATCTACTCTGATAGTTCAATATTCCTAGAAACCTGCGCAACTGCTTGACAGTCTTAGGGGGGGGTATCTGTCTTATGCTGTCGACCCTTTCCTGATTAGGCCTAATGCCGTCTTCTGAGATCACATAACCCACGAACTCAGTTTGTTTCTTAAAGAACATGGTTTTCCCTGGTTTGACGGTCATTCCGTGTTCTCGCAGCTTAGTCAGAACATAGTCGATATGACGTAAGTGGGCGTCAAAGTCATGGTCAAAAATGAGAAAGTCGTCGACGTACTGTACAAGGAAGTCTTTAGTCGAGTCACCAAAAATATTATCTAAAGCTCTTAACAGGGCACTCCCGGAAGTAGATAGACCGAAGGCACAGCGGGTGTATTGGTACATTTTCCCATTATGCACGAAACCTGTGTATTTACGTAGTTCTTCAGCTAATGGTATTTGCCAGTAAGATGACGTAAGGTCAATTCCTGAAAAATACTTTCCTGCCTTAACTTTCCCCAGTAGCGTGTCAATGGGCTCAGGCCTAAAATTGTCTTTTTGTGTGTAAGAGTTAGCCTTCCGCGCATCTAAAGTAACACGTAAACTACCGTCTTTTTTAAGAACCCAGCAAAGTGCATTAATGTATTCAGACGTAGAAGGTTCAATAATATTTTGCTCTAGCATTTTATTAATTACCTCGTCAGCGGCGTCCCGCATAGAGATAGGAACACTTCTACATTTATGATAATAAGGTTGTGGATTTACTACGGTAAAAGTGTGTGTGTAAGTATTACATAGGCCTGCAACATTTGAAAAAGTGTCAACATTACGTACGAGCACCTGCCACAATTTATCTTTCTGTTCGGTATTTAACCCGTAACAGCGCTCCAATTCGCCACGTAATGTGTTTAACATTTCATGACTTTCACTTCCTGGCACGCGACACACCGAGTCTAACGGTGATCTTGGCCTAGATTCTTTCCTAGAATCGCCGTGAATATGTCTCAATGACACAATGTGGAGATTACACGCGTCACAGTCCAGTGACCCTTGTGTACAAATATGACCTAATTCAGGCTCAGCACTGTCATATGCACTGACCTCAACCAATTCTTGATCCCCTATACAAATATGTTCCACAAAAAATAACTCGCCATCCATATCTTTTTCTATCTCCAATCTTTTATCTGCAACCCCTGTGTCATTGTAATCTATAAATGGGACTTGTATTTCAACATTATTAACCACTGCAAATAAAGCCTGTCGCTTGAAATCTATTACTGCGTTCCATTCTAAAAAAGCATCAGATCCTAGGATAACATCTGTAGTTAATCCATTAATTACAAGGAACATTATTTCTACCTCAAATCTCCCCATTTTAACTAACAGTAAACATTGTTTTTTCACTCTCTCGCGTCGCTTGCCTACAGCGACTGAAAAAAATACTGCACATACTGGTAGTGACAAAATTCTAATTCCCATTTGTTCCAACCTATAATAAAAATCTAAACTGCACACACTTGAACTTGACCCGCTGTCTATTAATATATCACATTGCAAGCCGTATATATCTGCCTTAATTCTAGGTGGTTCAGCTATTACATCACGTCCAGTCTGTGTCAAAGGAATTTTCGTAGTGTCAGTAATGTCCCTAACGTCTTTCTGAGCTGTCATATAGTTGGTAGACCCATTTCTGTCAGTAGTATTCATACGACTGAGGCAATCGAGAATCTCAGGGTCCACAAGAATCTCGCGACTTAGTTTTCCGACGGCTGGTTTCCGCCGTTGCCTTGTGGCGAAGCCGACCTACTCCTATCATTATTCGGCTGAAAACTCCGGGCTTCCGGATTCATATTTCCGCCTCTAGTATCATTATCAGACCTACCTGTCGCCTGATTGTTGCAATTATTATTGTTATTTCGCCAGTTACATTGTCTATTGTATGGCCTCCTATAGAAATTGGCTCTCCAATACCCGTTTCTATATCCCCTATTTCGCAACCAATGCGGAGCATTTCTGTTATAGTTATTTCTATAGCCCTGATTGTTCCCATTGTTACTGTTACTAGGCCTATTATCGACCGTGAACATGTTAATTTGCCTATTGTTATTATTATTTCCCCTTTGGAAATTAGGCCTATTCTGAAATCCCCTGTTATTTTGTCCGTTCTGTCCCCTGTTATACTGGAAACTGTTCTGGTAGTTATTTTGGCCTGATCTGCCCCCATTATTGCCCTGATAGGCCTGATTATTTTGGCTGGAGTGAGGCGCAGCCGGTGCCTCCTGCCCACGAGATACATAATTAGGCCTAAAACCTTGTGAATTATTATTCTGTTTGTTGCTGCTATTCCCTACATGAAAGCTATTATTTTTGCCCCCATCCTGAGTGTAAGGTGAAGTTGCCGTAGCCTCAAATTTCGTAAGCAAGTCTACCATTTCCCCAAAATCCTTAGGCCTAGCCACTATCAAATTGTTTCTGATATGGTCCTCATAATGGCTTGCAGCGATACTCAAGACCTCGGAATCTTTAAGAGGAGGGTCTAACATTCTCCCTTTCTGAGCTATGCGTAAAAAATGATCAATCATCGTCACGCCCCCTTGTGGATTATATTTCCCCGTAGTAAGTTCGCTTCGAATTTTGTTTTTCTCGTTGTCATTCCAGTAGCGATGCATGAAAAATTTCTTAAATGTGTCATAATCTACCTGTTCCCCTAGTGTTAATTTTAGCCACTGAGATGACCTACCCTTCAAGCTTTTCTTCACCATTAACATTTTGAGTTCTGGAGGAATTGACTTTAATTTAAAGTAGTTATCGAGTTCAGTAAGATAATACTGAGGATTCATATTTTCGTCCTCATTGAAAATTGGAAATGGGATCTCGTTTAACAAGTGAACCGGAATGCCCTGTACAGTTGCATTCACATTTTGAGTAATACCATTACTGCTAACATTATTACTATCATGCGTAGCGATACTGCTATGCCGGACTGGAGTTGACATTCTTTCAAGTTCAATAGCATTTTCAGTTACAACCATGGTACTTGTAGAAGCTAAATTTACATTATTAACTCTATTCTCCTCCGGGATAACATTATCACTGCTCGAAGTGCCACTCATGCTGTTCTGGCAAATCGTTTCTATCTGTCTGTCATTTTGTTCCAGTTCCCTAATTTTATTTTGAACTAAGTCCATTTGTGAAGTTAAATTATCAACCCTGTCATTCACTGATTTGCTGGAAGATTCTACCACTAATTTAACCTGATTCAAAGTTGCTTCTAGGCTATTATTTACTGTAACATTGACCTGCTCGAGATTTGCATTCACCCTAGCGTTTTGTTCAGTTAAAGTTTGCTGTATTTTCTCTTGTTCCCGCCTAAGCTCGGTTTGAACATTTGTTGTGATTTCAGTAAATTTAGCATTAACTTCTGTCTGCAATCCCCTTACAGTATCTTCAAAATTATTAACTTTGTCGTGCATGTTCTTAAAACCATCTTCCATTTTCTGTTCTAAAGTCCCTATAAAACTTAGTTTGTTATTTACAGCTTTGAATTCTGCCTGAAAATTTTCTTTCATTTTCTGCTCTAAATTCCCCATAGAATTTAATTTATCATTCATTTCTCCCACTGTTTTTAATGTGTCATCTACTGTCTGCATTTTCTGCTCTAAATTCCCCACAGAATTTAATTTATCATTTACAGATTTAAATTCTTCCTGAAAATTTTCCTTCAATTTCTGTTCTAAGTTACTATTTACAGATTTTAATTCTTCCCTCAAATTTTCTTTCATTTCTGACATGAAGCTACTAAATAAAGATTTTATGTCCGTCGTGTCATTTTGAACAGCCTGCGCGCTAGTTGACGGACTAGGCCTAATTTCTTCCACCTCCATAGCTGTATCTGGCTGATTTTCGTCCTGAATTTCAATACCCTGGACATTTATTTGGTCGGCAGGACCCTCCAATAATACATCCTCATTACTATTTACAATTGGTGGCTCTACCTCGCCCTGAACCTCCATCTCCTGATTCTCCATACTGTCTCCAATAATTTTATATCTTAACTTCATTGAGCTAATTTACACTTAGTTTCCCTCTGCACAAAAATATACCCTGCTATGCTAACACATCTAGCTATAATATACATGTAAAACAATACCCTCAAAAACAAAATATATACACAAATATGAAATGTTTGTACTTTACAATTTTGGTGTGTTGCTCGATGAGTTGCTGGTCCGTGTGGCGGTGACTGAAGTCCCACTCGCCGCTGTCTGCTGCCGTCGATCCTCGGTAGTGAAGCCTCGTTGCCTCCCGTGCTGAATTTTCATTAATGTCCTATGCCATTAATGCTCGACACCCTCAAACGTTGGAAGCGCCATTTGGAATTGATAGGCCAGTTGAATGATAGATGCCTGCGTGTAACTTACTTGCAGTCTTTCTCTCTGGACCCTCAGGATGCTGTAGCTCTGTTGTCGTGATGTGATGCCGTGATGTTCCAATCCCGGCTCGTACCTGTTTGTTCTATTGCCCGACTTAATTTTCTCTTATCTCAGGGACAGCACGTTATAAGGAAAGCGTTCAATGGAAAGTCGTTATAAGGAAAGCGTTCAATGGAAAGTCGTTATAATTGGGTAAGAGCGAAATTTATTCCAATGCGAATTTCTATGCACAGTTACAATATAATTACAATACTCAGAATATTAATTTACTCTCTTCAACAAAGTGTTACGTCAATACGCGGCTTCTTGTTAATTGCTAGTTTACTCAGACTCTACTGGTATATTACAAGGATTGCTCTTCCCGGACTTTAACTTTGACTAAGTACCCAGCGACCCTCGACTGGACTTATAAATTCCGAGACTACTACCGGGATGTGGCCTACTGGCCTACAAAAACCACGCGACCGAAACCTCTGGAGCTCTCGGCTCTTCTCCCTGTCTCAAAAATCATCACCTCCCAAGAAGCTTCGTACTGACGTCAGACACACAAATTAGTCCCTCATTCTTATTGGTTATTATCTGCTAGTATTATTCCGCTAGTGCGGAAGAATATCGGAAATTAGAACCAAGCCAACGCAGATCTCTGAAGGTTTCCAATTCCCGGAACCTTAAACACCCTATTGTCCACCTAGTGTCGGAGCAGAGCTGGTTTATCCCCATCACACAATAAAATCGCCTCTTATCTGATGTTCTTTTGTCTACGTTAAAATTCTAGCACAATACCAATACACAGAATTTGCTCAAGTGATTGACAGCCTGCCTTTGTCTACTCAGACTGTGTTATTATTACAGTTATTTGCACTTGCTTTTATTCTAAAGTATTAATTTTCCCATTTCTTATAACAAAATTGATTCTAGTTCTCAAACTCTTAATAATTCTGGTTTATACTTATCTTTCCCAATGCTTAATTAATTTCTGTATAATATTAATAAAATGAAATGTTTTAATTAATTATTGTAGAACGTTATGGAATATGTCTAAAGGCATATTCCGCCTCAAGTGCCATAAAGATGTTCCTCTTCTGTTTTATATCATAAAGTCTACAACTTGACCAATTAGGGATTGCCTACTCCAAAATACGAAGCTTGCTATATTTTATCACTAATGACGAAATCTCAGATATTATCGCGAGGGAACTTATCTAGTGGAATTCAAAGTCACAAATCATTTATGAATATTGAAAATTAGGAAAGTAATTTCTCATCTTAAAGAAATATAGGTTATAGCTCTTACAATTTTTTTTACTTGGCTGTGACCTATTGGCACCCTTAACAGGATTCCCTCCCCCCCCCCCCGGTATACATTCGGCTACTAGTGAAACCAGAGAATATTTTAATTTATCCGCTTCATATCAAATTTTGTCTCATAAAAAAATTGTTAAAACTTTGGACAGAAATGGACTGGCATTCAAATATCTAGTCATAAAATATCCGAGGACTGGTGAGGCAAGTTGAAGGAACGAGTCTTTGTTGGCCCACAGATTTATCAACTTCACTAAGATGATATATTTGAACTAGTGATGCTAGCAAAAAGGCGTGAATTTCTTTTAGGGAAATCGCAAACAATTTATTGGAAACAAACTAATTGGAAACTATAAGGACCTTGTTATAAAATGCTGTAATGTCCCTTAATTACAGTTTTACAATCCCACCTGAATTGTTGTTTTCCTGAAAGTGAATGGATGTTAGCGATGAATATGGGGAACGTTTCCACCAACATATCTCGTTAATGGAATAACCAAGGAAAGAGGAATGCAAGAATGTTTGCTGACTCGTGCTGGACAGTCACATGGAATACTGGTGAACTAGATTACAAGAGAGAAGTAAAGAGAAAGCTTATTTAGTCAAATTAAGTGATCACGAATATGCAATACATGACATTAAGCAGATTTTCTTAGGAAATATTACTATTGTAATTATTATTATTATTATTATTATTATTATTATTATTTAAGCCAGAGCCAATCAAGCATTTTCGTTGTCATATTCGTGCTCAGCACAAGGAATTGAATAAGAAACGTGATTTTCATTCATGTAGCAAATAAAAATTCAAAATTTGTCGTCCAGTGTAGTTAATAAAATTTATTGAAAAAATCATTTTAATACGAGGGAGAATCAAATGAAAACCGCAATTAATTTTTTCCCACTATTTTACTGCAGGAAGAATGCTTGCTTGTACTATCGCCTCACTCATAACGTTGACGGGCGGCTCGCTTTGTTCTCATATTATAGTCCAGTTATTCATGGCATGGCCAGGCGGCTTCCTTTCGTTAGGAGGAAAAGTTTGCCGACAGCTCAACCCATGTTCTTTGTTTTTACCGCACCAATCAGCTAGTTACCCCAGCCAATCAAAATCTAAGAATGTCCTGTGACGATTTTGACAGCTACTCGTCAACTCCGCGTGGAGTGAAATGCGAGGTTGCAAGACAAAGTTACAGTAAACAATAACACGTGTGAATTGAATAAAGCGAAGGAAGAACTGAGGTTATTGATAACAATGAGAGAATATTGCAACGTTGCTTTTGTTTTGGAAAGGGAAAGCCAAGACCGATTTAGTCAGATTAATTAATATAAAGAAACACCGAAACCTTTGAAGCCGACTGGTCATGCAATGAATAACTGGACTATACAATGCTTGTTGTTACTGTAAAAGGTTTTCTCAAAAGAAACCGCTGACTGAATTCGTGTTGCCAATTCTCTCATTGCTCAATGTCATTGCCACGTAAGTGTTTTCCTGCATCTACATCTTCCCGCTCTGTTTACTAACACTGTGAAGTGTGGCAACTACTCCAATCGGCGGCGACTTCTTTGATGTTAACTGTCAACGAATTGAGCGAGGCGATAATACATGCTTGCTTGATTGCTTGCTTGTACTGCAGGAAGAATGCTTATGTTTCCGCTTGTACATTATTTTTCCGTATAATCCCCTCCCAGTTCACTTCACTTATGACATCTGATAGGGAGTGCTTCGATACCGCGTGAGAAAAAATATTTTGGTTGACGCTGTAGCCACTCGTGCATGGACGTCTTAATCAGACTTGAACTTCTGCCCTCCAAGGTTTCCTTTAATGGACCAAAGATGTGGAAATCTGATGGTGCCAAAGCGCAGAAGATTGCTGAGTGCAGGTGTTTAGCTTCTACATGATAATGCCCGTGCAACCATGAAAACCAAAGATGACATTCGCTTCAAGTGCCTCCCACATCCGCCATACTCGCCTAATCTTAAGTCACTTAATAAATGTTTAAAGTTTAACTTAGAAAATGTTTAACGTATGAAAATTAAATTTTAAAGCAAGAAGGCTAACTGTTGTTACTGATATTATCTGATTGTTTTACTTACAAAATTCTGAACACTGAATCAAAATGTCGAAAAGACAAACATGGAAAAAAGCAATCAAATTCGAGATGGGCATGTCTCACTTTTGCGTCAAGAACGTCAATTCATAAAAGTAGATTGGATATAAAATATTCGCGAAGCTCTTGTATACTAACACATTCGTAGCGCTTTCACATGAATTATTTAAAATGTCGAGACAGCTCCACATGGAAATGTAATCCATTTTAAGCAAAAGAGACAGATGTATCATTCTCTGCATTAATATATCATTTTTCACACATTAATCCGAAAGTGTATTCTAGGTATACACTTAACCACCGAAATTCACAATCAAGATTTTGAAAGCGATCATTGTCAAAAGATTACAACCACTTAAAAAACTTAGATTTGTTTTACAAATTATCTAACATGTTTTTTTCCACCTCTGTATTAGTGTTTTGAAAGACTTTGCTGAGTGTAATGCTGATTACAAATATTTATTTATTAGCGAAGATACATTGACGTAATGTCCTTGATCAGGCAAAGTTAAAAATAGCCACTGATTCACTGTTGAAATTGTTGATATTGTCTATATGATGAATGACTTGTTCTTCTTATTTGGAATAGCACCAAAGTAAATGGAAGGTGATATATTAATCAAGAATAACCATTTATGGTTGTAATAAAGAAATATATTAAAATTATTTTAGGTTTAAAATAATGTTCATGTTATATTATGTTGTGGTGAAATTCTTCCAGACGTTAAAAAAACACTTAGTTATATAAGTTGATAGTGAATCGTTCTGTAATTGACTTGTTTATTTTTGGACAGACGGACAATAGAATTCCACAGCAGTTACGGTAGGCCTATATCCATGCAACCCTAAAAGTGGGCCTATAGCGTGTTCTATATAAACATATAATCACGTTTTAAAAAGGTAGTAGGCCTACTTTACTTTACACCAGTCAGAGTAGATGTTTTGTCTGGCACACCCAGTACTGGAGTTATATGTTTTATATTTCATACACACAGCATCCAGAAACAAACGACCAGAGTAAAACCGCACAATGCAGAATTTATTCAGCCCTCTTCATGAAATGTGTGATTTGTTATACGCATACAATCTGGCAGCGAACACAAGTTTGCTTTACGGATTATGTGATTACTGCAAAGCTAACAGCTTTAAACTATACACCGTATTTGTTGACGGTGGAGTCCCGCAAATATAGCCATGGAAGTAAACTTAAGGTTTTAATTTTATTCTAGCAGACCCATGTAAATATTGCGCGTAATTATTATTGTAGTTTATCTAGTCTATCAATACCTAATTTTAGCCATACTCTTAATCATAGTGAACCATAAATATTATTCAATTTTGCCTTAATTCAATAGAAAAAAATAAGGAATCCGAAACAAACGAAATGTTGTGGAAAACCAAAATTAAGGGGATAAAAATCTGATGTGAAATACACATAATTTCCTCTGCCCAAACAAAAGTTAGCCTCTTATTATAGGCTAATATATTATGTACGACATTCTCTTCAAGTAAATTGGTTGTAGGTTCAGGATGTACTGTTATTTAACGACGGGATGTATTGCAACTTAGGCATGTAAGTATTCATTAAATTATATATAATTTTTATTTCACAAAAATTAACGGCTATCTAAAAACAGTGTACGATACACATGGTAAAGCGATTTAATTTTAATCATAGGATTGCTACACTAGCTCTTACGGGCTAGTTTCAAAAGACATACCTACTCGCAAAATGAAATCTCTCTTTACCCACTTGTATCACAAATAACTATTATCTTTAGCCTAATGATATATACAACTGAGTAAAATATTGCTAAAACTTGTTAAAAGAGAATTTATTGTTACAAATCATGCTTTAGTTTTGCTATTAAAATTTAAAGTAGGCCTGGTTATAACAGAAGAGAATTTATTGTTGAAAATCATGCTTTAGTTTTGTTATTAAATTTTTAAGTAGTTTTAACAGAAGATAAACTATTTTTGGTGTTTCGGTCTTTGTTTTTACTACAACCTTACTGCAAAATATTATTTTCAAAAATCTTCCTTCTTATTTAAGTACAAAGTAATAGGTCATGCAGTTGCTACTAAGGTGCAAAAACTATGACCTAGGACTACAACCTTACTGCAAAATATTATTTTCAAAAATCTTCCTTCTTATTTAAGTACAAAGTAATAGGTCATGCAGTTGCTACTAAGGTGCAAAAACTATGACCTAGGAAGGGATTCTGCCAATCTCTAATTTCGTTCTTTAGAGCCCTCTAATCGAAAACCTCTGCATCCCAACACGACCTCATGCCAAGCACTTCTGTCAGTTGAGATTAATGATCAATAATGTGAATTAGTGATGTTACTTACCCAATAATAGTGAGCGACAGTCGCCGGGGTTTCCTGGTCCGCATGCCCGGCCTTCATCCCTGCTGGCAGCAGCTATGCGCATCATCACCTGCATAAACAAAATCCAGGTGTAATATAGGTCAACACTAATTACAACAGCTCTGTCACCTTGTAAATACCAAGTGACCTCATAAGTAGACATGGGAATATATATATATTTGGGATGGGTCGATACCAGATTTTCTCGATACTCGATACCGATACATGATTTTTTCCTCGATACTCGATACTCGAAACAGTCAACATTTCCAGTTTCAAAGAGAGTTGAGAGAGAGTTTCATTGAGAGTTGAGAAAACTGTGTAATACCAACTAAATTAAGTGTGCATATTTAATGAGACAAAATCTTACATCATCAATAGCCTATAATTATTTTTAAACTCTACATTAAAACTAAAATTAGTTTTTGAAACAGTCCACTTACAAGTTTTTGTTAAAAAATTACAATGGGGTGTGAACAGTCAGCTTGCTTGTTGGTTGTTACTGAAACGTTTGACAGGAAACGAAACAATTAAAAATCTCCTCTTTTTGGATTTTAAAAGTCGGAAAGTCGTTATTTATGACTAGACAAAAGTCACAGAGGGTTTTCTCCATTTCAAGGATAAATAAAAGTATTTACTATATTTAGTAGACTACTAAAAGCAAAAGAGATATCGCATTTTCTTAAATTGCAGAATTACCAAAGTATCGAAAAAGTACCGAGCTAGTTTTCTGAAGTATCGCTCGATGCCAATACCATTCAAGTATCGAGAGTATCGAGGTATCGAAAGCATCGAGGAGCTTGTTGGTTGTTACTGAAACGTTTGACAGGAAACGAAACAATTAAGAATCTCTTCTGTTTGGATCTTAAAAGTCGGAAAGTCGTTATTTATGACTAGACAAAAGTCACAGAGTGGTTTTCTCCATTTCAAGGAGAAATAGAAGTATTTACTATATTTAGCAGACTACTAAAATCAGAAAGAGATACAGCATTTCCTTAAATTGCAGAATTACCAAAGTATCGAAAAAGTGCCGAGCGAGTTTTCTGAAGTATCGCTTGATGCCGATACCATGCAATTATCGGGAGTATCGAGGTATCGAAAGTATCGAGGACCCATCCCTAATACATATATATATATATCATTAAATGAGAATATTTTAGAAGGGTAACCACGTAGTTTGTAATAAAACAGTACAAATACCAGTGTGGATCGGAAAGTACCGCACAGTAATTTTTTTCTCCGTTGATAGAGTGGCTGGGATGTTGAAATTTCACAGAGACATAGTTTGGAGTTCGGGCTACATACACGATTTTTATTTGAGGTGCAGCTCTAGCGAAAGAAGCTTAAGAACTATGTAGCAAAAATGGCATGCACGTTACTGCCGTCAACTTGTGAAGAGCAGCGAGATGTGAAATGTTACTGTGTCCTCTATAATTACCAGGTGTATCCCCAGGGATACGCGTACCACAGTTTAACAACCTCTGAGATACACAATGTGGTAACTGTGTTGCAAATTCATAGTGTATACTAATTGTATCGAATACACACGAGAATATAAGTACTGGGATACTCATGGTGTCACTATAATAGTAATATGAGCAGAGAGTTGAGCCGTTTAGGGGGTGTGATCCCTGTCTAATTACGTCATCAGCTATGAGTTCAATAATTATGTTGCATAAATCAAACAATCCAACTCTCAATAAGGAGATCTGTAAATTTAAAAATGTGAAATAAAATAAATATAAGTTACTAAAAAACAAATTAAAGTAATAGAGAAATACAGAAGAATCACGGGCAAAAAGACAGAGAAGAAAATGTAAAAGAGAAATGAATATCAAGAAAAATTAAAAACAACAGAATGAGCAAAAACCTGCTAGAAAAATATAATAAAAGAGATCGCCTCCACGGGTCGATTAGCGATTTTCTCTTTGGATCTGAGGTCAGCTTTCGAGTCTCCGTAGGGTGGTCTAGAAAATGGTACACTAAATGCTCCGCGAGGACAACTGAGGAGATACCTCTATAAAATGAAAGTATGCTAACGACTTTAGACAACAACAAAAAAAAAAACCCATCAAACGGTATTGGAATTCAGCTTACAGACCACCTTCTCCAATTTTTCTCTTCCAGTGAACTTGAAAGACGAAGGTAAATGATAAAGCTGTTGGAAAATAGGTTTTGTACGAGCAAGAGATAGTTTAAGTACGTAATTAAATTATAAAAAAATACACGCTTGCCTGATAATCTAAATAACATAGATAAAACTTCAAAGACTCAATGTGTATTATATTTTTAAAGAAAATATTACATATTATTTGTGAATGAAGAATGCTATGATGGGTTTTTAGAGAAGAGTTTTAAAAGAGTAGCTTCTTGTGATACTTTTCACCCTAAACTAAGAGCAATACGCGGGTGCGCGGGCAAATAGAGTTAAGTCCACTTTCTTGTTACTGATAACTATAGTGACTTAACACACTTTACCCGCCCAACATCGCTTTAGTGATGGATAAACCCACGAGGCACACATCCATAATTACCGTACGTTTTTGAATATGACTTACTGGACTTAACACAAAAGTAGAGAACATTTTCATCTACAACTCTATTGAAATATCTCAGTTTTTTTAGGATGGTGAACTTAACTCTCTTTGCCCGCGCACCCGCGAATTTAATGCACTCTAGACTAAAAAAGGCCTAACTAGACTGTATCAAATCCATGGCTGCTGCGTTATGACTTTTTATTTAACAGTGTCGGAAATACATTTCCTGTATACGTCCTAGCCTAGAAAATTATACAAACTAGATAAAATTTACTGTGTAGGATGACAGTTTTACAGTAAAAGAAAGTCTTCTAACCCTATTTTAAAATGCAATGTTTATTTTAAAATTAAACAAATATACGCCTGCACGCCATTTCAAGTGCTTGAGTAAATAAAGTTCCAGAAGGCATGTCCCTCAAATTATTCACGCAAATGCGGGTTTAAATTAAGCAAGAGCAGAAAGTTGGACGAGTTTGCGTATTTAATTTAAAATAGCGACTCGTTTTGTATGTATGAGTCAGTTCAAAAGAATTCATGTTTATGTCTATTTATAAGTAAATTTATTTCACTTCTTGTCACACGCTTTTCTTCTTGCAATAAACCCGAGAATTTTCTCAAAGAATAACTTCAGTCACATTACTAAGGCTTCGACTTATATAGACAGCTAGTGTCAGTCATGGTAGTTAAATCATCTGCACAATATTCATGAAATTTTGTCTTCATGGCGTCTATACATCATGGAGGGAAAGACAAGAGACAGATTTGAGTTGGCCCAGCTAACGAAAAATTTATTTAAGGCACAGGATATGGGTTTTTAACTTAATTGTACTAAACTAAATTACATCATAAAAATTCATGCTATAATAATTTTATTCTACAATATTCCAGTTATAGGAATATAGCCTAAACTTCAATATTGTACAAGGTAGTTGTAAACTTAAATTGTACTGCTGTCCTTATAGATGAACCATTGAAAGTGACGTGTTCTAACACGTCACTTTCAACCTACCTCCCAAACACCAAATCAACCATTCTTTTTATAACATACACCTCATAGCAAAAATTAAACTGCTCTTTCTAGTGTTAAAATCAGGTAGGCCTACTACAAAGTAAAATGTCTGAATGTACATGAAAGGGCACTTCTTTGGTATAATTTTGTCCAAACTGATAATATTTTACAGTGTTAACTCATATAAGTTCAGAAAAGTTGAGGATTGAAGACAAAATTAGCTGTTTTAGATTAACAATTAAATTGAAGATTGTAAGTTGCTGTGGTCTTTGTGTATAAAGGAACAAAACTTACACAATTATTATTTCCATAAATTTTCAACCAGCTATGGAAAGTAAAAGTATATTTTATCTAGGATTTTAAAATAGAGTACAGTGTGTCACATCCGTTACAAGAAACATGGAAAGTTTAAATTGCAATAGATCGAGTATTCTGATCTTGTTGTAACTTCTAATGTAGTAATGTAGTAATTGAATGTTTTGAATGGAACTAATATTCATGTTAAATAAAGAAGGAACTTGGTTTTTATGCATACCTGTCACATCCGTTACATTGCAAAACATATATTTTCTAATAAAAAAATTATGATACTCACCTACTCACCTACGTTAGCCCTTATAAACCAGTATAGGTTTTTAAATTATAATTATTCAAATATTTTAACATATTCTGAAGCCAATGTAGAATTAAGTGTAGAGGCAGGTGCCATTTTTGTCACATCCGTTACGCTATATAATTAGTTATTTACTGTAATATTTCAGAGCAATAATAATGAAATTTCCCATGACTGCAAAGGGGCCACAAAGTAAGTAAGCAAGTAAGGGACATTCTAGAAATCCAAGATATGTTGATAGAAATATAAGAGAAGAATGCGCACATATGTGCAATTGTCACTCGTTACTGATTTCCATCAGTGATTTTGTTCTGTTCTTACATTTTTCTAAGTGGTAGCGCTCGCATGGCTTGTCACATAATGCACACACACAGTAATTGTTTGGTTCATGGTATGAACTGTTTTTACACATCTTATGGTGAAATCCATGAATTGCCATCCGGGTTGTTGGTAGAAATGTATTTACATTTTCTTAAAATTAGCAGCACTGCTAACATAATGTTTATATAAGAAACCATCAAGTGAAACCATCAGTGGGCTCTAAGTTTGAAATCGGTGAGGAACATTTCAGTGGAATAGCTGGTTTCCATGCATGATAAGAGTAGCATGCGGATAAAAATCCTCACATTTTACATAAAGTATTACTGTACTGATCCTATATCTCGGCTTCAAACAGTGTTTTGATGTGACGCATTTTTATATCACTAGCAGTGAGTAGGTTAAAGAACAATCAAAGTACATCTTATTTCACGACCATCCTCCTGCCAACCGAAGGATAGAAACACAAGGAAACTTAGCTCCTGTAAGTAGAGCTCTTCATGGCAGGAATCATGACGGAATCTGCTGTAGACATTGCAGCAAGGCTGAAATTCTATCACACGCTTTGGTTCGGCGAAATCCAAAAACAGGTGGCCCCTTTAGCTCCGCCCATTCGATATTCACATTTGCACGAACTGTGTGATGTATTTTGTTTCTTAGCGAAAAAGGAAGACCAACTGTCCTTGTATATTGTCGCAAGTGCCTTGTACCAACTGACCTTTTATATTGTCATTATACTTCCCGCGAGGTTTGTCAGCCTTTCTCCAGTCGTCTAGCGATATGACGTCACTCCTCCAACATCCAATCACGAGTTTCTACATAATACGAGGACAGAAGAATTCGCTAGATCGTGGTATATAAGAAAGTGCACCATTTTGGGTGGGTTGGGCGGGATACCACTATCCCAAGGTGCGCCCTGTTTTTGGATTATCCCTTTGGTTCCTGTCCTCATGGAGAACTGCTTAGAAATCCATATCACAGGAAAAGATCGAAACTTGCTGATCTGAAATACGAAGATTATGAAGAGGTAGTTGCATCTAGCATCCTGAAGCTCTATCCACAATGCGCAGTCGGCAGTTGTTAGTCGGTAGTCGGCAGTTTGCATTTGCAATCGGCCGCTTGGGAGCAGCACTAGAGTCGTCTACAATATGCTGTCGACATTGAGGTTAGGGAAACATTTTACAGAATAAAAAAGATGGAGGAATCGCTTTATAATTGCATAATATATGTTATAAACACATCTTGCTTTCTCGTAGTATGCTAATCTGTGTATTTGCACTAGTAAATAATTTTGAATCTCGCAATATGTTACTTGCAGTCGTTCAGTTGGTAGTCAGAGATGAATTTCTCGTCTGCCGACTACTGTCTACCAACTGACGTTCGCCTGCTGTCGTCTGCAACTGCACATTGTTAATGGCGTCCATTGCTCACCACACGTTATACTTCGACTACAAACTACCGTCTACCGACTAACAACTGCCGACTGCGCATTGTGGATAGAGCTTGAGGAAGCAATAAGCGTGTAGTCATCATAGCCATAGATCGTAGTACACAAACTGCATTGATCCTAGATCCTACGATTCGCTTCGAGCTACATGATAAAGCGCAAAGTGGGCAATCTGAAAAATGTGCTATATATCAGCCCCTGAGGACTATTTTAAATCTAAGTAGGTTGCAGTTTCAATCAGAGTGATTGGGCTTATGAAAAGAGCCAGAGGAACTATTTCAAAATTTAAAATTTCATTTATCATTGTTTATGACATTAGCTTTTATCAATATTCTGCAAAACCAGTTATATGCATCACTTAACTAAACAAATATAGTCGTAAGTAGTTCAACAAAATTGTATCTTACGTAAAAATTGTGTAGGCCTACTACTATTACGTATGGAGCCTATGACGTAAGTTAAAACACTATATATTTTATAAAATTGTACAGCTAACCCGCTTCGACTTGGCACAAGGATAAAGCTCCTTCGGGCTTGACATAAATAGATTATAATATCAGAACATCAACACTGATATACTACAAAAAAAAAGCACGGACATAAAAACTACAGATTTCCTAGATTATGTGAATTCAAATAACATTTCAGTTTCTGATGTCGGCCTGGGAGGCGCAGTTGGTATTGTGCTGGCTTTCTGTGCCCAAGGTTGCGGGTTCGATCCCGGCCCAGGTCGACGGCATTTATGTGTGCATAAATGTGACAGGCCCGTGTCAGTAGATTTACTGGCATATCAAACAACTCCTGAAGGACAAAATTCCGGCACACCGGTGACAGTCACAGGCTTACGTTGCAGTACACCCCGTCGTTAAATAACGATGTACCAAGCAACCAGTTTCTGATGTAGGCTTCTATTAATATATTGGACCGAGCAAACTGACATAGTTTAAATGCAATTATGTATTATTTTAAACAGCACCCATACAAATACAAACAGTTATTGCATTTTCAACTTCCAGTGGAGCATACAGATCCATTTAATACTTAATTGGATGGTGGCCAGTCAATTACTACACATAAATCGAATCAACTTAGAAATTGTATCACATGCGTGCTCAAGCAAGGTTATGAGGATTTAAATTAGGATCGATTGGTCTTCTGTTTCTTTGTTTCTCTCTCTAATCCGTAGAATGATTTTGGAGTTTTAGAACGCCTATTAATCTTATTACCTAATGAACGAATTATTTTTGTTGTTAGATATTAGAGGAATGTTGGGATGGCCGTGAGCATTGAAAGGAACAATTCTACAGCATTTTTAAATGTTTTTTCTCTTTACATTTTACGTTTGCCCAAATGGGAGTGAACACAGGGTCTTGAAAAAATATAATTACTGGGTGCATTCCCAAAGGAAACCGGTCATTAATGTCTTCATTCTGTAGAAACTGAATTCCGATATAAATTCAATTTAGATACAGTTCGAACTAGATAAGTAGGAATCGCGGCGCAGTCGGTCTACTTTCGTAGCGCTGGTGGAATATTTATCAGTGCAGATGTGAGGACTAAAACCACAACCGGGGCGCACTTGGGCTTAAGGGAAAGCTGGATCGAGTAGGCTATATTGACAAGCACAGGGTTCATGTACGAAAGTAATACAAAAAGTAAGTACAGTTTAAATAAATTATATAAATATTATGTGGATATATCTTTTTTGCCCTCGTAATCCTCAAGAAACCTTCAATTATATTACCTTTAATGTTTGTAATAATTTCGTTCAGGCTTAAATGATCAAACATGCGTTACTTATTGTTCCAATTCCGTTTCTGGGCAGCAGTTAAATAATTCCCCAAGGTTCAGTTTATGATACTGTAGCCTATATTAATATTATGGTGAGGCTCGCTAATGCTAAAGAGATTAATTACACGTCATCAACTAATTACATGTGATCGTTAATTATAGACTCCTAATAGAAGAATGGTCATGTTAAAACAAATCGATTTCATTAGAGCCGGTGAATCCCACAACGAATGTAACAATTGCGTGTGTCGTAAACCAAGTAGGTTTGGTGTTGCAGCTCTCACTAAACAATTGAGTTGACTATCAGATTTATTGCATTTAGTCACGATACACCCAATGAAGCGTCTAGTTCTGACAATAGTAATAAAAGAAAATAATGCGTCTAATAAATAATCAATGGGGTAATTAAATGTCTAATGAATTAACTCATTAACAATCAATTAATCGAGAGTTTAACACCGCAGCAATAAACATTTTTAATAATTTTCTGTTTCTTGTTTTCAAGCTACCTACCTTATTCTAATCTCCGTAAAAATATTACGATAAGGACGTTGACGGGGAGGGACGAAGGCAGTCCCTTAAGCACCAAAGCCTCTTACTGTACTTTTTCCTAAAAAGATAAAAAAAATTGAGTTTATGTAACTCATAGCTGGGTAGGCTATGTTTTCCTTCTTTTCTTTAAGAAACACAGCAAAATTTCACGTTATGTGGTTTTTCAAAACACGGGCACCTTTTTCTTGTAGGAATAATCTAAATATAAGTAAAATCGCTAAGAAGTTTACGCCGAAATCCAATATCAGGCCAAGAGTCGAACACTGTTATTCCTTAATGTTAGGACATAGAAAATTCAGAAGTTATTTGCATTAGATAGGACAGAAAATATTTGCATTTGTGAATACGAAGATTAAAATGTGACACAATTTCTATTCGAATATCCTACTTTTGAAATACCAAGAGCGAACTCATTTTGAAAATTCATAGGTGCAGCATTAGTTTTGGTTCTCTTTTAACTGAAGTGCATTTCAAATAATAGCAGGCCTTTACTTTGAATTGATAATTTATGTATGCGTGTATCTGTGAACAACACAGATTAGATTACATTAATGAGGGTTTTTTTTTTTTTTTTTTTTTTTTTTTGTGCCCACCCTTACCCCCGGAGTGCCAAGCAATTAAGCCTAAACCTCCGGTCAGACCAAATTTTGGTAACCATATGTGATGTGTGTATACCTATTGTGCCCTTATGTACATCCGTAGGGGATGTTGATGGTGTGACGTGTTTGGGCTGAGTACTTGTGTCTTTGTACTTTGGCGCAGGATAGACCTAAGTGCGGATAGGTCTTATGTGCAATATTTCCGAGTGTGTTTCTTTTTGGTGAAATGTAGAGATTTGTAGTGCGTGTATCTGTTTGAGGGGATTATTGACCAGTCCGGCATTCGCCTAAGAACGAGGGAAACCCCTCAAAAACCTCGTTCGGACTGGAGCAGTGGCCAAATGACCGTCTACTTTGGTGTGTTAATTTACTATAGACTTTTCGAGAAGTGCTGTTTTTGCAAAGGTTTTAAGTGCTGGGAAGGTGTTTTTACGCGTCCAGAACGTGAGGTCCGGTGCCCAGGCTTCCTCTTCTGCCCTAGCGGCTTCGTGGAGGAGTAGTCGAGCTTCTCGATATCGAGGACAAGTATACAGCATATGATACATGGTGTCTGGTTCGCTGTCCTCACAAGCGCATAGATCGTCTGTGAGATTGAAACGGATTAAGTTAGCGGCAAAGTTGCCGTGGCCAGTTAATACCTGTGTGACGAAGTGGTCCAATTTAATCCATGGCATTTTAAGTCTATTTCTGATATTTGGGAAAAAGTCACGAGTGATTCTACCATTTTGGGCAACTACCCATTTTTGCTGCCAAATATCTATTAACTGTGAGTGAATGCGTTCATAAAGATGTGATCGATCTAAGCTCTCAAATTCCCTTGGTCCGATTGAAGGGCACCTAATTGAAAATTAATTTGCTTCCGCACTTTGTACCTGGCTATCCGTTCCTCAAGCAGGAGATCAACAGGAAGAACACCAGCTATGACTGGTAGAGCATCATTCGAAACAGTGGAGTAGGCTTTAGTTATTCGCAAGAGAGAATGTCGCTGGGCAGATTTGAGTTTACGGATGTGATGTGTGTTAAGTTTAGTGGCCCAAGCGTTTGCAGCATACGAGACAATAGCCTCAAAAATAGCAGAGTAAAGTATACGATAGTTAGTGAATTTGTATCCCCACTGCTGTCCAGAAAGTCTGGCTAGGGCCTGAAATAGGTTGTTAGCTGTAGCACTGATTCTTTGAATATGAGCGGTAAATTTATTACTTTCTTGTAAAGTTATACCCAAATACTTTGTTTCTCGAACATACGGGATCCGGTCCTGTCCTATCCTGATGATTGGAGGGTGATTTCCTATTTTCCCCTTGAGGAGCATTGAATTTGTTTTAGTTTTAGAAATCTTTAGCTTTGCTTTGTGGGACCAAGTTTCCAGAATTGTTAGTGCTCTATTAGCTTTGCGTTCGAGATCTGTTCTGGACTCACCTTCGATAATAATTACTGCGTCGTCAGCATAGGCTATGACGTCAGCGTCTTGAGTCTGTTCAAGTTGTCTGAGGGCTTCGTCAAACACCAGGTTCCAGACCTTGGGTCCCAATACTGAGCCTTGGGGACACCCTTTGGATGCGGACTTTGTGAATGAATGAAGGTTATCCCTTAGCGTTATTCGTCTGGACCGAAAGTAGTCACTGAGGACGGCATATATGTTCTGTGGACAGGGGTAGTGTAAGCCCTTCGGCTTCTGAACACTACGACCTTAATAGACCTATGAATACCCTATGAATACCCTATACCCCATTCTAGCAGTCGCCACTTTAATTTAAGGCTTTTTAATATAAGCTATAATTTTCGCGGGTGATGTCCAGTCCTGAAGCCGGGGATTTTTCGTAACTGAAAACCTACTACCCGGCTGGGAATCGAACCCAACCGCCAGGGTGGAAGGCAAGTATGCTACGTATACACCCATGGCGGCGGACGTGAGCAACAAGCCCGAGAAAGAAAATTTGTATCTAAATGAAATTTTATAATTGGGTTAGATATCGTCTGGGGAGTGACATGACGATTGGCGACGATCATCCTCTTACTTTACGTTACGATCGTAAACCACTTAAACTCAGTGTTAAATGAACTACAGGCAGTAAGTGTTAATAAGTGGGAAGAAGAATGGAAGAGTACAAAAAACGGTACATTAGAAATGAACCAAATTTAATAAAAATTTTTGCTCGTTATTTTTTATTTTCCTAATTTTTTTAACAGTTATTTCTCAACTAAAGGTGAGTTCAAAACTACGGTAAAAAAATTTTGGGACTCATACTTTTTTTTGGCGGCCATTTTAAGTTTGCTTTTTAACCATATTTCAGCCGAAAACATGTTTTGCACAAATGTATGTAACTCTGTTAATTTTATAGATAACAAGACAAAATAAACACCAAAATTATCAGAATGAAATGCTCTACATTTTTTTAAAAACAATATTACCTAAGTAGTGAGGAAAGTGAAGAAAAAAAATCACAACTACAAATTGAAAATGGACTTAAAACGAGAGTTTTGGTGCCGCAAAATTATTAGAAGGAAGAAAGACTCGCCCTTATTTTTTTTTCTGGTGTAGATCTACTATAGGACTACTCGCTGTAGAAGTTTAAAGCTTGAGAACATTGCGGTTTTTTTAATACAATTTTTCAAAAATGCCCAAAACCGTATTTTGGCAATATTTTAAGTAGAATATCTCAAAAGGGCCAAAGTGAAAAATTATGAAATTTATACAGATAACACCTCTTTATAACATAAAGATGTGATAAAAATTTGGCGACTGAGACTCAACTGGTTCCAGAGTAACAGTGCTTTGAATTTGGCCAAAAATTGCGTTATAGGCACACGAAATTTAACGGTACAGTAATTTAATAGTAAAAATTCAATTTGTAATTTTAAATATAACATTTTTGTGAGCCTAAGTTTGTTACACAAAAGAGTTGTATATGTAGGCTACATTTCATCAGTTAGCATGACAAATTTTTTGTTTCCTCAAAGCTTTGAAGAGTGTTGAAATTTCGGTGCATAGTTTGCAGTTATGGCCAACTTCGATGCACTATAACTCGGGAACCAGTTGAGTCTCAGTCACCAAATTTTTATCACATCTTTATATCATAAAGAGATGTTATCTGTATGAATTTCATAATTTTTCACTCAGTCCCTTTTGAGATATTCTACTTCAAATATTGCCAAAATACGGTTTTGGGCATTTTTGAAAATTCAGGGTGTCCACCTAGTAATGCTGAAGAAATTCTTGACTTATTCCCTGATTTTCATTGATTATTTCAGAAATTCCCGACCAAAATATGATCATGAAGCACTTTCTAATAACTGTATAAGAAAAATTATAGGATTATACATATACTTTAAATAAGAAAAACTTTTAGTAACAAAAGTAATTGCAAACAATAATTACTTAGGTTATAACTAGTGACCGGATTCTTAGGTTTTTACCTATTTTTTCCTTACTTCCAAAACAAAAAGCGATTATACACTTTTTCGAATCATGTCCATAGGATTCACCCACATTAATTCTGTGGCACCTAAAAGTACCTAAATGGGGAATAAAAACCTAAATGTACCTAAACGGGATATAAAACCTAAAATATCTAATTTAGGCTACTTTTTTGTCTTTTTTGTTTGTCAGTTGATAAATCGATATTTTGCGGAGAGACAATTTTTGTCGAGTTGAAATTAATAGCACCAGCGTTTTGTTCAATCCAATGTCGTCCAGAATTACAGTATCAAGAGAGGAAGTGTAAGAGTACCGGCGTATTCCTTTTAAAATATTCGTACGAACAACCATTGCTGACGTCATGTGAGGTTGAAAGTACATTTTCTGCCTTCAAATGTATTCTAAGAGATAACAGGAAGAACTTCACAGTTGAGAATCTTGAAAGATATTTAGTGATATACTGTAACCAGGAAATGTGAGACAATCTTATTTTCACTGCTTCTTTTGATTGTTTATGTTTCCTTTCTTCAATTTGTATAATATTGTCCTAAAGCAATTTTACACAAATTTAAGTCAACTTTACAAGGATTATGTATTGAATCCTATGTAGCACATTCAAATTCATTAAACCAATTATTCTACCCGAAAAGGATATTTTGGACAAAAACCTAAAAAAAACTATTTCACCTAATGGAAAACCTAAAACAGTGTTTTTAAAAACCTAAAAATCCGGTCCCTACTTATAACAGATACAAAAGTAAGGAACAGTAAAATAAATTAAATATACCTTCATATAGGCCTATTATTGTCTGAAGTCCTTTTGATTCTTGAGCAACTTAATTTGTTGACCTAGAGCAGCTGCAGCTTTTTCGGACTCTTAAGAGTAGTTTTCTTTTCTTCTCTTCTAGTTCTTATTTTCAGCTTTGCAATTTTTCGAATTTTCCCGGATATCTTAACAAATTCATTGACTTTTCCCTGATTTTCCCGACCATACGAAATTCCCGGCCTTTTCCCGGATTCCCGGATTTTCCCGACCAGTGGACACCCTGAAATTGTATTAAAAAAACCGCAAAGTTCTCAAGCTTTAAACTTCAACAGCGAGTAGTCCTGTAGTAGATCTACACCTGAAAAAAAATTAAGGGAGAGTCTTTCTTCCTTCTAATAATTTTGAGGCACTAAAACTCCCGTTTTCAGTCAATTTTCAATTTGTAGTTTTGAATTTTTTTCTTCACTTTCCTCACTACTTAGGTAATATTGTGTTAAAACAAAAATGTAGAGCATTTCATTCTGATAATTTTGGTGTTTATTTTGTCTTGTTATCTATAAAATTAACAAGTTACATAAATTTGTGCAAAACATGTTTTCGACTGAAATATGGTTAAAAAGCAAACTTAAAATGGCCGCCAAAAAAAAAACTATGAACCCCAAAATTTTTTTACCATAGTTTTGAACTCACCTTTAGTTGGGAAATAACTGGTAAAAAAATTAGGAAAATTAAAAATGTCGAGCAACTTGGCCTGGTTCATTTCTAATGGATTGACCCACAGTGACAAGGTCGTTTCTACCCAGTATAAAAGACAGGTTAAAAATAAACGTACCGCTAAATGGAAAAATAACTAGCTTCTTAACAGGCCATGGGAAAATGAACTCATACGATTTCCGATTTAATATACAAACCAGTCCTATTTGTACGTGTGGAAACGAAGAACAAACAGTGGATCACCTACTATTTAAATGTAACAAAATTGAAAGGGAAACACATTTTTTAAGAACAATATAAGTAAACATGGAAAATGGACATTGACAAAATCATATTAATGCGCTATTATACGCAAGAACTAATCTCATTCATTAATTCGATAGATTTAGATAAGCTGTAAAAGAATGAAGTAGTAATACAAGTAGTTAACTAATATGCTAGAAAAATAATTGGTTAACTTATATACTAATAGAGTATACCTACATGTTAAGTAATATTATAAAGGATACTACGAAAATTTAGTTTTAATAAGGTAATGAATAAGTTCCACAATAACCAGCCATAGAATAAGGAAGATAGTAGACAGTATATTATATGCATAAAAAATGCAATATTAGTAATTAGTGCATGTAGTATTACTCTCATTGTAATGGTAGCCTACATGCAGTTAATAAATACATAAAAAAAATCCTCTTACTTTTACTGAAGGTACTATTTTGCATAAAGAAAATGTTATTTTCGAGATTTTCTAGAAATTGACTCTTTCGATAATATTTCATTTTTGTACACATGTACTTATGTAAGAGCTAAAACTTTCATCTTAAACATTTTTTTCGCTAAAATTATCTGAAGCAGAGTTATAGACCAGTCAATATTTGCACTAATCTAGGTTTTTAAGATTGCAAGGTGAGCAATACACCTTTAAATTGGTCTGAAACAACTTAATACGCACTTTCTGCAATATGGTGTTTTGTTCTATATCATAATGTGAAGTGAGAAAATTATATTGTCATTTCTTAAGGTAGAAAAAGTTATGCGAGTTAACTTATCATACGTTGAACATTGACCTTATTATGTGCTACCTGAACTTGAAAAATCAACTGTAATAATACTACGACCATTAACATCGAAAGACGTATTAGGGTTTTTATTAAATAGCAGCTGCAATAATATAACGTATCCTGGGCTGAAGTATTGTCCATTGCACTTACGGTATGGGCGAATAAAATAAAAATAATAGTTTTGAATTACTTCTCTTAACATAAATAAATACTGTATGTTCTCATTCGTGAAGAATTAAGTAATGGTTTACACAGCAATAGTATCTAAAAACTCTTGTATCTTGTGTCTTAAATCATCTGGGAAATTGAATTACGATATGCTGCTTTACCATATATCTTTAAGAAAGGTAAAAAAACACTGAAATTCCATCTAATGTCGATAAAGGAAATTCCTTCATGCTTATATTCGTTGCAATAAAGTTATGTAATTTGAGGTTGAGTAGAAATGTTATATCAACTACAGAAGTTTATTTACGGTATAAACCATTCAGTGTACCATCTCCTGAAATTGCTGGATTAAATATGCCATTAAAGTGCATTTTATCACCCGTTTTATCGCCTTCTCTACCAACACACTCGAGTTTATTGCTGCGAACGCCATTTTCAAATAAACTTCCCACTTATTACTGGTGTCATTCGTTTATAAACGAAGTACTTCAGATCTTACTGAAAAATATTATTTCCACTTTCTTTAAACTCTAGGAGGAAAAAATTAAAAGATGCAAAGTTGTGTAAATTTTGCTACAATCGCCATATCTTGGGATATGATATTGTCATAATGTTCGTTCTATATATGCGTTATTAGGACTGAATTGGAAATATAATACCTTGTGCAAATTGTAAAATGACCTATTCTTAGCCAAGAGAAAGGTAATTTTACCTATTCTCATTTCCGCTTACTACAAGTGAGATGCCTAGCCATTCCTTTTCTCTACCAGTTCTTTTAAAATAATAAATAAATATTTGTTACAGACTTCTAAAAGTAACGTATACCTATTTCGCACTTTTCATAGCACGAGGAAAGCAAGAAAATTGTACGGCTTCAACAGAAAATTCAAATCATGCTTCCAAGGCATTTAAAGAAAGAACAATGTACATTTGGAATAACCGAAAAGCGAATGGAAATACTTTAAAATGTCAAATAGACAGAAGATGATCTATCTACATAATAAAGTCAGATGTTCGGTATCTCGAAGCACTTTCTTTGGCTCTCGAAGAATTAAATTACACTTTGGTAAGCGAATGCCGGGTCATTACGTATGTGTGAGTTATCACTCGGAAGACATTTTCGTTCCGGTATTGTTAATTTGCTTCGCTGTGCTTATGGTTCAGTGCATCATATTACAAACATTATTAGATGTGAAATCGGCAAATATTTTTAAGCATTTGTAAACGACTGTATAATGGTGAACCGAATTACTTAGCTAAATTTCGGATTTTCTCGCTTTTATCAAAAAGGGAAAACATGCTAAAGTTTCACAAGGGTTTATTTTAGTTATGATTAAAACATGTTCTTTGGTGATTCACATTCACCAACATGCATTTAGAGGCTTCTGTTTTTCGCAAAGCACGAAATGCGATTTTTTTTTTTTTACCGAAAAGCCGCAAGTTTGGCTTAAAATGTGGAATTTATTAGCCTTTCAGAAGAACCGCAAAATAATTTACGAAATTATGTTAATTAGTTTGGAAGAAATTTTCGTTGAAGGTAGAAACCTTAAATGGCAGCAACGCAGTTGCAATCATCGAAGGGAAAGGTAAACATAAAAACTGAAAATTGGCGCTTCAATCCATTTCACTGAAAATAATAGTTAATTTCAATTCTTTCAAACAAAGACACGCCACATAAATTAAAACTAATGTTTGCTGAAGTTTTTTCCTCTTAAAATCCCAACAAAAATAGCGAAATTATTGGCGAAATTAAATAAAAACAGCAAAATCATACCGAATGGCTATAAAATTTAAGAAATCTGGAAAAAAAAAAAAAATCACTGAAAATAGATGCCTCTTTGCACTATTTAAGTATTTTCATTTTATTTGTTTTTAACAAATTCTAAATAGTAATATATCTAATATAATATTTGAGCTGGTGTTTCCATGTAGACTGTATTCAATTGTGAAATTAATTGAAGGTGGCCTTGCTCGGTTGCCATATCAAACTGGGTAAGAAGAGCATCGTTGAAATATATTAAACATGATTACTTAAAGACTCGGACAGGATATTTACAGGCACTGTTCTATACTATGAAATATTTCGAGATTGGAGGGGGACCATATAGGGCATTCAATCATAGGAGGAAGGTTCCATCTGGTGCTGTGAATTGAACTCCGGCTTAGCTCAGTTGGTAGAGCATTGGCGCGAATAGCCAAAGGTCCTGGGTTCAAATCCAAGTGACGGAGGAATTTTTCTCCTATAATATTCTCATCTAATGTCCAACAGAGACAATAATCTGTGGTTCATGAATACTTACATAGGCCTATATCTATTTCGAGATTGACTGAGTGAAATATGAATCAATGAATGAAGTGCTTTTATTGTTAACAAGAAAAACTATCTTTTTACATTATTCGTTGCATGAGCCCTTAGGCTGTCCATGCTTTAACTGTGCACAAGCAAAAATGTATCCTAAAAGTAAAACTAAAAAAAAACACACAAACAGTTAAACACTAGTAAATATACAAACAAAACACCACACACACACACACACACACTATCTTATGAAAGCCTGTGATTGCTTTTCAAAAATGCCCTTCGGATTAAACAATTACCTAGGGCAAACGAACATCATTAGCAGATGCCTCTGTTTTTCTACTTTTTCAAAAATTGGCATTTAATCTAGAAGCCCGGAATTCTGTGACGGGCCTACCAAGCAAGGATTTTAAGATTTCAATACATAGCCTACATAAGTTGGCCGAATTAATGAAGAGATACTAATACGTGCCTAAACAGTAGAACTGGATAAAAGTTAACTGGTTAACTGAGCAAATAATTGCTCAATTCACCATTATCTCTTATCTAGGTATCCGAATAACAGTTAACCAGAAGATGACGTCAATTTATCCAGTTATTTGCAACTATCCAGATAATTGTTAAAAGAATTAACTGCATCTGGATTACGTCGATTATCAAGATAATTCAGATAACTCCAAATAATATCTAGTTAATTGTTCAAATAACAGTTGCATATTGTCTGTGCAGTTAACTCTTATCCAGTTATTTGCCCCAGCACTGCTAAACAGCAGCAGTACAAAAAATAGCATTAAAGTGTGCAGTGTTGCCTATTACTAGGGACCGGGTCATATACTCGACACTTGAGTTCTCACTTGCATTCTATGGGAGCCAGGGCTGCCTTTTATGACCCTGCGCATGGCTCCAAATGAGGATGGATAGAACCCCATTCACCCAGATATACTCGTAGTTTCTCTCTGTACTCATTCTCTCGCTTCTCTAACCTCCCTTTCCTTTTATTTCCTCGCGATTTATGTAAGGGGGAAAAGTTAATTTTGAACCCACGTAGATTTCATTAGCAGTATCAAAGTCTTGCTAACCTCACGGGAGCTGCAGCAAGCGTTTGGTGGCTTTCAATGTCCAATGACTTTTAGAGCGGAAATATATTACAGTAACAAAAAACCTAATGTGAAACACTGTCGTGACATTCAACACGTAACCTAGAGCAGAGATTTTCCCTTTTTTCTCTTTTCTCATTTCCAGAATACAGTAGAATACGTGGAAGCATTGCATACATACCTATTTAGTTATTTCAACCTCATCCAATGACATGTTCTTTGCCAGCAAAGACTTAAAACCCTAAGTATACTGAAGAAATGGCTAGCTTATTATTTTTAGACAATCTATACGAAAAGGTGACTAAGTAAATTTGATTGGTGGTTATGTAGCGGGCTATTATGGTTATTTAACGAGGTACTGCAACTTAGGCCTTTGACCGTCGCCGGTGTGCCGGAATTTTGTCCCACAGGGTTTCTGTATGTATATCTGTATATCTACAGACATGGGCATATAAATGCACACATAAATGTCATGACCTAGACCGGGGTCGAACCCGCAACTTTGGCCATAGAAAGCCAGCGCGATACTGAGTGCACGACCCAGGCCGATGACTAAATAAAGTAGTAATTTACACCTTAATATATAGATAGATAATGAAAAGACTTTAATAAAAGCGTTAGAATGAGTTTCGAGAAAATCGTGAAAAGATCAATTATCTCCATATAATGTAGTAAGCTAAAGTTGTCAACACCTGTCACTTTATTTTCTACAGAAAAAAGGTGTAACTAAATTACTTTTCGTCTTTGATGTGCATTTTACGAAATAACTTCCTCACCCAATCCTTCCTCTCATGCAATATTTGGAGATTGTTTATGTAATAACTTGATTAGTCTAATTGTATAACTTCCCCGAAAGATACTAGGCCGAAATATAAAGCTTCTATTTTGATTTCGAACTTTCCTTTTCACACCAGTCAGACAGCAGCCACATAGCCTACATACTGCGAATGAGTAACATGAACATAATTTTGAATATTAAATATTTAATTTGCACTCAAAAAAGGTATTCCTAATTTTTTATTTATTTATTTCAAAATGACATAAATACACAAACGATACACATGTTGGTCCGGAAAGCCCAAAAGAGCGATTCCACTATTACAGTTACATAAGCCTACGTCTTACAATAGAAGCGTAACGTTATCCTGAAATTACCTTAAAACTAAGAAGTAGACAAAATAATTATGTAAAAGTACCAAGGGAGAAAGGCAAAAAGGGAAAAGCTGAGAGCAATGGTATGACCCAAGTGATATAACTAATAATAATTATCATGAAAAATAATTATCATGATGGTAGGACCTGAAAAACAAATTGAAATAGATTTTAAAAAGGATGAAAATGAAAGTTTATATGATTTTTTTTGTTTAAATTCTAGATTTAAAGGCTCCATAACTACATTTGGCTAAACCTGGATGTACTTTGATTTTAGAATTATACATACGAGGACCGAAACTAGACTACGTAATGCATTTCTTATTTAAGCTAAAAAATCTTTAAAAACTGTAAATACGACAATTTTAAAATATACTCTCTCCAATTTTTAATGGGAATATTATATTCCCGCAGTCTGTCATAGGATTACAAATACTTTACATGTGAAAGGCCGGGAAGCGGAATATGAATTCAAAGCGTGTGACAGCTGCATGCATCGGAAAGGCAGAATAGAGTAATTTTGAATTCCCCTTCCGTGTTTCCGCCATTCATTCGTATCTACTAAACAGATTAAATTATGACGATCAGAAAGTCATTTCATGTATTAAATGTATCATTGGTATTGGCGTTTCTCGTCTATACAGGGTGTTAATGAACAACACCGCAATGTATTCCCTGCATATAGAAGGGACATAGACAAACAGCTTCTATAAAAAAAATGTACAACCCCGTGTAAACTTGGCTTAAATAATACGAGGGAGAATCAAATGAAAACATCAATTAATTTTTTTCCACTATTTTACTGCAGGAAGAATGTTTGCTTGTACATTATTTTCTACATAGTCCCCTCCCAGTCCAATGCACTTATGCCATTGGATAGGAAGAGCTTCGATACCGCATGAGAAAAATGATTTTGGTTGATGCTGTAGCCACTCCTGAACCATCGATTGGACGTCTTCATCAGATTTGAACGTCTGCCCTCCAAGGAGATCCTTTAACAAAACAAAGATTTGGAAATCTGATGGTGGCAAAGCGAAGGGCGTTGCTGAGAGCAGGTGTTTTTGCTTCAACATGATAACGCCCGTCCTCATGCTGCTCGTGCTACCATGAAAACCATTGACGACATATGCTTCAAGTGCCTCCCACATCTGCCATACTTGCCAGGTTTGGCACCATCAGATTTCCACATCTTTAGTTCATTAAAGGAGCTCCTTGGAGGGCAGAAGTTCAAGACTGATGAAGACATCCAATCGGCGGTGCATGGGTGCCTACAGTGTCACCCAGAATAATTTTTCTCATGCGGTATCGAAGCACTTCCTATCTGATGGCATAAGTGCCTTGAACTGGGAGGGGACTATGTAGAAAAATAATGTAGGCTACAAGCAAACATTCTTTCTGCAGTAAAATAGTGGTAAAAAATTAATTGCTGTTTTCATTTGAATCTCCCTCTTAATTATTATTGCATGTTTAATATATGGTCAAAATAGAAGTAGACAGCAGTAGCCTACATTAAGATTAGAGGATGGAGGACACTGGTACAGGGCGGGTTGAGACAACCCGAGGCACGTCAGGCATACAGAGGCTTGTTACTCGTATGTACCTCGAAGAATGGGATGAACGATTGTGAAATGTTTTTCCGGCCCACCGGCTGCAGGTGCCCCCTTAGCCGCTCCCCAAAAAACTCCCACCCCTTCTCCAATTATACCTGTCCCTCTGCCAAGTTCGAACACACAGCACATGAATCCACACTCGATACTCCACAAGAACTCAAGAGGGTCCTCGTGGAGCTCAAGGGTTCGATCCGGATGGATACCTTCCCGAAGGGCTCGGGACGTAGGAGAGGAGTCAGAGAAAGTGTCCAACCCGCAAGCGACTAAGTACCTGCGCGAAGCATGAATTATGGCTATGGAATGATAGGATGTGGTCGAATGACATGAAGGATGATAATGGTTCAAGGGGAGGTATAGAGGACCACGGTAATGAAAATCCAACCCAGCATTTGCCTCAGTGATTCTGGGAAACCACGAAAAACTACAGTCAGGATTTGAATCGGGGACCTTCCGAATGCGAGTCCAAGTCGCTAAAGCCTCAACCACCTCGATTGGTAAATTATGATTACTAGAGCAAGGCATTTAATGACCATAAAAAGTTAAAAAATGCAATATAAAAAATGCATTTATGACCTAAAAATAGTGAAAAATGATACGGAATTTAAAAAAAGAGCAATAAATTTATCATTATTACTAGTAATTAGTTTTTTAAGTAATGAATTGCTAAAAGCAATTTAATGGAAATGGTTGACACATGAATAAATGATATATGAATTTACACTATAAAACATACTTATTTTGTTACTAAAGAAGTAAGTAAATTTATACTACAGTATTTTAAAGAAAAATAAATTATTTCTGAACTGGCGAGTCCATCAAATTGCCCATAGTAAATATGTGCCATTTAAAAAGAAAGAAAAAAATCTTTACTGCTACAAGACAAACTGCTATGGTGTTTACAATAAACATGAATTAAAATGAACTATGAACACTTGGTGGAGATTCTCAAATAAACACAATTGTCTGTTGTCTGAAAGTAATGATTTGTAGGCCTACTTGGGAAAGCTCCTCTCTACCTCCACTGAAACATGACCTAAAATGCCGAAAATGACCTAAAGATTTCCAAAAAATGACCTCTCTCTTAAAAATTACGAAAAATGCAAAATAAAGTAAAAAATGCAAAAACAAATTGCCCTTATTTAATCAATTATTTCATGAATCATATATATTTGAGCTACCTTTTAACCTTCATATAATAAAGATGCAAAATCATCAAATGCCTTGCCTTAATGATTACTAAACCTGGGATTTTAAGGCAAATGCCTATTTTGTTCCTTATGAAATAACATGAAAATGTTTAAATATGTGGACGTTTCATGGAAAATCACTTACATTTATAGAGTTTTATAGTGCCCTAAAATGCCTATTTGGACCTTTAGACCCTATTTTACTATTTTAGTGCCTAAAATGCCTATTTTGTACATTTAAAATAAAATTCAACTTCTGTAATTTTTACAATCTTATAATGGATATCCCTCTATGAAGAGCAGAACAGCAGAGGTGGGGTTTTCACAGAAACTTGAAAACAACTGTTGCTAAAGTAATGCTGACTGATGGGGGAGGGGGAGGATTAAGGGGAAGGACTACTGTGTCAAGTCACCAGTTAAAGAACATCTGTTCAAACTTTAAGTGAATACAGTTCTTGATGCCTAATTTTCCAGTTAATTCTGTTAGAATAGGTGTACCACGTTTGTTGCAGTAAAAAAAAGACCACGTTATAGTTTAAGTGTATATTGTAATATTTTGAAGTCAATTTTCTATCCATTTACACATTTTTAAAGCATATTTTAAGTGCCTAATTTCTCTTTTAAAAGCCTATTTATTTGTTTTAAAAGCCTATTTTAGGTGCCTAAAACTAATTCTTTTAGAGCCTAAAATCCCAGGTCTAATGATTACTCTCTCTTATGTCACCAGGAGCTACACACCGTAACTTTTTTATACGAGACTTCATACAGTCAGTACGATTTCAATTAAATATTTTAAAGGATTTGGTCTGTGAGGTAGGAATATAAACGTCTCTGCTGGAATGTTACTCCCAACCTAGAACCATTCATATTCGGTAAACCAATCTTGTTGAAGTGCTCAAACCATCTGGGGTGGAATTTATTAGCTCTACTGCCGGGCAATCTTCCAGATCTTCCACCGCATCAATTAAAAGTTGAACTGAAAGCAAGAACTACACCTACAGTCAACATTTGTATTCTGAAGCTAAAAGTCACACTTTTCTGATGTTTCGTTTTAATAGCTATGATCTTCTACTGCCCATTTTAATCTGAAAAGATATACCCCTTCCATCTCCAATTATCCGGATCGCTTTGACGCCATATACTATAGTGCTTTCACATTCGCCAGAGGTTTCAAGGCCACAACTTCTCACGTCTAATATGCCCCCACTGATCAGCAGTCAACAGTATTCCCCTTTGCGCAGAGGAGCTGCGCTGTCGCACACACTCATACGACACCAAGGGGGAACTCCCTACTGGCTTGTCATGTGACTGGCATTGGAGGGGTATGATGTCATATGAACACTGTAAGTGGGGGTATCATAAGCGTGCTACGTTTGGCCTTGAAACCTCTGGCGAATGTGAAAGGACTATAGTGGTCAAGGTGGCTAGTGGTTTTTTTTGCAGCAGCGAGAATTGTGAAACCCTTTTTCAGTGTCGATTATTAGCAAAAAACCGAAACTTTCAGCCGACAAAATCGACAGTTTGTCAGCAAAAAAAAACTGTCTCTGACCAATATGTTCAAGATGTGACACCTTATGTACAGTGGTATTGATCAGACGTGGCAGTCCAAGCATGGATGCTCAGTAGATTAAGACGAGTCCAATAAACATTCGTACTGCATGGAGGGGTGTATGGGTTAGTTGTGTCGTTGCTTTCAGAGCGGTAAGATCGTATAATGCAGTGAAGAAACAAGAGACCTTGTTACAATCGCTTCTCCTCTCCTGGAAGTGCAGTTCAACATTCTTACCCCCTCCCCATGATTCCTCCTACATGTGTCACCTCTCTCACGCGCATCTGACTGCCACCTCTGATTAATACCACTGTACGTACAGTACAATTTAGTCTTTTTTTTTTTTTTTAAGAAATTAGTTTCATTAGTTGTTATCTATTTATTCAGATACCTGATTATCCGGATCAGGTCCGGTCCCAATTAACACATTTAACCCCAAAAAGCAAATCTCACGGAAGTGACGGCTTAAGCCTACAGACCTTGTTTCCGGACAACATTTCATAGTGCAAATGCAATTTAACTTACGACAATAAATTGACTGTATATAAACCGGATACAGTTTCTAGAAGAGAAGGTGCCTTCAAACGGGTCAAAATAACGATTTTTTGTTGTTTAAATTCATGGTTTGACGTGTGCTTTATGGAAATATAAACGTTTTTGAACCACAATCCTATTTAAAGGCCCTATATGACAGCTTATATGACCGACTATTTATAGACCTATAATCTATTTATAAGTTATTGTGTCGTGTAGTGTAAGACATTTTGTTCTTTCTGTGTTATATGTAATTTTCTACTCCTTGTTAAGTAGCTCATGACAAATAAACACTGAAGTGAATGGAATTGAATTGAATTTAGGTTAGCTAATGCAAGCCCTATGGCGAGTGGTGGATCAATAGACAGTAACATAAGTCCCACACATTTTTTCGGAAACTATTCATCCCATCGTCTATTTACATGTGATACTGTATTAGCAGAATGTGATTCTTTTAATTTCGTGGTACCAATATTAAGACTAATGAAAATATTTTTATTTATATAATTTCCAAAAATAAGGGTGTTTATTCAAAAAATTCTATAACTACATTTAAAATATATATATAACTTCTTTGCTAAGGAATGTAAATGTAAGTAGACAAAATATCATGTGTCTACTATTTACAGTTCTTGAGAAAAAGATTTATTGAAACTGAAAAAAAAAACACTTTTATAGCATAAATGATAGGCCTAATATTCCTTTCAGGCCATACGTAGTAGATATGGTAGAAAGAGATGAATCATTTGTCTTGTGTTGAAGGTGTTGTAGATTTGTGTATAATAGACTCCACCTAATTCCTCTAAATTCTGTTTTTTTTTTAACTTACTTGCTCTTACTTGCTCTTACATCAGCATAATCAGCTTCGTAAATAAAAAATTACATTTGTCAATATAATAAAAACATACATTGAACATTATGAGTTGTAAAAATTTTAAAATATACTATATGATTGTAATTTGGCAGGACAGTAGGCTATTCAGCCATCTTCAAGTCCTTGTACTCTGCTTCAATTTTAGAAAGGTTGGATGGTGGGTATAAAATTATTTAACGACGGGGATGTACTGAAACTTAGACCTATGACCGTCGCCGGTGTGCCGGAATTTTGTCCCGCAGGAGTTCTTTTACATGCCAGTAAATCTATTTACATGGACCTGTCACATTTATGCACACTTGGGCCGGGATCGAACTCGCAACCTTGGGCACAGGAAGCCAGCACGATACTAACTGCGACACCCAAGCCTAGGCCGACAATTTTAGAAAGGGATCATTCTATAGAATTTAATTTTATTGTAACGAAATGTGAAGGCTTGTACCAAGTTGGAGTTAGTCTAAACATAAACATAACCTCTCGTATATTTGAGGGAATTGAAAGTTTCAAAACAAGTTATTAAACAAAAGAGGAAAGCTTGTTACTAGAGCTCACAACCTTTACGGGTGTAAATAAAACTCCCACAAAGAAGTGTAAATATTATTCTAAGGTTCACAAACCTGACAGCTAAGCAAATGAGTCATCGTGAGTAAGAATAGCCTAATGCATTAAAACAAACAGTAACTTTCTCTTTGCCAATTGCTATAATTTTTTTTTTACTACCGTATATTTCGAAATAAAAGGCGTACACGAATGTAAGGCCCACCTGAAAATATTTTTCTTCATCAAGTGAATCAAGTTCGAACGCGAATATAAGGCCCGCAAAAAATATTTCACTTTGTCAAGACGTGTAAATGACATTGTGTGATGAAAAATAACAGTACCTCATAATGATATGTTTTATTTATGTATCAAGGGCATAATGAAAATGTTTATAGGAATGGCGACAGTGCACGTGAACGGTGTGTCGCCCGAAGTTTAAACATAAAGTTAAACCCTAGATTTAGTTCTTTATTATTTAGAGAAATATAACTTTGAAGCAGTAACTATAAAATATGATCGTGAATATTCTTCATTTCACATAAATTGTCACAGTTAAAGTGTGTCATGGTGTGTTGTGTAAACAGTCGCGGCGGGCACAGCTCCAACTCCCGAGTGATCGGGTGAAATATCTACGCAAATAAAGCCACGACCGGTGTAATGATTCAGGTTCTCACATTTATAGTTAAAATTACAATGAAAATAACCACGTACCTCATCACAAGAGATGTTGGAAATGTTCTCCTCTTGCATCCACACAATACTGGCACCTTTTTAGGAAATTTTCTTTCACGCGCATAAGTTCAGCTTTCGAGATAGGGTTAATGTATCTTGTAACATTGCCTTCAAGTTCTTCTAATGTATGGGAAATGACCTATACACTTCATTTTTCAAGTTTCCCCATAAATAATATTCACATACTGTTAGAAGAACTTAAAGACAATATCACATAGGCCTATCACAAGAGAAATTAACTCTGTCTCGGAAGCTGGACTTATGCACGTGAAAGAAAATTTCCTAAAAAGGTGCCAGTTTTGTGTGGAGCAAGAGGAGGACATTTCCAATATATCTTGTGATGAGGTACGTGGTTATTTTCATTGTCATTTTAACTGTAAATGTGAGAACCTGAATCATTACACCGATCGCGGCTTTATTTGCGTAGATATTTCACCGGATCGCTCGGGAGTTGGAGCTGTGCCCGCCGCGATGCAGAAACCCGCGTCACTGGCCAACTCTTGCGTGGAACTCACTGTAGATTGTTTTCAGTATAAAAAAAAACTGCAGTTTTATTTTTACAGGTCTTCAGAATTTTTCGGCACTAAACTATCATATATATACCTATATATATATATATATATATATATATATATATATATATATATATATATATATATATATATACCTATATATATATATATATATATATATATATATATATTAAATTTCAATCAAAATAAGTTTTGTTTCATTAATCCTACATCAGTACGTAGATCTACGTAGTAGGCCTATTAAACCTAAAATTAAGTTGTAGGAAAAGTTATAGTTATGAAGAAATAAAACATAATTTTATATTTTTGCCCACGTAAAAATTGTATTACAGTACATCACTTGCTTTTTAAGGTGAATTCCGTTTGATCCGGCCCCATCTACTATGACATAGCGGGACACTACTGTATTTAGCTAGATAGGCTGCATGTGTTTACATATTTACATTTTACATAGTGTTTAATTCTTTCTACAGTTCGGTTGCTATTAATGACAAATCATTACAGAATATTAATGATCTTTTCAAAATCTACCTTTACCACACTTAATTTACAGAATGGGAAAAAATGCTACAATATATTCATTCTAGTACATTAAAGTCATTGCATTTAGTGTATTTTAAGTGTGAATACAACCTACAAAAAATACATAGGCTATTTTTAACATGATTTTATTCAATTACTGACTTAACTGAATGATTTTTATAAAGAAAAAAAATACTTGTGATAGAAAGAATACTTGAGTATTATTGCTGGTAACACTGCAAATCCCTAAAAAAAAAACAAAAACAAAAAAAAAAAAATCTTTCAGAGTCGTAACATCAAAACATTACAAAACTGAAAGAGAGCAAGCACGTTAAATTTAGAAAACTGAGAAAAACTTCAGTTTGCCATTTCAGTGTAAATAAAGTCACTTTTCTTCAAACTTTAAAAACGACATAATAAATTCACCTTGTAAGGACAGTGGCGTCTTGATATAAGAGATATAAATATTAAATTTAGTACATTTAAAAACTAAAAGTTTGATCCTAAATATTAGGTGTTAAAAGTACTCCTGTGCCTGGAATCTTCCACAAACAGAACACATGATCACAGCAACTTGAACAATAAAGATATCGATTTACGCTGGAGCTGTTTTGCTGATACGTGTGATAACTAGAATTCGCTGCAAAAACAGTGGTGTAATTTTCCGTACTAAGCTTTCATCCCTGGAGACGCGAGAGTGAGGCTTTGTGCTGACCTTTTGCATCATGAGCTATCACTACCTGCTATTTTACACTGTATCTGCAATGCACAACTGTATGCAGAATGTTCTAGCTTTCAACCGATAAGGAAAATACCGAGCTTTGAGCTTTTTAGGCATAGGCCAACGGTATTACTGATTTTTAATGACTAATCCATTAAAAGAATATTCGTCGTTGATACTGCAATACGTCGTATGTAAAAAAATTGCCATTTTAATTTTAGTGCTTTTGTGATCAAAATGATCAGACCTACCTTCGTGTAATTTTAATTTTAGTGCTTTTGTAATCAAAATGATCAGACCTACCTTCTTACAAGAAGGTAAGTCTGATCATTTTGATCTAAAATTATGATGGCAATTATTTTACACACGACGTATTGCAGTATCAACGACGGTGGAAGTTCAAATAAAGCATGTATCTATTGTCAAAATTATATAATTTTTAACACGTTCAGTTATTATTATTTATTTATACTGGCGAAGTTAGGGCATAAGGCCTTTTCTTCCACTGTACCAGTAAAACTATACACATTACAAATATCGCATCTACGTGAGGATTTTTAAAATGTAAATTCACAAGGGCTGAACACCGGTAGCTTCTTTTAACAAAATAAATTAATCATCGAACACGGGATTGGGTATATAACATATAATACATACGATTAAAAGGATCAAGTCTGACTAAAATCCTGGAATATTCTGGCTGTTTAATCGGGTTACACATCTTGGGTAATGAATAAGAAAATAATAAATAAATAAGCCCGTCACAATCCCTTATAGGGCATGGTACCATGGTAGGGCTGGCTCTGTTTTACTCTCCCAAGGTGAGCTATTTCCTTGGAGAGTTGGGTTTTTGCCTCCTGGTGGGTTAAGACCTATATATTAACAACACTTTCCTAGGACACTGTTTTCCTAATGAATTAAATGCTCTATCATTTGTTTTCAGTTCACTTTTTCTGTGACCTATCCTGAACATCTCGTTTCTGCCTCCTCCCTGAACTCTTCTTCCTTTCCTAGATCACTGTTTTCCTAATGATTTAAATGTTTTATCACTTGTTTCCAGTACACTCTTTCTTTGGCCTGTCTTGTCCATCTCATTCCTAACTCCTCCCTGAATTCGTCCTCCCATCTGCGTCGAGGTCTGCCTCTGCTTCTTTTACCCTTCCTCTGGTCCCAAACAGTTGTTGCATACGCCCATCTTTCTTGATTCATTCTGATGACGTGACCTCCCCCAAATGAATAAGAAAGAAAGAAAAATATTATTTATTACAGAATCATCCGCTTCAGTTTCCTTCTATGAAACATTTTCCTGAACAGACTATAGGCTAATGCAAATCTCTTCTATGACACAAAACTGAAGACATTTCAGTGCTTATTGTTAATTTTTTGTTCATGGTTACGATGCAGCTAGTGGTTCGTATACCTCGAGTACCGTAAGGCTTAGACTTGTGTATGGCATTTTTGTGGCTTCAAATCCTGGGGGGGGGGGGTTGCTGGTCTCCTCATTTCAGGTGACAGCCCATGCAGTCATAGAGCTAAGAAGCAGGAAGCTGTGGGACAGAATCATGCCTCGGACATATTTGTTTTTGCAGTGTTGATTTTAGAGAGAGGAAGAAATAATTAAAAACAAATTGTAGCCTAATATCAGTCTCAGAGAATTCAGCATTGGCCGGAAAATACTTAGTAACTTATGTAACTCTGTACATGTGGTAGAATATCATTTTCATCCAAGAGACTTTGCCATATTTGTTTGGTCAGCTTCAATATGGATTTCCCGTTAGGTCTATGGTCTTCTCAAAGAGGGAAAACACTACAAGTCTCACGTAAGGAATATTTGCATTTTTGGGTTTTGTACTGTATAGTTTCGGTCTGTGCCAAGTATCATACACACTGGTTTCGCTCGCTGTTCACTTGTCTTTTAGTCTTTATTTTATGCACATTGGTTTCGGTCACTGTTCATTTGTCTTTTAAGTCTTTCCAGTCCTGTCTATTTCTCGCTCTGCTTGACCAATGTCTTTCTGCATGCTCCTTCAATAGATCAGCCTATGTCTGTCTTGGCCTTCCGCGTGATCTTCTTCCAATAGGCCTACGAGGGTCCCACATTGTTAATTTGTGTGTTCATCTTGCGTTCTTTTCTAGACATGGCCTCCCCACTTCCATTTTGGTATTTGGTATTGGTGGCTTGCAGTGAATGTTAATTACCTGCTGACACCTTCTGGGGTGTTATGTTCGTAACTCTGTCCCTCAATGATATACCTAGATTATAATCTTAATGCTCTATACATATTTTTTCTCTGGATAACTATGGAAATTCCTTAACAAGCGTTTCGGTGTGCTTAAGTTAAGGACACTGGCTATAGGCCTACACAAATATGTCTATAAAGATGTAGAAACATCCAGAAGTTGAATTCTGTATTTTCTCACATTATTGTTTTGTGAATGAAGGGTTGGAGATATATAGTCATTAGCCACCATTGCAAGTTTTGCGTAACTAAAGTGCGATGAATTATTAAAAATATTCAATATATTTTATGTCAAATGATACTTCAGCAAATTATTGAACATAGGTCTATTTGTGAACAAGGATCATATTTTAACATTTAAGTAACTTCATGGAGATTGTAATATTAATTTCTCAAATTTAAGTAAGAGTGGCTTACGGCTATAGGCCTATCTCTCCAATCCCTTCAAATGTCTCTTAATATAATCCGAGTTTTTGTTAATTCTCTACAATACAAAAAAGTTAATATAAGTATAATTTTAATTATGATTTTTCTAATTAATGAAATATGATAACAGGAATCTTAATTTTAATTTGCCAAGTGAAGGTTAGTTGTTCAAAAACTAAGTGAAATGAAACAAGCCTATAAATCCGATATTTTATTAGTTTATCCGATCACATTCTTAAAGCTAATCTTATATTATCATAAACATTGGCATCGTATACGAATACAAGTCCTTAAAGTAAGTTCTCGAACATCAAAGTAACTACACAGTGAATGCCCATTTCTTCCTCTGGTCTATGTTATGTTATGGGTCATTTGAATACAAAATTGAATTTTTGGAAATATATCTCCGTGTGTGTGTGTCCGTGAACAGCGTAGCTCGAAAAGTAAAAATCGTACAAAAAGTTTTATTTCATTAAGTATCTTCCAGGGCATGAAGCATGGTGACAACTTTCTCTTACTTGCACTACTGCAGGCCGCATAAAGTTACGTCTCTACAACGGGAGAGGTTAAAGCAGAAAAAATAAAAATTCACTACTTCGTCGATATCCATTAGCTATTTCAATCAGACTCATATTTGTTCTACTATAGGCCTATTCCAGTGAATAAGCAATTACTTTTTCGCTGGATATAATTTGCCCAGAAACAGCTTTAGCAGTTAGCTACACAGAATCTCGGAAACTATGGAAAGGATCAAATTTACATGTTAGATAATTCATCCACACATTTATCTCGAGAATCCGGAAATCAGTTTAATTGCCATCAATTCAAGCTTCTTAATTACAAGTTAAATTGAACGAAGTCCCGTTTTAAAACCTCATGTATAGCACAAGTTCACAGATCCTCGCTCTACTAAATTCCTCGTGGAATTCCCTTTGATCCTATTGTTAAGCTTTTCATGGAAATTCAATTTACTTGTCTGGGAAGCTCGTGCGTGTTATTTGGAAATCCTGTATACGGTTGAGTTGAAGTAATCCGCAGAAGCGATGCCAATCCTCCGGAAATAGAAGAACGCATAGGAGTCGCAGAGAATTTGAGTCACGATTATTCTATACAAAAAATAAAAATAAAAATAAATAATACGTCCATGCGCAATTTGCTGTTCAACAGAAACTTAAAAAAATGACATTAAAATGTGATCTGTTAAGGATACGGTCATTAGATCTAAATGAAATATATGGGAAAAGTCATAATCTACCCTCCAGACAGGGGTTCTCAATCTTTTTGGGCCTGCATCCCCCCTTTGCGTCCACAAATAATTAATTTTTAATGTAGGCTACAGAACTTCGCTTTGCTGTTAGGGTTAAATTTACCTCATCCAACACTTTCTTGCAGAAGAGTATTTCACATTAGAAAAATACGATGAAGAGTAACTTATCTTTCTTAAACAACACAATCTCACTTCTAACTGTCCTTCACAACACACGTCTGATGTATTACGTGTCCAGTAACGAGCTGACTTGAACACATAAAATTGCATCCTTACGACCCTAGGAAGCATGTTGTAAGATAAACGATTGCGATTGGTCTATATCCGAGGAATTTCTAAACGTTATTGGTGAATATGAAACACGCATATGAAAGGAATAGTCTCAGTAAATTTTTCAATATTATCGAATAACGACATTTTTACCGATATGCTACTTTTATCGGTATAGTAACCGATAATTATATCAATATCAATATCGCTATTTTGCTTCCGATATCCTATCACTACTGTGTAGTATACAAGAAAGACTTTGCAGATTATAATAGGGAATGGAGAATAAAATAATTAACGGAGGTGTAGTTGATAACGATTATGGTATTTTCTTCCCGACCCATGTAAATTATGTTCATAGACCCATGGTGAAACATGACGTAATATTTACCAAGACTGAGTATGAAATAACATTATAGAAGGTTGGATAAAGTGTTCTCTTACAAGATAGAAAATCCATCAGTGAGGAAGGAAAGGAGATTGGTTTGCGATAGCTTTCATTCTTGTCATTGACTTCCACCACACGCGAGAACAGAACAGAACCAATTCTGATTCGAAATTACGAAGCGACTCAACAGACCATCTTAACTACATAGCCATTTTATTTCTTTTTTCTTCCTCCCTTTTCATCTTGTAACAATTTTCTGTTGAGACAATGTCGATTAAATAAGATAACGTGTGTTTACACTGTTGTCTTCTATTTGGAACTAAAAAGTTTTCTTTATTGGGACTACAGTTCTGTCACGAAAGAAATTATTTCATTTGATTGTTTTCGCGATTCTTTTAATAGATGTTTTGGAAAGTTAGAAGAAAATAAAACAAAAAAATTATTCCCTAATAAAATTCTACTGCTTTTTCTCCCTGAAACTTGTGTTTGCCCAACTTTTCTCCGAGTTATGGACTTATAAAAGTTTTATATCAAGTATATGCTGAAATTGTACTTATCAATTCATTAACGAAATAAATATTAAAGAAATTCACTAACTTTCATTTTTCTCACTTTCTTACAGCAGGCCTACAGTCCATTGTGTCAAGTACCGGTTATACTAGCCTATATTATCCTCGATTACTCTTACAGCACATGTATTTCGCATAAATGTTAATAATAATAATAATAATAATAATAACTCGAATACACTATACCAGATTTTTATGAAACTTGGTACACAATGAGACAAAGCATATTGATTTTGGACCAAGTCGGTTGACCAGTATCGGAGTAACACCCAAATAGGGGCCTAATTTCTAAAAAGATTACGCTGAATTCACCAAATGTAATTCAGTTCTTATGACACCAATATTCTTTACAGTGTTCATGTACGGCTTTGCAATACACTGGGCTTTGACAAAATTAACAATACCCAGCATTATTTTTGCGGTAAAGAATCTAATAAGTGATTTTAACTACATATTTTCTCCGATTTCAGATTTTTTGTATGACATCTAATTTTCGTGTTTGCTGTCTGAAAATATGTCAAGGCGTACGCAACTTTAAGATCAATGTAGATCATCTTGAAGGATTATAGTAGCTTTAGATTTTTTGAGGTGTCCTGAGACGAATAGCGATTGATTCAAAATTATACAAAAGGTGTGACTAGGGTCAAATTTTTTGTTTTTTGTTGTTTTTGTTTTCAATAACCGTCTGTCAACAACACTTTCGTGACGTCCAAATGGTCTGCCTTCCGTTTTTTCGCCATTAGACCACTGTTAGGCCTACCAACCAAGGTACAAAGCACCAACTGGATGCAAAAGGTGTGACTTCCCTCCTAATATTTCTACATTTACGTCCATTTTATTCACCTCTTCGCCGTGCAAACGGGTAGGCAAACTAGCTTTTGTTACAAATACTCAAAAGAAAAATGATTTCTTTTCTTGAACCACTACTTTATGGAAATGGTGTGATTTTTTACGTTGCTCTTGGTCTAATACTATACCCATCACTATGCGACTATCAATATCAGGATCTCATAGCTTCCAACTTTCGTGTACAGAGTGCAAATATTATGCAATGTTTTAATTCTACATCAAAAAAATTAAATATAAGTATTTTCACCACACAATACGGTTAAGAACTACCGATTAAAGTAATTAAACTGATTCCCTTTCTTTCTTTCTTTCTCTGTCCTATATCCCCAGTGTCGGGGCAAAGGGCCTCCAATTGGAGGTTTCTGATACCTATTTGAATTTTGTTACGCTTATTTTCCGAGAGAAGGCAGAGGGACAGGTGGTAAGCCCATCGCCTCAGATTCCCTTTAGTCTAACTATAGTTTAAAACTGTGAAACATAACACCGCTGCTTGAGTTTAAAGCTTTGAAGGGGGCGTAACGATAGCGTACATGTTAGAGAACTTACATAAATCTCTCCCTTCTCGAAAACAAGGAGACGCATAAGGCTTCAGATCACGTTCTGGTGATGGAAAGAATAAATTTGCATAGCAATAATCGAACTTTGTTTCCAGACGATTCTAAAAAAATGCAATTTTATCCCAACATCTCATTATTCAGCAGTAAACCTCCTAGATTATACTACTGTTAGGGTGGATAGGAATATTTATTGCTTCCCACACAGCTTTATTTCGCCTGTAGATGGTATTAATTCTGGAAAATAGGGTCATACATCACCATTAAATCCTTTATGAGATTTCCCTCGCTTCCGAATATACGTTTAATCTTGAAGTGATCGATTGGGAGTAGGTAGTCATTCCAAGAGAGTTGAACCGTTATCTAATGCAATCTCCTCCCGTCATACATACGGGTAGACAAATTGTACCCAGTGAATACTAACGCTTTTTTTTATAAATATGTTTTCTATCACCTTTACTTAAAATTTTCCTGCAATTTTTTTTAAAGAGCAGAGTAGGCCTACGTTGATTCGTGATCAGGCCATTTTTTTTTTTACTTTCGATATCTATAATGTTTACTTTTGTTTGCGTATTTCCATTTGTGTCGCAATTATTATATTATCGTCGAATTATTATATATTATTTATTCTATTACAAATTACAAATATTACAAATAATAATACAAAATTTCAAACTACAAAAGTCCGGGTTAAAAATGTTCAAAATCACTAAATTAAATTTTTGAATGGTCGATTTTGTTTTAGTTTCAACGTTGTGACGTTTGAGAAAAATTCCAGATCGCAGATTTACTCTAGTTTCACTGTGAAATAGTGAAAGTTAATTTATTTTAAATTCTGTGCTTAGATCGGTTATAGTAAATTGAATTTTTCTCTATAATATTTTTACTCACAAAATTTTATTTTTTACTAGATAAATTTTATGTTTTGTAGGTTTATTTGTTAACTAAGACAAATTAACATTCCAAGAAATTCAAGAATACTTTACTCGAGAGTTTTCCTGGGTCCTAGAACAGTCATCAGATGAGGGCTTACCAAATCAACTACTTACCCAGTCAACGGAACACACAACTTTATTACGTTAGATAATGTATTCATGAGTCCAAAGAATATTGTTTGTTGAACATTACACCAGAAGGAGAAAAATCCCTTTGACACCGGAATTCTAACCCGTGAAATTTGGCTGAGTTAACCAGAGTTATACTCACGGCATCATTTGGAATCTCTTTTCTGTGATTAATCCTAATTGTTGACTTCACTTAAATATATTTACGTCATACAGGCCTGCACTATTGTGAGGTAATTTACTGCATTTGTGAGTGAGTTTCCACTGTTATTGTTCAGTAACGCGAGGTTGCTCTGTGACGTCAATGCAGTCGACTCTGGCTTCAGGCAGTAGACGTCTGCGAGGGTTTTGTGAAAGGTAGGCACTACTGAACAAAGGAGAAGAAAGGCCCATTAGTAATGCGGGAAGCGGAGATTAAGGGCCCTTTCACACGAGTCAACAAGTTGATTACACAAGTTGAACGGGCGGGTATCAGGAAGTGTAACGATATAGCAAATATATGGGAATCGCTCGAACCCTTTCACACGCAGTAAACTCGAGCGCCTAAGCACATTCTCAGCCGGCACGCGAGCCGCTAACGTTCTCATCCTAACTAGTTGACTCAACTAAAAGGACATTACTCAGCATTAGTCCATTCACACGAGGCACTTAGTTGAGTCAAGAGAGAGTAGAATGGAGGGCGTTCCATCTGTCTTTTTCAACACAGAACAATTCATTGAAGATATCCATAGCAATCCCGCAATATGGGACATGAGGTGTGAAGAATACAAAGACAAGATTAAAAGGAGTGAAAGTTGGAGGGAGGTGGCACGAAAATGCTGTTCTGATTTTAATAGCATGGAGCCTGCCAAACAAGGTGCAATCAGTAAGTACATTTCATTCAAATTATTAGAAATATTTAAGCAGGGGTGCCCACCCCCCAAACTTCATGACTCACCCCCAACTTCATTGATCACCCCCTAAACTTCATTTCTCACCCTCCAACCTGATTGGCTGTCGACAAGACAGCCCATATATTTTCTAAGGGGGTGATTTTTTAAATTTATTTATGTTTTGTTGCTTTAACTTCTTGGGCCACTTTGTAACATTATATTAATAATATAATTAAGTGCAACAATGACGTAGCCAGAAAATAATTGCGGGGAGGGTCGAAAGTGCCGGGGGGGTTTGGAATACCCCTCCAAAAAGGGAGGTCGGAGGTCCATACCCAAACATTTTAAAATAATGAACTAATGAAAATCACATTTTACGCTATTTTAGCACAGTGAACTAGTTAGGAAATTTGTTTACCGTACTCTAAGACATGCCAAAGTAAATATGAAATCATCACCTAAGTAGGGCTCCACCCCCGGAAAATTTTTAAATATTGAACTAATAAAAATCACATTCTATGCTATTTTAGCACTGAAAAACTAGTTAGCAAATTTGTCTACTATACTCTAAGACCTGGCAACTTAAACAAGAAGTAATTAAGTTATAATACTTATTACTATTTATAAGAAACGTTGAATAACACATGGAACAGTGGATATAATAGGCCTACTCATTATGTTATGAAAAGTAAATAACTGCTATATCATATTTGACACACCAACAAATCTTGTTTAATTAAATAAATATTTTTTTAAATTCAAATAAAGAATTTTAGGTTTTGACTTTTGGACCCCCCTTTCCTAAGCCACTGTTAGAAGAGACCTTTTGAAGTTATAAAACTTGACCGTTTTTATTTTTAACATATAAAACGCTAATTTTGCAACAATTTTCAACCCCCCCCCCAGAAAATTCATAAAACGATAATATTTTGTCCCCCCCCCAGAAATTTTAATGACGCAGTCTGCGTCCTAACCCCCCCCCCCCCCGTGGGCACCCCTGATTTAAGTAATTATTTAATTAAGACATTTACCTAGATTCGCAAATGGAGGTTTTTATTTTTAATTTATGAGGGAGGTTTCTGCATTAAACAATAAATTTCACAGTGAAGTTCTTTATTAGACAAAAACATTAGGTGAAACGGTAATATATGCCGCGCACAGGATTTCCTTCCACTGAATAATAAGTCCCTTGCACCAAACATAATATGTCACAACTATAAACAACAAAATAATATTTCATAATAAATAAATACCCTTGCACCAAAAATCATATTTCACAATTTTAGGAGTGGGAGTGGAAATCTCGTGCGCGGCATAAAAATACCTTCCCAAACATTACAATTTACCACAAAGTCTTATTTTAAATCATATTATACTGCCATTCCACCTGTCCTGGTCCAACAAAATAATCAGCTAAGTGATTTCTTATGTCTCTTGGCTGTCTGGAGTATGACTGGCCAGGAACACCCTCCCCCATTGGTACATCCTGTAATGTGGTTGGTGTAACAAGAGTTTCTTCAAAAATCATCCCATCTCTTAGCCTTACAAAGTTGTGAAGTACAACACAGGCTTTAACTATGTTTTCTGCAAAGTGAACTTTTACATTCAATGGGCGGTGAAATATTCGCCACTTGTTGGCCAATATACCAAAGGAACATTCAACAAACCTTCTAGCTCTGGACAGTCTGTAGTTAAAAACTCTTTGATTGATAGTCAAGCTATTTCCTGCAAAAGGCCTCATCATGTGTTTTGACAATCCAAACGCTTCGTCACCGACAAACACATAATTCACATCACACCCTCCTTCTACTATTGGGCATGCAGGTGGAATGTTTAAAGTGTTGGATAACATTCTTTTCCATATTGTGGTGTTCTCAAACAATCCTGAATCTGACTGCTTTCCATAAGCTCCAATATCAACAGCTCTAAATAAATAATTAGAATCACAAATGGCTAATAGGACAATTGAAAAATAATGTTTATAATTGTGATAAAGAGACCCACTATCCTTTGGTTTTATTATCCTAATGTGCTTCCCGTCAATCGCACCAAGACAATGAGGGAAGTTAGCTGTTCGCTCGAAGTCAGATGCGATACTCAGCCAATCATCCTCTGATGGAACTGCTAAGAATTGGCTGCTTAGTTCCCAAAGAACTTCACACACTTCTTCTACAATTCCACTGAGTGTTGATATACCGCATTTGTAACTGTAGTGAAGATCTGTTAGTGTGCACCCTGTAGCCAAATATCTGAAAATAAAAATCAAACAAATAGAGTGCATACCTACTTTTAAATTTATTTCATAAATTGCAACAATGTTCAATTCCTGTTACAAAAAGTGCACACGTACTACGTTACTAGTAATTTTATTTATTTCATATTTCAGTTAAAGACCTTAACAAAAGATGGAAAAATTTAAGGCAGTGTTACAAGAGGGAACGCGATTCACTAAGTCAAAAATCTGGAGCAGCTAAAAAGAAGAAAACAAAGTATGTTTACTTTGAGACTTTATCTTTCCTCGCGCCGGTATTCAATACCAAAACAACGCATTCTAACATTGATGATGTGGAGGATTCAGAAGAGGAAGAAGAAGGGGAGAAGGAAGAAGTTCTACCAACTTCCGAAGAATCGGGGACTGAGAAGACCAACCGAGCACCTTCAAAGCGGAAGCGTGATATCGAAAATCCTGTGGCAGATGTTTGCCAAATATTGAAAAGAAGCTTAGAGGAAAGAATGGCTGCAGAAAAGAGGAAGGGTGAAAGAGAAGAGGTGGATGAAGACTATAATTTTCTAATGTCTCTTTTGAACTACACCCGCGCAGTTCAAGGTTTGAACAAACTGGCCATGCGGTCTGAATTGCTCCAAGTCGTAACAAAATATTACAATATGAGTGTACACCCTCAACATTATCTCCCACAAAGCTACCAACAACCTCCAATCCAACAGGCTATGCACACCAATTTCTCTAGTCCTCAGTATTCATCTTTTCCTGCACCGTATCCCACTTCCCATTCCACTTCTTATTCACAACCACCTTTCCCTACTCCTACAGTCTCATCCCCTCACCCGTCTTCGGCGCATAGCTCTCATTCTCCATTTCCTCCAGATTTGGAATTTTCGAATGAATCCTCTAATTTGTGATTTCTATTTCATACTTCACACTACCGCAATATCTATCGGATATAATTATTGATGATTATATGTTTCAATTTACATCCTATTAACCTATAGGCCTACAATCATTTCAATTATCAAGCCATTTCAAATTTCCACATTCAATCAAATCCTATCAATTATAAAAATAATCCAATCATGAAATTTCTATTATTTTCATTATTATTGTCACTTGGTGGGTTACTGCCATTTTTAGGCTTCTTGCCTGAATGAATTATTATTCAATCTTTAAACAAAAGTTACTTATTAATTATTCTAATAGTGAATTTTTCATACTTTACTTGTAATAATTAATATTAATATTGTCTTTGTAGTCGTGTTTTAAATACATTGCGTATTTTTTGTGAAATTTCTATTATTTTCATCATTATTGTCACTTGGTGGGTTACCGCCATTTTTAGGCTTCTTGCCTAAATAAATTATTATTCAATCTTTAAACAAAAGTTACTTATTATTAATATTAATATTGTCTTTGTAGTCGTGTTTTAAATACATTGCGTATTTTTTGTGAAATTTCTATTATTTTCATTATTATTGTTACTTGGTGGGTTACCGCCATTTTTAGGCTTCTTGCCTAAATGAATTATTATTCAATCTTTAAACAAAAGTTACTTATTAATTATTCTAATAGTGAATTTTTCATACTTTACTTGTAATAATTAATATTAATATTGTCTTTGTAGTCGTGTTTTAAATACATTGCGTATTTTTTGTGAAATTTCTATTATTTTCATTATTATTGTCACTTGGTGGGTTACTGCCATTTTTAGGCTTCTTGCCTGAATGAATTATTATTCAATCTTTAAACAAAAGTTACTTATTAATTATTCTAATAGTGAATTTTTCATACTTTACTTGTAATAATTAATATTAATATTGTCTTTGTAGTCGTGTTTTAAATACACTGCATATTTTTTGTAAATAAAAATCTCAGTGATATGCCATGATGCTTTATTATTTTCGTATTCCACTTGATCAAAGGCCAATAATTTGTTATAAAACTTGTGTAATAGGCAGTGGCGTAGCAAGATTAGGTGTTACCCGGTGAGGAAAATTTCTTGTTCCCCCCCCCTTTTAAAGTATTAAAAGATAGAACAGTTCCAAGTGTTATTTTTTGGATAGTCAAAGGTAATCCCACGAGAATTGAAGAGTTTATCGATGGATGCAGCTGCAACGAATTTATCTGATGTAACTCGTAAACTCAACGGATTATGCAAAATTAGTAATAATTACTTTGTTATATAGAAACAAAACTAAGCTCCGAAATCATGGTATACCATGAATCAACAATCTATGAATCGATTCGATTTACCATATTGTGACCAGTGCTACCAATGGTGCATATAAGACCTAATTCAGCCAATTTTGTTAGAAGGAAAGACATGCATATCAAGCATATTATGCAGTACATTGTACATTGTACTGTTAAACGACAATAAATGCTATTATTATCATTATTATTATTAATCTAAAGTACGTTATAGACAGACAGATATATATTGTTTTCGTGAGCGACAGACTGTAGGTGTTACCATTAATAAAGCGAACAACTAGGCCAAAATACACTCCCGAAATTGCGCAAACTTTTATTTTTTGAGTGATTTTTTTTATATTTTGTTTTCCAAGCGAAATCTCGAATTTTGGAAAGATGAATTTTGATAAAAGGAAAAAAAATTGTATTTATGTCAGATACCTTTCAAGATGTGAACCGAAGATTGGAGACAAGTTTTCCTTATTTTTACATAAAGAAAGTTTTCTCGAAAACGGCTCTAACGATTTTCTTTAAATTTTGCACGTGGGTTGCTTATAGAGCAAAAGCTTTTATTCGAAATAATTCTCTGAAGGGTAGTTATAAGCCACCCACTCTGAATACGGGCTCTTTGCAATACGGCCCCTTGCAACGGAAAATCGTACGAAAACAAAATTTTGTATTTGGGTTAGGTAGCTTTTGGGGATGTGATACGAAGATTGGCGACAACTTTCTCTTATTTTTAATGGGAGGCTAACTTTTATTTGGGCAGAGGAAGTTATGTGAATTATACATCATTTTTTTAGGTTCATCCCAATAAATTTCATAAACAAGTAATGTAACTATTTTACGGAACTGCATTATTAATAAGCTATTCTTAAATATGCGCACATCCCAGTTCAAAATCTAGGTTGAAGGAGACTTCGGAGTCAACTCACATTGGAAGTTTATTTTCATCAAAGTCATGACTGCTTAAGTAGAATTGGTTGCTGCTTAAGTGATATAATCACCGATTGTTGAAGTCTCATTTAAATTAATAAAACTGCAGAGACAAGCATTGACAGAAATAAACACCCCTCTCCTAACCATAATATTATTGTATCAACACAGCGGCCAGTTCGGCCGCGTTTTATTACCTTTGTTGACAGAATTTAAAGCAGTTTCAATACGCATGCTGACTTGTAGAAAGTTCTTAAGCTTATTTAATTGTTTTAAATCATATTATTATTTTCTTTAAATTCCCTTGTGCGATTTTTACTTACAAAGACACATTTTTATTTTGTCACCCCCCGGGTGATGGCACCCGGGGCGGGCCGCAAACCCCGCACCCCCTTCCCACGCCACTGGTAATGGGAAGGTATTGGCAGAAGAAATGTATAATTTTTAGGTTAAATTTGTTGAAACTTAAAAGATATAAATCTTAAAAATACTTCACTTACCTCAGTGTAATGGCAAGTCTTTCTTGCGTTGATATAGCCTGTCTCATAGTCGTGTCTTCTTTATGAATCCTGTGTTGGATCAGAGCGTGAAGCTCTTCGAAGGATGATCGTGACATGCGGAAATAATTGAAAAATTTTTCCTCGTGGCTAAGTAATTGTGGGTATAATAGTGAGAAAGCGCCCGTTTTCCGGTTTTTTAATAACGGATGAACCCACACTTTTCTTCGACTGGGTTTCCTCCTTTTTTGCTTCTCTTCTTGCAGGAGAGCAAGCACAAGAAGAGCTCCTGCTTCCTCGGGTTCTAACATCGTACTGACCCTTTGGGAGAAAAGTTGATTCCACAAGGTGCCTCGTGTGCCTCGTGTGAACACAAACCAAATGAGTCTTCACACGGCAGTCAACAAGTTGAGAGTCAACCAGTCAACTTTAAGAGCCTCGTCTGAAAGGGGCCTTAGACTCTAGAGCTAGACCCAAAGAATCTAGCTCTAACGTATTCTACTCATCCCCACTACCGTGCGTTCTTCCCTGACGTTACCAACTGTAACTTGCAAGCACGAACTTCAGAAACATCATCAGGAGACGAAGCTGTCTTCCATTGTCTTAAAATGTACGTAAAGTATGTTACAGCCTCGATCTGCAAACATCTAGGACTCAGAAATGTAGTAGGATAATAACGGAGTTTTCAATATTGCCGATATTCCACCAGTGCTTAATTAATACAATAAATATACCACTTATTCTAATGCTATCATATAAATTACTTTAAAAACTGGCATGGGATAAAAGCCTTGCAAATAAACTGTATTATCATTACTTGCTAAATACATTAACGTATGTGTATTCACTACAAAAGTCATAATAATAACAGTTAAAATTTCTTAATATTATTGAAATGTAACATAAATTACATAGAACAAAAACTCTTATGAAAGTTTGGTTGTATTTTAACATTTTAAAAACATTTTAATTTTTATCAGGACTACTATTGATCTATATTATTTCTGACAAGTAATTTATGTTACATTTTAATAAAATTAAGAAATTTTAACTGTTATTATTATGACTCTTATAGTGAGTACACATAAATTAATGTTTTTAGGCTGTTAATGTTTTACAGTTCATTTACAAGGCTTTTATCCTATGAGAGTTTTAAAAATTAATGTATACGATAGCATGAGAATAACTTGTATTTTTATTGTATTAATTGGTCACTCGTGGAATATCGACAATATTGAAAACACAAGATTTCGCTCAATTAGAAAATGAAAATAATTGAAATAATAACGGAGTTGTATATCAACATTATTAAAGAGTCCGTAAAAGTTTTGAAACTTCACCTCTATGGGCCGTAAATGCAACATTCTTACTAATCTAATTTCTATCTTCTCGTAATTTATACATTCTATAACTTCCATGTCTTTTTCTGTCTGTTAAATTTTGTCTTCAGCAAAACTCTGAAAGGAGGAAGCAATTTTAAATTCCAATATGTACAAATAAAATGATGTAATTATATTTCAGTGACGTCGACAGTTACGGGTAATCAGAGGAAAGAGATTCCACTTGGCGCCATGAGTCGAACTAAAGCTAGCTCGGTTGGTAGAGCATCGGCACGGAAAAACAAAGGTCATGAATTCGAATTCCGACGTCAGGCATTTTTGTAATTAAATATTCCTTATTAATTTAGTTTTTGTTTCGGGATAAGTTCAAGCCTGTCGTACGGCTCAGCTGGTTACATGTTGACCTCTGAACCAAACATAGCTCTTTTCAGGGCTAAAATGTCAAATCTTGGGCTAATTTCAATTTCTAGCTCATCTGGAAGTGGGTCAACAAGTGTCAGTGAGGAAGTCGGTTAGCCAGGTGGCTTTACATTATAGGAATAATGAACCTCCTAGGAATTATAACATCTGGAAACTGTATCTGAAATTTCAGGACCCCATAGGCTATTTTTTTGCCTACGATTCTAATGGAAACAGAGTAGACTTAAAATAACGGAAACCGATAAATGTTAGGGTCAGACTGTTTTGAGGATACAGGACGAAAAAATCCATAAATTATAAGAATCTAAGCAACAGGGTCATATTAATGAGTGAAAATTAATGTAAATGTTTACTGTATGACCGCGGATGTGGCCAGTGTCCAGGGAACCCTCGGTAAAATATATAGGCAAAGAAAAACAAAACATATATATACCTTAATGCGTCAACAGTAGGGCTCGGAAGTTGATGACCACAAAATGCCTGAAGAATGTCCTATAAAATGACCTTAAATTTATGAAAAAATGATATGAAGATATTAAAAAATGACTAAATATTTCTAAATATGTATTTAGAAAAGGGAATATACAGAAGTATAACAATAAATATTAACAAAGAAGGTACAAGATGTATTTTACATTACACTTCTTATTATTGTGTTTTCTGTTATTATTGCTATGATTACTACATTTATGAATAAATGTTGTACTAATTTGTCTAAGGATAGGGGTGCCAAATCAATACGCATTTTAATGTCTGGAGGTAAGGAATTATGAGATCACTTTGTTTTTAATGTTGGAAATGTCCATAGGGAAAATGCAACGGAAGAATGAAAAAAAAATCCTTAAAAATTACCAGTAGAGAATACAAAAAAAATAAATAAATAAAAAATAAAAGTAGACTATTTTGTTCGTTTTGCGGTTAAGTTAGACGAATTTATACTACATCCCGCCATTTGTCTGTGATGTCTCAGAAAAAGATGACATTACATCAACTTCCGAGCCCTAGTCATTAGTTGGCGAAATCTCATGACGAAAGTAAATAGCAAAACAAAGTTGGTTAAAACCCTATGTAATTAAATAGAAATACAGTTTTCAGATGAAATTCTGACATTTCATTTTACTACAGGTGCAGTGATTGTCACTACACCTTTAGCATGGGCGTGTACAGAACATCGCTACAGAAACAAAGGGAAGCACGTATAAAGTTGATCACCATGTTACACGTTGCACAGTTAATACCTCCGTTCTTATACGAAAATGGTCCAAGTATCTTGGGTAAAAGACGTTGCTTGGGCCGTTATTGCAGGAGCATAAATAACGTCTCTCTCTCCTCGAGTCTCATCTGCTTTCAGAGCAGAGCGGCTGTACCGTTTGCATAATAAACACTTTGCTCTCTTTTACGGATATTAAGACGAAAACTTTTGCATTCCGCGTCCTAGCTTATTCTGATGTGTACACAAAGAACACTACGCTAAGCATTATGATAGCAGAATATTAAGGAGAAGCTAGTGTATCATTTTGTGATATTAACGCATATCTACAGTCCGGATTTAATAAGCAAAATAAAATATTTACTCGCTTAGTTTTTCAAAAGATGATAACTTGTTACAGAACTAGCTCAGTTGATATCTCCAAATTAGTTATTTGACCACAAGATCAGCAAATAAGCTTCGGTCAATTGGAGCCTACTTCTCACTTAGTATTCGTAAATAGAGTATTTATTACATTTATGGCATTAAACTAACAGTACTTACTAACTGTTGTAAAATTAAGCCTTCAAATTTCGTTTTAATGTATTTTTCATAATACTGTATTATTATTTTGAAACAAAAATATGTGGTAGGCCTATGTGTTTTAAAAAAGCTATTTTATCTGTTGCTGAAAAACGACGTTATAATGAAATTTGAAGGATTAATTTTACAAAACAATAAATCGTGTGCGTACGGTTCAGTCCCTCACTGACCCCCTCCCGAAATAAAATCCTGACTACGTCCCTGATTGTGTCAGTCAGGTGACTTTAGTTTGTTTAGTTACACTTGTTTTTATTTTTTATTTTATAATTTACTACTTTTGTTCTGTATTTTGCAGTTTGTATTCTAGTATGTAAGGATCCTGGTAGAATGCCTGATTGACTTAATTCAATTAGGTGGAATATTCTATTGTAAGAAGGTAAAGCGAGTAAAGAAAAATGATTACATTATAAACACAAATTGTTCAGGGAGATATCTTCACTCTGAGTCTTTAATTTTGTGGAAGTGGTGTCCGCATGTTCTCAGGTAGAATATGTGTAGAGCTCATTTAGAAAATGTAGAATGCAGCTCACCCACACTGTCATGCGCCGAAATCAATATAAATAGCGAGCGGAGAGCTGAAGTCCTCAACATGTAGCTAGCCAGGTGCCATCGACTCAGCCCCTGCACGCTCTGTCCCGCACAACAAAACAATGGAGTGAGCAGTTCTTCAGTCTTAGACTGCGCATTTATCAACAGTAGGGTTAGGATTTTTAAGTGCTAACCTTTTTATCGTAGCCCAAATTAGATAGTCTCTAGTTGAGAATGGAGACAATTTTCTAGCACTTTTTCTTTAATTTTTTTTAGGGGTTTTACCCCTTTTTTCCCCCACGGTTGCGGGTTCGAACCCGGCCCAGGTAGATGGCATTTATGTGTGCCTACATATGACAGGCCCATGTCAGTAGATTTACTGGTATGTAAAAAACTCCTGCGGGACAAAATTCCGGCACACCGACGACGGTCTCAGGCCTAAGTTCCAGTATATCCCCGTCGTTAAATAACCATGAGAGTGAAAGGGGTTATATATAGTTCGAAAATTCTAACAAATAATGTGTTTTATTACAAATTGAGTATGCAATTAAAGAAGTCGGTAAAATGCTATCCATTGATACCTTATTCATTGCTGGAGGCTTTGAATTATGTAGTTGAGAAAAGGGGATGATGTTAACAGAAATAACATATCATTGATAAATTTCATTTCCTTAGTGGTGTATTAATGTATAAGGTTTGCTGAATTTTCAGTCTAAATGACCACTAGTATATACACTTTTCAAAAAATGAAGAAAACGGAATAAACACAAAAATTCCCTTACGTTAATGAAAGACGATGCTAGCACATGAGGAGAACAATATTGCTATCACATTGACGTTTATACAAGGTCATACTTTTAAAAATAATAAAAATAATTATAATAATAATAAAATAAAATAATAATAATGTTTTATTTTGCCTGGCAGAGTTAAGGCCATAGGGTTTTATGTTCCACTCAACCAGGATAAATACAAAATACATTAAAAGAAATCTACAAAAACAAATACAATAGATATCATATATAATAATACAAAATGCTAGCAATAGAATAATGATACAATATTTAGACAATATTTATCTGATTAGCTAATTTATTTATTTATTTAATTTATTTAATAACTTATGAATGAAACTGTATCGCGCACAAACGTGCATTTCAGATTGTTTAACGCTTGAGTTTTGCGTAGTCACTTATTGAGTTGATTCTTTTTTTACATAATTCAATGTGATATCTGTCACAAAACTGGCCACAGAGTTCACACTTGCACAGCGTTTGTGGCTCATGGAATGTCTTGTTGGTGCACAATAAATGATGGAAGCCGTGTACGGCCAGTCTGGTGAAGACATGTCGCATCTTGAAGTTTGAGGAGGTCCATGTTCGGTCAATCATTGCCCCGGTAGAGAAGAATTCCGGCCATATTTGTGCTCTTTTTGTTGTCATTGTTTTCCTTAAGTTTTCGTATGCCTTGGTGGATGGTAGCAGGTGTTGATGTCTTAAGTCTTCTATTAGGTATGGTTCTTTTGCCAGGAGATATACCAGCCTTGATCGTGTGGTCTTCGCTACTCCGATGGTTCTTTTGATATATAGGGCTTTCACTCTTTCCATAGTAGCTAAGTTTCCTTCTGTGAGGTGTTCCCATATGGTTTCGATTCCGTAGGTCAGGATTGGCTGAATTTTGGTTTTGAACAATTTCATTGCTGTTTCCAGTTTGAGTTCTTGTAGGTGTTTGATGGTATTTATTGCTATAACTGCCTGTGTAGCTCTTTCCGTTACATGTTTTGAGAAACATCTGCCAGTTGGTTGCAGTGTGATTCCCAGATATCTGAATTCGGGTGTAATTTTGATATATTTACCATCTATTTGGATTTTGGCGCCGGCAGGGGCTTTGCCTCCGTTTCTGAAGATCATCATTTCCGTTTTTTCCACGTTGATGTGGAGGTCATTTTCTTTGCACCATTTTACCATTGCGTCTATTGTTTCTTGCAGTTTCTGTAGGTTGGTTGACGTTACTGCTATGTCGTCTGCGTAAGCATAGCATGACACCTCCTCTGTCTCCTCTGCTATTCTGAGTATTCCTTCAGTGGCTAGTATGAAGAGTACCGGGCTCAGCGGGTCTCCTTGGAGAACACCGTTTGTCTGTAGTATGTGCCTTGATAGCGACAAATTGTCTGATATTTGTACTGTGTTATATCTCAGTATTGCTTTTATGAGTCTTGTCCAAGTATTGTCTTTCCCCATTGTGTCTTCTAGTTTTTTGATGATTAGTTTCCTGTCTATGAAGTCGAAGGCTTTAGTAAAATCTATAAAGACTGCATATAGTTTCTTTTTCTTCTTTGTCGCTTCGTTTACGTCCTTCAGGAGGAGTTCTACAGCAGTCAACGCTGATCTGTTGCTTCTGAAGCCGAACTGTGTTTCAGGTAAAGCTTTATCTATATCTCCTTTTATTTTGTTAGTTATTATTTTTGTTAGCATTTTGAAGGGAACATTTTCTAGGGCTATACCTCTGTATTTATTTGTGTCCTTTGGATCTCCCTTTCCCTTGTATAGGACTTTTATTGTCGAGTGCCTCCACTGTTTCGGGATGTTGCTCGTTTCTATGCATTTGTTGAGGAGTTTAGTCCAAGTGTTGGTGAGTTCTTCTGCCGTTTCCTTTATATATTCATTGTATAATTTATCCGGCCCTGCTGCTTTTTTGTTTTTCATAGTTTTTATTGTTTCTGCTATGTCTTCTGTTGTTAAGAGGGTCCATTCTGCTTCATCCATAGGAGCTAGTAGTTCTTGTAGGTTTTCCTTTGGTTCTTGTTCATTACTCTTGTTTAATAAGTTTTCAAAGTGCTTTTCCCATTCTTGCATGTTTATGTATTGTGTCTGGATTACCTTTCTTGGTCTGATGACGATGTAGGGGTTTTTTTCGGCTAGTTCTACTTCTTTTTCTCCTTCTCTTTCCCAGTACAGTTTTTTCTTGTCTCTTATCATTTTCTTGTAAGTTTTTCTTTCAGCTGCATATTTCTCTAGTTGTGCGGTGTCCCCAAGGTTTTTCCGTAGTTGGTGTAGCGTTTCTATGACGGATTGACGTTTGAGGTAGCACTCTTTATCAAACCATATTTGTGCTCTTTTCGTGTTTGTGTTTATCTGTTCTGTTGCTGATTTGAGGAGGTTTTCTAGTGCCTCTGTTGCATCTTCTAGCTTCCCATTTGAGATTGCTTCCTCGATCTGTTTTAGATCTTCTGTTTTTTCTCTTATTATGTCCTTACGAATTTTCCTCGACATTTGATGGGGTTGTTTTCGTTTGTACTGCTCTTGCGTGTGCATGGATATCTTCATTGGAACGTGCTTTCTTAGAGGGGTGGAATTGTCTGACCACATGGGAGTTATGCGTCCTTCTACTGATCCTCTAACCAACGCTATGTCGATAGTGCTCTTTCCATTGTGGCATATATATGTGGGTGTCTGACTGTCATTTAGTAGTGTAAAGCCCTCCTCCTCTAGATTACTGATAACTAGCTTTGTTTTGTAGTTTGGAGTGTCCAATCTGCAGTTGAAGTCTCCAGCGATGAGTATTGGCTTATCTGTTGTGCCTGTCTGTTGAAGTAGTTGGCTAAGTTCATCTATTATGTCGACTGGTTTGGCGAGAGGCTGGAAATAGGCTGCTATTATTGTCATCTGTTTTGTTTCTACCACTAATGCATTTTCGTGTTTTGTGGTGTTTAGGATGGGGGTCATCCATGGTTTGAGTAGTATGGATACCCCTCCGGCTGGTCTTCCTTTGTCTCCTTTTGTTGCTAGTAAGTGTACGGCGTAGAATTCTGGGTGTTGCCACTCGTCTACTAAGAATGTTTCTGTTAGTATTGCCATGTCCTTTCCATGTAGTATGTCCGTTGGTGCTGTGGCCATCGCACTCCTGAGCCCTTCAATATTCCATAGGAGAGCGTCGAGTGCATGGCGTTTTGGTGGTTTCTCTTTAGAATTCAAGGGAGGCTCCTTCGTAGCGTTGTCTCCGAAATCGGAAACGTCTTACAAGGACTCCTTTTGGCCAGAAGTCTGGCGTTTCTGTTGTTTGTAGTTCGTCAAAGCTTATACCAACTTTGAAGGCTTTCAGGTTTCCCTTCGTCTGTATCTCCTCGCATTCAACGTCCCCGTTGCCTTTTAATAACTTATAAACCCACTCAAAAATTATTTTAGACTCTGTTAGTAGACCTAATAATAGCAATAAGACAGGGACGAATTATCCAACTTTTTAATGCATAATCATATAACATGAGTTTGTGATTTTATACTATATTTTCATATGTATTAATTGTAACTAGTATCTACATTAAAAACTTGTGCATCTCAACGCTACTCGTTATTTTTTGAAAAGTACGTATATTAAAGTTATTAGTGGTCATTTGGTTGGAAAACTCAACAGACCTTATACAAAAATAATATAAACATGACTGAAGTAACTTTATCCCTAAGACATGTCACCCGACGGATAAGATTTTTGACATAAAGTAGATGATATTGTAGAAAACACAGAGATTCCCTTGATCAGGCTTTTTGCTTGCCCTGTCACGTTTGTGTAAGTGAATATATGATAGAGCATGCGAGAGAGTTTGCACCACGTTGCTCTTTTCCTCTCTTTTCAAAATATATATCTCATTACACAAACTTCGCTATTGGTTGTTTTAGCACTCTAAGCAGAAAATACACCAGCACATGTCAAAACTTCTGTTCAAGTTTTCACTGAACAGTCAGACTTTGATCATAAATAGCTGAAATTACTTCCGGAGAAAGATCCTAGCTTCTTGTTATGACAGCAAAGTTTAAACTCACAGATGTTATAGGAATATACGTTCCCGTATAACTTTAGTTCCTTTCTTTCAACACTCATAGCCAGGATAAAGTATTTTAAGAAAAAAGTCGCTATAAAGTGAATCCTATTATGAAGGCCACGCATTATTGATGATTTTGTATTATTTTATTTAATAGCCTTAAGGAATGTCCATATATTAAGTATTTACCACTTCAAGATTGTTAGATAAAGGCGTTCGTTTTCCTTCGCTATAATTTTGAAAATGTCATTTTCTGATTTTTTCTTTAGTTTTGATATATATATATTTTATCAAATTTGAAGGTTTTCGAAGTGTTAAAATACATGATACATTATCGTTGAGGGGGATCAATAAAATAAAATAAACAACACATACGACCCGCAAGTTAGGCAAAATGCCTTTTCTATTTGGGTTGGATATAGGCCTATCAAAGAGTTGAATAGAGATGAACATGTTTCCGTACATTTAAGGGCGGTTAGGGCCAGTTTTTATTTTGCCTTTTTTCCTCATATTTTGACTTCTGTTACATGTTTTAAGGTATAAAGCATTTTTTGCCTGTTTTTGAGCATTACGGCTTTTTTTCTGTGAAAAGCACATAAAGAATTTCCATGCATGAAAGTAAGAAAACAATGTTACACAAATAATGAAATGACACAATCGGGTCACAAACATATTTATTGAAGATCTTGTTCCCTACAAATGCAATTGTTTTCAAGTAGTCGAAAACTTACCTACCCTAAGTATTGTATGTGATAAATAAAGTACCTTAGATAGCTAGTTTCATTAATGAAAAGTTGGATTACTGTGTGTTTTTAGTTTTAATACATGTCTACTTTAATGATATTACTGCCTACTTTGGATATTTTAAGTTCCTTTTTGCCTGGCTATTTTAGCAAAAATAAATGCCTGAACTTCCGGGCTCTAATGATTAATATCATAGCATCATGTAGGATAAAACGCTTACGTAACAACGAAACGTTCATCCGCATAAATGTATCGCACATCCGTCCTACTGAATGCTTATCTAACGTTTCGTGAGATATCTAGTGATGCCTACCGATAATTTGTCGAGTGTTTAATCGAATGGATAACCGTCATCTGATGCTTCAAAAACGTGTATCGATGAATTAATGCAACTTAATAGATAGCTAACATTTCAGAAACCCGGCCTAAGTGAAGTAGAATATATTGTATATGTGATGATGGAAGATACTTCGACCGGAAATAAAGTTTACGTCATATTATTTCCTGCGAAGTTTTCGATAGGCATACCTCCCAATCCATATATGAAGTTCAGAGATAGCTACTTACACGACGGATGCAGTTCGTCTACCTGAGAACATTAATATTACATCTGAACCGAACATCTACTTGTCTCATATGACAAGAATTATGGCACTGAAAAGTCGTGACCAGAATAACCCGGACGTGCTTCCAATTTCACTTACTGAAAAGAAAGTGGCGTGAAACTTACGTCTAGCAGAAATAATGTAATAAATATATCTCCTGAGATGTATAGCGAGAAAAAAAAACGCTTTTGTTATTATTAAGTAATATTTGTTTGTATTAAATATTTAAATATAGATACAATTACAGTCAGTTTTCTCCCTTGATTTACATTAAAATTGTATATATTGTTGTTTGTCTTATTAATTCGTACATTTCTATTACTGTAATCATAACATGTTCTGCATTTGCTGTAAACATTATTAACCCATAATTTTTAAATGTTTTTCATTCAACTTTCTGTATTAACGTAAATATTTTAGGGTAATCCAGTATACTGCAGTGAACCACCCCCTAGCACAAGCTTTTGCGTTTTCGCGTAGTTAGAATCTAAATTTTTAAAGATTTTAATTGTAATTTTTAGTTATTAATTTATTTTAGAAGTGATTGATTTTTATTAACTTAGTTCTGATGAAAGACCATTAAAATCCAATACCAACAATTTTTAAATGACTCGTGTTCATCTTCAGATCTATCTATTTTTATAAGTCAATGATTTTATATTAGTCAGCTATAAAGAATGCAAACAAACACGCGTTGTCCTCACGCAACAGGCACTAGTTCGATTCCTGGTCGGGAAAAGTTTCATAGGTGCGTTCATTTTATAAGGTTTTTCCTTACTTGTGAGACGAATTTCGGGAAACTTTTGGCCCTTGTGGTCTCAGAACATCATTTGTACTTCATTATCACCTTCATTCCACCCCGCTATGCTCGACATGAGTGTGTATGTGTGTGTGTGCTACTGATCTAACTCGTCCTATTTGTTCCTATTGTCTCAAAGCGTCCCCGGCATTAGACGGATAACCCATCCAGGGAGACCCTCCATGTCCTTGTCTGATCATAAAAGTACACATGTGATCTCAAGGTAATTCCCCTCCCGGTCGTGTAAGGCCCGGGCGGCGGGGCCGCATGAACGTCCCTACAATGGGAGAGGTTAAACCAAGGAAAACAAGAGAGAAATTGGCAAGTTAGTACTTTGCGACTCACCCTGCCCCCCTTTCCACTCGCCACTCGCCTTGCAGCTTCCACCCCTCTCGGCTGCTTCCCGCGTGCCGCCGCTTCCCCGCAACGCATACCTTGAAGCCTGTAGCCGTTGCTCAACGCCGGTAATGCATAATTGCAATTGATATGTCACCTAATATTTCACAATAAAGAAAGCCCCTTGCACCTCCACATAATATTCCACAATTATAAAAACGACCCTTCCAACAAAATAGGCTATTCACATTACAAAAAATACCCTTGTACCATACATAATATTTCATAATTATAAAAAACGCCATATTATAACATAAAATGTGGCTTAATTGATGCAGGAAAATTCCCTTGTACCAACACTACTTATAAAAACCGATTCTTGCGTTAAAACTCATGAAATCCCCCTAACATAACTCTATATACGAAAGCTTCCTTCAGTGCTCAACATTAACTCGTAGCGTAGTGGTCATGACTCCTAGCTATAATGCTAGGGGTCCCGGGGTTCGAATCCCGGTCGATCCAAAATTTACTATTACGAATAGGTCTCAAATAGGTGGGTAAGGTGAAGATAGGAAGGAGACGAAAAAGGAAGAGAATAAAAAAGGAAAATTACTTTTTTCTGTTTCATCAGTTCATTAAGAGAACCGTCGCTTCTAGTATTTCAAATGCCACCGCTAGGGGAGGGATTGAGAGTAGGAGTGGGGGACTCTGGTGAGTCACAATGTACCAATTTCCCGAGAAATTACTTTCTTTCGCATTTTTGCACTGATTAAGATAACGATGATGCCCATAACCTTTATATCAAGTTTTGTCGATGGATTTCTACTCAATTTCTTCCAAAAACAAAGCAAATTGTTCAAGATACTGCATGTTCTTTTTCACGCTTTATTTAAGAAGTCCTAGTACAACGCTGATAATTGGAATATTTTAAGATAGATCCTTAGTTTCTGGAGCATCGACAGTGCGTATCAACCGTAGCTTATCGTGATAATTCAATAAAATATATCCTATACCGCAGGATAAGAAAATAAAAGTTTCACACGCCATTTTCTTTAAGCTCTTTCGGGGGGAAAAAACTTGTAGTAGGAAGCCGCGATATTTCAGGAAAGACATCATTGTGTAGGTGGACGTGAGTAAAGAATTGCGACAGTATTTCACATCAGATCTGCGATACGGAACTCTTTGTGTTGACAAGATGAGTAAATCACAAAGGCGGGATATATAACCTCTGCAACACCACTGAGTGTAAGATTGACAGGGCCACCAACTTGTCCTTTCTCCTCCAATGTCTTGTGACTAATGGTTTTTTCTTCTTATAGTAGACGAAAAAGGCAATAGTCCAGTCACCAGGTACTGAAAATTGGGTTTGCCTGGAAAAAGGTCCGAAGTTAATGATTTTTTAGTATGTTGTATATGGGTATTCTGAGGTGTATAATCCAAGTTTTCCAATTCGAGAACCTTGTGCTAACTTCAGAGCACCCGAAAAACCCCGAAATGTTTGGGCTTTTTTCAATGTTTTCCTTATAACTCCTAAACAACGCGTTTTTTTCTGAAAATACTCTATTATAAAAATTAAAGGGCAATAAATTTTCTACAATTTGCACTGTTTAAACGTTTTTTAAGTCGAATGCGTACCGAGATATGGATCTTCAAAGTTTCGAGTTATTTTTCAAAATATTGAAAAACTGCAAAAAAATGCAGGATTTTCCCTAGTAAATTTCATCTTCCAACATTTCTATATGGATAATAATAGTAGTAATGGTAGGTGAATCTAAATTAATAAATTTAACATAATCATCCCCCTCCTCCCCCCATCAGGACGTTCTGTTGGGCGATTTCCTTGAAGGCCGTGGAACGGCTTATAGTCCAGTCACAAGGTATTTTTGCCTGGAAAAAGTTCCGAAGTTAATGATTTTTTAATATGTTGTATGTGGATATTCTGTGGTGTAGAATCCAAGTTTTCCAATTCGAGAACCCTGTGCGAACTTCGGGGCAGCCGAAAAACCCTGAAATGTTGGTTTTTTTTCAGTGTTTTCCTTATAACTCCTAAACAATGCATATTAGCCTAAAACACTCCATTACAAAAGTTAAAGGGCATGAAATTTCCTATTATTTGAACTATTTAAATGTTTTAGAAAACCAAATATGTACCGATATATGGTGCTTCAAAGTTTTGAAAAATTCTTAAAATATCGAAAAACTGCGAAAATGGAGCATTTTTCCTAGTAACATTCATCTTTAAACATTTCTGTGTGAATAACGTTCAATAACCTACACAATAGAAACCCCATTCTTAATGAGATGTTCATTTAAGAATAAAGTACACAATATTCGATACATAAAAATTTATTTTATAAAAATTTATACTACATATGATATGTGGATATATTAACTGAGTAGAAAATATGTATATTATTACAAACTTCCATTAATATTGATTGATAAAAGCAATGATCTCTTTGCTCCCGATTGGCAAATCGGCATCATCTCTCAGTAATTCCTCCTGAGCAATGATCTTATCGATGATGTCCTCCTTGGCTGCCATTTCAGCATTCACTCCTTACAGGATGAAGACCTTGGCAGCAGAAAATGTGTAGTAAGTGACTGCATAAGGTTGTATGGGGTAAGACTACATCACGCACTTTCAAGTCAGTGTGCAAGACCTACGTGGACTAGGTACAGAAACCCTTTGGGTATAATGCCATAGTAGTATTCGATGGATATCTTAGTGACATCGCTTATCAGAGCACCAAAGCAGCTGAACGATATCACCAGGCTTTGCTGCAACCGTCCAGAAAATTTGTATTTTCTTTAACAACGGCCGTTACATTGTCGAAAGAAAAATTTTTGTCCAATGACACGAACAAGAGAAACTTTATTTCAATGCTGATGACTGAAATGGCAGCAAAGGGCATCGAAGTTAAGCAGGCAATAGAAGATGCTGATTTCATGATAGTGAAAACTGCAATATCTAAGGCTTCTGACTTCGATAGTGTTACTATCACAGGTGAAGACATTGATCTCTTAGTATTGCTGACTGCATTAGACTCTTCTCAAAAGAACGTTTATTTCCAAAAGAGTGGGAGAGGTAATACCCCAGTGTTTTGTATTCGCCAGCTTCGTGCAAATACAATACTCAGGATATACTTTTCCTTCATGCAGCAAGCGGTTGTGACACTACATCAAACCCATTTGGACAAGGAAAGAAGAAAGTTTTCACTATGTATGAAAAAACCGTTCTCTGTCTGACATCATTAGTGTTTTCAAAGATAACGAAGCAACACCATGCCAAATTTCGGAAGCAGGGGAAAAGTTTCTTGTGATACTGTACGGTGGTAACATGGACACAAATACTCTAGATGATCTTCGGTACCGAATATTTTCCAACTCCGTGTCAAAATCCAAATTCAACCTTGCCAGATTGCCCCCTACACGAGACGATGCCCGGTACCATTCTTTTCGTACCTATCTGCAAGTGCAGACATGGCTGGGCTACAAAAAGTTACCGTCAGTTTGGGGCTGGACCTTAACGAATCGAGGGCTGATCCCTACAACGACGACCATGGATGCAGCTCCAGAAAAGTTGCTGCACATGATACAATGCAAGTGCATGACAGGGTATAGCACCGGGGCTTGCAGCTGCAAAAAAGCAGGACTCCGATGCTCAACCATCTGCAAGAATTGTGCAGGAAATGCTTGGGAGAATTCGCCTGAAACCGACATCAACGAGGAAGACACAGACATTGAGTGTGACGAGGAGGATGACGTCATCGATGAGATCATTGCTCAGGAGGAAGAGGAATCACTGAGAGATGATGCCGACTTGCCATTGGGACCAAAGAGATCAAGGCTTTTATGAATCAATATGAATGACTAATTTGCAATAATTTACATATTTCTTACTTAATTAATATATCCACATGTCATTACATGTATTATACATTTTTATAAAATTCATCTTTATACATAGAGAATTGTGTTCTTTATTCTGAAAAGAACATCTCATTAAGGGTGGGGTTTCTATTGTGTAGGTTATTGGACGTTATTCATATAGCAATATTGAAAGATAAAAGTTACTAGGGAAAATCCTGCATTTTTTGCAGTTTTTCAATATTTTGAAAAATAACTCGAAACTTCGAAGCTCCATATCTCGGTATGTATTCGACTTAAAAAACGTTTAAACAGTGCAAATTGTAGCAAATTTATTTCCCTTTAATTTTTATAATAGAGTATTTTAAGATAGAACGCGTTGTTTAGGAGTTATAAGGAAAACATTGAAAAAAGCCCAAAAATTTCGGGGTTTTTCGGCTGCCCTGAAGTTAGCACAAGGTTCTCGAATTGGAAAACTTGGATTATACACCTCAGAATACCCATATACAACATACTAAAAAAGCATTAACTTCGGACCTTTTTCCAGGCAAAAGTACCTGGTGACTGGACTACAAAAAAATATATCAAGAAAGAAGCCGTTCTGATATCTCACTGTCACAAAACTACTTAAATATTGTACTACAAGTAAATAACTTACAATAAATGTTATTAGTTATTACTAGGGGGCGGATTTCTGTGACATGTTATTTTTTCCCCCTTTGCATTATTTCAGGTTTCCGACTAATTTAAACCCGATTCCAAGCATTCTGGTGAAAATGGAACGGCTTTTATTGTGCATGTAACTGCATATTTAGTATGAATATGCATATTTAGGTCATATGTTTTGCATATTAAAGAAATTTTGAAGTTTCATATCATATTTTGTAAATTTTGCATTATAATGATAGTTTTTGAGAACTTACAGATTTTTTAAATAATTAACACTATATTTTAATAAAAAAATATACACACTGTGTAGACTAAGTGGTAAAGTCATATTTTAAATTTTATTGGTCATATTTTAATGTTTTTTAGGTCATAAATGCATGCATATATCCTATTTTTTAGTCATAGAAATCCACCCCCTAGTTATTACTGTACCATTGTTTGTTGTCAATATTCTGTCAGCCGTAAGATGACGGCATCCTAGATGAATGAACAGTCCACGAATCGATTCGATGAATCGAAACGAGTAACCAGTCCTACCAATAGTGCGCATCACAAGATTGAGGGCATCGTGGTAGTTGCTTACATCAAAAATCTATAAAATCATACGAACTGGCTTGAACCGAATCGGAATAGTGTTTTTAATCAATGGACGTTTATATTATTTCAATTTCCAAACAAGTTATGTTGCATTAAATAATGTGTTTTAATTTCGCTCGATGGCATCATGTGACGTATTAATCACCGCACGTTGACGCCTTACGTGTCCAGTAACGAGCCGACGTTTTATCGGATAAAATTGCATCCTTGCGATCCGAGGAAGGCTATTTTAGGATAAACGATAGTGATTGGTCTATATCCGAGGAATTTTTAAACGTTCTTGGTCAATATTAAACACGCGGCGTGTGAGTGAAATAGTCAGCACAAACACGACACTTCCAGATAAACTACTCCTTGTGGCTGGAAATATACACATTCTTACTCCCTCTGCCCATATCATAGGTACTATAGGTAGATTAAGTATTGTGTTCGATCCTCAAATTCGAAGTTGAGTTTGCTATATAAATATTGTACATGTTTTGAGGTCCCCTGAATCCAAAAATACTATTTTCAGAAAAATGTATGTGTGTGTGTGTGTGTGTGTGTATGAAAAGCCTAGTTCCAGAACAAAAATTCATATGAAAAAAATATATTTGGGTTAGATACCTTCTGAGGGTTGTGAGACGAAGAATGACGGACTTTTTCATATACAGGGTGTTAAAAAATTACGTTTTCAACGTTTCAGGGATGATAGAGGAGGTAAAAGCAAACATTTTCTTTCTGTGACAAAACTTTGGCATATGCTCCTTTTTGCCGCTAGATGGATTTAAGGGTAGATGGCTTAACTGCTGTCACACACGCACCGATTAGTTTTGTTTGTACTGCTTTGATCGTCGTGTCAGGAACCATCTAAATGCTACATTCCCCAATCGTTGGATCGGCAGGGGTGATGTGGTACAGTGGTGGCCACCTCGATCACCGGACCTATCTCCACTGGATTTCTTTTTGTGGGGAGACATGAAACGTCTTGTGTATGAGACAGCGAGCGATACGGCAAAAAAATTAGTTGCTCGCATTGTTGAAGCTGCACGTGTTATTTGAGACAATGTTGGCCTTTTTTAGCGTTGCAGACAGTCCATAGTACGAAGATAACAGTTGTGCAATGCCTTTCAATGAACGGCAGTTTGGACACCATCTCTAAAACGACAATTGACCTCGTTCCTTCTGGATAATAATAACAAAATTCGAATGTTGCAATCAACACTTATGTAGGCCTACACAATAAACGGCGCATATGCCAAAGTTTTGTCACATAAATAAAAGGTTTGTTTTTACCTCCTCTGTCATCCCTGAAACGTTGTAAACGTAATTCTTTAACACTCTGTATATTAAGGGATTTTACATGAAAAAATGTTTTTCGCTATTTTCTCGAACGATTTTGTTTAAATATTGTACATGGGGTACTTACAGTATACTAAGAGTAAAAACTTTAATTTCAACATTTTTTCGTATTTGTATTCTGTGAAGTGTAATTATAAGCCATCCACTGTTTGTAGAAACTCAGTCTTATCCATAGGCGTAACCAGGCCGACCATATGGGGGGGTTATAACATCCGCGGGGTCTGGGGGGTATGGAATACGGGGTCCTCCCCCGGAAAATTTTAAAAATTAAGATGCAAAATAACGAGTTTTAAGCTTCCGGCACCCCCCGGAAAATTAAAAAAATTCAGACGCAAAATAATGAGTTTCAAGTTTCCGGGGTACTCCCCCGGAAAATTTTAAAAATTAAGACGCAAAATAACGAATTTTAAGCTTCCGGGGGCTCTCCCCCGGAAAATTTAAAAAATTAAGACGCAAAATAACGAGTTTTAAGCTTCCGGGGTCCTCCCCCGGAAAAGTTTTAAAAATTAAGACTCAAAATAACGAGTTTTAAGCTTCCCACGCTTTATACTTGTATTAAGTAATTTATGGGCAGACTTAAAAAAATTATAGAATTTTTCTTTTTCTAATCAATGGGGGGGGGGGTTCAAACCCCCAAAACCCCCCCTCGGTACGCCTATGGTCTTATCTGTTTAACAATAAAGCTTTGCATAAGGTTCAAACAACTGAATACGCACTCTTTACAATATGGCTTCTTATTCTATATCACAATATGAAGTGAGAAATATGCATTGGCCATGCTTACAGTAAAGAAAGTTACATGAATGCATTAATCAGATTTTATTTGGGTTATATATCCTTAAAGGAAGCGATACGATGTGGGAATGTCATTCTCATATTGTGTTCTGTTCACTTCACTCTCATCTGACTACTACCACAGTATACGTAAGTGTGAATTCGCCTAATTACCTTTCTATTCACTGATTGACAGATCGAGGAGGATTAGGGTGGCAGCAGGTAGGGGAAGTTCTTGGAAAAAGAGTCTTTAAAAAGTGGCACCCACAATACTAGTTTTACAAGAGTGTAACATTTATTTCATCTTATATATTTAAAATAAGTCTAATATAGGCCTATACACAGAAAATATTAATAATTATCACGATTTAACTCTTTTTAAAATTTTCTAAAATGAGCAGTCAGTACCTAATTTCTTATTATTCTTATGGTTATTTTCAGTAACTTTAAAACCTTGGTTTCATGGCAACAGTTACCCATAAAATGGCATAGGCTTAGCAACTTTAAAAGAAGGCTGAATAAGTAATTGGCAAATTGTAAAGCTTGGTTTATTGTTCGTACAATGTTGGTACAATATTCGTATTAGGCCTACTCTTTATGCTCTACATGGGTCATTCAAAAAAAAAATTGCCGTTTAGCGTCAAAGGCCTGAAAAAGACACTTCTAGTTGAGACTTCAAGCAATTTGTTTTTTTTTCCCAGATTTCGCCGCAAACCCATGCGAGTTTCTGCGCCACCATAAATAATTTCTATGTATACATCGTGGAACGTAACGCTCATGTTTATGTCAAAAAACGTGGGAAAAAGTAAGGAGTGTGACTGTCACAACCATATTCTGCATCCAACATTTTGACTTCTTGACATGAAAAGGCCAAAAATGAATCGTCATTCGCTCAAGATCCACATGAAACTGTCCAGAGGATGTTTCAGGATTAAAAAAAGAATTCGAGCCAGGAAGTTCATTTGAATCTTTGTCACGGGAAACCGCGATAAGGAGTGTTATCCGGTCTAGTGCTCCCCAAAGAAGAATTAAGGGGTGGGGAGGAGGGTGATGTAGAGGGGATGAAGTATTGCATCATCTTTTCCCCTACGATTAATTTCCGACCAGACATCGAGGAGGGAGGACAGCAAAGAAATGAAAATAAGATTGAGGAAAATTGTTTTGGGTAACACTCCTTATGTAAATTGCTGTCACGTCTTTTGTAAACTATTTCCATTTGTCTCCAGCATTTCAAGACAACAGCCCAGTTCATTTCTAATTTTAAAAACCTGAAAACATGTTGAAATACGACATGAACAATGGTAACATTCATTATTCTTATTCTTATTCTTTATTGCTATCATCAACACCCCTATGGTGTTATGGATAGAAGTCAACACATAAAAATATAACACATTAAAAAATCATATCAACATTGGCAATAAAATATTCATTGATATTGTAAAATGGATGTAGTGTAAGCCACTTTTTCAAGTCGTTCTTAAATTTATTAAGCCTCACAGTGTGAGCTTCAAATGGCAGTTTGTTGAACATGTCGATTGCAGTTACACTAAACCAATCTTTGCTTTTAGTGAGTCTAACAGAGGGCTTGACAATAAAATAATTGAATCTAGTGGAGTGATTATGTACAACTTGCAAATTCAATACGTTCCACCAACTTCAAAAACTCATATAGAATCACAAAAAAAGGAGAAAACTCATGATTCCTATGCGGTTTCGTAAACTATATTGCAGTTCAGATACTTCGGTAAAAAGAAATAAACAAGATAACCAAATTAAGTATAATAAATGACAGATTAATTGCCCAAATTTATTCAAACTAAAATCATAAAATCTCATAGCCCGTGTTTGGTCTTAAAATGACCGTGAAAAGACGGAACATTCATTATAGATATTATTAACTAGAAAGAAGGCAAAGGTAAAAAGTTTAACAACATCATTTTAAATAACTATTAAAATGAGATTGCAGTGTATAGACAGAGATAGCTGGGAATTTCCCTAGCAGACCTAGCGGGTGCGAGATAAGGCAATGCAGTACTCAGGTACAATGTATCGGGAATCTCCCGAGATCTTATCGAAAGGGTACTGATTCACTTAAGTAATTCTAAGAAGTCGGCTATTGTGTTAAAGTCTAGCTTCTGATGTTGCTACTGATACAACACGCTGCCCGAACCTTCTTAGAAATCCGAGACGCTAAGTTGTGGGTTTTGAGAATAAGGGAAAATCCAATTGATTTCCGTGGGAAACTAACATATTATTATTGGTCGGGAGATTTGCCAATAAGAACTGGTCTATAGTACCACGTGCCGGGATTCACGAATAATAATTAAGAAGAGTAGGGATAAATGTTGGTCCAAGAAAGTTTTCTTTAGGCCTAACGTGGCACTGTAAAATCACTCTACTTCAAGGCCCCGCGCCTATAACAGTCATATTCAACTCTACTTCAAGGCCCCGTGCCTAGAGCAGTCAACAGGACTCTACTTCAAGGCCCCGTGCCTAGAACAGTCAAAATCACTCTACGTCGAGGCCGCGTGCCTACATCAATCACTCTACTTATCTTTGAGGCCGCGTGCCCACAGAATTAATTGGACTTATAAAATTTTAGCTGTGGAATTAATCGACTTAGAAGGATTCTTACTTTCAATCGCGATTAGTCAAAATCATATACGGCAGCAATTGTATCACTAGTAACGATCTACCGAGAACTTGCAACAATACTAATTATTCACAAACAAATTTTGTAATTATTGTCAATGACTGGACTTGTATTTCCAACGTTTTGAATAAACAGAATATTCCTTCAGTGTTCAAAGAAACTGCATTATTATTCAAGCAATAATATTAAGGTGTTCTTCGCTTCCTACCCTGAAGCTAGAGGGAAGTGCTCAACGATCGACTGGCAGACCGGAGGCGGGTTCAACAAATCAGAAATATTCAGTATATGCATTATACTGTGGCGCCCAGGTATTCATCATTTTCTTCAACACCGAACCGCTGTACATGGCTATTTCCCAACGTGAGGCACGAGTGAAGCTGGACATCAAGGATCACCAACTTCAAAAATCATCCCAAAACGGAAGGAAGACACCGCAGAATTTCTAGAACGTCACCCGTAAAGGCACCGCTGGAATTCAAGATCGTGGTACATCAGTTCCGGAGACCGCCGCAGAAAACATCAAAAATCACCAACAGATAAGAACTTAAATATACATAGAGTTTCAGTAAAGTAAACAATTTTATTATCAATAATTTAAGAAACAGTAAATATTAATTAAATAAATTAGTAAGCCTGACATCAAATAATATTTTTTTAAAAGTTTGCAATTTAAGATCAAAGTAAAATTAAACTGAAACTCACTAAGTAAATTAAAGAATAAATTCAAGTAAAATAAAATCTTTTTCAAATTAAAAGAACTCAGGCATATCGAATATTTATTGTGCAAGGGTATAATTATACATGTTATGCATTATATGTTGAACTTCTTAACCAAAGGTAAGGTAGATCGTAAGAGTGTATCAGTACCCTTATAATTTATGTATGTGGCTTAGAAACGGAAAAGTTACTAGGAATAAAATTAATATGGAAGGTGGAGAGGGGCACGACTTGCTTACTGGTGAGGAAATAAATAATTGTAGAATGGAGATTAACAATGAGAACAGTGTCGCGACAGGTGACGGGGTTTTGGAGCAGGGAGTTGATAATAGGCAGGAAAATATTGCAACAAATATTCAGCTGACCGAGAATGATAGTGTAACTGAACATAGGCCTAGGGAATTGAATCAAACTATAGACCCGAATTCTATTGCATATTTGATAGCTATGATGAGGGAATCTAAGGAAGCTATGATGAAGGGACTAGAAAAATCAAGTAACGATACTAGGGAAAGTATTAAGGGGTTAGAAAAATCTAGTAAGGAAACTAGGGAAAGTATCAATGAAACTAGGGAAAGTATCAATGAAACTAGGGAAAGTATCAATGAAACTAGGGAAAGTATAAAGGAACTAGAGAAAAATTCTAAGGAAAATATGAAGGAACTAGAGAAAAATACCGGGGAAAAGATAGAGAAACTGGGAGATAGGATAGACCAATCGGACCAAGAACATAGGCAGAATATAGATAGGCTTGAGAGGGAGCTTAATAATATAAAAGAGGTCCAATCTAACATATGCAACGAAATCAGGGGAGAACTCTGTAGGGAACTTAAAGAAAGTGAAAAAGCAATGAGGCAAGAAATTAGTGAAAGTCAAGGGGAAATTAGGTCTGAATTAGAGGCTAATATGGCATCGGTAGATAGAAAAATAGAAATGCAGGGCAAGAAATATGAAGAAAAATTATTCAATGAAAGGAAAATTTTGGAGAAGGAAATGCAGAAATCGGAGTCTAGCTTGAAAAAGAATATGGAGACTCAGGTGGGAAAAGTAAAAGTAGGGTTAGGAGACAAAATCTCGGAAGTAAATGACAAGGTAGTGCATTTAGAAAATATATTAGCGGTTAAAATAGGGGAAATCTCTAAAGAAGTAAGCACGGTAGCTAAAGAGGTCGAAAATCGTAGGCCTGTAGCAAATAACTATGCTGTAAATTGTAGTGAGAGTATATGTAATGGAATAGGAAATACATATAGGCCTCCTAGTGTTGCAAATGAGTCCTGTAATACAGTACACGAGACGGTAGCCACCAGCGTGCCGGTAGTTAGCGATAATAGGATTAATATATGTAATTTAATAGGAAATGAGGTATCACTTCCCAGCTTCAATGAGAGCAACACGAGCCCTCAGAGCTTCTTGAAATCTGTTGAAGAATATTTTACTTTACGGTCTATTCCATCTCAGTACAAAATGTTGATCCTCGGTAGAGCCTTAAAAGGAAAAACAAAAGAGTGGTTTGAACTTACAGTACACCCGGAGTGCAACTATGAGGATTTTAAGCAGTTATTCTTAGCAAGATATTGGGGTGAGGCGAAGAGAGCTTTAGCTAGAAATGAGGTCTATAATGGGAGATATTCTCCTAGGGGCAACGTCTCTCTATCGGACCATTTCCTAAGAGTTATAGGCCTAATCAAGTTACTAGACCCCGGAATGCCAGAACGCGAGGCCATTCAGCTTGTGACGAGACATTTTCAGCCGGAAATATGTAACCTGCTTATAGTTTCATGCCCCCAAACTTATAGCAAGGCTTTGGAGTTATTATCTAGTTTCGAAGTAGGAACTAACAGAGAAGAGCGTAGCGATAATAGGAGACAAAATGGACCGGATAATATGCAAATGAATCAAGATACGAGAGGAGGTCCAAATAATGACAGAGGTAGATGGAACCAAGGACATGCCAACAGAAATGCGGAATCGAACAGAGGACCCCCTAATAATAACTCATATAGAAATAATGGGAACCAAAACTGGAGGGGAAATAATCAAGAGAATAGGCCTCAAGACAGACAAGTAAATAATGTTCGATTTCATGACAGGATGCAGAACGAAGTAGGAGAACGAATTCCAGAAAACCAGGGGGACATTAACATAGAAGGTGAAAGGAATCAGGCGCATAGCACGGGAAACCACAATGATATTCAGGGAGACATTCGTCACAGAAATGACGAAAGGCATGTAGCGCAAGACAGGCCTTTAAACTACTAGGAGACGCATTTGGAGGTCGAAATGACGTCACACAGACCGAGGGATTAAAAGGATTAAAAAGACCTGATAATGAAAATAAAACACGAGAGAAGGGGTGCGTAGTAGGATGTGCAAATAGAGAGGGTATAACACCCACATATCCGCCATTAATAAGGGTAAAAATAGACCAATTTGAAGTCGATATGTTGGTGGACACTGGCTGTACTTTTTCTCTAATAAACGAAAAATTCTATGAAACGCTGAAAGCAGCAAGAGTGCGCGTTCAGGAATTGAAAGTACATGGCCTATACGCACAAACTGCAATTGGTGCCAAATCCCATAAAATTGAGCATCAGTGTATGTTGCCGTTGGAAATTGAGGGAAAGAAGTTAGAAGTCTACTTTTTGACAATAAAACATTTAGCACATAAATTAATTCTGGGTTGTGATTCTATGACAGATCAACTAATGAGAATAAATTTTGAAGAAAATTGGGTAGAAATGGAATTAGATGAGAAAGAAAAGTTACGTGTACCGTTTTTATCTAATGAGAATATAATTACTAAGGAGTTGGAGTGCCAAAATGAAGATTTATTATTACGCGAGCCTTTCGTGGTGGAATCAGTTGTAGTACAAGAGGGAAATAGTATCGACGAATATAGGCCTATGGGAATTAAACCGGCCGTATTTATATATGAAGGTGATAATGAGGCTGATTGTGACGAAAGTGTCGCAGAGTTACAGGGAATGGAATCTGATATTGTTTGGGAGGACGAAGAATATGATCATTTGTGCATTAAGGGTTCTAATAATTATGTAGATGAAAATGAATGTGAAACGGTACACGCGAATTTTACTAACATTAGTCAGAATGGAAGAAATGAAGAGGAAAATGTTGATATCGAATTAATTCTCAGGGAGAAAGTAGAAGAAATTGATGTGCTGTCAGATGGTCAAAAGTCGACTTTATATAACATGCTATATAAGAACAAATCAGTGTTCAGTTCAACTCCAGGCCTATTTCGGGGTTACCAACACAAATTTAAATTAAAACAAGAAATTCCTGAGCGTCGCTATAAGAGTAGGCCTGTACCAATTTCAATGAGGGATGAAGCCGATAAGCTAATAAAATCCATGCTAGATGCAAATATTATTAGAGTATCGGACTCAAAGTATTTGAATCCGATTTGTTGGGTCGTGAAAGCGAATGGAAAACTACGTTTAACCTTTGACTCTAGTTATCTTAAATTATTCATAGAAGCAGAAAATTTTTGGGCAGAACCAATAAAGGATATAAATCCGTAAAATGTATTCAGATGATCAGTGATTTTGTGTGACGTCATTTATCGACAAACGTATTGTATATATGAACAAATTAGAGGCATACGACCCGGAAAAAGACAGAATTGTAGGAAGATACAACCTGTCCTTCATTAAACCATACATAAGGGCAGAATAACCGAAATGCATTGTACTGAGCTGGAATAATGTAGGCCTATAACCTGCAATGTATATTTTACGCGGTAAAATAGCTACTGGCATGATAGGTTATCAGTTCCACATAGGTTTAGGATTAGAGGAATGTGTATAAATGAGAGTAAAATATACGTGTGTGTATTGCATTCTTTATAATATAGTGCAAGTGTAGTGAGAACTGCTTGATCGACCTTGTCAAAGTCTCATGGTAAAAGAGTGTTTCTTTGCATTCTTTATAATATAGTGTAGGTGTAGTGAGAACTGCTTGATCGACCTTGTCAAAGTCTCATGGTAAAAGAGTGTTTCTTTGCATTCTTTATAATATAGTGTAGGTGTAGTGAGAACTGCTTGATCGACCTTGTCAAAGTCTCAATATAAAAAAAAGTGTTTTTGTTTTTCTTTATGCATTCAATATATTTTATAAAATTTCAGTGAGAACTGCTTGAGCTTAATTTTCATGGTCTCACGAGGGTATATCGGTAAATTTATGGTGTTTACGTAAAATTTTGTTGTAATGTCTTGGTCGTGCAATAAACCAAGTAATACGTACAAGCAACGTAACACTACAGGAAACCGCAAGATGTATGAATGCATGAATGTGATAGGTTCAGAAAACTTGTACATGTGGGACAGGATTTAAGGTGAAGTCTCGTGTCAGGATAGGAATTAAATTAGTTATGTATTTGTTTAAGATAGTTGCAACACTGGAGGAAAATAAGGTATAATATTTTGTGGAGAGATGCAGTATATTCAGCCAGTAAGTCAATCATAGGCTATGATGATTCCTGTCTTAATAGACTGGGGCATATATTGCAGTTCAGATACTTCGGTAAAAAGAAATAAACAAGATAACCAAATTAAGTATAATAAATGACAGATTAATTGCCCAAATTTATTCAAACTAAAATCATAAAATCTCATAGCCCGTGTTTGGTCTTAAAATGACCGTGAAAAGACGGAACATTCATTATAGATATTATTAACTAGAAAGAAGGCAAAGGTAAAAAGTTTAACAACATCATTTTAAATAACTATTAAAATGAGATTGCAGTGTATAGACAGAGATAGCTGGGAATTTCCCTAGCAGACCTAGCGGGTGCGAGATAAGGCAATGCAGTACTCAGGTACAATGTATCGGGAATCTCCCGAGATCTTATCGAAAGGGTACTGATTCACTTAAGTAATTCTAAGAAGTCGGCTATTGTGTTAAAGTCTAGCTTCTGATGTTGCTACTGATACAACACGCTGCCCGAACCTTCTTAGAAATCCGAGACGCTAAGTTGTGGGTTTTGAGAATAAGGGAAAATCCAATTGATTTCCGTGGGAAACTAACATATTATTATTGGTCGGGAGATTTGCCAATAAGAACTGGTCTATAGTACCACGTGCCGGGATTCACGAATAATAATTAAGAAGAGTAGGGATAAATGTTGGTCCAAGAAAGTTTTCTTTAGGCCTAACGTGGCACTGTAAAATCACTCTACTTCAAGGCCCCGCGCCTATAACAGTCATATTCAACTCTACTTCAAGGCCCCGTGCCTAGAGCAGTCAACAGGACTCTACTTCAAGGCCCCGTGCCTAGAACAGTCAAAATCACTCTACGTCGAGGCCGCGTGCCTACATCAATCACTCTACTTATCTTTGAGGCCGCGTGCCCACAGAATTAATTGGACTTATAAAATTTTAGCTGTGGAATTAATCGACTTAGAAGGATTCTTACTTTCAATCGCGATTAGTCAAAATCATATACGGCAGCAATTGTATCACTAGTAACGATCTACCGAGAACTTGCAACAATACTAATTATTCACAAACAAATTTTGTAATTATTGTCAATGACTGGACTTGTATTTCCAACGTTTTGAATAAACAGAATATTCCTTCAGTGTTCAAAGAAACTGCATTATTATTCAAGCAATAATATTAAGGTGTTCTTCGCTTCCTACCCTGAAGCTAGAGGGAAGTGCTCAACGATCGACTGGCAGACCGGAGGCGGGTTCAACAAATCAGAAATATTCAGTATATGCATTATACTGTGGCGCCCAGGTAAACATCTCTTCAACACCGAACCGCTGTAACTAACAATAGTGGTATGGTGCCATGGAAAACTAGTCGTTCAGAAAAACCGAACTTGAATGTTCAGCTGGGGATCCTGTCGAGGCAAAACGGCAATTTGTTTGAGAATGACCCACATCATTTCGACCTCAAAATTTAATTCCTCTGCCGCGAAGTTGTCAATAGTATCGTATGACAAACTAATGTGTGGCGTAGGAATGTTTATTTTATATTTTATATAAAAAAAAGGTTTTAGTATTTTTCTTTACTTTTTGTCATGTTCTCTTTTTTGTGTGTAATTGTTCAAATGTTATTCTTGTTCAAATTATACGTATGTATTTATGATCTACAACCTTAACATACTGCCTGTTCATTTAGACGTGAACACTTGCACGCGCCGCAGAGATAGGGCGGGACGGAAGGGGAGTGTGTTGCTAGTATGGATTACGTGAGACTGATACCACTGCGCATTGTGTTTACAGTGTTCACGTCTAAATGCACAGGCAGTACCTTGGGTGAAATGGGGTTCTAGGTTTTAGGGTTTAATAATAATGGTAATTGTAATAATAATAATAATAATAATAACCCTTAAATGCGCGAAACTACTATCCAAATAAATTATAAATCTTGCAGGACTGCAAAGAAAATTCTTAACAATGATTAGACCCATACCTACTTTATTTCTTGTGCCTCATTCTGTAATTATTATTTCCGTAAGTCTTTCCCTAGCTCGCTGCTCTATGAAATAGCTCTAATTGTCCTGAAATGTTTAATTAGCTTTTAAGGAACCATCTTCGTTGAAGACAAGTTCATACATGTTCGTCCACTATGTTTAAAACCAGTTAAGTTGGCTAAACATCTGAAGCTTCATAAATATCTCCTACATATTGTAGATGGTATTGTGGCCGGTATGGTGGAAATACTTAGACATGACATTTATAAATATAGTTGAATATTTGAAGTGATTTAATATCACATTAATAAGCGTTTAAAAGTTTTTATACCGATTTTTGCAACTTGCGAACAATCCATTATTATTTATAATTTTAAAAATTGTAAAAAGAGGATTGATTGGTAACCTGTGTCATAGGCCGACCATATGGAGGGGTTATAACATCCGGGGGGTCTGGGGGTATGGAATACCCCCCAGGGAGAGGGGGGTTCGGGGGTCCTCCTCCGGAAAACTTTAAAAATTAAGATGCACAATAACGAGTTTTAAGCTTCCCACGCTTTATACTCGTATTAAGTAATTTATAAGCAGACTTAAAAAAATTGTTCAATTTTCCTTTTTTTAATCAATGGGGGGGGGGGGGTTCAAAACCCCAAACCCCCCCCCCCTCGTTACGCCTCTGCCTCAGACAGCTAAGAAGGAAGCCTGAAGTAAACAAAAACCTGTCTCACGAGTAATGTGCTAGAGTGAGTCAGGCATGCTGGTTTTTGTTTACTTCAGGCTTCTTTGTTATAACGGTCAGACTTTATAATCTTCTTCTGCTATGTCACTAAAATTGTATAGTAACATTACTGTAAAAGTCATAAAAGCCATTTAGGATATTATGTTAATTATGCATATTTTTTTAACTAAAGGAGGGAAAATGCATACACTTTATCCGAATTATTTTAATCAATTTATTAGAAATTTAAGACAAACTATCGTATCCTGTAGGATGCATTATTAATTTAAGGGTTAATTAGCATCCTGTTTCGATTAACCCTCGATATTTTGCACGAATAATATTTATAACACAGACTTCTAATATATAATATTCTGCCTTACTTAGATATTTCGTATTGTTTTTAACGCATTTCGAAGCATTAATTATCCTAAAAGAAAATTACCCGCTCTACAAAATCTGTATAGGCTACTTGTTATCATATTGTTCGAAGTTTATTTTAAACTTTAAAACAAGTTAGTGTCTCAACAAATAATATATTTAGACAAATGTAAACATTTCAATTACCTGTTCTGACGAATGAAGACTCTCGCAGATATCCCATGACAGCCATAGTCCTTGTAATTAGAATAAAGTATACACGAGGTTACTAAAATAAAGCTTCAGGTAGGAAGTTGTATCCTACGGGCAAGATGCCAAGCAAGCACAGGTCTCCTAGAAGCCGTGACAACGTATACAGGAGCTTCAGGAACCTAGACGCCATGCAGGCTGGTTTGCCGGGGGGCACAGGCGCAGCAGCTTCGTGGCGTCGGACGAGCGTCCGTGCCGAACTAAACCGAACCATACGATGAGTGGAACCTACTGAACTGCGTTATATGGATGGCGCAATGAAGTCAATAACTGGGTGAACGAAGACAGAATATTAACGTATTCGTTTGTTTTCAGATTAGTTTGATAGTAAAACATGCACAGTCTACCATATATTACTTTTTAAATGTTCGTGTCACCGCTCACATAGGCCTGTAGAGGCCTAACGTATTTATTTTATACATTAAATGAGATTCAATTTCTCACGCAAAATACAAACCCGCGCTGGACTGTAAAGTAAAAAGTTAAGAGATGACCAGAGAGTTAAGAGTAGTTTCCCAAATTACTACTTGTCCTAGAAACTTAATATTTTGCACACTTAATAAAAATGCAAGTGTCAACTAAGGTTTAAGATTTCATTCTAATACCACAATTTGTTTGTGAGGTATTAATTAATTTGATTTTTTTAATTAGCATTGAAATCTATCTCCCGCGACAGACATCAAAATTTGTACCCGAGATTTTTTATGCGAGATTTTTTATTCTTACTTCACACATTTTCTAATGCATTTTTGATACTGTTTATGATTTTTTTAAATTATTTTACCCGCTTAAGACCTATACAGAAAATCTGATTGGATGTTTTAATGCACTAATTGTAAAGTATATTGAGAAACATTTCACAAATGTGTGCCTTTTTTTGTGGGTGAAGATAGATTAAATTTGGCAAAATAATTTGCAAATTGAAGCTGAAAAAACGGCGTTTAAAGTTTGCATCCACTAACAGTTGGAAGCGCAAAGGTTTAAAAATGGAGTCAGCAGCAACCTGTTCCATGCGTTTAAACGGTATAAAAATTTTCATCAGATATACATTGGGGTATGCTTGATTTATTGATATATATATATATATATATAGCAATAATGGATCAAATATTTCGCCATTTACATAATACAAGCTTTATTTCCACTGACTGTACTGTCAATCCTCTGGAAACTTGAATAAGTTCAGAATACATGATACAGCTTGTGCCTTGAATCACAAGTGGGATATTGATACATGGAACCCACATAGCGCTCAAACAACTAAGCCGAATGAAATCTATACAGTGGTGATACGACGGTATTTTATTCCGCTTCAGTCAGTGCGTTGTTAAAATGAAGAAGAAATTGAAACTCAACAAAGCGAAATAGGATACTTTAAGGAGTTTCTGCGCATACTCAAGATGGAAACGAGCGATAATGAATTAAATATAGGTGAACAACATTAAAGGCAATTTTACATCATTCAGCTGCCTTGTATTCTTAGAAAATGTGCTAGGATATTTGAATTTTTTATTTATTACTATAATATCCAATGAAAATAGCAGGCTTCTTTATACTTTCCGTTCGGGCCTAATGTTATTGAATGGTTTTAAATGGAAGTATCTAACTTGTACCGTTTCACTAGGACTTGTCACATCTTTCTTGTATACTATTTTAAAACGTTTAAATTTTCCTTGACTTATCAGGCTACAGTATTATTCTGCACAAAACTGCAGTATCCGATGACATCGAAGACAGAAAACTGAAAAATTTAGACTTATCATGTTTTCCCCTGGACTCTTCCTAATAAGAGCTTACTGTCTGTGGAACATATTTAGCGTGATTTCTATTAGCTTAACGATTTAGGGATCTTAACCAGGTAAAGATCTCGCACGAAATCTGTGCCGATGACGACCGTTACTCGCTAGAGAGAGACATGCTATTGTGCGAGAGAGAGAGGTAGCTTGGCCTTCACAAATAGAAAGGGAGGTACTGTTGTGCGAAAGAGATAGGTAGCAGGCCAATCGGACGCTGAAGTCCCCACGAAAACATAATGCAATGACGTAGGCAATCGGCACAGATTTCGTGCGGGATCTTTAATAGCATAGGTTCTTCGACCACCAAAACCCGTAACATACTTTCCTACGGAAGGAAATATAGCTCAAGTAGCACTGAAGTTGTCCACTGATAGCTACATCATTAGTAAATTACTAATGGAAGGGAACGTTACCCATTCTAATAGCGAACGAATAGTCTTCAAGTAGTGTAATTTAGAGCCATATTGCGATAGATATTAATTGGATAAAAATTTCTTTAACAATATATTTCCTGTCTTCATAATAATCTAAGCTCTGACATGATGAATCGTATAAATTTTAAGGAAATTTTCAACAATAAAGTTCTGGGTAAATGTAATAATGCTACTCATTAGTATTTGTAGGTGTTTCAAAACAATTTGTTCTGTAAGTGTATAATGCACTCTTAATTGACTTTATTTTCCCCATGCATTCAGTATTCTATTATATCTGTTCAATAACTCATTCCTACATTTCACTAATACTCCTATAAGTTTTCTTTACCGCTTCAGTTTTTTCTTCTAAATCTCTTCCTTAAAAGGTTAACTTGTACATTTCTCAATTTTCCTTTAATTTACGTTTTCTAATATTTGATGCTAATATATAACGTTATTAGTCACTAAAGGCCTACTGTATTATTCTATATTGAATTACACATTACTTCTATTTTATTCTTCCCATAGTAATTATTACAGGTTCAAAAAATATTTCTCCTGGGGCAGATAGTATTTACTTTTCAACTTCATCCGCGTTCACTTAATATTCTGAAACTTTTAAAAATGTTTTATTACTGTAACTATAGCTCTAACTGTAACTATAAAATTAGGATTAATTGTAATTTCACTTTATTCACAAAGGCATTAGTAACTAGTAGTTAATTGTAACTATTGTACTTATAAAGATAACAGTAACTGTATAATATAATTTGTAATTAGTCTATTCAGATAGGTATCAGTAATTTGTAAGTATATGTAATTATTGTTCCAATGTAGGTAGTAATTTCTAATTAGTGCACCCATCCGGGTGGTTTTAAGTTGTGATCACTTGCATTGCAATCAATATATTTATGTAGGCATATACATACATATGTAAAGTAAAACGTGTTGTAAAACTATAACCCTAACATGCCAGTGGCAAAATACGGTCAAATAAAATGGAGATTCAATAATAATAATAATAATAATACGGTAACTATAATAATCTTTGCTCTTGTAACATTAATATCATATTCGTCAAGCTGGTGTAGATTCAAATAAAACTAAACTAATGCAAATCCTTAGCCATAGATATAGTTGTAAGCTGTGTACACGTGTAAATGTAATGAACAGTTAGTGAAATAAACTACAGAAGCAGTGTTCAGTATTTCCTGGTTCCCTTATTGGTAGTTTGAATAACGATGGAGTAGGAAACTATCAGATTCATTCGACGATAAAACTATGAAACTAGTTATAGTAATCGTAGTTTTATCTAAGCTGAAATGTGGATAGGAGATCATTAATGATTTCCGGGTCCACCACACCCATGGCTAATGACGCGGCTTCTTTCAGGATATGCTAGCACTAGAGAAAGAATAGTAAACATAGAAGAAACTACTCAGTGAAAGTGCATAAATTAAATATTAGATCAGATTAACCATATTTATCTGATTTACTCGATATGATGTAGGCCTAGTGTGTGGATGATTTGTTTCGCAGTACATAGCTTCCAAATATAACCTGGATACACAATCTATTCGAAGCTCTTGTTCTCCTATTTACAGTAAGCAGATATTACCTACTTAGTTTAAGATTTATATTCCCTTACTAGGTGTAGAAGCGTACCCACACATACCTAATGCCACAAAGTCATTCGCGACCTGAAAGAAGAGAGTTCTAGAACGACAAGAAATAATGGTTAAATGAACCAAAATCGCAGCAGTTAAAGAGTTCCTCCCAAGTATACATGAAAAATTTGAAATGTTCAGTATTGCTCCATTTTCGGCTATAATGACAGGATATGGAAAAACGCTTACTATACAAGCGACTCGAGATTACAGAAGACTCAAATCGTCTCAGTAAAACCGGTAAACAGGCAGTTGTAGTTTCAGTGCCCAAAGGTAGATTCAAAACTTCGGGATCAATTGGACATAAGTATGGTACCTAGCCTGTGAATTGAAGTGAACTGGTTAGAAAATACTTTTCAGAATTAATATGATTCATAAACATAGACCAGAAAATGTAATGAGCTGTAAATATCATATTATAGACTTCGATATATTGTAATTAAGTGTAGATATCAGGCATCCAATTGCTTCAATCTCTAGTCCTAAAACAAACTGATAACTGCTAAAACGCACATACTTAAGCAAAATAATAATACTAGAAAAGTAAAATTTGTAACAGCAGTTACACCATAAAATGAAGCCTAATATTACAAAACGTAATGGTGCATGCTACGAAAAATTAAATTTAAAAACACACATAAATGTAACAAAATTCATATATAGGTAACAGAAACCTCCACTTGGAGGCCCCTTCGCCCCAACATAGGGGGCTATAGGGTTCCAGACAGACAGACAGTAGGCCTATAAATATCTCCTCTTACGTTATTACAAGTTACCATTTTGCATCCTGCACATATGATATGACACTGGGTCCGAATGGCTTAGTGTAAAGTAAAATTACGGGAAAGATACTTAACCGAAGCATAAACTTACGTTTTTATATGATTTTGTGTTTTTAAGCTATTTTGTTCACAGACACACGCATGACATGTTAAAAAAATTGTATTTTTTTGTTTCATGGGATCACAAAATGTGTATCAATTCTGAAAACTCTACGTCGAATTCCAGGTACCTAAATTACAGATAGAAAAAGCAAAATGAGTTGTTTTTTGGAGCATAATTCAAAGCTACGAGGAGTTTCACATAGGCCTTGGGCCTGCGGGTATGTAAGCCGGTAAAAGCTATGAATAGTAAATAAGCTGAATGGAGGAGAGCTGGTGTGCTCCCATATTATTAATGACTCCGGAATGCAAAGTGCATTCTTCATCATCCGACCACATGGTAGCTCTTTCATATTTTATGCAGAGCAAGGGAAGTTTAAATCTATTACAATGCAGGTTAGGAATGGCCATTTGGTGAAAATTCTCTACTACGACATGCAGCTGTAGACCTCTTACATAATAGTATGTGCAAATTCTATGAACTGCGCAAACAACAGTAATTTATTGTGTGATGATAGTTTTCTCCTTTAAGGAAGACATTTCTCTGTAAAATCAACATTCTCATATCTTTATTCTTTTCCGCCTTTCGGTTTATGCATATAGGCCTACTTTTATCCTAATGCTGTATATAATTTAATTTCTTTCCCCGGTATATTTTTCCCTTTTTCACTCCTTCCAGTGCGTCTGGCAGGCATTTTCTTCTTAGCTCATCCACTTTCTTTTTCCCTTTTCGACACTTTTATTTCTCGTTAAGTCCAGTTATTTCATTTTTTTGTTTTTTCTTATTATTTAGCTCATGAATCGGTGACCAATTAGTACATATAGAAACTCCACCAATAATCTCATGTGTCTATTGTCACAAATTTATTGGTTTATTGTTACCACTTTCATCTTATCGAACATACATGCACTTGTAAATTCACAAGACAGAACACTAAAGAGTCTCAGTACTGTAGCTTCTTTGATACAAAAAATTAATGATAGAACTACGATTGGGTATACATAAGCTACTTTTGAGCAAATGGTAGGCCTAATATGAACATAAGGTATAATTATTTTCAAAGGTATTAAAATACATGTTATATACCGTTGAGTTCGTTCAATAAAATAAAATAAAATAAAATAAAATAAAATAAACTTAATACCAGCAACTCAAAAATATTTTATTTTAATAAGCCTTGCCTAGGCCTTCGGCGTATTTCCGCCATCTTCAGGGCTTCTTCTTTTGCTGGTTTGGATGGCCCAATAATTAAAACCAAAAATGCATTGCCTTACATCTTGTCACATTTATAAAATGTTGATGTTAAAGAGCAACTTTACACCTTTATTCAGAGCATGGGTTATTGATAATAGGTGTTAAGATGACACTATTGTTTGAACCCCATTTACTATGAAAGTTTTGTAATTACAATATTTGCACCGAGAAACAAAAATACTAAAGCCACACTCAGAAGAAGTTAAGCAAAAACAATTTTTTTTTTTTTTTTTTTTTTTTTTTTTACATTTTTGTACAGTGCAAATTACGCAATAAACAACGGTATTTTCTTTGTAATAATGCTGTACAATCTTGCAATAGCTAACCTGAAAAACAGTCCACATACTAAATTCCTTTATTCCTTTATGTTTGTCCTACATTTTCAGTTACTCCTTGTTATGTATACGTAGCAGGCTTGATTGTAATATTTCCATTGTTGAGCTTATTTTTCAATTTTTTATTTGTGAGCTAATCTTATTCAACTCAGATTTTTTTTACTCTACTTGCCAGCCACCTACAGTAATAATAACACTAAACATGAATTATTGATCTCAATGCTGCTGGATTAAAAGGTTCTTGTCTCAGGAAGAAAGAGAAAATGAAAAAAGAGGCGAAGTGGTTTGAACCGAAGTTGAAACATTTGTTTGGCTGTAATCCTAGACAGCTCCTCGGAACCAGAGATGCTAATCTGTAAAGGGCACCTGTTAGAGTGCCGGAAATGTTATTCCTTGTCATTATTCAATGCTCCTTTACCGCCTTATTTGCAGACTTCCCACTCTACAGGGAGAAATTTATAGAGATCACACTCTTACAAGGCTCTCTAGTCAGGTGTTTTGAGATATCTAATTCAACTGTGTGTTAATGAGTTAGGTAATTCAGTTTATGCTAATAAGGGAACTCACTGATCAAGTTTAGTCTGCCTTATTACCTCTCATCTTTCCTACCATATCCGCTATTAACCTTTCTACTGCTATAGACGTAACTAAGATTGCTGTAGACATCCCGTTTTATTCAGACTGAAGACTGACAGTATCAATGCTGATAGGCAAATAGCTGATTGTTTAAGTTATTTCTGTTAAAATATATATATAGGAGCGTGTACTTGAAGTTGAATTTAATGTTGCTTGATTTATTTATTTAAAATATTTATAACTAGTAGCCTACTTGTTGATAATATCTATCTTCGCCATTTCAGGACTACGTAAGAAGTACAAGTTCATCAAACAAATTCTTCAGAATAGAGAACGGAAAAACTAGGTTAGAAATAAATGATAAGTTGTAGACCGTCCATTACGACATAACTTATTTTATGCACTATTTATGTTCATCTAATAGCCTCCTATTGTTTTCTTCAAGTCTTTGGATGGCAATGGAAATTTTAATTTACAATTTTAAATTAGCCTTCTTTATACATACTTTAACTGTTTTAGGTCATATTGTGTGTCAGTACTCAAGTCGAATTGGCCGGCTGAAACCTACCGAATAAGATTCCGTGGTACTACTGCCTTGACCACCCCGCTCGGTAAATTTATTCTTTGTAGGCCTATAACCTTTTTAATAGTGTATCATGACTTGAGCGACAGGTTCTTTTAAATAATAACTGCTTGCTTTTGACAAATTTATAAATTAAGTTTAAAAAGTTAATTTCTATTAATATTCATGCATTGGTCAATTATCCACTCATGACCTATTGTGCTTATACAAAGTATGAAAGGTAGTATAAGATATAAGATTTGAATTTTTCTCGGCGAATAATATATAAAAGTTCTTCACATGCCTCTTCCGCCATTTCACCACTTTCCCAGAAGAAGGACTCAGAGATATGGAGTCCGAAAGCTCGGAGTTTATTAAACCATTGACTCGGCTGTCAGCCTGTGAAGAATTTTTATATATGAAAGGTAGTGTTACAAAATATCACTAATTAAATAACAAACTACTATACTTCAAATGTTCGAACAATAGATTTTGTTTTAGTTAATTTTCCATATGAAATCCTCACTCTAGACAAAGTTTAATATCATAAGTGTAATGTAGGCCCATTCATATTACTAGGTAGTATTCTTTGCACGTAGAATTAAGCAATTAGGACAGATAATAAACTCAGACTCAAGTGAATAGAAATCAGGAAATTTTCCCTGTACAACCTTATTTTCTAGAAATAAGAGGAAACTCTTAATGGTTGAGTAAGAACAGTAAAGAAATGATATGGCGTTTTCTAACAAAGATCTACTACTAAAGTCTCCGGAGAATAACACAATTTCTCACATTTTCTTGTACATTACTAATAGGAAAGTAAATTTACATTATACGTGTCAAATATTGATATTAAGTAAGTTAAATAATAGTTTAAAAATTTCTTGTGGAAACATTTATTTCTCTCGTACGCAACAACTAAACTTGTGAAAGTTTAAATTATTCACCGCAGTTAACGAAGCAGAACCGCTTGAGTGAACCCTTAATTATTTACTATGGTGAATCTTAAACTAAAATAAAAACAGTTACATAACTTACATCATAATTTACTATAATGCCTATTGCCTATTGGCAGGGAAGATTCACCATAATCAACATTTAACTTGAAAGACTTTTATTATCAGAGCATGGATTTGTAGGTTCTTAGGCTAGATTCTGTCCAGCAAAAGTTAATTTACACTAAACTTACTGTTGACAGGTAAAGTAAGCTATAAGAACGTAAAACTCTGGACCATACTTACTAAACTATTAAACTGTTTCTTTCAAAATTAAACAACTTTTGAAGAAGACCAATTGGTTATTAGTAGAGCTCGGATTTATAAGCAAAACAGAAGAGTAAAATAAGAAAGAAAATATGCACGAAGAATTTACGACACAAGTACCAAAATAAGCAAAAACAAACTACACGAAACTAAAATAAAATTAAGTTTATATTATTATAAAATAAAAATATTAAAGATGTTATCAGAAGGTAAGGAAGGTCATCCATAAATTGTCTTGTGTGAAGCTCCTGCTTCTGTAAGTAAATAATGTTCTGTAAAGTAATCTTATTTTAACATGGCAGGACGCCAGAGACGCATGTGAAAAGCAACACAGTTTTCAATATCTATTTTTTCACCGTAAAACTTTTTTTTTAGAAATCTGACAGTTTTTTTTAATATTCCGGATTGTTCAGTAATTCCATTAGCCGACAAATGAAACGAAACCGGAGATAATAACATCTATGAGTGAAATAAGCATTTTTTTGTGACAGTTTTTAGTGAAATAGGCTATTTTAATCCAAAACCATAAAATAAGCAAGCAAGATCGTTTCTCTCTCAGAAGAGTCAAAATAAGCACTATCAAAGTCAAAAGCTTGTGAAGGAGTGTTTTACGAAACATAACATATCTGCTTACCTTTAGGAGACTGAAAATAAAATGCATTTTGCTTAGAAATCCGGGCTCATTGTATTAGACATACAGGTACAGTAATGCATTAATGGTATTTATACAGTTTGGTAGAAATAGAGCATTCATTATTTTGAGAGATTATTTTGATATCAGTCTAATAAGCCTCATGATGATGATAGTAATAATGTTAATAGTTATAATAATAATAATAATAATAATAATAATAATAATAATAATAATAATAATAATAATATATTAAAGGGTCGCTGTTAATTCCTACAAAATCGTAAGAGATAAAGATCTTCGGGAAATGAGGTTATGTGATTAAGCCTATTACGACGTCTGAAAAATGACAACTTGCTAATTCTAACAATTTCCCTTCTCAGTAACAATAACTGTGAAGCTTTTCATGCAGACCTTGATATTAATTTTTTATCGTCACTATCATATATTAACATTTTTAGAGGTGAAGAGAATGAAAAAAGAATACAGAAAAATACGCAGTGCAGCAAATAATATCTCATTTAGAAAAAAAAACGAAGACACTGAAGAAAGTATCAAGAAAAGCGTTGAATGAATATTTATGTGAGTGCATCAAAAGATTTGATTACGTGAAGATAGTGTCTTACAGAAATAAAATATCAAGAATTTGACATGTTTATTTATTTATTTACCTTAAACGATGTTTCGACAAAGGATTTAATGCCTAGCTTTCACAGTGTTATTTTTTTAAGGTCTAACTTTTGACTGATATGATTTTAAACAATGAACAAATATAAATTAATTCGCGTATTAAATTGTAGGAATTCACATATCAAACTCTCACAAACAGCAAATTTGAAGAAATTCCCCTATCCCGGTATTAAAATATGAAGACGAATAGAATGAAAAATCCTCGAAGTATGAATGGAGGTCGAGCTTGTATGTTTATTATCTGCAGATAGTGTTGATGAACTTTCCAAATACATTAATACGAAAAATTATGAAATATCTTATAACGTAAACATTGCCTAAGGCTGTCCTTGCAGCACCGTGGATGACCTCGCGGAAGAAACAAAAGAATAAGGAACTCACGTGTCGCAGTGGCCGTATTCCGCCGTTATCCAACTTCTCGGTGACATAATGATGCAGCTCTCACTTTGCTGGAATTGGAACCGGTCCTCCAGTGCTCCAGCATTCCAGGTGTGTTGCACTTGCAATTCTCCGATCTTCTACCTCAAACTTCGATAAATACGAATCCTGCAAAGTGGAAAATAAAATTGTAGGAAAATCTGATGTGATTCACTCGCGTAACTCTACCCCCAAGCATGACAGAATGTAAATACGAGAGCTGGAAGTTTAATACTGGCAATATATATATATATATATATATATATATATATATATATATATATATATATAATCAAGGTGAGTTACAGGAAGTTCAGATCGCTTTTGTTGGATGTTAGTTGGATATCCAGCATACTTCAGAGAAAAAAAGGAGCCTTCTATCACTACAAATGCCTTCACAGTAACCAGAAGAAATTGAGCTGGCTCTATGAACTGGTCTAAAATGAATTTTGGATCCGACAGAAAGCCAAAGATTAAAATAAAATTGAAGGGGCTAGTTCCATAAGGGCGTAAGGCACAAGGACATAGTTTCGAGAAATCTTGATGTTTTTAAACAATGTTACCACTCACAAGCACAGGTATTTTCTTATGAGTTATGACTGAGCAGAGGTTTAAGGCACAAGTATAAATTGTTCACTGAGTATTTAAGACATATGAGGAGAAGGCATAAATGTTATATAAAAGCTCAAAATTAAAGATGTGCCTTACGCCCTTATGGAACTAGCCCCTTCAATTCAATGCACTAAAATCCATCCGAATTAACCGGAGGTCTGGACGAGCGGGGTCCGGATTAGCGGGACTCTTTACACGAAGATTTTATTTGTTTATTTTAAGTTATTTTCGCTCGTTTTATCTTTGAGTTTCATATTAATCTGGTGCATAAATTAGTATTCATGTAAATCATATTTTTCAGAAAAATAATTAAATCTTTACTTATAGCAAACATTCAGATACAAATACAACGGCATTCACAGGATAGCAGAGAATGTATTGAAATGAGCATTGTTTGAATTGAGAAATAATTTCACGTAATTTGCATTGACTGTGAAAACAAACGTTTCCGTTACATCTCTTACATTTATTTACGTATCACAGGGCTCTGAAATTAGCTACAAGAGTCGGTCCGCTTTTTTTCCCCCTACCTGTACATACTATTCCACATGTTAATACGAAAAGCTCGATGTATAGGAACTGTTCTCGAGAATTGGAACTAGGTCTCTTTTTTCTTTTTCTGAACGTACCAAACTTTCATTCAAACTTCCTGTAACAATATTACATGTATTTCTCGATTCAGTAAAATAAGATTGTGAAATAAGGTTTCGGTCTTGGTAACAAATGGAATGGAAAGGATGTCATGAGTTAGTATATGTTGTTGTTCTTTCCGCAAAAAAAGATTTGACTGTAAACTTATATTTATTGTACACCAGACAAAGCTGAGATTCAACAAACAGTGGATGGCTTATAACTACCCTTCAAAGAATTTTTACGAAAAAAATGTTTTGAATTAAAGTTTTAGCTCTTAATATAAACACCCCATGTACAATATCTAACAAAATTTTCTTCGTGTAGTCTAAAGTACCCTTTAAAATAAGAGAAAGTCGTCGCCAATCTTCTTGTCACGCCCTCAGAAGGTACCTAATCCAAATACAAAATTTTGTGCTCATTCCATCTTCCGTTCTGAATCTAGTGTGTTCACAGACACACAGACAGGGACGTTTTTCTGAAAATAATATTTTTGGATTCAGGGGACCTCAAAACGTGTATTTATGTTAAAAAATCAACTTCGAATTTGGGGTCGGAAACAATACTTCCTCCACTTATAGTATTTATCATTATTATTATTGTTATCATTATTAATAACACTATTATTATTATTTTAACGGTAGAAAATTCTATTCTTAGGGAGAATACTATACCTAACCACAGAAACAATTCGATGGACAAAGGAAGGCACAATATGAGTGAGGCGAAAACCATATCAATAAACCGTAAGTAGAGATACCTATTTTTTGCGAAGTGCGAAATATGAAATTTTTCCGGAAAAATCGTCAACTTGACTAAAATGCGGAAATTATTCACCTTTCAACAATACATTGAAGAAATTAAGTGAACTACATTGACAGCCATAGATGATGGCCACTGCGATGCATCATCGAAGGCGAATTGTGATGATAAAATCTATAGGTAATTGATGTTTCAATTGGTTTCATGACAGATCAAAATATATGCATCTGAAATGAGACTTCAATGCAATTGAAACCAGCCACACAAATTAAAATGAGTAATTTCTGAAGTTTTCATTTTCTAAAAATCTAAAAAATAAGGCACTTTTGACGAATTGAAATAAAATAGCGAAAAATAAACTGAATTGACTACAAAAAGATAAATAAAATCTAGCAACATAAAAAATTCACAAAAAATTCGAGCCTCTAACTATAGCGCTCTTCTATTACTTCTATTACATGTAGGCCTATATAAATTAACATAATGTATTTAGGTCTATTTTAGATCCTGGAGATATCACTGTATTTTTCTAACAGCGGAGCACAGTGTTGGTACAATTTTATATCTTGTATCTTGTTTACAGAGAACGCGATACATTTTGTTTAGAACGTTGTTTGCAGATGCTCTCTGTTGAGAAAATTTCGAAACTGCACTTATCAGCAGGCCTGTTTTTATTTTGACAAATATTTCTGAGGATGTAAACAAAAACAATTACTTAGCTTGATATTTAAAATTTTGAAAACATCTTTGTAAACAATAGATATGGAAGCAGATAAGTTACTTTAACCGGCTAAAAACGTATTTTATTATTCCACGTATAATATGGGCTACATGAACGATACAAGAATATTGAATCAAATATCAGATAGGCTATTTGATTCAATATTCTGAAATGCTCCATGGATGATACAAGGATATTGAATCAAATATCAGATATTTGATTCAATATTCTGTAATGCTCCATGGATTGTAAGGAGGAAAGTTCGAATTTCTTCCGAATTCATATAGTGGGCTATTCCATTAAGTGAAATAGTAATGTGGAAGTTGATGCACCCTTTTCATAAAACCGTGGCAAGTTGCTTTAATAGTTCACTATAGTAAAATAAGATTTCTATCAGAATTTATTCATGCGTTTCTTATAATTTTCATTATCATAGTAAGAATGTTTGGCAACAGCATCCCCGTTGCCGGCCAATTTGACTTTAGTTTTTTCATGGTTTCCCCCAGTCGTAACGGTAAATGCCGGTAAATAGCTCATCGACGCTATTTCATCCTTTTCATAATTATGAAAAATTTTAATCAGTTAAATTTATGAAAAGCCATAACACATCAACAATATGTACCATGTAAAAAAGATCCATCAATTAGTGACTCGTATTTTATACTTTTATACTACTCATTTTATACTACTGTACGAGCAATGTTATTTTTGTGACTCAAATCAAGGAAATATGATTATGAACAAATAATACGTAAATAAGCCTGAAGTAATTATTGAGCTCACTGATGGATCGTTTATATATTATATATATATATATATAAAGTTCAATCGAAAAACATCAAATTTATTGAAGTATTGAAGTACTGCAATTTATTGAAGTACACAAGCAATAGAAAACAAATGCATATAAATAGTTAAAAGACCTTCTGATATTCCCACAAAATCCAACACGAGAATATGACCTCGATGAGGAAACGTTTATAAATAAAACTAAAAATAATACAAAATAATAGCAATAATAGGCCGAGTAATAAGGCAAATAACTATTTGAAGTTCCGAAATATTAACCCTGTATTTCTAGGGCAGAAATCTGGCCCGTGAATAAAGAAGATGTAGACTACACTGGCATATATTTCACTGAACTTTTAGTTTTCTAACACAGCTTCTTACGTATGAGGGTTGTTCAACAAATAAGTTTCCCTAGTGTTAGAAAATATTAAACACAATGTATTTGTTGAAATAACTTTTATTTTACATATTACAACCCTTCAGCTTCTCTTTCCACATAACATTTTTTGCAAATATTTTGATAATGTGACACCAATTTTTCCAAACCACAGTTGTACCACGCCTTGTCCTGTTGCGTCATTCAGCAGGAAGACTTTGGGAGACAAACGTCGAGGGCATTTTCTTTTTTTGACAGCTCGGAGATTCCTCAATACACCAATTCACTGAAGGACCCAGGAGGAGCTCAGGAGATTCTTCTTCTTCTTCTTTACCTTAGTTTTACCTCTCCCGTTTAGGGTCATGCATGCTCAGGAGATTCAAGTGGGACATTTTCTCAAGATCTGGAGAATATGGAAGACTTGAAAGAACTTTGTTGAAAGAACTTTTATTTTACAACTCTTCACCTGGATCTGGAGAAGATCTTCCATACTCTCCAGATCTTGGTCTCAGTGATTTTCACATGTTTCCCCAACTCAAGTTGCATCTTGGAGGTATGCGCTTTCATACGTAATGACTTTGAATACATTGCTGTACGTGCATATACAGGGTGTTAATGAACAACACCGAAATATTTTACCTGTATATAAAGGGGACATAGAAAAGCAACTTTTATTAGGAGATTTTTGATCTGTGGATTCAATTTTTCCTGTTATAGCATAAAATATCCCAGAGCATGGCCGCCACTGACTTCTAACATTTGAAATTATAAGAAACATTTTAACCCTACCTCGCTTCATGATTCACTTATGAGCACCAAATTGTAATTACTTTAATGCCTGTAGCATATACATTTTACGTCATAGAGCAAAAATCTCCTAATAAAAGGTGTTTGTCTATGTCCCCTCTATACACAGGTAAAATATTTCGATGTTGTTCATTAATACCCTGTATATTAAAGGGATTCGTATGTGAATGTAGGCTATAAGATTAAATAATAAGAGAGTATCAAATTACGTAACTGTATGTCCATTTTTATAGGCATCTGTCAAAAGGGACGATGTGCAAAGGTTGTCTAAGAGTTGTCCAATAAATAAGTTTCCCTATTGTTAAAAATATTAAAGACAATTTATTTGTTGAAATAACTTTTATTTTACAACTCTTCACCTTACTTTTTCACTGAATCACCATATTTTTGCATACATTTTTGGTAGCATGACACTAGTTTTCCCAAACCATTGTTGTACCATGCCGTGTCCTATTGCTGTAGCCAAAAGTTCATTTCTGAATCAAAATGTATTTGAAGATTATTTCACTGAACGTATTGTTAAACTAACCTCAACGTTCATATGAACTTATGTTATTTTAAGAGCAAACATATTTAAAGTACCATTCTTTTCCTTTTTTATATATATAAAATGCCTTCCTTTACATCTTCCTTATACCCAAACAATAATGTTCGCAGATGATTGCACATTAACTATTCAAGGAAAATCGTTATCAAAATTTCAGTCACTCATGCTATATTACATTTTCATAGTGGTGTACAAATAATAGTTTAGCCATTAAAACACCTAAAACTAAATTGAGTCTATTTAAATTAAGTTTTTTAAAGATATAGCGATTAATAGTATTCAATAATCCTAATATGGAAGTTGAATAAATGCAAACACTTTATTTCTAGGATCAACGAAAGAATGTCATTTAAACTGGAAGAGACACATACCAATTTGTGTAAATATTTATCTACTTATTTCAGTTAGCATCTTACTGCTATAAGAAAACTTTTTTTTCATGCTAATACAGCTATGTTTATTAAAGAGCAAAATGTAGAGGTTTTGCTTGGGGAGCAGCGGATCAATTCCACATAAACCGAATCTTTGCCCTGCAAAAACGCATACTTAATTTCTATTTATAACGCAAGCTCCTTGGTTCCTGCAAACCCTTATTTAAAACTTAAAAGTTTCTCCCACTTTCATGTATAATTATATTTGAAGCTACCCTTTTTGCTTGTTATCATAGACACCTTTACAAAATAAATTCTAACTGCCTACCATTCTTACAACACGCGACTTAAAAGACATGATGGCACTGTCGAAAAACTATATCCAGCTTTTCGAATCGTCTCCATACTACTTATGTTTAAAATATTTAATTCACTCCCTTCTTAGATCTCAGCACAAAATACAAGACACTTCATTTAAGAATATACTCAAAATCCTTTCTATTTTTACAATATAAACGATCTTCATTCTTTGTAAATTTGTATATTTATATATGAAATTTATAATTTAAATTTAATTTTTAATTAACAAGAATAAGTTACTTATTCACTTATTAATTTCCTATGTAAATGTGAGATATTCAAATGTATAGCGTTAATAAAGTATAAGTTTGTAAAAATGTAGTATGTTTAAAATATAGTGGTATTCGTTGTACATTGCATTTTTTTTTTAAGTAAAACTTCTTTAGTGGCGGTAGAGGGTAAATCGGGAAAATCAGTCACACTAAAACCGTCACGAAATCAGTCACAATCAGTCACACTAAAACCGTGACGAAATCAGTCACAATCAGTCACACTAAAACCGTCACGAAATCAGTCACACTCAAAACCGAACGAAATTACTTACTTGTTTCGGTGCGGACTGCACAGAAAACAATCAACTCAATGATTAGGAGTAATCAAAGGAAATTTTTCAGACCTTACTTCCTCAATGGCAATAGACAATTCCTAAGCAATCTAAAGGTATATTATCTATTTTATGGAACCCGGAGGCTCATTATCGCGCAAATCCAAAATTAAAAATCCATTTTTAAAAAATACAAATTTCCAAAATTAAAAAAAGTTAAAATTATAACATCCAAAATTTAATAAATAATAAATTCCACAATTTAAATATTAAAAAATCAAAAATACCAAAATTGAAAAAATCTAAAAATTTAAAATTAAAAAACTAAAATCCAAAATTAAAAAATAAAAAAATAAAAAATTCAAAGAATCGAAATTTAAAAAATCCAAAATTAAAAAATTCAAAGATCCAAATTTAAAAAATTTAAAAATCCAAAATTTAAAAAATTAAAAATTAAAAAACACAAATTTTTAAAATTTAAAAAAACAAAATTAAAAATTAAAACATTCAAAAATCCAAAATTTAATAAATAATAAATTCCAAAATTTAAAAATTAAAACATTAAAAAATACCAAAATTGAAAAAACCTAAAAATCCAAAATTAAAAAAACTAAAATACAAAATTAAAAAATCCAAAAAATAAAAAATTCAAAGAATCAAAATTTAAAAAATCCAAAATTAAAAAATTCAAAGATCCAAAATTAAAAAATCCAAAAATCCAAAATTAAAAAAATTAAAAATCCAAAATTAAAAAATCCAAAAATAAAAAAATTAAAAATCCACAATTAAACAATACAAATTTCCAAAATTTAAAAAACAAAATTAAAAATTATAACATCAAAAATCCAAAATTTAATAAACAATAAAATAAAAAATTTAAAAATCCAAAATTAAAAATTCAAAGATCCAAAAATAAAAAGTCCAAAAACCAAAATTTAACAAGTCCAAAAACCCAATATCAAAAAGTCCAATAATGCAAAATTGAAAAAATCCAATAATCAAAAATTGAAAAAATTAAAAAAAATTAAAAAAAGTTTTTCTTCTGTCGCGTGGCGTTCCACGCACTCTTTTTTTATGCAAGGGTAATTTAGTAAATGAAAATGTATTGAATTCTATATAATAAATGTTCTTAATTATACTAGAAATCTATAATGAAAAATACGTAGGCCTACTGTGTATGCAAATAAACTAACTAATCCAACGTTGTAGTGAACCGATAGGAAAAAAAAAACTTATCCCCTCTCCAATTATGGGTTCAATCTATATTAAGTTTTGTTACACATGATACAAAATTGTGTCAATTTTAGTGCACTTATTTCTTTACATGAACTGTTAGGAATTAAGTATCGAACGGGTCATGAACCATGCAACATTGTCTATCTATATTAAATATATATGTATATTACCAATAATTTCTTTTCCTTTATTGAAAGTAATGATTTTGTAAGTCATATTCCTTTAATAATGGTATTTATTTGTCCCAATAACATTTCCCTGTGGTATACCAAAATAGGAAATCTGATGAATTTCATTTAAATATTTTATGCAAAATAGGCTACTTATTAAAAATCAATATTATACAACCGGAGTGAAAAAATCTTTTGAATGGTACCTCATTCCTGCATATAGATCCAGTATTTGCTTTTAAAAGTGTGAAATTATTCTGTCCAGTCACTATAACATACTTAAAGGTGTTGTTGACAATATTAATCATGCAAGTAAAAGAAAGAGTTTCCACATCTATTATGTGCTATTTTTACCACAGTGCTGTCATATGACAAAGCAAGGTTTTCTATGCAACTACAATGTCCACTCAAAATAATTTTACGTGTTGTTAATAATCATCGGAATTTTTCTGTTGTCAGACAACCATTAACATATCTGTCAACACATGCAACACAATTTACAACCCCTTTAAAATACTCTTAATGCTGTACACACAGAACACTACTTATAAAGCAGATTGCAATACCACACTTCAAAATACAGGATTCTCATCTGGTGTAAACAAAATAGCAGCAAAAAGATCAAATCAAATTTCACGAAAACAATACAATACAATGCCCTTGCGAAAGGCTGTTTTCATACCAAACCAAATATAATTTCTACATTATTTTTCATCTGTAGTACTTAAACATTACTGTAAATTTACCATCATATGTGATAGTTACATGACAAATACTCTTCTCCTATTTGATTTCAACATTATAATAGATAGGCCTACACTTCTACTTCTTTAATCAATAAGTGAATTAAAAATTTAACTCATCTGTTAGATGAACATTTTTTCCCTTCATTCTTTGAAGAAATAAACCGCATTCTACATTCATAGGCTTGGAGTTTTTTAAAAATTTGATCTTATCCTATTATTTACTTCTTAAGGAAGTGTTAATTTTTTTAAATTCTAGTATATATGCTGGGTTCAGAGTTAAGTGGACCAAGTCCATGAGATTCGTTTATGACAAAACAGGTCTCAGAGTTGATTAGCTGCATAGTTGATCCTTGACCTGAGTTTTACATCTCCCTTGTAGGTACACTTATGCGATCCACGCCGCCCGGGCCTTACAGGGACCTCGACCTTGGGGGAGGGTGTTTTTATAGCCCAAATACATACTTTTTTGACCAGATGAGAACATATAGGGCATAGAACGATTCACACGTCATACATACACTCATTCTGGACTAGGCGAGGATGGATGAAGTTAATAATGACGGCCACATGATATCCGGGGACCAGGGCATAAAGTTATCCGACATTCGTCTCACAGGTGAGGGAAAATCCCCACTAGAAAACTTGTCCCGACCAGGAATCGAACCCGGGGCCGCTGCGTGAAGAAAGCAAGCGCATTCCTTCAGCTACAGCGGACTGCATTAATTACCAAATACTTCTAATTATTGTTCTTGCTCTCACCTGGTGGATAATAATCTTACTATGGACTTGGTTGACAATTTCTCAGAACCATAAAATCTCTGTTCTACCATGGCAGTGATACTTCTAAATGGTCCAAAAACGGACTTCGTTCGCGGTATTAACCACGAGAACACGCAGGCGGCTTTGACTATAAATAAACAAATTAATTAATTCAACTTGACAAACATCTAATAATGCGAACTTTATAAATGCCATTGAACTAAAGGTAACTTCCCGAGATGGGAGAGGGAGAGAGAGACATATGGGTAGAGGACAGAGAGAGGGAGGGAGAGAGGGAGGGAGGGAGAGAGGGAGGGAGGGAGAGATAAACTCTAAATTTACTGAATCAGTTTCAAATCTCGCGGTCAATCTTTGTGTGACATATTTCAGGGTTTCGCTACTCATAAAGGTGAATTCTGCACTGAAATTTACTTTAAATCTACCCCGAACGTTCCCTTCCGTCGTTCTATGTGTTCTTGTAGTGCTAGGAGATGGTCCTGCGTCGAGTTGCTCCCTCGAGTCCTATCATGCCCTGCCTAATGTTGATCTTCTTTCCTCCCCAATAGTTATTGGTGTGTACGCCCTTCACAGATGAGATAAATCCAATTAAGAAAGGAAGAAAAATTGTACATTTTATAAAAGTGCATTCAGATTATGACCATCCCAGAAAAAAAGTATTCTATTCAGTGCCTTATAACTACGAAGATAATCATAACCTTGCAGAAACTGAAATAAATAACTTCAATGTCCTCTGAAGAAACTTCTGGAAGGAAGGTCAGATTTTGTCCATATACTTTCTAAACAAGGTCTATATTTCGGTTTCTAATATAATTTTAAAATAAAATTTAAGTAAGTCTATGCTGAATTGGAACTCCATGACGGTTAAGGTCAATCTCCAATGACTAAACGTAAGAAGCAGGAATTATGCGATTCTTGAAGGGTTGTTAGACGTGACTAAAAGCATACAGTATTCTAATGAACACCTCATTAGTTTATTATAGTACAAACGAAGAGTGCATGGTTTTTTTTTTTTCATATCCTGCACATTATTCTTGTAATCTGTTATTTTTCAACACACTCCTCCAGTATTTTATTAATTTATTAATTTTGTTGATTTATTTTGTTTTGTTAATGTCTTTATTTTATCGTTCTGCAATAAACTTACATACTATAATATACAATATTATCCTCACAAATTCATTTATTGTATTGTAATTTTTTATTATACAACATTAATTGGCGAATAATAATATTCCTGTAGTTGGCAGAATAAATAATAAATAAATATTTATAGGTTACACATAACAAACTTATCGTTGCTGAAATAAGTTTTGTTATTACAATAAACCAAAATGCAATATCTAAATAAATTACATAACTAATATTTTCCATTCAAAGAAAATCCGTAATAAATAAAATATAGGCCTTCAGACTGACATCCGCTCTCTATTAATTATTTTCATAGTATATGTTATTGTGTTGTTATTATTGTTACATATGCCGAGGTGTAATCCTAACTTACCGTTACTGAAATGGGCGTTGTTATTAGCAGTAACTTATAACAAACAAAAATGCAATGCTTGAGTAAATTATATGATTAACATATTGCATTCAAAATATATTTGTAAAAAATAAAATTTAGTGCCTATATTAATTATAGAGCAGACGATTCTACTATCATCCGCTCTCCATTAATAAGTCTTACAGTGTAGGGTGTTGTGTTTTTATATGTTACATAATCATTATTACATGGCCGTTACTGACAAATTGTTATAATTGTAATAAACCAAAATGCAAAACTTGAATAAATGACCTAGTTAATTTATTGCAAACAAATTACCGCAACATCACATATAAGTAGAGCTAACTAAGTGTTTTGCAGATGACAAGCCATATGTCCTTCAACTGCATAGATACACGGTCCAATCAGAGACGGCGAGACTGAGGGAAAACTCTTATTGCTAGCGGCGCTCGTTTAGCTCGTACACGTGATTGGCGGTGAAGGAAATGACTTCTCATTTGAAAAGTACTGTAGTTGTCTTGAGTGGCGGATTCACGAATTGTGATTACCACCGTTGATCGAGTGATTTATTTTTGTTTCAAACACTTATAGGCCGAAATATCGCTGTTTTACATTTACATTTACATGTGTATTCGTTTTCGGTGAGATTTTTTAAAATTTAAACAGTTTTTTAATTTGTCAAGAAAAATCTCCAGATTTAGAAAGTCATTTTTAAGAGCCGTTAAATGATTTTTTTTAGGCATATCGAAAGTGGACAAATATCTATAATAGATGTTTACTACAGCTTAAGCATATTTGAATTTAGAACAGTTAATTTATAGCCTACTACATTTTATTTTTAAAAAATCTATTCTTCAGTGCCCAGTAGGCCTACTTTATATCCTCAATGCACCCTCAATAGGCTATAAGTAGGCCAAGGAGATCGTGTTACACTACTTTATCTACACTACAGGCAAGTGTTACTCAGGGCCGCCACATCTCGGGGTCGGGCCCAGGACCATGTACTGATCGCGGGACCCTCACCGATCGCCGACCATCCTCATTCAGACAGTTGTATCACAGTATAAGTATTAATACGTATACTGTGGTTGTATCTTCCCTTCTCCGTGGAACTTCCTTCTCGTTACTAGTGCAACAGAACATTTTATCAAACTTTTTCAGTTTTCCAGAAAATTATATCACATCACCGGGATCCAGCGGGCCCCTTGGGTCCGGCAGCACCCCCCATGTGGCGGCCCTGGTGTTACTAATAAACTGGTAAGAATTCTTAAAATCTACAAAATTAAAGGCCTAAAATTTAACGGTATTTAATAGTTGCTGCAGAAATATGCATTATTTTGCATCATATGAGCCTTAAATCTTTTTGGATTTAATGCAAAATAACACCGAAATTGTAAGATTTTTTATTTTTTTAAATTTTTTATAACACCGAAAATAACCCAACTTTTGAACCGACATTTAACATTTTTATTCACTGTAAAATAGGATCCCTATATAAGGCATGTAAATGTGTCCACATCGTTCATTTCATACTCAATGTGAAGGTCAAAAATTGAAACTCATTTTGGAGGTCGACATGTCGGCAATCTCGTGGTTTACAAATATTATATCTAAGTGTCCAATCCTTCATCACGTGTCGAGATTGAAGTTTTCTCAGTCATTTCATTACATACATTTTCCCCCTTCTCTCCCTCCCTACCTTTCTTTTCAGACGTGAGTCTAATATCCGCGCGCTTTCCCGCTGTCGACCGGTCAGACACCATCCCACTACTCCGCAGAACACACACATTTACATTTCACCTTACATCATGTCCTGGCTAGTACCCGTGGTATTTTGCTTGTCTGGTTTAACACACGGTATACAGTCATCTGAGGTTCAGAATTTAACTCAAGAATCGCATGTCACAGAAAGTGCTCCGGTGGACAGAGATAACTGGAGAGTGAATTTTGATCCTCGAGAAGATGGGAAGAAAGACTGGTTTGAATCTCCTCCTTTACTTCCTATATCCATCGCGTCTTCCGAATACATTCGTGACCCCAAGTGCAGGAACCAGAGCAGACTTTTCCTTCAGCAGCTCCGAAATTACACCTTATGGGCAGTTCAAAGTAAGTACTACTTTTTCTCCATTTACAGTGTTTTTTTGTTCGAATTGACAAAAACTTCAGCGATACGTAACGGATTTTACAGGCAGAAATACAGTTTTTAACTAGTTTTAATTTGGAATTCAAGAGGTGAAAACTTAATTTCTTGTGAAATATGATTCAGTACGTGAAGATATAAATATCGAAGAGAAAGGTGTTCAAATACCGGTACTTCAGTAGATATGTCAATCGTATTTCAAACTACAGTCTGATTTAACCCTAGAAAAGTAAAAGTTCTAGAAAAAGCAGGTGAAACCTCATAGATCTAATTCTTAATTTTTGTTTATTTAACAATGAAATACTTGAATAAACATCCGAAGAAGAAACTATTGACAATTAAACATTCTGAGTACTAAAAACGTCAGCTTTAAAACATTTTTAGTTTACAATAAAACACGTGCTCAGTTCGTTATGGGCCTGAGATACATCCCCTTTGGTAATAAGGGAGTGAATAATTTGTTTTCCTTCCTATTACATATTTATTTTTAATATATTTTCGATCGCAGTGAAACATATCAAGTAGTTTTAATCAGCAACTTTATTACTATCACTAACATTTTATTGGTATTTGGTTCCATATCATTTTTCAAGAAAAATACATTTATACTTAAAACAATCATAATACATACAATGCATATTGATTTCTATGTTATACTTATTGAGATGTAACAAACGAACAGCTTCTAAATGAACAAAAAATACCATAAACGCCATAAAAACTCCTTCACTGCTCCTCCTTGTTGAAAGCACGGAAAAAGCCTTACTATTGTTAGAAACTGTATTGCTAAGAACTATAGGCTGCGTTATTTTTATTTTTTGAGAATTTTTACTCGTAATATCGTGAGCTTCGGTGGAATTAATTATCAAATTTGAGTGCCACGGTCGACATGTAAGTTAACGAGTAACAAAAATCTAACGTGAAATAACTTTTTCTATTCCCATTGCAACATAGAATAAGAGGCCGTATTGCAGGAGTGCACATTCAGTTGTATAAGCTTCATTGAGGGCTGAAGTATTCATTGAGTGCTGAAGTTTCATCGTGTCGCGAGCGACCCCTGGTGATCCCTTAAGGGAATATTCGCAGCGAATTTGTTCCCGGGGCCCGCAGTCCCCTTCTGGGCCTACTGATAAAACTCCAACCCGATCTGGAATCGAACCCGAATCGCCGGTATGGAAAGCAGGAGCTCAACCGACTCACCCATATGGCGGACGTAGTAATCAGTAAAAAAACGTAGTGACACTAAAAAAAGAGAGATGAGATGGATAGGCTTTAACTTCCTTTTAAATAATTATACAAAATGTTTCAAGGAAAAGTTTCAGGTTAATCATTTCAGTTGGTGTTTCAATTTTTATAAAATATTTAGACCCGTCTTCGAGTAATCGCGAGGAATTACATTTTCTTGATGTAATGTGGTAACAAAGGTAAGAAAAAGTCGTCCCCACACTATTTGTCATATCTCCACGAGATACTTATACCAAATATAAAATTTCGTTTCAATACGATTCTTCGTTTTGACCTATGTGTTCATAGACACATACACTTACAGACACGTTTGCGAAAACTGTATTTTTCGATTCATGGTATCTCTCAAAACGTGTATTATTGCCGTTATACCGAATTTTAGGGTCGAGCACATTGCCTCCTCTATCTAGTACCTACGGCCCAGGTAGAGAAAGTAATAATTAAGGCCTAATAATAATAAATCAAATCATCAATTTAAAGTGCTGCTATTAAAATTAATTTTAACAAAGTATTTACAAAACAAAACACTGTGAAACTAAGGCAGAGAAAGTAAAAACATTCGGGTTAGGCACACAAAATATAAGTGGGTTAAAGTAAGGGTAATAATTTTATTTAATAAGAATATTATAATTCTCAAGCAGAATTTGTGATATAAACATCACTCTGTCATAATAAAGTCACGAGGTCCTGTTACCAAATTGAGGCTAGTAGTAGCCTGATAACATCTTACCTATCCGCTATTCTGAAGAAGACTGTTTAGGTAGATCCGGATCTGTTACATGATATTAGGGAAACTATTAACAGTACAATAATATCATATGAATGTACTTACATCTTGAGTATAATTATTCGAAAATTGATAGCTTTCACGTAGGCCTATCTTTTATTAAGAATCTTCTTGGAGAAAGGTCGGAATTTCTGTAAGTTGCTGCTGAACCCCGTACCTCCTTGAATTTTTCTGAGCTAAAGAGGCTTGGAACGGGATGTACTCAGCCTTTTTACACCAACAGAGGAACTACGTAGACCGGTATTCCACTATCATAGTCGTTTGGTCAAATCGCTTTGAGCAAAGAAAATTGCCGCTCTTTTCTTCAAAGAGTATAAAAACAAACTGTATTGGATGATTCTTAGAATACTTTCTGCAGGTCGTTACATTGATTTCCCGACGTTCATAGCAACGGGTCGAAAATGGTGGTTCTTTATCAACTGTTTTGAACAAGGTTTTGAGCAGTGAACGGCGCCAAAGTAGTTGCAGATATTGATACAGTTGAAATGGCGAAGAAAATGCAATTGCAATTGCTGGAGTAAAGCTTAACTTATATTACGTTAGAATGTAGGCCTATTGCATATTATTATAGAAAGCCTTTGCAAGCTAACCTAAACAGTTGTCATCATCAACATAACCTTCAGTGTAGAAAAATAATTGGTCGTAATTTCCTTGTAATTTAGATATTTCCCCAATACTGCTACAAAAACATTCATATGCAAATGTTATGACATTATCAGTGATAAATAGTGTTAGGAAAATAATGTAAAATGTGAAGTAAGAATGCATGTAATGTTACCAAGGTAACGGGGCATGCAGAATATAATAAAATAAATTAATTAAAAAAAATAAAAATAAAAAAATAAACGTATAAAGCTAATAAATTTATTCCAACATATTTTTACGAGTTATCTTCGAACTTAAGCCTTCTATATAGAAAACTCAAAAGTGTTAAAGGTCTCAAAGGTCTTTGTATCGGCCTGGGTGGCGCAGTTAGTATCGCTCTGGCTTTCTGTGTGCCCAAGGTTGCGACCCAAGCATTTATGTGTGCAAAAATGTGACAGGTCCATGTCAGTAGATTTACTGGCATGTAAAATAACTCCTGCGGACATGCCTGAGTTGCAGCACATCCCCGTCGTTAAATACGCATATACCAACCAACAAAAGGTCTTCGATGTGGTATAATATCGTATCTTTGATTCCAATAGGCCTATCCCCTTTCCATCTTGTTCAAGTTCTTGCTGAAGTTCAAGTTCAATGACTTTGATAGTGGAATACCAGCCTTAAGTAGCGACTCTGGTCACGAAAGCCATCAGTAACGGCCATAGGAATTAGCATGCTGACCACATATGTCATGCACATGCCCTAAGTCCTTGCCACCTGTCAACAGTAAATGTCGCAGCGGTCGGGTGGTAGACCTAGTCCCAAAAGGATGTAGCGGCATGGAGGTTAGTTTATTTTTAATTGACATTATAATGTTCATATGGTCTTATAGCAACGATCGTAGAATGTCATAGCCTATGTATTGGGCGATGCAGTCTGTATGGCTTTGTCTTTTTGTGCCCAAGGTAGCCTAATCAACACAAAATGCATTACTCGTACAAAATCTTTATCGCTAAGCAATTCATGGCAGTGAATGCACGATAATAACATAGAATATGTTTATGTTATTTTGAGTCGTGAACATTGTTTAACAGAATTCTTCTTACCTATATTATGAGGTTCCATTTTGTGGGCTGAGCTCGTTAAGGGTAAATAACGGTATATCATCAGATGTCATTGTCGTTCTCTTCTCTTTCGAACAAATATAAAAACAGGTAAACTGATATAACAAAGTGCCTGATGTAGTTAATAGGTCATATTTCAGAAACTATTCAGGAGCTATGGCTTCTTGAGAAAGTTTGATAAGCATATGTGAAGGAATATGTGAGATAACTAGAATATTAACAGAACGAATTTACAACAAATTCCTCGCTTCAACAATAAGCCTATTCCTTTATTTTTGTCATAACTTCTGAAACCGTACAAATACGATGCCAATACTTTAAATGTTTTTGACAAACTCAAACTTAAGTCAACACAAGGATTTTTTGCCGGAATAATTATATGCTATATTGAATTGTAATTTATTAATAGGTCTACGATTATAGTAGTAGTGGGAATAATATTATTTGTAGTGGTAAAAATGAAGGAAACGGATAATTATTAAGTGCCAGAGTACTCCCTATGGCGTTCACAGTGACACCAACGATTCGGAGGTTTTGGGGGTACGAGTGGGGGTGGGGGGATTGGAAATTCAAAATTTTTGAAACCACGTCTTGTGGGGTATCGTTGAAAATCTCTTGATGAATACTCTATAAATCAATAACTATTTTCTCGATACTTCTCATATAAGGCGAGATCTGAATGTTTGAAAAAGTGCTGTTTCCTCTTTTTTGAAGTTATTATTGCTGGTTTATCATGCCAAGGCTAAAGAAGAAGAGTGATGCGCAGCGACAATAAATTAAACCAAAAGCACTTCGAAATCTACCTCAGCCTGTAGGCCTGCCTAAAAGGATTTTTTTTATTACTATTCTAAGCGCAAACGAACTGAAATTATTTTCCTTTAAAATTTACTATTTACAATAACGTAAAACGTCGTACGATGTTCGACCGTAACAAGAACTTAACAGGTTTACGCTACCGCTCGTTTTGTTAATTCTGGCTTGCCCGTTAAATTCTGTATCTACGATCATAGTAAATTACTATTATACTGTATGTTTTAAATATCTAGGTATATTCTTTCTACCAAGGGTGCATTCATTAACTTCTTAGAAATAGCTACTTGCAATTGATTCTCATTGAGAAATACGGACAAGAGATTTTAGCGATACCAAAACGTTAAGAATGTTACAGATGTCCTTCAACGATTGGCATTTGAACCGTTAATCGAAGAGTGTAAAATCACAATATGTTGAAAGATTACAACGTATCTTGCTATAATGCTGTTTACTTATAGAATTGTTTGTTTCGTTCAAAGCGTTCTTAAATAAACATTACTAACTTCTTAGGTATCTATTACTATCAGAAATATTCGTCACCGGCAGATTTCTTTTCAAGGAGTTATTTTGGCAACGTTTATATCACTGCTGTTTGAATAATTAGTAAGGGAACCTATTTTACGTTGAATAAAAATCTGATGTGAAATTTACATAACTTCCTCTGCCCAAGTTTTCTCAATTCACATTCTGATAAAGAGCAAGAGGCCATATTGGAATGAGCGCGTATCCAGAGTGGATGGCTTATAACTAACCTTCAGATAATTTTTTAGAAAAAATGTTTCAAATAAAAATTTAGCTCTTAGTAGACTAACTTATAAGCAGCCCGTGTATAAAATCGTTTGAGCTGTTTTCTTGAAAATCGCGACAAACGAAATTTCCTTCATGTCTCCTTAAAAATAAGAGAAGGTTGTCGCCAATATTCGTGTCATATCCCCAGAAGGTACCTAACCTAAATACAAAACTTTTTTCTTACGATTTTCCATTACAAAGAGGCAATAAAAAGAGCGCGTGTTCAGAGCGAGTGGCTTATAACTACCCTTCAGGGAGTTTTTTTTTCGAAAAATGTTTCAAATAATAGTATTAGCTCTTGGTATAAGCACCAAAATTTGAAGAAAACCTTTTTTCAATTTTTTTTCTATGTAGCACGCACTTTTCTCTTCAATTTGGTGAAATAATTTTATATCTTATGTATAATACTTCCGAAGTTATTATCGTAACATTTTAATTTTGGATTTTCATTGTGATCGTTGTTGTGTAAAGATTTCTTCTCCAGAATGTTAACATTTAGTATAATTATTTTTCTAATAGAAGTAATACCAGATCGAAACTTTTGTAGTTAGTAAAATATTTTCACTACAATAAGAAGAATAACGAGTGTTTTTACATTTCCACATTTCTAGTCTTGTTTAATTGTTTCTGGTCCCAGAAAGGATGAAAATAGAGGTACTCTTTGTTGATCACTCAACAAATAAGAGTTAAGAAAAATTTAATGTAATTATCTTTTAAACTGTAGATTTTATGATTGAAACAGTTTTAAAGAGTACATTTTGTTTTACAAAATGAACGGAATCTTTCAGATTCATAATTTTTTTCACCCTAAATGATGTTTTATTGCAAAACTTGTTAGTATTTCTAGGTATCTTCAAAATTCTTGCACATGGCCTAGTACTAGTAGCACTACTACTACTTGCACTAGTAGCCTATAACGAAATACGCGATCTTTTCTTTTTCATCCTTGAAGGTGTATGTAATATGTAGGCTACCCCTTAAAATAAAGCCCAAAAAGTGTCCCGAACACCTTTTCTCCGGGATAAAGGGATAAGCCTACATGAGTGAAAAAAGAATCGTTTCCGCATTTTATGAGACGTCGGAGAACCCTATCGATATGGTATTAATCATTTTGTTGTAAACATCATGACTAAGGTCCAGATGTTTATGACCTAAAAAAGTGGAAAATATGACTGTAAATATGACCTTAAGAATGACTAAATATGACCCAAAAATCGTAAATACGACCTCATAAAAGAACGTATTTTCTAAAAATAAATATTCCAATTTAAAACGTTTAATAACGCTAATTTATTACATCACATTAATTCAATCAGATAATCAGTTTTTAACAGTTTAACAGGTGATTTACAGTTTTACTAGTAAAAAACTTCTAATCTGTTAATGTTTCCACTGCAAATGTGAACTGAAAATATTTTAAAAACATGTCTATTGGAAGTTGTTAGCAACAAGGAGGAAGAAGTAATTGTGCTATTACTTGTTATTGTCCCTCATATTTCAGTTACAGTAGGCCTAAAACCAAAATATTCGTGACTCTTTTTGGAAATAATCTAAGTAGATAATTATTTATTGCACATACTGCACAATTGTACTCTTTTACCGAACTTATAACTGAAATATGACGTTAAATTACAAACATGGCCGAAATATGATCAAAACCATTAAAACTACCAAAATATGACTTTTTATGCAAAATAAAAACTGTCCGATTAGGATAACATATGTGCAATTCGCGTTTAATTAGTGTTTGCGGCAAGAATGGAGGTCAGGATAAAAATATGACAAGTTATAAACATCCGAACCCGAATCATGACCAATGACCCTTGAAAAGCTCTGCGACTATTTCATGTCCATTCTGCATTTTAACCCAAATCTTGGAGTCTTGAATCACTCGTATTCGGCTAACTTATATGATACAAGAATACTGTCAATGCTGTAATTATTATGTGTTGCTGAAGAATGTAGGAGATAAACCGGTTTCTATAAAACCTGATAAAAGTTTGTATATTTCATGGTTCACAACAGGTTTTCAAAATCGCCATACGCCACCATAACGTTTGTATTGACTGAATAATTATTATATAAGTAAAATGAAAAAGCCGTCTTTAGAAATTCAAAGAAAGATCCGAGGCAATGTACGTAAGAATTACACTAATATACACTAGCGGCGATATTGCATGCCTTATTCGGTTCCAAGTAGCAGATAGGCCTACAGCTGTGATTATGAAACTGATACACAAGCATACAGTTCTTTCTTAATTAAAGCAATCACGCTAGACACAATTAAAGGGATAATTTCCAAATCTTTATCTATCTTTACCTTAGTTTTACCTCTCCCTTTTAGGGACATTTAAGCGACCCACGCCGCCCGGGCCTTACAGGGAAATTATCTATGGATCACATACATACTTTTTTGACCAGACAAGGACATGGAGGGCCTCCCCGGATGAGTGATCAGCCCAATGCCGGGGCCACCTCCGAGACAACACGAACACATATGACGAGACACACTCACTCCGAAAAAGGCTAGGATGGGATGAAGAAGATTATGACGGCCAGATGATATCCGGGATCCACAAGGGCTTAAAGTTACCCGACATGTGTCACATAGGTGAGGAAAAACCCCGGAAAATCCCCGCTTGTTCCGACCAGGATTCGGGCCCGCTGCGTGAGAGGAGCGAACACATCCCCTGCGCCACAGCGGTGAATTCGAAATCTCTAATTTTTAAAGAGTTTGATTTTGCTGAAAAATGTTTAAGACACCTTCCATAAATGAACATTCCAAGTTAATTCCATATTACAGAGCCATCGAACATTAGGCCTATGCTATCTTGAAATTTATAACAATAAAATGGCGATATAACAATAAACGCTTCGATATGTTAATTATTTAGATTAGTTTGAAAGGTAGATGGCAGGTCAGTACAAGGGCCTTCCAAACTTTCTTGCACCAACGAAAAGAGAACCCGCGCAGAATTAAGAGTACAAAATTTAAATAAGCTAAATCTTCTAGAAAATCGCGCCAATTTTCGTGTCACATCCCCGGATGGATATCTGACTCAAATAAATAACATCGTTTTGATACGATTATTTGTTCCCATGCCCTGCTGTTCACGGAATCACACATACAGAAAGACAGACAGACAGATTGAAAGACCACACACAAACATGTTTCTGAGAATTGTATTTTTAAATTAAAAGGCCTCAAAACATGTATTTAATCTGAAATCTCGACATCGAAGTTCAAGGTAGGACACAATACTTCCTAATGACAAGGGAAGAGAAATTTAAAATCTGCACTTCCTTTACATTAATATAAACCGAACGAAAGAGCTGCTATGTTTTAACTTTTGCAATGATGAAATGCTACATTTTTAAAAGGAATTGTTCATTTTAAATTCAGTTGCTTTAATATGTAATCTTTTAAATTTGACGTATTTTTGTCGCCAATTCATAGTCTATAAGAAAAAAGACGTAGGTGGGAGTAAAATATTAGAATGAATTTAAGGGAAGTGGGATTTGCGAGGGATGGTTGGATGGAATTAGCTGAGAAAAGGGTTGAATTGCGAGCTCATGTAAGTACGTCAATGAACCTCCGGGTTCCATAAAATAGATAAAATTCCTTTGGCTTGCTTAGAAATATTGTCTTGCCATTGAGTAAGTGAGTATGTACGTAACAATATGCAATTACTTTTTTTAAATATATTACAACACTTAAATTGGATTTTTTATTTTTTATTTAATGTGTTAAATGCTTATTAATAAGGCTATACATATTCCACAATCCGGTGGGCCAGGCCTACCGACGTTAAAAATGCTTTTCATTACTGAACAAAGGGACAATAGAAATAAAGAGGAACATTGAATGTGCAAGGGAGGTAGGGGTCCAACATTATGCAGCAAGAATGTTCTGAATCAACTGTCAAGGGAAATCATCATTGTACAAACTTTATCGCAGTTTTCCTCCTTTTCACAATTTTTCAAATCACGGTACATTATTTAAAGCTGTTCATGTGAAACAAATATAATTTTGTGTGTGCGGATTTTTCTGTGTGATTCAAACTTACTTACCCAATGAAAATAGAAATTCCTAAGTAAGTTAAAGAAATATTAATCTATTTTATGGAACCCGGAGGTCCATTGCCGCTCTTATCTGAGCCCGCCATTCTGTTAACTCCATCCACTCATCCTTCGCAAATCCTACTTCCCTTAAATCTATTATAATGTGTTCCTCCCACCTACATCTAGGTCTTTCAAGTGGTGTCTTCCCTTCGGGTCTCACAGTCCCCCATGCGCGCAACATGTCCAGCCCATTTCATCCTCCGTGATTTAATTATCCTTACTATATCCGGTGACGAGGCCAAGTGTACCAATGGCTAAAGAGGCGGAGAAACATCTTCATAACTGCTGCCTTGTAGTTCGGTATTGATTTACCAAAGGCTAAGGGAAGAAAACCCCGAATAAAAATAACCGGAAGTCATGAGCCGTAAGAAGGCAGCTCCTTCACATGACTTACCCATCTACGGGCCGGAAACCCGCAATGGGGACATTAATCTTACTCACATCTTTCAAAGTAACCAGCCGGGCGGATTTATTGGAATAGATCTGTGGGCCGACCCAGGAGACGATGGTTGGAAGACTTTGAAGGCGGAACAGGCAATTGATTGACTATGCCATGAAATGGAGAAGAAGAAGATATCCGGTGACGAGTACAGGTTATGAAGCTCGTCGTTATGCAGTTTACTCCAGAATCCATTTTCATCTTTCCGTTTGTCCAAATATTTTCCTAAGCACCCTGTTTTCGAACGCTCTCAGATCATGTTCTTCCCGAAGAGTAAGACATAAAACATAACCGGCAGGATAATTTTTTATTTTTTTATTCTTAGATTTCTGGACAAAAGAAAAAAGTTCCCTAACTTTTCCTGAGATAAAAGTTTCCTAATTGCATAAAAAAACAAGCAATTCCTGATTTCAGTTAACGCCTAATTTCTATCTCAATATTATTTGTATCTGTAATTATTGCTATGTGATTCATACAATTAAAAAATAACAAATATTAAATCGCAACAAAAAATTGTGAATTATTATTATATCTTGTCTATTATAGATGGTGACATATTCCTTTAAAATCTCGTAACACAAACTTCCTGAAATTAATATTGTCGGGATAGGAAGTACTTTCAGAGTCAAACAAGTAGTGATTGGATAAATGCGTGGATTACTTATGTATTATATAGACAGAATGGATCTTACTAACATGAGTCCTAAACGAAAACGCTTTGGCCAACCCACTAGTGAAACTGTGCACATTATCATATTTTTTTAACCTCGTACTTTATTGAGCACATCTAAGAATTCCTTAGTTCTGCGTGCTTAGTGTGTCGCTTTTTGTACGTAGACAGAGGACAGTGACCGAAGTGGAATAAAAGCTGACCGTGTGAATATTTTCATGACTAGTATGCTCAATTGAATGGACAGGTTTTGTACGGAATGTACTTAGGACATGAAATTTTTATTACAGATAATTGCTTGACAGGTTTTGTACGGGATGTACTTAATATATGAACTTTGTGTTAGTTATACGCCTGAATTCTGGAACGATTAAAATCAGGTAAAATTTCATTTAAAATAACGGCGTTATTAAATTGCACAAAACATTCCAACATTTCACCCCCCCTTGTGAGCATGGTAGCCGACTGATTACATAAAACAACATCGTTCTCACCTGTCACACAAAATGTACTTATCAGACTCTAGGAACTTGTGTTAAAACTCGGCCGAGGGCGTAAATCACAGCCGAAAGGAAGTAAAAATGAGGGGTCTATTAGCAAACCCGGCATTCTCCATTCTGAGAAAAGGTAGAGATACTAACTTCTAATGAAAGTTTAATGCATTTCCTGCTACCTATTTATTGTATACGTTGCAAATCTGAGTTCCTCCCTTAGTCTATGTGGGAAGATTTGCAACACAAACCAAGCATCTATGTTTGTTATTAGAATGGAGATTGCTGGGGCTGCTAATACCCCCTCAAATGTACTTCCGGACATTTTAACATATCTTTTCAGGCAGTCGAAGGTAAAAGAAGCACTGTAAACGGTAGATGATATTAATAGGCCTATGTCATACAGGGCCGTAGCAAGGTCCTTCTGCGCCCTTGGCGAGTCTAACAAATCTGCGCCCTCCAATACTGGGGGCTCTGAAATTTTTTATTTTTTTTTTATTTTCTGTAAAATCGTTTATTATTTTAATATAAAAACACTGTTATTATCAAAGAAAACCTAAACCTCAATTTGAAAATGAACTAAGTGTTGGATTTTTAAGGTACTAAAACATTATTTTCAGACGACTGAACTACTTAAAAATACTACTTCTTCATAAAAGCTAGAATTTTTATTGCTTGATAAATTGCCTAAAAAAGGTGGTGTTTTTCATGGTTAATTTTGAGCCCTCTTTATACCTGCGCCCTTGGCGGGGGCCCATCTCGCCACCGCCTAGCTACGGCCCTGTAAGTCAATACAAAATATTCGATCAACGGTTGAACTATTTAGCCTAAATCAAAATTAATAGTCTCCAATGATTTCGTCTGCATATGGGATTAATTTTGACAGAAGTATATTAGACAAAATTCTGTATGATGTTGATAACAGAGAAAATCCTCGAAATTCGGCCCTATCCCCTTTTTATGATAATATATTCTTTCCATATATTCTTTCCATTCCTTTGGCAATTTCTTCCTTTATACAAATCATTATAATTAAATTAATGTATCACTGAGTTTAATCTATCACTATCTGCCTTAATTAATTCTGCTAGAATTTGATCAACGCCTGGAACATTGTTATTTTACAAATTTCATAATCTAATATATGAAAAGGCGAAAAAGTTTTTTTTTACCTCAAATGAAGTAGGCTACCTTCTGACCTTCATACTCACAAAAGGAAAAGTTGAAGAATAATATGAATTAAGAACATTTCATTATTGTTTAGTTGGCCAGAAGCAGGCAATACACTACACTCAATTATATCAAATAATAAGCAGATGTCCAAAGAGCAGCTACTGCCGAAAAAATCACTTAATGGTAAACGATCTTTATATGAGACCCATTCCTTTCGCCAGTTAGATCTTAAATTTCAATAGAAATTCTGTAACACGACATTGCTCTCTCTTTCTCATTTTCAGAAATAAAACAGAGTAAGTTGTAGCCTAACAATATCGAGTTCCTTAATAGATAAAACACTGATATAGATTTAGTTTTACAAAAATCGTATTCTCCATTTTAAGTACTGTGAAAGGTACTTCTTCCTATATCTCGTAATTCAGAGAAAATACAATTCAAAAACATAATTATAATAATTCATTATTTCAATTTTATATTTTCAATAAAACATGACACAGACGTGGATGAAAATTTTATTCTCAAGAAATACATAGTCTTTCTGTATAATATGCAAGAGTGCAAATTTGTCATTTTGTTAAGTTTTTCTGGATAGCCTGCTCTGTAAATTTGCTACTATTTATAATAGTAAACATGCTTAATGCTTAGTAATCATTTTAAAAGAAAACAAAGTAAAACTTCGAGGGATATTTTCCTGGCTCAGCCCTTGATTATCTCGTAATAATAAAATATAATTAATTTTTAAGTAATTATGTTTCACGTCTTTTCTCTACAAGCCTAAAGAAACATATTTTATATTATCTACAAACAGAATTTAAATGTACGGTATCTGTTCTAGGAATTCTTGAGATAATGATATTTATTCTTTCGCAGTCTTACAATGTTTGCCAGTAAGCCTACAACAGAAATAGCGTTTGTTTACTGCAAAATTATAAGAAAAATGCCTTTGTAAGTCAGCTCTTTGAGGTGAACCACGCAAACAGGAAATGCTGCATTCCACCCAGGTCAGTGTATTTCTTCACTTTTTCTTTCTTTGCAGCTATTCATACTAACTGTACAGACTTACAAAGTTTTTTTTAAATAAAAGTAATATAATTTACAACAGTCACGCGCGAAGTAAATTACTTAGTTTTTGTTTATTTTAAAATGCTTGGGTAGAAAACGAAACAAATATAATATATATTTCTTTATTTTAGGAGCTAGTCTTTTTCATTTTTATTTTACGCATTATTATATTTAGCATTGGCTATCTATGTATACAGAGTGTCCTAGATATTCTGTTTCTACATACGGAAAATAAATTATTGACCGCAGGCAAAACATTATTATTGGGGTACTCCAAGTTCACGGATTCGATCCTCGATGAGTTCGTTGGGATTTTTCAATAATGACCTAATTCTTCTTTCTTTTACATTTCATATTTTACTATCCCTACTCATACGACTGGAGTATCAAGAAAATAATTATTGTAGGTACAACGTTTTCCCGGATTTATAAAAAGGTAATTTTTTGAGAATCCTCAAACTACTTGGAAAATATTCTAGAAGTACAAAGTACTACCTGAATAGAAGTATGTGAAAATATTCTACATTGCCATCGGTAGGAAAAGCTTAGTTATAGAAAATATTGTAATTTGATTCTCAAAATCGAAATCTATTTTTCACACGAAAAAGGTGCATATAACATGGGTATCCTAACTTCAGTTCTGGACTCGTTGAGACACTTTTCTGGCACTCAAAACTTTTGCTAGAATAGCGCTGCTTGAAAAAGTCCAAAACTAAATCTAATGCTGTCGGCAGACAACCTCATAGGGTAGGGCAATCCCCCACTGCCACCCAATCTGAGCGAAGTCTTGCAGGGATTTCCCACACTCGTAGGCGAATGCCGGATTGGTACCATTCCCTGATCATCATCTTTACAGGGAAACAACACACAACTTAGATTAACAAAGAAAACGATACTTGCACCACGCTTATAATAGCAGAAATCATGCTCAAAATCATCATGACCACAAGGAACACAGCCTACACACGACATCTACACACCATCACAGTTGGATGCAGAACAAAGGCTAAATAAAAGGAAGATAGGGACATTTTTCTTCAAACCAAATTTTGGTAAGTCCGGAGGTATGGATTAATTGCTTGGCACTGAGGACACAAAAAAATCCTTCCCCAAAACGTTTATAAAAGAAAAAACAAATGGTCTACGAGTGATATCTTTGTGCGTGTGTGTATACCTTATTTGTTTACAGCATAGCTCGAACTCGAAGAATCATTGGATAACGAAATTAAAAATTCAAGATGGCCTCTTAATTAATGTTGGAATGCCAAGAAAGAAAATCGTAAGCTGAACGCCTGGATAAAGAAAATTTTAAGTCTCATAATACCGGATTTCATGTCACCTGTTTTCTTGGGTGCATTGGCTAGTTGCTAATATCTTCATTTCACCAACCTTCACCTTCGCTGCTGACGACCTTGGTAGGTGTACGTGATATAAATGGTGCAGTGGTTGATGATGAAGGATGTTACGAGATGAAAATAATAACGGCTTCGCCTCCGGCGCGATATGGGTTACAACTTTACCAACACTTTCTTCCTTATGCAACCTTATTACGCGGTAAAACCTACCCATAACTCACCATGAAACGAGAGAAAGAACGAGGAAATCACTAAAGCCATTGGTATTACGAAATTTGTAATCGTCGAACTCTTTTTAATTGCATGGCATTAGAGACAAGCACTATAGTTTATGACAGGTGAAAGTCTAACAACAAAATCCATGAAGATCTTATCGAGGGATAGGAGAAGCAACGTGTTCTAGTACGATAAGTGTTATTGGTTGAAGTATGGTTATTTAACGACGGGGATGTACTGCAACTTAGGCCTGTGACCATCGCCGGTGTGCCGGAATTTCGTCCCGCAGGAGTTCTTTTACATGCCAGTAAATCTACTGACATGGGCCTGTCACATTTAAGCACACAAAAATGCCATCGACCTGGGCCGGAATCGAACCCGCAACCTTGGTCACAGAAAGTCAGCGCGATACTCACTGCGCCACCCAGGCCGATAGATAAGTGTTGTTTATAAAAAATAAAAAATGAAAAAATAAAAAACAACAACAAAAAACAAACAAAAAATGTAAGAGATGAAAAACACAAACAAATCTTTGAAATGCAGAGTGTCCCTTGTATGAGTTAAGAAAATGTAAATAGTTTCAGTGCTACCAAGAAATATAAAAATTTCTGAAAAAAAAAACACATTTTAAAGTTCCCCTTATACGAGTAATTTCCTAGTCTTACCTTTAACATGTTATTTTATAAAGTCTTGGGAGATCATTTATCCATCTACCAGATTATTTAATTTATCCATTAATAAATTGACTAAGAACAATCCTAGGATTATTATTAATTCCATCCACATATTAAACAAATGATATATGGCTATTATTGCACCATTAAAACATTCCTTTCATAATCGTTACAATTCTTCGTAATTGTTCGTTATGAAGACAATGAAGCGTATTTTACCCAATTGAGGACGTACAAGTTAACTCGTCGACTGCTAATGTATTTGAGATGCGACTCTTTGAGAAAGACCATAGAGTAGGCCTACTTGTAAGGGGAAAGGAGTCGTTTTGAGAAAACCGCCTATTCTACCTTGACTTTAGCAGGTTTTGGTTGAGATAATTAAATTTGCACTCTCGCAATGCTACCGCTTACTCTATGTCCGAACATGAAGCGAGAAAATGAACGAATCATCCCTACAGAAAGTAATGGGTTTCGTATCAGAAACTTCCAGAAAACCATCAAGTTCAGTGACATAACAAGATGTGGCACATGATCAGAACAGTTTGGTTGCTAACCGGTTGAAAGCGTAACATAATTCATGACGTAAGCTTTCTTTCTAACTTAGTAAATAAGACTTGCCGGGAGAAAGGTAAGATGGGGGCATGTGCCACTCGCAGATTCCTCATTTCAGCTTGACCAAGGTTGCAGACTGCTCTTACTATGTTCCTGCTTGTATTACATAACTGGCTCATTCAGATGGTCCGCTGGACCAACCTGGTCAATACTGTAGCTTCATAACCGGTTTCATGTAAGCCCGAATCGATAGTAACGAGAAATGAGAGAAAAATTTGAGAGAAAAATTTCGCATCAATAATAGTCCAGTCATTTGGTGCTCAAAAAGGGGGTTACCTGGAAAGTTTTCCGGGAGTTTTGAAAATTGGTGATTTTATAGATTTCGACGTGCTCTTTTCGAATTTTCACTTTGCTACCTCGTATCTTTGCCGCTCGCGCCGCCATATTGAAAAAATGGCGTGCAAAAACAGTTTTTTCACAATATCTCCTTTCCGACTCATTTTACGATGAATATAGTTATGTAATAAATTTAACTAGAGAAAATTTCCTATAATTTATGTTGTAACGATTTTTCTTGTAAAATGGATAGTTTCAGCGTACGAGCGCCGCAAATTCTACTCCGACACGCGTTTTGGCCAAAGCCACGGAATATGCGGATACGCTAATAACAATCAATACGGCAATCAACACTTCATCTACATTTGATTCCGTAATAGTTTTCGGCAAAGATGTAGATCTTATTCTTTTGACGGCTCTATCTACGCGTTCAGAGACGCGCACACACACACACAGACACACACATATATTCTCAAACCAGGAAAAGGGAAAATTTCGCAAGGAATATATTCAACAAAAAGTATCGTAGATAAAACAGCCGCAGATAACATAATATTATTTCTGAACGCCTTCAGTGGCTGTGATACAACATGAGCACTCTTTAAACAAACAAACAAACAAACAAACAAAAAATATTTAAAAAATGTGCTAATGTATTAAAAAAAACAGAATTAAACGAGCTTGTCCAGGTATTCAAAAACCAAAATGCAGATCCAAGATCATTGCAGAAGCTTCCTCCTTGCATTGTATGGTTACAGTGCCGTGAAAAGTGTATCGTTAAACAACTATAGATATACATGCTTCACAAAATCAGCATATGAAAATAAATTTAAAATTGCATAGCTGTCACCGACGGAAGCAGTAGCACGACAACATTCGTTCCAAACCCATCACCAGGTTCAGCAGTGGTATGGAGTTGAATATATTCGTTGCGAAATTTTTCCTATTCCTGGTTTGAGATTATATAGGCTATGTTTGAACGCGCAGATAGAGCCGTCAAAAGAATAAGAAGATCTACATCTTCGCCGACAACTAATACGGAATCAAATGTAGATGAAATGGTGATTGCCGTATTGATTATCAGCCTAGAAAAAAGACGAAAATTTCTGCGGTAAAAACGAAAATAGGTGTGTTTGATTAAATATGCTGTGCTAAATTCGAAAATGCCTTTCGTTTCTCTATCACAATATGGTTAATGGCATTTGCGAAAAATATTATTTTGACATTTTGTATAATAAAATAACTGTATGCAGCTTTGATGCTGGATTTGAAACTTTTTCCTTTGCGGTAAGTGGTGTGATAGGTGATCTTAACCAATTTTGGGTGCCGTGCAAACGCTCAGTGACAAAAAAATCTAAGTTTGTTTGGAGAGGGAAATATTAAATATTTGAACTTTTGGGAATTTTTACATTGGTTATAAGCTAAAATCTATAAAATATATTTTAGTTGAGCAAATGGTAGGCCTATCTTATTTATCTTATTACATTGATAGAGCTGAACGGTTTTGAACATGTATTTTAATAAATCTAAAATCTATAAGTTTGCCAAATTTCAAGTTTCTAGCTCATCTGGAAGTGAATAAACATCAATGTTAATAAGTGGAAGCTTAGACTGTCGTAGATGTGAATGATGTCACGGCTATCCAGCAAGTTTTTCTATACTTATGGGGCAGCTAGAACCACCAAATTTAGCATGCTTATGACTGTTGAATGTGCCCAAATTCCTACCAAATTGTATGATTCTATCTTTCATACCATGTGTGCCAATATTACATAATATGAGAAAAATACACAAAATGCATTTAAAATAAAATAAAATAAAACAAAATAAAATAAATCTAACTCAATCTAAGGGATAACCGATGAAGATACGTCAAAATGTCATAAGACCAAACTTGTAGATCTCTTAAAATCCGTTACTGCTTCTGCAACAGATTTTTTTATACGACTTACCGTTTAGCTACTATAAGCCCCCAAAAAAGTCTACACAGACCTTCAAATTGCGTCCGCCATAACAGCAAACACGAAAACTAGATGCGAAACAACAAAAATAATGACATTTTTGAAATCAGGAGACCTTATTTAGTTAAAATCGCTCATTAAATGCTTTACCGCAAAATGATCCAGGTAGTGGCGTATCCGCATCTTCCGTGGCTTTGGCCAAAACGCGTGTCGGAGTAGACTTCGCGGCGCTCGTACGCTGAAACTATCCATTTTACAAAAAAATCGTTACGACATAAATTATAGGAAATTTTCTCTAGTTTAATTTATTACATAACTATTTTTATCGTAAAATGAGTCGGAAAGGAGATATTGTGAAAAAACTGTTTTTGGGCGCCATTTTTTCAATATGGCGGCGCGAGCGGCAAAGATACGAGGTAGCAAAGTGAAAATTCGAAAAGAGCACGTCGAAATCTATAAGATCACAAATTTTCAAAACTCCCGGAAAACTTTCCAGGTAAAACTACCAAATGACTGGACTATAAGTCGGCTGCGGTGGTCTCTAGAGGTAGCGTGCCCGCCTCTAGATCCGAAGGTCGCGGGATCAAACCCGAGATCAAACCCGGCCGCAGTCGATAGGTTTTTCAGGACGTAAAAATCCTGGGCACGGAGTACTCCGGGAGGGACTTTAAGCTGGGGGGGGGCATGCCGTAGATTTACGGCACGTAAAAGAACTCCAAGCCTAAATTACAAAAATGGACAAAATTTCTCGGCCCTTTCACGTCCGAGGTTAAGGGGCGATGGGCTTACCACCTGTCCCTCTGCCCTCTCTAGGAAAATAAGCGTAACAAAATTCACATAGGTAAACAGAAATCTCCACTTGGAGGCCCTTCGCCTCCATAGGGGCATAGGATTCGAGAGAGAGAGAGAGAGAGAGAGAGAGAGAGATATGCATCAATAAGGTATTATTATCATGTGCAGAGTGACCAGACTGCAAAACAAAAAGACCTTACCAAACAATACACTATTCAAACTTTTTCAGTTCATTCTTTTTATTTCTACATATTATGAATAAAGCATTCAAAATTAATGTGGGTATTAATAACTCAAGTCCGTCAGTTTAAACTCTTCATAACTATTAAATTCCTTTAGGAGATCGTGGGTTTTCTTTCCATTCCTTTTCTTAAAAAAGGAAGATCTGTAAATAACCAAACTACACTCAGTGCAAAATTTAACTAGTAAGCAGTAACAGACTCATGGCCGAGTGCACCAATCTCGGTATTCAGAATACCGCGGTAAAGTTGCTTAGTTTACCCTGGTAAAGTCTATTTTCGTTGCATCGTGCTCGGTTTCGACTTTTACCGCGGTAAGATTCAAACCGGCCGTGAAGGAGCTGTAAAGTGAGAAAACCGCTGTTTTCTTTCCAAGATGGAGATCAGCGTAATGTATCATATTTATGATATCTAGGCCAAAAGCTAATTGAATATAAAGAATAATGAGAGACAGGTGGGATCTATTTGAAGAATGAACGATGGTGCATATCTTTGCAAATACTGTGCTGTAACATCGATTGAAATTAACTTCCTTTCTTACCTCAACTAAACCAGGTCCATCGAGTAGGCTAGTGGGCGTAACCACGATTAGTACGATTAGTACAGTATTTATGGTGTTTGAATTCAAACTTTCAATTCAGACGACATATATAGGCAATATAATAATCCATTTTATCCTTATGAACATTTATTACTGAACAATAAAGCGAGAAATAAATGAAAAATGGAAAACCTGTGGGCCTAGGCCAACTTTGCAATGAATGGCTACATGCATCACGATATAGCCTATGTACCGGTATATAGTGCATGTAATCAATTTATCATACTTGCACACACACACGAACATAATTATAACAGCCCTTTCATGGCTATGTAGATGATTTTGCACCTAAAATTTCCACTGGTCGAACGGGAATAAAAGTGAGGCTATGTCGAACTCAGAAAAGAGATTTCATGGTGTTGCTTTGCCTTAGATATCACAGGTGTGATAATTATTCTTTAAAACATCAATGTTATTTGATTGAAATGTACAGTCATGTGGGATCTATTTGAGGAATGAACGATCTTTGCAAATACTGTGCTGTAACATCGATTGAAATTACCCTTTCTCACCTCAACCAAACCAGTAGGCGAAATAGAGTCATTTCACGATTGGTACGGTATCTATGGTGCTTGTATGCAAAGTATGAATTCAGACGACATATATACGCAATATAATATTCCCTTTTATCCTTATAAACATATTTTTATTGAATAATAAGGGAACAAATACATTGAATTCGGGACCCCAATAGCCAACCAGAGCCACCGTGACTGGCAGACGTGCAGAGAGAGAGCGAACCTAGCGGCCATGGAAGAAACTAACACAAACCAACACAAAATTTCTCCATGGGAGAAATTCATAGCAGAGTAACCGCGATATTTCCAAGCATTTGCAAACCGCGATATTTTAGCAATGGTGCACAGAGATTTTGAGAATACCCCGGTATTACGTTTACCGCGGTAACGAAACGGCTGAGAAAACCGGAGAATGGTGCACTCGGGCATCAGAATAGAAATGGCAATCACAGTGTCAGGCAATAATAGGAAGAACCGACAGAAACGGTACGGGTATTAGTTTTGACCATATCCTACCAACTTAATCCATGGCAGTAAAATTATCACTAGAACCTCTAATTTGTAACTGAGTATCTCTGGTAAATAAATTGACACCCTGGTTGCAAGTAGTATTGAGATCTGGATGAAAAATAGAATCAAAAAGATTTTCTGTATTTCTCAATTTTGAACTAATTCCGGTATGTTCTGCATCCCAAGCATTTTGTTATGATTATGATTTATGACTGATAGTATATTTAATTGGGAAATCGCTAGTAGTTTTATTTAATATTTTTAATTAGAAATTTATCGAAAGGATGAGTAGGGTAAGACAGAGTTTCAAGCAGGTCTGAGTTCGATCCCCGGTACCTCCTCGGATTTTTCTGAAGAAGGTCTGGAACGGGGTCCACTATGCCTCGTGATTCAAACTAAGGGGCTACTTCACCATCATTAATGGCCGAAGGTATCGGCATCCTGACCACATACCCCCAATCCTGCCATCTGCCTATGATAGATGATGCAGCGGTCCTTTGGTAGGCCTAGTCCCTTCAGGGATGCTGCGCCAAGGAGTTTAGTTTAGTTATAAGCATATTACGGCCATGGGGGTTAGCATGGGTCTATTTTAATTTCTTCTCAAGTCATATTAAAAGATATAAACTACTTTTTTCTGTTTATTGTTCTACAGCTTCAGTTCTGAATTGCAGTAGCAACCTTTGAGTATGAATATCAGAGAAACGTGCCATACGTACTCAACAAATCTCGATTTACATCATGGATATTGCATTATACAGATTTTAATTGTGCTAGATTAATGCAGGCTTAGCTCTGTACATGAGGATGGTGGGTTCATAATTATTATGACATCTCTGAAGCAATTAAGCTCCAAAGCAGATCTACCTGGAGCGGTAGATACGTGATAAAACATTCTCTTTGATCTAGTATTCTAGTATAATACTAAATGTCGTTTCAAATTACGCTATCCATAGAGGCAGGCTATATGGTATAGGCCTAAGCTGACGATTAACTCTGATGCTACAATTTCATCCACATAAAATTCATTGTTAAAAATAAAATAAAACAAGGAACTTATAAGATTACTTTACAAAAAAGATAAAATTCCACATACCGTATATTTCACGTACTTTCTATGCTAGGCCTATTTCGGAAACATAATATAATACTCGGAATGATAATTCTTTCACGCTGGCCGTGTGTAGGCTAGGATGGAAAGATTGAGTCAGACTGAATTTTTCAATATGGCTCAATCTTTCCACCTAACATTCTACTGTGACCTACTAGTGGTTTACTATGAAGCTCGGGCCTTTATGTACTTACGGGTTGTAAGTCGCCACTGGGTTGGTATCTCGTATTGAGAACGCCTGGTTGTATACCAGGATGTGTGAAGATGGAGAATTTAATATGTACCGGCAAGGACAGCCGAAGTTCCTGGTTCAAATCCTGGCTATGGCATTGAATTTTTCAGTCTGACTTAATGTTTCCATATTATAATACTCGTTCACTTAAGAAGTAAAGTTTTTATCTTCTTCTTCGCTTTATGGAGTAGGAGAACCTCCTGTTCTGTCCTCACTTTGCTCCTGGTCGACCGACATCTCTTCTCCCTCCTGGTTTTTAGTTCAGTGCCTGTTACAGTAGTCGTTCCTTGTTCATTATAAGCAGATGGTTTGACCAGCAAGTTCTATATTATTTTATGTTATTTTATTTATAACTGGGAGTCAGCTTAGTTCATTCCTTATGTCATCATTTTTATATTTGTCCAAGTTTGTGCATCCTTTTACGTTTCGGAGAAATTTCATTTCTGCTCAGTGGCGCCAACTTTTGAAAAACATTAAGTGGGCTCAACATAAAATGATTTCATTTACGAAATGGACTTATATGATAATTCGGATAAATATAGTATTGTGTTTGTAATAATAAATAACAATCAACGTAATTCAACCGCTAGAAAAACAATTGTGTAGCCTCGTTAATGGAATTCTTTTAAAATTAATGATGTTATATTATAAACTTTTTGTTTTAGGTACCTACTAAAATAGAATAAGTATGCAGCACAGCGTGTTCAAAAATGTGTTTTTTTCTGATTAGAGTAAATTATCTTCTTCGTCTTTCCTTAGACCAGGAGCCTATTCTCCCCAATCACACTATCTTTTTCGTGGTTTATTGTCCCTTGATGACCTTTATAATTCATTCTTTCTACATTTTCCATCCACTCTTTCAATGTCCACACTTTTGTATTATATCACAATTTTTTGCCTTGTCCTTTAATGGCGTTCCTGTGATTTTTTCCCACAAGCATCGTCTAAATTCTAAATCTAGTTAACTTTCTGTGCTCTCCTTAAGTATACAGTATTTAGAACAGCGGTGGCTGTGGAAACTGCACCGACAGGCGTAAAATTGGAACGATTTCAAATTATCGTGAGGGAACAGGAACAAGAGAAGATCGTACTATTTTTATGCCCACATTAGCCTGGTTTTCTATTTACAAATTCAACAAATAAACACAATTTTGAGTAATAACAAAAAATAATTATAATAGTACACGGCAAATTATTGGGTGGGCTTGAGCCCCACGGATTGATGTAAGTTGGCGCCACTGTTTCTGCTGACTATTCTATTAACATTTCTCCTCAGGCTCCATATTTCCCATCTATACGGTAAAGTTGGTATAGCCATCGTCTTGTAAAATTTTGTGTTTCCTTTGTTGTTTTTTTTTCAGGCTCAATTGTGCTATTCAGTTTTCTGAAAACATTGTGTTTTAGCCTAATTAGTCTTTATCATGTTCATAAACAATAGTCTATCACAGCTTAAATAGTTAAAACGGCTCATTGTTCCAAAATGGTAACTTACTATTTATTATTATTTTACTTCTGATTGGATGCTTCCCTATGAAAGCCATAACCTTCGTCTTCTATAGTGAATTTTTTAAATTGTATTCTTTGCATATTATACTTAACTTTGGCATCTTTTTTGTTACCCATCAACAGGCTCGTAATTTGCTATCGGGAAATTTTATTGATGACAATTCTCAGCAAACTAAACTGGATCGATATAACGGTAAAAATTTTACTCCATAGAATATTAACTATCTTTCGTATATTTATACCCACTTGAGTTGCCGTTCCGGCCTTTAAATACGTGTAGGCCCTACGTCATATACATAATACTAGTAACTGTAAAAAGTAAATTTATTTTAAAATTTAACCACTGACAGACTATTCTTGTGACGTGTCAGCAATGATACCAAAAAATGTCTGACTTGTAACTCTTCAGGTTACCGGATGCACTCGTTCAGCACATTTTCTTAACTCGTGTCTAGAGTTGTAGACTTCAAGGTTCAAGCTAGTGAGAATTCATAATAACCTTACGGTATGATACCGATGCATAAAATAATAGTCTACTGGAAAATTCACAATGCAAAATCCAGTGCAGGCCTAATTGGAAATCTAATGGCAACTGATCCATTCACAATGAAACGTGGCTCATCATTCCGGTAGAAAAAATCTGTTTTGAAATGCTCACTTTACTTTCTCTATCCTAAGCACGAATCCTTGCTATTTTCTCGCTCCACATTCCAACAAACAGAACAGCAAAATGTTTTCTACCTGACCCTGCTCAGAGAAATGCGCAGTAACATGGACGAGTGCACTATCGAAATATTTTCATTTGAGGGGGTGAGATTTCATTCGTTCAGTCTTCAGGGGAGTCACCTCATGCTGACTAAGGTATACGGCTAAGGCTGCCATTACTGGCGGGAGGGGAAGATGGCTTGTCTTTCTAAATTCGACCCCAACTTCTGAATGTCCTTCCTGTGACACGAGTGTTTCTTGTGCCAGGAAGGAAAAAGTTTATTGTACCTGGGGCTAGCTTTCATTACTCTTCACCGTTACTCTTTTGATTTATTTTGCTTAGACCTATGACTGCGCTTTACAGGAGCCCTATCAGAGATTGGTTACCTTGATACATAGTAGGCATTTTATTTAAAATTAGATAATAAAGTAACTTAATAATATAATATTCTAACCGAAAAACAGGGTTTTCCAAATAACTATTTAATATTAATATTAATATTAGCCTAAGGGTTCTCAACCTTCTTGTATTCCCGTTGTAGGGACGTTTAAGCGACCCACGCCGCCTAGGCCTTACAGGACTGCGTCCTGTCGGGAAAGGAATTATCTGTGGATCACATACATACTTTTCTGACCACACATAACCACTTCACACACACTCATTTCGAACAAGGCGCAGTGGAGATGAAGATAATCCGTATGATAATTATATAACTATATAGCCTAATATTATGTAGCCTATACCTGGCTATATAGAAGAAGTAGACACCCTACATGGTATGAATAAATCTTTCCCGGGTAGACAGCCAGGTTTGAAGATCAAGTGTCTCCGACGTTTCAGAGGCCCACGCTGCCTCCATCTTCAGGGATACTGAAGTGTCGAGTCTGTCATGCCGAGGTGGTATATATACAGATCGCGAGTTGCGAGGAGTCGACCAATCAGGCGCCAGTTCATTTTTCCATCGTCTTTTTTTCGGCCAATCGGCTTCTACTGTCTTTTAGTTGTTTGAGACAGTGATTCCAGGCAGGGTTGATGCTGAGGCCTCCGTCTCTATTGAAATTGTTAGCCTCAAGCTTAATTTCGATCGCTTCCTTGATTAATCTGTCCCAGAACCTTGAAGTCTTCGCAAGGATTGTAGTGTTTGCGAAATCAATCCTGTGCCCGGATCCCAAGTTGATGGTATGTTCTGCCACCGCAGATTTATCGGGATAGAAGAGTCTGATGCAGCGGGCATGCTCAGAACAGCGCTGGTCAATAGTCCGTGAAGTCTGCCCGATGTAAGCCCTGCCGCATTCACAGGGGATGCGGTACACACCCGGTGTTCTGAGTCCTAAGTCGTCTTTCACCTGTCTCAAGAGGCTTCTGGTCTTCATAGGTGGTTTGAAGACTGTTCTGATCTTCCATTTCCTCAGGATTCGGGCTAATCTCTGTGATAAGTTACCGAAATACGGCAGTACTGCAGTGCTTTTAGTGTCGTCAGGGTCTCGTGTTGGAGGTGTTGCCTGACGAACGGTCCTTTTCAGGGCCAATCGAATTTCCCTTTCATGGAATCCATTTTGTAAGAATGTCCTCCTCAGGTGGTTCAGTTCATCAGGCAGGTTTTCTTTGTCCGAAATGGAGATTGCTCTGTTGATGAGGGTGTTAAGTACTCCTCTACGTTGCGCTGGGTGGTGATGACTATTGCCGTTGAGATAAAGGTCGGTGTGAGTCTTCTTTCTATACACCCTATGACCTAGTGTGCCATTGGTCTTACGTTGTATTAATATGTCAAGGAATGGAAGACAGCCATCTTTTTCTATCTCCATCGTGAAAGTGATACTCTGGTGTATGTTGTTGAGGTGGTCGAGGAATTCTTGGAGCTTCTCCTGTCCATGAGGCCAGATTACGAACGTGTCATCCACGTACCTGTAGAAGCAGGTGGGTTTATAGGGTGCTGTTTCAAGCGCCTTCTGCTCAAAATGCTCCATGTATAGATTAGCTATGGCCGGAGAGAGCGGAGATCCCATAGCTACCCCGTCGGTCTGTTCATAATATTTCCCGCCGTAGAGAAAGTATGTGGAAGTCAGGGTGTGTCGGAATAGCTGTATTATATCATGGCTGAAGTGTGGTTCAAGTAGTTCCAGTGAATCTTCTACCGGCACCCGTGTGAACAGCGAAACTACGTCGAAGCTGACCAGCAAGTCACCGTTATTGACTGTGATGTCTTTGAGAGTGTTGACAAACTCAGTTGAGTTCCTCACATGATGTACACATCTCCCCACTAAAGGCTGCAGTAGCTTGGACAGATGTTTCGCGAGTCTGTATGTTGGAGCTCCTATTGCACTGACTATCGGTCGTAGAGGGACTCCTGCTTTGTGAATTTTCGGGAGTCCGTACAGCCTAGGAGGTACTGAGCCATGTGGCGTCACCTCCAACACGAGACCCTGACGACACTAAAAGCACTGCAGTACTGCCGTATTTCGGTAACTTATCACAGAGATTAGCCCGAATCCTGAGGAAATGGAAGATCAGAACAGTCTTCAAACCACCTATGAAGACCAGAAGCCTCTTGAGACAGGTGAAAGACGACTTAGGACTCAGAACACCGGGTGTGTACCGCATCCCCTGTGAATGCGGCAGGGCTTACATCGGGCAGACTTCACGGACTATTGACCAGCGCTGTTCTGAGCATGCCCGCTGCATCAGACTCTTCTATCCCGATAAATCTGCGGTGGCAGAACATACCATCAACTTGGGATCCGGGCACAGGATTGATTTCGCTAACACTACAATCCTTGCGAAGACTTCAAGGTTCTGGGACAGATTAATCAAGGAAGCGATCGAAATTAAGCTTGAGGCTAACAATTTCAATAGAGACGGAGGCCTCAGCATCAACCCTGCCTGGAATCACTGTCTCAAACAACTAAAAGACAGTAGAAGCCGATTGGCCGAAAAAAAGACGATGGAAAAATGAACTGGCGCCTGATTGGTCGACTCCTCGCAACTCGCGATCTGTATATATACCACCTCGGCATGACAGACTCGACACTTCAGTATCCCTGAAGATGGAGGCAGCGTGGGCCTCTGAAACGTCGGAGACACTTGATCTTCAAACCTGGCTGTCTACCCGGGAAAGATTTATTCATACTCTTCGCCAGGAAAATCTAAAATCTTACCCTACATGGTAGTATTGACACTATGAACACAATCGCTATGTATACAGACAGTAAAATAGCTATAGACTCGCTCAAGAATTCAAAAAACCACAATCACCTCATTGAAGATATCAGAAAGGCTATAAAAGGCATAAGAAATAAAGGATGGTCTGTAGCAATTGGCTGGGTGAAGGCCCATGTGGGAATACATGGAAACGAACTTGCTGATCGCCTCGCCAAAAATGCAGCAAGAAGCTCTAGCTCACTGTCATACAATAAAGTCCCGAAGAGTAACGTATTAAAAACGTTAAAAGAGGAGAGTTATGCAATATGGGACATTGAATGGCAAGCCACAACTAAGGGTCAAGAAACGAAGAACTACTTTCCGAGTGTGGTGCAAAGGCTATCCTCCAAGATTTATCCTACAGTAGGTCTTACTACTATGCTCACCGGACATGGACCAATAAAAGCCTATTTTCATAGATTTAAAATAACGCAAGATTCCACTTGTCCCTGCAACGAGGGGGAAGAGACGACTGACCACCTTCTGCTGGAATGTTCGAGGTACAACAGAGAACGAGCTCAACTAAAGGCCAGCATAATTCGAAACAGAGGACAGTGGTCACCTAGTTATAATGATTTAGTCATAAAATACCTAAAAGACTTTAATGCATTTATTAAAGCAATGGACTTAAAATAAATAGATTAATGGATTTCAAATAAATAAGTAAATATACGGACTAGGATAGGGATATAGTAGATGTAGTACATAACTAATAAGTATGAGACTGATATCTGTCAATTTGTAAATTACTATAGATCAAGTGGAACAAAACTAGAAACTAAGCCATATTGAAATATAATATTGTATTAATTAACAACATAAGGATTACACCAAAACATGTGGTATTACTATTGTAATGGAACATGTTGATGTTATAACTAAAAAAAAAATACCTGGCTGTATATCTGTAATGTTCATTCTTGATTAAATAAATAAAAATAATAAAATCAGGTAAACTGATGTAACAAAGTGCCCGAATGTGTTGTTTAATCAATGATAATTGCAATTATGATAGGCAGAAAATAAGTTATTTTTGTTATCGATTTCCGAGCTAAGCTCCTGATCGATTCATTAAGTACGGCTTACAGAAGAACAAAGGTCTAGTTTGATATGTTATTTGTCAAAGCTACCCTATTACAACTTTCAAAGCCGTATATGAACACTGTAAATAGTATATTGCGATACAAGTGCCGTAAGCGATGCATACGGATCGAGGAAAGAGTTTGAAAAAACGTGGCCTCGCGCCGAGTTTTTTCAATTTTCCGAGATCCGTTATGCGCTTACGGCCCGAGTATTGCAGGCTATTTTTTGCACGATGATTATTTATATCAATTTAATTATATTAATTGTGATATTACCTGAAAATATTATGTATATACATTCTTGAGATAGATCTTTATTTCAGAAAGTGATTCGCATGTGTTTGTTGTTATGGGAACCGAATATTTGTCCTGGGGGGCCTTGTCCACAAAGGCTTGTATTATGATGTGTCGTAAGTAAATTCTTACCGCACGGAAACTCTTGCCGCACATAGCTACAAGATTGCGTGTGGGAATGTCAACTTACGATCCACAGCAACAACATTCGTAAGTACCACTAATTAGTTAAGTCGTGCAAAAACAATATATTGTCATGAGAACTAATTTGCAATTGATAATTCTTTCTAATATATTACCATAAAAAAGCACTAAACTGGGCATTATTCCGCTACCGGTCAACCGATTTGGTCCAATATCAATATTTGGACGATATTAATCCGTATACCATGTATTATGAAAATCAGACAAAGCGTATTTGAGATAACGCGCGTACAGACTCACGGACAGACAGAAGGACAGACATTTTCCCATACATCACACAATCTCATCAAGAACCATTCTGGCACTTAATAATGACGGCCAGATGAAGTCCGGGGACCACAAGGGCCTAAAGTTATCAAGCATTCGTCTTACAGGTAAGGAAAACCCTCCTACGTAATCCGTCCTGAATGAGAATCGAACCCAGACCCGCTGCGTGAGAAGAGCGAACGCAACTCCTGCTCCACAAAGGTGGACGGAAATAATTTACATTAATACAAAATGTAAAATAAAAATATACACCTTGAAAGTATACCCTCAGAAAGTATAGTCTACCCTCAAAAAGTATACACCAACTGGTATTGTAAATAGCAAGCAGTATAATTTGAATTTATGTGAAGCGTCATGCGACATGCTGAAGAAATGTTCATGAAGTGTAAATCTGAAATGTTTCGTTTATGTGGGGCTTATCACTTCCTCTGCCCGTAACATGGGTATTGTAGGAAGTACTGTGTTCGACCCCGAAATTCGAAGCTAAATTTTTAACATAAATACCTGTTTTGAAGTCACCTGAATTTAAACAAATCAGAAACATATCTATGTTTGTGTGTGTCTGTGTGTGCGTCTGTGAACAGTCTAGCGCGAAAACGAAAAATCATTTAAAGACAATATTTTATATTTTGGTTAGGCACCTTCTGAGAATGTGACACGAAGATTGACTTTTAATGCTACTTGCTACTTTATATGGAGAACATTTCTTTCTTAGCTATTTTCGCGAAAATGGCTCAAACGATTTCGTTTACGTTTTATATATGAGATGTTTATACCAAGAGCTAAACCATTTATTTGAAAAATTTGTTCGTAAAATTCGATGAAGGGTAGTTATAAGCTACTCATTTCATACACAAACCCTGTCTCACGAATAATGAGACTTTGAATGAGGCTGTCACAATTGAATGTCGCTACTGTAAAACATCAGTGTGCTTTACACTGGAATGGGGGACGCCGTAGCGTAGTGGTTAAGGCGCTGGAAGGTCGCGGGTTCGATCCCCGATGAGGTAGTTGGAGTTTTTCAATTGGCCTAATCCTTCTGGTGGCACTATGACCCCAAGGTCGACTCAGCTTCTAACAGAAAAGAGTACCAGGAGCAATCCTGGGGGTAAAGGCGGCCGGTGCGTAAGGCTGACAACCTTACCACCTTCACGTGCCGAATGTCTAAATCTGGAGCCTAAACCTCCTGGAACCCTCTGGGCCTCCAAGGGCTGTATAGGGAACACTTTACTTTACTTTTACACTGGAATATTATTAAGGGTAGAGAAAGTTGTGTGGTTCACAAGAGGTTTTTTTTTTTTTTTAATTCCTGAACATAAAATCAATATGATGTTTCTTTCTTGCAGTGTTCGATGCAGCAGTCAAGCTGCCAGTGGGGGCGCTGGCAGGAAATACCTACCAGATGGGACATTATGATGAGTGTGTGGAAGTAGCTGTGAACGCAGGAGAGTGGAGTGGAGGTGATTTAAAGGGACAATATTGCCTGGCAGATATCAAAGTGGATTCGTCTCGTCCTTATAAGGGGGATCCTTATACAGTCACCTACGACCCCATGAGCCATGCATGGGACAAGATGAAGGTGGGTATTAATGAACTAATTAATTATTTTTTAAAATTGAAATGTGTTACCGGTATATACAGTGGTATTAAACAGAGGCGGCAGTCAGATGCGCGTGAGAGAGGTGACGCATGTAGGAGGAATCATGGGGAGGGGTAAGAATGTTGAACTGCACTAGCGAGAGAGGAGAAGCTATTGTAACACGGTCTCTTGTTTCTTAATTGCATTTATACGATCTTACTGCACTGAAAGCAACGACACAACTAACCCGTACACCCCTCCATGCAGTACGAATGTTTATTGGACTCGTCTGCATTTACTGCGCATCCATGCTTGAACTGCCACGTCTGATTAATACCACTGTATCGTGTACCGGTATATATTGTATAGTGATGGGCAGAATCGAATTATTTAAATCAGCCATAAAGCAAGTAAAGAAGTAAAAAATTTTCACATAAAATGGACACTAGATGTCAAAGTTTTTAAAATCTTCGAAAATACAGGTCCTATTGTAATGTTAGGCCTATAATTCCTAATTATACTATCAAATTGGTAATATATATTAAAGTCTGTTCAGAATATAGTTTTACTGTCAATAATTTACTTCCAATTCAATAAATTTTAAAAATTTAAAAATAAATGTATTTAGATTTATTTCGTTATAATGACCTATAATTAATACCCCAAATATTAAGAATATAGGCCTACATATAGCCTGTTTTTAAAAATTTGATGTAAAATTAGGGGTCCGTAATTTTTTTTTTTGACATTTTAGAGGTCCTCAGGCTCAAAAAGGTTGTGAAACGCTGATTTAAATAATCGAGAAATCTGTTCTCGAGTAATATAAAGAATCGAATGACCATTCGAATGGAAAAGATCTCTAATGAATATGTGTTAATCAATTTCATATTTTTTTCCCTACGAGGGATATAATTGTATTGTATAATGTAAAACAATTGAATCTTTTACCTCGAATTTTGGTTTTATAAAATTTGCTTGTTTAATATCAGCTTAATAACCTTGTCATCTCTAAAATCTATACATACCTTGAACCAGTAAAGCATAGAAATTATTATCTAAAGTAAATAGGGTTACTAGGCCCATACCTATCTCACATTTCCCATACACCTAACCTATATTTTGACTTTATTTTTACCAAAATCTGGGGTCCCGAGTTTTACAAGATCTATTCCGAAGCCCATGCCAATATATGCCTGATTTATTGTTAAGTACAAGTGACACAGTTCAGTCGAGTTCCGCTAATCCAAACTACATGGGACCGTTCCCTGCCCAGATCACGAAAGTCCGGATTAAATGGAATTTGTCGAAAAAGGTACGTGCAGTAAGTACTGTAACACAAGTTTTAGAGGGATAAAAATATAAAAAATCTATGTTTTTTTTTTCAAAAATATAATTTTTCTTATAACTTAATTTTAGTTTTAGTACTACTGCATAGGTAGACCTAAGTTTTTAACCTACGAACTGATGTAGGATTAACAAAACAAAACATGTTTGCGATTAAAAATCTGTTTTCTAAAATTTGCAAATTTGTAACAATGTCAAGAGTATAACTTCTTATGCGTATCAATAACATTTAATCAAAATATCTAAAGAAACAATATGTTCATGATAAACATATGTTATTGGAATCTGAAAATGTTTTATAGGCTACTTCGCTTCAAAAAGTTTTTGTTTCAATTCTAATTGAGAAAATCCAGAATATCGTAATCGTGTTTCTACAACTATGATCCTATGGGGAAAATTAAAGAAGCATAATATACTTTATAGTAGGTTTTAAATCTCATTCATTCTCTACGTACGGTACTCTTTTATAAATATTATAACCAGAAATATTGAAGAAAATTTTATTGAAAACAAATGATTAAAGTTTACCACCTAGGCTTACAATAGTCACTAGTCTTAGTAACAATAGGCCTACTTTAGTAAATAACAAATACCATAAAACCGTCTTGCTATTGTACGTTTCTAACCTTAATTTCTAGGGCAAGGCATTTGATGATTTTGCACCTTTTTATATGAATGTTAAAAGATAGCTCCAATATATATAAATGTGTATTATGATTGAAATAATTGATTAAATAAGGGCAATTTGTTTTTGCATTTTTTTTTTCTTTATTTTACATGTTTCGTCGTTTTTAAGGGAAAGGTCTTTTTTGGCAATTTTAGGTCGTTTTCGGCCTTTTTTTTTTTTTAGGTTTCAGTGGAGGTAGAGAGAAACTTTTCCATGTACAAATCGTTACTTTCAGACAACAGACAATCGTTTTTGTTTGAGAAACTCCAAATGTTCATACTTCATTTTAATTCAGGTTTATTGCAAAGCAGTTTGTCTCGTAGCAATAAAGATTTTTTCTTTCTCTTTAAATGGCAGATATTTGCTAGGGGTAATTTGATGGGCACCCAGTTCAGAAAGATTTTTTAAGGGTGTCCAAGTAGTATAAATTTACTTACTTCTTTAGTAACAAAATAAGTGTGTTTTATATTGTCTAATTATAAGTAATAATGGTAAATTTATTGGTCATTTTTTCACTATTTTAGGTCATAAATGCATTTTTATTTTGCTTTTTCTGGCTATTTTATGGTAATTAAATTCCTTGCCATATTAATTACAGTTTCGAAGTTACTAACTTCATTATGTAATATTATAATGGAAACTTATCCATGAATTTCTTTAGCATATTAAGAAAACGTTTGCTTTCAAAATACTGTACTGTAAGAAACTAAGTTACATATTAGCCTACAGTCTATTCTATAATAAATGGACATCATAGTGGATGCAATTAGAAACGGTTTAGGGACACAATATTAAATGAACTAAATCAACCGTATAATAACAGTTTAGACATGAAAGGAATACAAAAGAAATTCTGTTAAAGAGTTAGATGAGTGACACGCGTAAGCGCTTTCTTCCATTTCTCTTTCTCCTTAATGAACCATAACCTAGCGGCAAAAGTGTGTTATGTAATTACTATCTTGTATAACCTGTTTCACTTACTCACAGGTGATAATATTATGCTGACAGTCAGTTCTATTAAATGTTAGTCATCTACTGGGAGTGTATATGTAGCTGTTATTTATAATGTTTTGATCGTATATCAACATGGCCACGAGAGAATTTTAATGACTCAAGGTCATTCATCGAAAGTGAAAACGGAAATCGAGTTCCTCATACGGAAACTGAATCTAGATTCTCAGAGTTGATCAAAACATTCTAATGAAGTAACTATCGGGTTCAATCTAAAATTTGCATGCCAAACTTGAAAGTAAATTCATGTTTTATCTTGTATATTCCACTAAGCACTGCACTTCAGTGGCGGACGCAGAGGGCGAATAGGGGGGTTATATCCCCCCGAAATTTGAAAAAAAGGCTATATATGGACTCTAAGTGGCCAGTTTTATAAACTTATTATATATGTAACTTAATTTTTTTTAGTATTCTTTCTACCTATTCAAATCCCCCCCCCCCCCCGAAAAAATTCTGCGTCCGCCACTGCTGCACTTAACGATTAATTAATATTTTGTATAAATTATATTTTCTTTGTACACCTCGACAACAACAGAAACTGATACAATTAAGGCTGAGCATTCTAAACTAAGAGATAACATGACTTTTATTGAATTTTAGGGCTATATTCTGAAGCCTGAGCAGAGAGATTTGCATAAAAATACGATAAAATCGTTTCGTAACCGACGTTTTACTGCTTTTTCGAAGGGCTTATGAAGCTCGGCTTCGACTCGCTTGGCAATGAATACCTGCTGCTAAGCATTGTAACTTGATTATATCATTAAAATATAATTTCAGAAATTTTTCCATTCTATAAAGTGAGTCGTTCTAGGTTTTAAGAGAATTATGCAATACGTTATCTTCTATGCCTACGACTTATATCGAAAATTATTCAGTTTCTATAAGTCATGAAGTTCGTCTAATCTAATTTATGTGCTGCTGCTTTCATTGAACTTATTTTTCGAATGTTAAACAGAAATTATGAAAGCATAAACCTGAGCAGTTTATATGAATTTAAAGTTTAATGATTTTGCTTTTCGATATACAGAGCGGAAATTTCGCTTAAACATATACATTTGATATAGGGGTCGAATACGTCTTCTCCTGCCTCACTATTTTGATCCAAAGGTCTACCATCTGTGCTCCAGATGAATTTCAAATAATTTTAATTATTGGATCTTCAAACTTGCCTCGATTCTATAGTATACAATAAGATTTCCAATTTGAAGGCCAACATGAACTTATTTTCATACGTTTCCAGTAATTAATCTTCAAGTTTCTATTATGTAAGTTCAAAATATAAAAAAATAGTACAATGAGCATATAATTACATTTATTAAGGCACGAATAGGCCTACATTTATGAAATGAGCAAAGCTAGTACCATTGTAAGAAAGTTGCATACAACTTTTTTGTTCGATCATAATTAAATGTCTAAGTCCTGATATTTTAGATTCATAAAACAAACGAAATACGCTAACCGCGAAATCAGCTGTTAGCAAGTTCTTGTCTTTAGCGATAGATGGCAGCCGAAACGAGCGGATTTTTACAAGACGAAATGAAATCAATTTAGTATAATACAGTATTAAAATTAACACGAACAGAATTGATTTTATTTTAAGTAGCATACAGGTTATTTATTACGTAGTTTCGTTCGCTGCTATCAAGTTTTTAAGATCATTCCCAGTTCGATAACAATGGTTACCACACGTTGTGTTACAATGAAGATCATTATCCTAATGGATATCATTATTTTACCGTTACATCACACGTAACAAGCGTATTATAGTCTGGTCGATCAAAAAGTTATAAAGAATAAGAATTTTGTTCTTTTCTACCGTTCAACAGAAAATAATAGTACAGTTTAACCAGAAACTGTTACGAAACCTGTTTTCTCTCACATGCTTTTCTTAATACAATTGTATAAAGCAAAATAAATATATTTAATAAGTAATGATTTAGGATCGAGAGCAACTCTTGTTCCGCTATTCAGACCAGGAGTTCTATCTTAATACAATCTAGCTCACACTGGCCCCATGATCCCATATTTCTTGTCATGTTTTAATTACACATTGATAAATTATGTTTCTTGCCTGATTTTCTTGCTAAAACTTAACTCACTGTTTTCGTGCAAAATGATTACTCAAATAGTAGTCCAGAACAGTGCATTTTTTCCAGATTCGTTTACACATACCAAGTCAATACCTAGTTTTCACTGTAAAGATAATAGGTATAAGTCATTCTGAAAAAAATTGCAGTTTTCATGTCACAGGCCTGAAAAACACACTTTTAGTTGATATATCAAGCAATTTGTTTTTTCAGATCTCGCCCCAAACCCATGCGACTTTCTGCGCCACCCTAAATAATTTCTATATATACAACGTGGAACGCTGGTCTAGAGGATATTTCAGAATTTAAAAAAAGAATACGAGCCAGAAAGTTCATTTGAATCTTTGTCACAAAAAACCGTGATAAGGAGTGTTACGCGGTCTAGTGCTCCCCAAAGAAGAATTAAGGGGTGGTGAGGAGGGTGATGTAGAGGGGATGAAGTATTGCATCATCTTTTCCTCTACGACCAATTTCCGACCCGACATCGAGGAGGAAGGACAGCAAGAAAGTTCAAATAAGATTGAGGAAATTTTGGGGGGTAACACTCCTTACGTAAATTGCCGTGTCATGTCTTTCATTCGTCTCCAGCATTTCAAGACAAAGGTATTGCTACCTTACAACAGCTCACTCCATTTCTATTTACAAAAAACTGAAAACATGTTGAAAAAAGGACATGAACAATGGTAACACTCATTACAAATTCAAACATTCCACCAACTTCAAAAACTCAATCGAGAAAACTCATACAATCACAAAACGAGAAAACTCATGATTCCTATGCGGTTTCGTAAACTACAATAGTGGTATGATGCCATGGAAAACTAGTCGTTCAGAAAAATCGAAGTTGAATGTTTAATCTGGGAATCCTGTCGAGAAGTCAAAACAGCAATTTTTTTTAGATCGATCAATATCTTTTTGAACATGCAACATACCAATAGGCTTCATTCTTCGTGAAGTTCATCAAGTCAACATTTTGTAGGATTGCCAATTCAGGAACCTAAAAGTAAGGAATACATTTATCTTATTATGTTTCTGCCAAACAAGTTACCATTTAAAACAATGAATACTAATAAAAATTTAACAAATACATAATTACATAAACTTTTGGTTGATAATTAAGGTTATAATGTAGAACAGAGAACATACTTTTAAACAATAAATAAATTTTAAGTGACACTATACATGTAGTTCCTACCAAAAAAAAAAAAAACTGTATAGCCCTCGACTGACAATGCTGAACCACCAATCATTAATCCTACAATTTCTGCATTTTACAGACAGTTAGACAGTAGACCTACTTTATAGAATGGAAACTTTATAGAATGGAAACATTTCTGAAAATATATTTTAATGATATGATATTTTTGAAATATTCGACTGCCGGTTCGTACATCTGTCTCATTTCATTATAAACTGCTGTGGGACGGTTAGCCTGGTCCCACAAAGGATGTGGAGCCAAGGAGTTTATTTTTAGTAGTATGATAATGATAAATACAGACAGAAATAGTACAAGACATTGCTTTGAAAATTGGGATCTCCCGATAATTGTATTATTGGATAGTTGACAAATCTAAGTCAACAACCTTGCAATATTATTCTTCCAAGCTCACAACATGTAACAGGCGCCCCAGGATAAAATAGGTTGTACTAGATAGTTCAAACAGGTATCTGTGAGGAACGCCTTTTGACTTTTGTTACGTTACATTCAGTAGCGTAATATTATAATAACATGTCTTCAGGATACTGAAAGTAATACAAACCTCCCGAGGCGTAATTGAAGAAAAATTGCGTTATATCCGACGGTAATTTTATATCTCCAGTCAGTCAACTTCCCTTCCCTTTTCTTTATGTGGATTTGTATAAGTCAGATATGTTCAAAATTTGGAGTTGCGGAGGATATAATTTACTCATCGTGCAAGCACTACTTAACGAAGCGATTAGACGACACAGTTCCTACTGGTGGATTTTGAACCTTTGGTGATTTAATCTACATGACATTCTCCCTAACGATTGAATTTTTCGACTGTAACCTAGCCAAATGTTGTAACCTTCAAATGTAATTTCAATTTTCTAGATAATTTAAACGATTTTTTAACCAAAATTTAAATCTAACTAATACCTTAAAAAACAAATTGAGTTAATAAAATTAAATTTGAAACTTTAATTTCGGTTTACATTTTAATTAAGTACGAGCATTTTCAAATTTCTAGATAGATTTCAATTTTGATTAAAAAAGACTAAATTAACTAGCATCTCAAAACAAATTTAGATATTAAAATTAAATTTGAAACTTGAAATTCTGTTTACATTTTATTTAAGAGCGAAAATTTTCAAATTTATAGATAGAAAAATTCTAGGAAAAAAGATAGATGTTAAAATTAAATTTGAAACCTTACTTTCTGTTTAAATTTTATTTAAGTGTGAAAAATTTCAAATTTCTAGGACAAATAGTTTCGAATATCACTCTCAATCCTCTTCCTAGCGTACCCTTGAATGTGTGTGTTTTCTTATATATATTCTTTTCTTACAATATTTTCTTACAGAAACAGCAAGCTATAGCACATGTAACTGGTTTCAAGCGTACAGAATCAGTTTATCTTTTTCAGTATGGAAATGATCCTTCCAAAGTAGCCAGAGATTTGTTACACTGGGCTCTTTGTGTACCAGAATCCTGTTCACCAGAAGAAATCAACTTGGTTCTGAAGCAGGAACTAAAAAAAATAGGTGACTCCTATGGAATCTACCTCACTTCCACAGTGACTTCAAGGCAGTGTCATACACTTAAACCTACCGAACCTCTGACTGTTGGGGACATCATCTACCTGTAAGTAACTCTGCTTTTCCTAAATTAAAAGTTTTATAATGAACAAAAATCTGAGGATAAGTCATACGTTTTTGTATATCCAATGTTACTCGAGGGTGCGAAATCGTGGGAGAGATTGGGCTTTCCTATCTAGCGACGATTTTATCCTTTAAAAAAAAAAAATAAAAAAATAAAAAAATCCCCCCCCACCAAAACTTCTCAGGGGGCTGAGAATCCTTTCACTATAAAACGATAAAAAAGAATGCATATGATGAAACGTTTTGTTAATTATTTATTCTGTGTATTTTTACGAAAATAACAGCAGTAATACCAATAGAACAGATGACCAATAATAGAATAAACACCAATAATAGAATGGGAAGTTGGCAACTCGGCACAAAATCACGTAATTCAATGACAGTACCAGTATTCAATGAAATCTAAGATTATAACTACGAATTTGGCCGGGCCGATCTGCAAACTTTAGTCTGCTCTTCTTGCAAGTATTATACACGTTAAAATTTTCAAATATTTTAAATTATTCTTCTCGTATTTCTGATTTCCCCCCTCCCCTCACCTGTGTTACTCTCAGGATTTGTGATATTCTACTCCCCCCCCCCCCCCCCATGGCATGTTGGAAGTGTAACCCATTCCTTAAAGCTGGGACTTCTATTAGGCATAGGGTGACCGAAACTTCAGGCACAGAAAACAGAACCCAAGCGTTAAAGTGATCTTGACACACTAGGTACGTTAAATTAAAATGACGTTGCCAGAAAACTTTACCTCATGTAAGCCTATTTCTAAGTAAGATCATATTTGTTACTTCAAGACATTGAAACACAAAGTGTAATATGGTTACTGATCTCTAGAAAGCGTTAATGAGATACGTTGCCTTATGAACATTAGGTTCCTTTCAATCATAAAATGCATAGGTTCCTTTCAATCATAATTATATTATGTTATATAGTATTATATTATATTATATATCATTATTATATTCAGGGGGCTGCAGACCCCCCGAAACGTTATGTCATGCTAATATACTGCACGTAAGGACATTTTTCTCAGATAGTAGTTGGTATAATTGCAAATACTGACTCAGAAAATGTGAAAGGTGAATTGTGAAATAGAAATATTACTGCTTTGTCTAAGTATTGTACATACAAAATTCAGCCCAACATCGAATTTTAACCTAAGCGGCTCAAGCTGGAATGATCGCATAGCTAGCTCGCTTAGCTACTAACAGCTGATCAAGCTGGCAGCGGGTGGACTATAGCAGTTAAAAGGAGCAGTGCTTGAAATGGTGCTTGATAACTTTTCCAATCGTGTTGAAGCAAGAAAACTTAATTTTGTTCTACGATTCAACCACTTTAATGCCTTTACCATAGTTAGATTAAGGTGTGAATGTAAAGTGCACATCAACAAACAAACCTGCTCACTTTGTTTGAGTATCGTTGTATAGTTATGTTATTCTAACGTATGAAGATATAATATAATTGTGTGTGATAATAGTGTTAGACTTATCACAGCCCCTCCCAAAAAAATCTTGGATAAGCCCCTGAATCAATGTTAAAATATTTATAGGAATGGTAAAATAGTGTATTTCACATAAAATTCCATTTTGCAGGACATTTTTAAAAAGCAGGATATTCATGCCTATTTGTAGGCTGCATGATGATGTGTTAAAAAAATAGGTATCCTGCAAAAAGCAGGACACCCGATCATCCTTACAATTGGGCTCGAGCTATGTCATTCCGCTGACTTGAGGTGATTTATGAGATGTAGTTGGCAAGGAGTTCTTAAACCTAAATCCTACATACAAACCAATCCATACCCTCGAGAGACCTATGAACAAAACATAAAATTTCCCATGGTTTGGCTGAGAATTGAATAATTTAAATAAAATATGTGTCTTAATTTATTGTATTTAATTTAAGGATGACCATTGCAATGTGGAATTATTTTCCAGTGTGCTATTATGTTATTAAGATAAGTATATGTATTATTCGACCGTTGGTGTTGGCAAGCTGACCATATGCCCCCAATCCTGCCATCGCCTATGGTAGATGATGCAGTAGTTGGATGGTAGGCCTAGTCTTTTCAGGGATGCAATTCAGAGCCACATAGTTATGCACGAGTATTATTGATGGTTCTTCACAAGCTGCATGAGGGATACATATTCTAAATCTTTTGTCATACCATATTTGACCTTCCTACTAGGAGGTTATATTTGTTAATGAGTACCACTGGGGTATAATGACCCCAAGTAATTTACACGAATATATCAGTAGTACAGCAATTATTGTTTTGATGAATTGGTATAAAACAATCATTTTACCTTGAAAACAGGACAACTATCCAAATAAGCATTTTTACATACTGTTACAAAAAAAAAACCAAGTTTGAATGGGGTCATATAGACTCCAATGATACTCAGTGCCAAAAAAACCAACAAACAAACAAACAAACAAACAAAAAACAATTAAAACATTTTTAATATGTAGAAGATATAAAAATGATAAAACATCTTGGATACAGTTGACTCAGAGGGATAAAGTTATAAGTTTTGAAAATTGTATTTTTTAAAGAGCTGAGATTTTTTTGTTGGAATGTGTTTTGGGGTCATGTTGACCCCAATGGTACTAGGGAGGTAAAGAGCTGCCTGTGAAGTAATCATTTGATTGGTTTGCTTAACAAATCAGAGAAACGTTAAATCGAACAACAAACCTGTAATCAATAGGTAAAAAGATGTAATTGTTCATGTTACCAGTACTTCAGAAAAATGAAAAAGGTATTGCATTTTTCATTGAAAATGATAATTTTTCAATAATACTTTAGAATTATGGTTGCTTATGGCAACTAAGGTAGAAAGGTTCAAATTTCACTCTTCTCAATCTGTTATTACATTATACTATACAGCCAAGCAATCTCGACATCCAAGTAGTACCAAGCTGCAATCCCAGGCCCTTTTCCTGCCCAGAATATATTATTGTTTATAGTATATGTTTTAAAATCTCTTCTTTGAGATATTCCTGAAAACTTGTCAAAAAATGATTAGTTATTTAGTTGTGCTTTAATTTCAGGTCTCTTCTGGTATTCCTCATCAGCTTAGTATCCATCAGTACATGGTATGATTTCAGCTTTACAGGGAAGCTGCCACAAAAAGATGGTGAAACAGGTAGGGACAGCATTTATTCTGTTTAAATTTTTTTTTTAACCTTTTCATTGTTTTTGACATATAAATATGTGATATCAAAACAATGCTTTATGTAAAATGTTACAATTATCATTTATGGAAATCAGCTATTCCTATGAAATTTTCCTTAATGATTTAAAACTTAAAGCTCATTGATTATTTCACTTTATGACTGATTACATAAGCAAGCAAATTCAACTCTGAAAGGGTTATTTCGTATAAAAAATTAAAGATAAATACCCATTTTAAGAATATTTTCACCAAACGAGGCGTTACTAATATGTTTCAAACTGGTTGTCTTATAGTCAAAGGGAAAGTTACTTAAAAAGTGATGGAGGTTGTTGCTTCATTTTTTAAGTGAAATTTTGTTTTTCAAGAATTACTCATGGTAAACCTTTTTTGTGGCAGATGTTGACCACATTAAAGACATATCACAGTACATGCAGAGCCTTCATGGAAATAAAACTTCAGCTACATTCCATTATTGAAAGTAGGCCTGTTTATAATTCTTCTAAAATCAGCAAATTAAAAATTTAAATGAAGTGAAATGAAAAAAAAAAAGTTTATGGTACAGTTTCCCAAATAAACCAAAATGTACATGTAGGATTTTTACCTACTTCATAGAAAATAATATAGTAAGAAGTAAAGAAATACTGAAATTTGTATTGGTATTTAATTAACAACTGATTAGAAATATTTACATATAGTATAATTCTAATTATCCGATCTAATAGGGGATTGATATGATCCGGATTTGCAGAAATCTGGCTAGTTAGGTACTGGTAATAAGTGAAAATCATGCATGCAACATTATTTTGAAACTGCAGCACTGCATGTATTAAAGGGAATACAAATATTTAACACTCATAGTATTTTTAAGTATATGTACATAACAGTGAGTAGTCCTACATATATAGGTAAGCTTACAATTATATATTAAAAGAAACTCTTCATACTGCAGTACAGAACAAAATACAGTATTACCTATGAAGGCGTATTACTGTACTCTGAAATAAAATATTTATTTAAACATATTATCTAAAATTTAATTTTGGAATTTTCCGAAAAACAATTCGGGTAATTAGAATTTTGGATATTTGGCGTATGGATAATTGAGTTCTACTACATTCTGTTTAGAGCTAATACATTGTATTATCATTCTAATTCCCTACACAAATATTGAACATACTCTACAAAAATGAAAAAGGCTGATCTTATAGAAAAAGGTTTAAAAAAAAATAGATCTGGGGAGGAGAAATGACAGAGGATCCACAGAATCCTAATAATTCAATGGAATATTTAAATAGTTGTTTGGTAAATGGTTGTGTCTCATTTTCAGTATTCCAACCTGAAAACCCAGGTTTGATTCCTCCCCAGGACATATTTTCCTTTGAAAATTGTAATGTATGCTCATTCAGTGACATAACTGAAAAAATGTTTCAGCTATTATTTGTCATAAGATGACATGGTTTCATTTTTCTTACTTTAATTTGTTTATTTTTCAATTTTTTAACAGGTCTTAAACTCCCATCAAAAGTCGAGAGGCTTCTTATGTGTTTTTCAGCACGTATTAATCTAAAGAAGCTCTTCCATAAGAATCCAGTGCATCCTGCTATTGACGCATCCCATGGACCCAGGTTTCTTTTCATGCTGTTTATTATTATGGGTCACAGGATGACTGCTTTTGGTGGTCATCCCATTTTCAATGCTGAGACTGAAGAAAGGGTAGGTTATCAACATCCTAGAACTGATTGTACAGTAACTTCTTTTGAAAATACCTTTTGGAATGTTTTCATATTTTAGCTAAAGCCAAAATGCATACCCTGCAATTGAATATGAGGAATAAATGTTTTTTATACTTTAAATTATCACATTACTTTTAAGTTATGTTAATGATGCATAAGCTAATTTAATTTTTTAAAGTTCTTGACATTGCATAGTATTACATAATTTTTACTATTGACTACAGAATATACGAAACCTGTGCGTAATATAATGTAATAAGTTTTACGCGATGTAAAGATGTACTATGAATTTTATTAATTAAGACAATTTTATATATTAGGGATTAAGGTTGTATATGAAAACAATAATATGGTCTCTTAGTATTCTTATAGAGAATTTTAAAGCATGTAAGGTTATTTTTTTAATTTATACTAATTTATTTCTAATTTTCCAAATCATAACTATGTTGGAAAAATCAAAACTGTCTTCTTGATCAAGAAATCTACATTGACTTAGCTGATTCCAGCATTGTTTAAACAGGGATGTGCTCTGTTGTGAGCGAAGTGCACCCATCCCCTTCATTTTCATTGGTGTCTGTTGCACAAAATGGTTTCAGTTGCAGCGACTATTTCATCATCACTCATAATTTGAGTCCTGAAAGTGTACCACCATTAATAAGGCCCTGTTTTATGTCATGTATGTAATGTATAGTATGATCCACCTCTGCAAACTGAAGATTATTTTCTATTTTTCATTTTACTGTATATTCTCTATAATCAGTGCATCATCTTAACAAGCCAGCATATGTTTCCTTAGCACCTGGTAGCTTACTAAACTAAACTCTGTGGCGCTACATCCCTGAAGGGACTTGGCCTACCACCCGACTGCTGGATCATCTACCATAGGTAAATGGCAGGATTGGGAGGGGGGGGCATGTGGTCAGCATGCCGACACGCACGGCTGTTAATGGTAGTTTTTCCTGACCGGAGCTGCTACTTTTCTATCAAGTAGCTCCTCAATTTTAATCACGAGGCTGAGTGCACCCCATTCCAGACCTCCCTACCTCAGAAAAATCTGAGGAGGTACCGGGATCGAGACCGAGCTGACAGGTCTACAGTCAGCGGTGCTAACCACAAGACCATGCCGGTGGTCCCTGGCAGCTTACAGCATAATATAATAATTTTGAAAGTTTAAGAGTTGTAATTTTTATGATGCCCATAATGCAAGCGAGCCATCCTTCATAAAAACCTAGAGTTGTTTGACACCCTAAGGCATTAACAATTTCACGCAACCTTGTTCAGTACTGCATACAAGAGTACAAAGTGTCATAGATCACTTAGAAATTTAATTTAATTACTAATAGTTAGTTATAGTTTAATAGTTTTACTATTAGTTAGTTATCCGCACTAATTGGGACAGAGGTAAGTTTGGATTTCCAGTTTTGGCAGATAACCAAATATGAACAAAATAACACAAACTTAGAGAAAAGTATAGTAATAGGAATAACAACAATGCATGGATTTTTTCTGCACCATTTCCAAATTCTGTTTCTTTCCCAAACCGAACTCAACTACACTTGTCACTTTCTCAGAACACAGACGGTAACTTCACTTTGAAATCCACACCAACAGCGAATGCGAAATATGGAAATTTACAACCCATCCATGGGAACAAGTTGCAACCACCAGGACCCTCATTTACTATGCAGATAGTTTTCTCTAGTCCATTCCAGCTCATCCTTTTCTGCAGTATCATATTAAAATCTTTAAAATATTTTACCCAACTCCAAGAAGTGCCTTAACTTGTGCTGAGTCAGAACTGTTATATCTGTAATTAATCAATTTCATGTTTCCAGTGGTATATATTGTAAAATTATTAAAATGTATAGAAATATCCGCCTAATATACCACTATATGAAGCAACAAAATGAAGCAATCAGGAATATAACTATTGAATTGAAAAACACACTTTTTGAATGATAATTTTATTATATTATCTGTTATAACAGTATCTTATGATAGCAATTTTTAAGCCCAAGTTCAGGCTATATTGAAATAATAACTGAGCTCACTATTATTATTGAAGAGTTTTACTGGAAATAATAGTGAGCAGTATCTTATGATAGCAATTTTTAAGCCCAAGTTCAGGCTATATTGAAATAATAACTGAGCTCACTATTATTATTGAAGAGCTTTACTGGAAATAATAGTGAGCTCAGTTATTATTTCAATATAGCCTGAACTTGGCTTAAAAATTGCTATCATAAGATACTGTTATAACAGATAATATAATCAAATTATCATTCAAAAAGTGTGTTTTTCAATTCAATCGTTATAGTCCTGATTGCTTCATTTCGTTGCTTCATATAGTGGTATATTAGGTGGATATTTCTATACATTTTAATAATTTTGTTATATCTGTGATATAGCATCTTTTCTGTAACATTGTAAATGTTGTATGAATTGATATCTCAAAGATCCAGTAAACATAACGATAAGTAAATAAAATTATATAAAAGGTTATTCACAGTTCGGATGACTGACATTTGGATTGACATGTACAAAAATGGCAATAATTGAGAGGAATAATCTGAAGATAGGTAAACAGAGGGACTGATGGATGTTTGGTAGTCTACTGTGTATAAAGTATGGCTGCTCAAGCATTCCTATTTTTAAAGAAGAATATACAGTAAACTTAATGTTTTTACTCAATGCTTGCACAATGCACATAGAGTTCAATAACTCAATAGTAAAGGAACTGAGTACCTTGGCCAAGCAAGTATTGTTATAGATTCACATTTGGCAGACTATGTATCCATTCAGTCACAGTCTTAATGGTGTCTCCAGCAGTTTTCTCTACTAATAGTAAGCAAATTAACAAAGAAAACTATGCTCGAGTAGTTACAGAAATTAAAACTTCAGTATAAGTACCAGTACCCAAAAATCTAAGAGCCACTTTTTATTGACAGGCAAATTCAAGTATATCGTGTTAAGGAAACTTAGTTACTTTTATCTTGTTTATTTGTTCACAGCTATTTCGTAATGTAGAAGGGATGTTCCTGGCAAATGGACCACTCATCGTGGATGGTTTCTTCGCTCTTAGTGGAGTCATGTTGTCCCATCCTCTACTAGTCCATCTCACCAAAGCAGAAGGCATGAATCTAGCAATGCCAATTCTCGTAAGATTTGTTAGGTAAACAAAACTTTACTAACAACTAGCATACTAAGTACTAACATCTGCATTAAAAACTTTGTCCATTTATAATAACTTAGTTCCTATAGCCATGTCAAGTAACACGATGCATGCACACACTGTCAGTTTCACTCCAAGACGCATGTGCACAATGTCATTTTTCAGTGAATTGACAATGTGTGCACATGTCGTGGTACTTCACAGTAGGCTAAATGACATGGCTGTAGGAACAAACCTATTATTGTATAGTAATGAGAACTCTCCTTGGTCATCTTAAGAAAGAGGCTTTTCTACAGATCCCATTCTGTTGTAGCTTAGTTGGAAATGAATTTATTCATTGGGTTTTTTCACAATGCTGTGGTTTCCCTCAACCAAACAATACATAAGTTACCTATTAACAAAGTTCATTTTTAGATAAGGGTTATTAATGTTAAAATCTTTATACAGGGTCTTTATTATAAGTTGAGACGGGGCGACCGGTGTTTTCACTCTCCGCTACGGAGACCGCATTAGCCGCGGGTGACGCGCGCGCGGCTTCCCTGCTTAAAGTGTAGGCTATATAAAGTATTACATATCTTACCTTATAACATATGTTGGAAGTGTCGTCCTTCCTGTGTTATACAGGCATTGTATCTGGAAACCACATTCTTAAAGATAAGGTTTATCGAACAAATCCTCACACCTTGGAGGAGCTGAAAGAAAACATTATGAATGAAATTAGGGGCATTACAGTGGAAGAACTCACTCACGTCAGCCAGAATGTGGTTTCCAGATACAATGCCTGTATAACACAGGAAGGACGGCACTTCCAACATATGTTATAAGGTAAGATATGTAATACTTTATATAGCCTACACTTTAAGGAGGGAAGCCGCGCGCGCATCACCCGCGGCTAATGCGGACTCCGTAGCGGAGAGTGAAAACACCGGTCGCCCCGTCTCAACTTATAATAAAGACCCTGTATAAATTGAACCTTATACCCTTATCTTCAAACTTATTTGGGTCCATATGACAATTTTCAGCCTTCATAATTTAAAACAACACATATATACACATTAAAATAATGGTGTCACAGTACTAAAAGTCACATTTAAGAGGCTGAATACTGATTCCAGTTCTTCTGTGTGGGTTCCAGATGTGTCAGTCATTTAGAAAATGCATTTTGGCGTATATGATGCACCATCTTCAGTTCTGTTCTTGAGGAGTTATCAAGATTATCCTCCCTGTCTTCTGATATACCAGTATATTAGAAGACAAGTATATCAGTATATTAGAAGACAAGTAAATCAGTATACAGATATCAGTATATTAGAAGATAAGGGAGGATTATCTAGATAACTCCTCAAGAACAGAACAGAACACAACAGCTGGAGCCCACACAGAAGAACTGGAATCAATATTCAGCCTCTTAAATGTGACTTTAATACTGTGACACCAATCTTTTAATGCGTGTACATGTGTTGTGTTTTATTCTATGAAGGGTGAAATTTTTGAAATGGACCCAGGTAAGTGTTAAGTTAAGGGTATAAGGTTGAATTTTTATCAAGATTTTAACAAACAATACATAGCCTAATATTTATACATGTCAATTATTAAGTTTAACCAATTTTCCCACTCCATTATCATCTTGCACATCATTACATGTAGCTTAAACCATTCATCCAGGTATCAGTCTGCCTTTCTTTCCTTCTTCTTCTGTCTATTCCCAATAAATCACCATCTTCGGCAATCATCCATCATTCATCATTCATCCTTTTCACATGCTCATGCCGTCATAATATTTTTCTTTCAACAGTTTCTACAATATCTTTGTCTACATTAATTCATTCTTTTTCTTACTAATCTTCTCCAGTAATCTGTTTCTGTGGCATGTAGTTTTGCTTTTTGTTTACTGATTACTGTCTACGTTTTTGCTCCATATTACAATATAGGCTACTTTCCACTCTTGATTTGTATGTAAGTATTTTGTTTCAATCATGATATTACTGCTCCATAATAAGGAGTTTAGTATTTCAAATGTCCTTCTTCCTTGACACATACATTTATCTATCTATAATTTTAAAGAAACTTCTGTTTCTAAATACTTGAAGTGATCAGCTTTTGAGAAGTCCTTTGCTTGTCTCAAATGGTTTTGATTTTGTATCCTATTTTTTTACTTGACAAATATTATTCTTGTACATTTCTTATATAATTTTTATTATGGGCTTACCTAAACTGACTATTCTCATGGCTTCTAATAATTTTTGGGGGGTACTGCCATATTCCTTTTCAAGTTCAATAAAAGCTAATTTGATCTATTTATTCTTGGCAATACATTTTTCCATTATTTGTCTTATTGCAAATACATGGTCTGTACATGACTTGCCAGGTGTAGAAATGAGGTTACAGTAGGCTGAGATTTTTTTGGTCCATCAGGGGACACTGAAAAATTCTGGTGGAAAATTTCCATAGGAGATTTTAAAACTAAAAATATGAATTCAGCATTAGCTTAAATTTAACGTGTTACAAAAATGGGATGACATTTCTATAACAAATGAAAATAAATTTTATTTCTTCAATTGAACTTAGGCCTAAGGTACTATTTCAGCTGAAATGCTACAATTTTATCTTCCAGTTTGCATTTGTGTACAACATCCAGAACCTGTGCTAAAATAGTAGGCCTACTGGAAGTTTCACCAGGCAGACTTACAAATTCAATTAGTTTTATAGCTGCATTCCCTTTTTTATCCAATGGATTGAAAATTCGAACTACAACAGCAAGTAACTTTGTACTACCATGGTTAGATGTGTCAATTGCTACTGGAACAAATCAGAATGACTTAAATCTTCTTTAAGCTCATTGTTTGACCATGGAGCAAAAACATGGGTAATTAAAGCTTCACATTTCATTCTGCTGCATGTAAACTTCTTCTTGTCAAAGTATTTTTTTCATTATTGCAGAGGAGCAATCCATAGATTTAAAACTTTGGTTATGCATAACAGTATGATTTGCAAACGTGCCTTCTTGCGCAGTTAGTTCAAAATCCTTGTTAGATGGCTGTGACGTTTTAAAATAATTTGTAAGTGAATTATGTTGATGTTATTGTTAAAAAAATCAGGACCAGAACTAGAAAGTATGCAAAAAAACCTAAACGAGGTCAGTGAAGAAGTGCGATTAACAATGAACCAGACAAAAACCAAAATAATGACGAACCACACAGAAGCAGAAATTTATGTCAATGGAAAACGGATTCATTACTTACAAGAATACACATGCCTAGGACAGACAATAACAACGGCCAACAAACAGACAACTGAAATTAAGCGAAGAATAAGCATGGCCTGGAAAAAATTCTGGAGCCTGAAATTCATACTCTTGGACAAAACCTATAACCTAAAAGTAAGACTAGGCGTACTTCAACGTTGTGTAGTACCAGTGCTCTTAACATGGCCCCTAACCTCTAAAGAAAGTAAAATGCTCCAGGTATGCCACAGAGGTATGGAGAGGAAAATACTTGCCATCACCAGAAAGGACAGGATAAAGAACACGGAGATAAGAATGAAGACCAACCTGAAGGACATCCTCGACTTAGAAAGACACCAGAAATCAAAATGGGCAGGACATCTAGCTAGAATGAGCGACAACAGATGGGCATACAGAAGCACAGTATGGGACCTAAGACAAGGGACAAGATCTAGGGGAAGACTGAAAATGAGATGGGTGGGCTCACTTAAGGAGAGAGCAGGAGCGCTGTGGTCAAGGGCAGCCAGAGACAGAAAAAGATGGAGGGAATTAGGAAAAGTTTGTTGAAAGGATCACTGAAAAGTGCAGTGAGAAGTGTAGAGGATATCACAAAAAAAAATTTAATGCAAAAACAACAAACAAGTAATAGCAAGAAAATTACAAACACAACGGAAAATAAAGCAATACAAAGAGTAACAATTCACAAGCAACACTAGAACTAGTCCATCTAGTGTTATGATCAGGGCTATACCCTGCTGTGCAGGAGGCCTTTGCCCCAAGGGGATTTATAGGCTGATTTATTTGTTTATTTATTATTGTTGAAAGCCCACTCTTTGTCTGTATTTTTGTGCTCTGTTATGGAAGTTTTACCACCACTAACTATATAAAACATGCTGTTGCATATTGAACAAAGTGCCTTGCTGTCATTTCCTAAAACTGTAAACAAGAAACAGACTTTTTAGTGAATCGGTCAAAATGCATTTTCTTCTTTTACAAATACTACCCATCGTAACAAGACAACAGGCATACACACAACTCAACTAACGCCATGCTGGTCGCTGACACTACTGGAAAGTGGAAACAAACTTTTCCTTTGAGAAATGGCTCTAGAAGGCCGTAAAGGGTCTACAAAAGAAAAGCAGTACAATATGAATTGAAGATTCTACTATCTTTATTATGTATCGTTCCTTCCTGTGTTACAAGTATGTATGCCAACACTGAAAACAATATACTGTAATGCCTAGCTGAGTAAACATTTGCACGAAAAAATTAATGGACAGAAAATATAGCACTATTGAGGATACAAATTGTTTTCTGGGACTGTCCTCCCCGGAAATCGGAGATTTCTGGTCAGCCTAGGTTACAGATAAAATCCCAAAGGTTCAGGATGGTTTGATGCTATAAAGTTATGGAGAGATGTTGCTGCTGTGAGGGCTATCCATAGACGAAGCCAGAATAACCCCTTGCAGTCTATGGAATAAGACAAACCCTTGATCACATCCGTTTCTTCTGTCAATGTGGAAAGCTTCTCCACAAGTAGAGTATCTGAAGTATAACTTAGACAGCAAATAGATGTGTTTGACCTTATAATTGAAAGCTGAAGATCCATCACAGAAAATTTCTGGATTTCTACAGATTATTTAAGATCCCTAAATAGTTTTCAATGATATGACCTTACTGGCATTAAAAAAGTCAATTCAGATTCTGAAAAACCACCTATACTCATAACTTGTATATTATTAATGGTTTATAATTATGTTACCAGGGTACCTACTCATGTGAAAGTCAGGTTACTTCACTATTTCAAGATATAGCAGACGAAGTGGATACAGGGGGAAGAACTGATGCAGTGGTTATAGATTTTTCTAAAGCTTTTGACGTAGTACCACATAACCTACTTATCTGGAAAGTAGCTGCGGCAGGAATTGATAAGCATGTTGTCCATTGGGTGTAGAATTTTTTGGAAGGGAGATCGCAAAGGGTAAGGGTGGGGAATGAGCTGTCAGAGATGGGTACAGTAAGTTCAGGGGTGCCCCAGGGTTCAGTTCTGGGGCCCTTACTTTTCTGATTTATGTAAATGATATAACTATACATACTACAAGTCAAATAAGACTGTTTGCGGATGATTGTGTCATTTACAACAGAATTAGGGACGAACTAAAGGAGAGGGAACTTCAGGAGGATCTAAACAAAATAAGTAAATGGGCGGATGAGAATAAAATGACAATCAACACCAGTAAAAGTAAATCAATAGTTTTCAGTAGAAGCAAGAATAAAATTCGGCAAAATTATCACATGGGCAGGGAACGAATTCCACAGGTGGAGAGCTGCAAATATCTGGGAGTATATATGGCAAGTAATGCGGGTTGGGACAAGCAGATAAATGTGGTGTCTAGGAAGGCGTGGAAAACACTGCACTTTATAATGAGGGTACTGAAAAAAGGGAGCGCAAAATCAAGGGAAATAACTTACAATTCTCTAGTAAGGCCAATAATGGAATATTCAGTAGCATATTGGGATCCGTACGGTATCGAATTAATCAAATACATTTACTAGAAAAAATTCAGAAAATAGCAATAAAATTCATAAAAAGAGGTAAATATTGTGAAGAGGAGATAAGATGGGAACTCTTGCAAGACAGGCAAGAGTAGAAAGTATAGAACAGATGTAGGGAAGTTTTCATTTGTAAATAGAACCATTGAGGAATGGAATGAATTGCCTGTAGCAGCTTTTCAGGGAAACCCCCCCTCCCTGAAGAAATTTAAGAATAACTTAAGGTCTTCTTTGTGTATTAAGTAATGCTACCTTCTTATGTAATGGTTCTTGTTTATGAAATGTTAACCGTTCATGTGATGTTACTCGTTAATGTGTATGTTACTTGTTAATGTGTAAATATTATAGTCTTAGTTGTAGTATTGTAGTATTAGGAAATGCTGCCACCGGGTAGTTACCCAATTGCAATGAATAAATACATACATACATACATACATACGTAACTAACGTACCCGTGCAAGAACTCATGCTAGAGGAAATCTGACCCCCCTTTTCCCCCACACTCATATGAAGGGTAAAATATGCTAGCCTAGAAGGTGGAATGGGGGGGGGGAGGTTGACATCCAGACACTTTTTGAAAAGAGAATGATGTCCTCTACAAACATGCCGAGCTTGGCAAAAATAAAAAATGGGGAAGTGGTTGAAAACTAAATGTCCATGAATGGAGGCACTGCAATACTGGGATAATCCAAGGCGAAGGTAGAGGGAAATTGAGGGAAAACGAGGCACTTGCTTTTTAATACATCATTAAAATTTATACGCTTGAGCAATTCTTTTCACTGCTCCAGGAAATTCTGTTTCATTTCAGTGGGTTTTGGAGGAGAGCCTTATCTTTTCTCTTGCCTTCCAGTGTCTGTCCATCAAAACTGATTGACTGGGCACAATGGCATATTTTATGCAGCCGGGCCCCCAGCAAAAATATTTTGATGACTTCACTGTTGAATAAAAATAGTGAAGGCTTCAACCTGAGTTTTATTCCTGATCATGACCGTTAAAAGGCATTTCATATTTGAACATCATAAATCGCCTTGGCTTACAGTGATATGCCACTTTTATTCCAAACTATGAGTATAAATTTGTTGTTATTGCTCCACTTGAAATCAGTAAAATATTTTTCTAAATTTATGGTATAAATTAAATAATTTTAGTAATAAAGGTGTCATTTTAACTGCTTCTGTGTAGGCCAAAAATTAAAATATGACTTCCATTAAACGTTTCTAGGAAAATAAGAGTATACCCTGTTAAAATTCTGGGACTACACTATTAGTTATGACTAGGGCTCGGACTTTTAGGTAAATACATAATTTTTTTGCTATTACCTATGATTTCTGGACTTTGTCAAAGTTCCGGTTGGGACCTTTGGATTCAAAATACTGAGTTGCATATCACATAAAAATAAATATTTTCGATATTTCTTATTTGAATAAATATTTTTGGTAACTTATTTTTTTTTTACATATTTTACTACATATCACGTTTAGAAATGAATATTTTGACTGTTTTTGTAAAATTGTGCCATATTTTGAATATGTTGCATTGTTATTTTGAGTCAGACAAATCAGGGCTGATTTGGCCTTTATTAGAGCAAATTTCTGTTTCCTCTCACACTGCATTACTAAGTTGGAAACAACAAAACAATTCTTGACAGAATCAATAAAAGAAACCAAACACATTGAAAACAAACTTAACAAAATCAGTGGTTCAAAAGCAAACGAAATTAAAGAAAAATTCCTGTCATGCCTAAATAAGAATGAAAGGTTACAAGTGTTGCCAAAGATTTCGGATATTTTAATGGGTAACAGTGTAGAGAACTTGGAGCAGATGGAACATCTGAGTGCCAGTGATACTGCGTTTTACAAATATGCAAGATTAACATCCTGCAATGTTGAGCGTACATTTTCAAGATACAAGTCTCTGTTCTGTGATAATCGTCACAGCTTTAAGATGCACAACTTAAGATCTACTTCTGTCTTTCACTGCAACAGTTCTACACTTGCTGACTAGAATGACTATATGAGTACTTCTGTAAATATTGGTTAAATAAATAAAATATTTTAATATTTTTTAAACATATTTTCGACTTTTTAACCACATAAAAAATAAATATTTTCGTTTTAATAAGCACCTAAAAGTCCGAGCCCTAGTTATGACAGTGAATGCTTCAAAAATTTGTCATAAACAAAACTATGTTATATGACATTTTCAAAATAGCAGTACAAGATGACTATTCTTTTCAGGTTGACACCATCATACCTGATGCTGATATTCTTCCATGCTACCCTTCTACCACGCATGGGATCTGGTCCATTCTGGGATAACATTGTAGGGCTTGAACAAACTAGATGTCAAAAAAACTGGTGGACAAATGTTCTGTATATCAATAATTATGTGAATGTTGGTGATATGGTAAGTAGTTTCAAAGTAATATCTAGACAGCCTATGAATCAGATACATTTCATGTACCGTATATGTGACAGCTAAGTTAACTTCTAACTACGGTGTCCATTTTAATAGGAAAATGTACCATGTTTACTCGAATCTAAGACATCATCGAAACTAATGGGCACCCCAATTTTAAAACTTAAAAAATTGTAAATTAAAAAAGGTTTTTGCGAATGCAATATGCATCAATATTAGGATAGTTCATTTAATTTAAGGTAATTAATTTATTTTATCTTAGTATTTTAATTTAAACAACAAAGGATCAGTTTAGAGAGGAGAATGCGAGACAAATATCGTCGTTGATACTGCAATACGTCGTATGTAAAAAATTGCCATTTTAATTTTAGTGCTTTTGTGATCAGAATGATCAGACCTACCCTCTTACAAGAAGGTAGGTCTGATCATTTTGATCACAAAAGCACTAAAATTAAAATTACAAGAAGGTAGGTCTGATCATTTTGATCACAAAAGCACTAAAATTAAAATGGCAATTATTTTACATACAACGTATTGCAGTATCAACGACGATATACCTTTGCATGGAACCATATTGATTGGTGTTGAGCTTGAGTGTCAACTTCAACCCATTAACTTCAACCCATGTTGGTCCATATAGGTAATATAAATGTAACGAAGTCAAGGATTACAGCAATTCAGCATTATTTAAAACATCAAAGTTACCACTGTGCTATGGTACGGAACTGCATTCGAATCTCATGCACCACCAAATGGTAATGTGTACCCTAATTTGAATGCTACAAATGGACAAAAAGGGCGCACTTTAGATTTTAGTAAAAAAGTAATTTTTTATGATTGTCTATAGTATTTACAGTATAATCCTGTACCATTGGAATGTTTTTCCTTTGTATGACAACATAGTTCTGTGATATGATTTGATCATTGTTATAAAGAAAAAATCGATGTATGTGCATGCAGATGTTATTAGACATTAGACATTACTACCGGCATTAATTTCTAATAAATCTTATCAATACGGTGTACGCCGCTTATTGTGATCACTTCAGGACGCAGCTAATCTGATGATATTAACTGATTGATAATAGTAGCCGAAGGAATTAAATGAAGGTTATTTATTCACATATAAGATAATACACTACAAAACAGAATTTAAAATATTTATTCATAAAATAATACCTAACTGTGAATCATTGAACCAACAATAAAGTAATAGACTGGAAACATATTTTTTCAACCAGTAACAAAGTTTTAATTGTTTTTACTTTCCTTTAGGCTATCATTTTAATTATTATTGCCAACATTGCAATCACTGCAATGGCTGTTGCTATTTTTAGTGTTACAGAGAAGGTTTATTTGAATTACATTCCTTACAGATGGTGATTTCAGCTGACAGTCGGTTAAGTCTTAGAAATTCATTTATAAATTTAATGTTTTAACCCTTAACTCAGTAGGTGAAGAATCTGTATCGTATAAAATGAGGCGCAGTCACTGGGACACCTAACACCTATGCATAAACCATAAAATAAAGGTGTAAATGTTTTGAAAATTGTAGTTACTAATATAATATATCATAAATTTCTTAAACTGTAAAGCTTCTGACAACTACTTGAGAAAAGTAAAAAATAAAAACACTTATAACTTCACACATGTCAATTTATAAAATCGGACTAGTTTCGGGAGTCTTACTCCCAACCTTGGCTGCTGGTCGAGCACCAGCCGAGGATGGAAGTAACCTATTCGCTGCTATTGACGTATAAAAAAAGTATAATACAATAATGCTTTATGTAAAATGAGAGATTTTTATTAAAGTGTTATGTTTGTCATTAATGAAACCAGGTATTCCATTGAGATTTCAAACTTAAACTTTTTGCCGCTACAGCCATATATATGCATCAGCATGCAGCACTGCTGATTAAATTTTGACGTATATACAATGCCCCTCTTCGCATGCCAATAGATGAAAGAAAATCTCTATGAGAAGGATTCCTAGAGTCATCTGTTGTTTATATGCTGATACCTTCAGTTTCCTGTTCTCAGTCTTGACCTGTTTGTAGCTAAATATTTCAGGCGATGAATTGCACCATCCATTGAAATGCTTTATAGGCTAACTCTGCTGTGTTGTGATGACATGCGGGCATCCCCAAACTTTCGTGTATCAGTCTAAACTTCAAGAAATACATGATCTTCTCTTGTTTTGAAGGAAACTGATAAATAATTTACAATTGTTTTTGTTTGATTACAAAATAAATAAGCAAATTAATTCAGCAACATCAGTTTGCACAGTGAACAATACACTAGCAGTGAAAAGGTTATGCTCACTGATGATTGCCTAATTAAATGTATAAATTCAACTCTGAAAGGGTTAAGGAAGGTGGAGGGAGTAAAGCAGTTTTCAGTTTGAAACTGTGATCTGTAAGAACACACTACATGAGTCAAGAGTTAACCTTTCTTCCCAGGGTGCTAGATATGTATCTGGAGCACACTGCTCCACTTGTTCCCTGCAGTTACGCCCCTGGGGATAATAAAAGTTATGTAAGCTTACAAATGATTTCTTTCTGTTTAGTGTATGTTCCAGTCATGGTATGTAGCTGCAGATTTTCATCTGTATATTATCTCAATGCTTGTTGTGTACTGCATATGGAGATGGCGCAGATTAGGCTACATGCTACTGGGCATTCTTACAGCCCTTTCCATCATAGTGCCTTTCATTCTTATATACCAGACTCAAGCGGAACCTCTCTTCTATCCTTACCCTGAGTAAGTACATTCATACTTTCTTCTATCTTTGAAAACAAAGAGTAACTGAACAATCTCATTCTGCATTCTTGAGAGAAACCAAATATCACTTTTAAACTAATGATGTCTTTTCTTTTTTTAACTCTGAGCTTCTTGCCTCAAAGAAACATTGAGAGATCCTACAGTGTTTTTGTCAGTGGAGTGGGTTGGCTGAAAGCGATTCTCAACCAAATTAAATAAATAAGTAAACCTGTGTAAAGCTTTTGCATTTTTCCTCCTTTTGAGAGATAACCAGGAAAACCAGGCATCCAGAAAAGTAATTAAATTCACTCTTATACAGTCATATAAAATCACATAAGAAATGCTTAAAAACAACTATGCAAATACAGCTATGTATTAAAACAGTTTACAAAACCTCTTTATCGTATATATTTTTTACCATGGTAAAGATTCTTTTATTTGTACAAAACGGAGTCAGTACTAAAATTATTTAAATGAGATATGAATCAAAGCATATATTTGTTACATTCAATAAGAATAAAACTGTTTTGTCACTGGCATCACTTTTAATTAAAACTGTACTAAAACTTAAAATGTTCTGAAATCATAAGTAATATTCACTTCCTGATTTTTCTTCTTCCATGTTGTGTTACCTATGATTTAAGAACTTTTTAAGTTTTAGTATAGTTATAATTTAAAATTACGCCTAGCCATGAACCATGCAACTTGCTTGTGTATGTGTATATAGGCTACATTTAATCCCTTGTGAAAACCATGAGTTTGTAATTCTTCAGTTAACGTTTTGATTTGTCCACAAAGTAAGTTTCCCTAGGGTCGTTTGCAGAAACTAAACAAAATTTCAGGGAAATATTTATTGCAACAGATATAGCAAGTGTTCAGCTATTTTTCAAAATATTTTTCACAGGAATTGAGACATTTGTCACACCGTAGGACCAACTTTTGAACATTTGTGTCATAGAAGTCTGCCGCCTGGGATTTGAAACACTGTGTGACAACCATCTCTGCTTCTCTGTCATTTATTGAGATGTAGGAAAAGATGGAAATCAATGGGAGTGAGCTCCTGGCTGTATGGTGGATGTTGAAACACCTCCCAGCTGAACTTTTGCAGGAGACTTGCAGGGAGGTGTTGAAGTCTCCACCCTATAGCTCAGACTGCCCAGAGATTTTCATATTTTCCTACCCCTCAAGAAATGACAGTGAATTACATAGAATGGTAGAGATTAACAGAGAGAAAACGGAGAAGGTTATCACACAATGGTTCAAATCCCAGGCGGCAGACTTCTACGACACAAGTGTTCAGCTATTTTTCAACATATTTGCCGGTAAGACAAATGTCTCAATTCCTGTGGCGAATATGTTGAAAAATAGCTGAACACTTGCTATATTTGTTGCAATAAATATTTCCATAAAATTTTGTTTTGTTTCTGTAAACGGCCCTAGGGAAACTTATTTTGTGGATGGCCCTCGTAATTTTCTATTGACATATCCCATAGCATGTGTATTTTCAGATGGACCAAATAAAAATAGTTTCTTGTTACCTATTGGCCTATTATTATAATTTTTTTTTATTTGGGTGGATATCATTTTTTACTATATTATTATTAATAAGTTTAATATTATTATTATGATATATTGTGTTAAATTATTTTTTTTATTTCAACTCTTTGATATGGATAATTTTTATATATTCTAAGAGATCTGGATTCCATTAGGGACAATATTCTTACAATCCATCAAAGAGATGGGTCCCGACCTTGTAGGTAGACTGATATCCATGGTACTCCTAGTGTTAAGACTGAAGAACTTTAGCATAAATGAAACAAACGAGTTCTGCTGGTAACGTTAATAAATTAATAAACAGGCCTATGTTTATTTATTTTCTTGTTACAATTTCATGATGTTAAATAACAAACATGTTTTTTTCATTTATTTCTAGCTATTTGCATGATATTCGAGACAGCTGGTATTTCCAGACCATGTACGTAGCAACACACAATCGTGCAGCACCATACTTCATTGGTGTCATCATAGGAGTTGTACTCTTCAATCTCAGAAACAACACATATAAATTAGGGAAGGTAACGTAAAGTATTTCAAACACTATTCCTATCTAAGCATTTTGCATGTTATGAAGAAAATATTTCATGTGAACATTTGCTTATTTTGTTGTAGCTGGGTCTCCATTGATAACATGTTACACCAACATGTTGCAGGATATAAAATGTTTATCACCATGCATTTGTCAGAAATTTAATAATATGCATCCTGATGAGGTAACATTAGGCCTAGTATTTCTGTGATTTTTTTTTTAAACTAGAAAATGAATAATAAATTCAACGGAGCAGTCCATTACTAGTTAGACTGGGAATATTACCTCCCCTCATAAAGGGTTCAAACGGTTCCCCTTTCCAAGCTAAATGATTATTATCTATTTTATGAAACCCGGATGTTTATTGTCATGCTTACCCAAGTCCACCATTCAACTCTATTCTGTGCTAACTCCATCCACCCACCCCTCGCAAATCCTACTTCCCTTAAATCTATCCTAATATTGACCTCCCAACTAGTATCGGCCAAGCACGAGTAAATCTCTGTTATATATAATCAATAAGAATATTCTTCTTCACACCTATTTTGTAAGTCAAAACTTACCAAATGGACGATCGTTTCGGTGAGTGACTTCTCACCATCATCAGCTGTTCTCAACTGTCGTGTTTCCTTCTTTTTCCACCAGATGTCCTCCATGTAGAAATTTAGCAATGAGGTCATTGTCCTTTGGGATGTCAAAATTCATAAGTCTGTCTCTATTTTTCTGTATGTATACTTTTTCCCACACCGCTAAATCCAATGGTTGTTGAACATTTTTCAGTAATTTTGCCTCACTATTGAAATTATGACCTGTAGACCAGAAATGATGAGCCACTGCAGATTTTTCTATTTGTTGGTATTTAATGTTTCTCATATGTTCCTTGTACCTTATATTTAGGTTTCTTTTTGTTTTGCCAATGTATACTTTTTCACACGTATTACAGTCAATTTCATAAATGCCTGATTTCTTACTTGGATGAATTTTATCTTTCATGTCTGATCTTAAGAGATTTTTAATATTGTACTTGTTGATAGGTGCCCTATGTGATGTTCAGTCCTTTGAAAATTTTTTGGAATTTATGATGCATTAATGGACGGAAAGTGAATTTCTTGAAAGTTGTTTGATCTTTGGCATTGCATAAGGTGGTGTTTTCTTTAACTTGCTTTTGGTTTTCAAATTTCTTGATTTTCTTGTTGACTGTATTTTCTGTAAATCCATTAATTTTTGCTGTTTCTAAAATATGCTGGTATTCTGATTTATATTCATTGTTGCTCATAGATAAGTTGACTAATCTGTAAGTAAGGCTGTTTATTACTGCTAATTTATGAGGAGTTGGATTATAGCTGTCCTGCTTGATGTAATTGTCGGTGTGTGTGTCCTTCCTATAAATTCCAAATTCCAATTTCTTGCCATTTTTTATGATCTTGATATCTAGAAAGGGTAGCATATTGTCTGACTCTATCTCTGCAGTGAATTTTACTGAACTGTCCTGGAGATTAAGTAATCTAACAGCATCTTCCACTAATTTCTTGTTCACTACAGCGAATACATCGATATTACTTAATCTCCAGGACAGTTCAGTAAAATTCACTGCAGAGATAGAGTCAGACAATATGCTACCCTTTCTAGATATCAAGATCATCAAAAATGGCAAGAAATTGGAATTTGGAATTTATAGGGAGGACACACACACCGACAATTACATCAAGCAGGATAGCTATAATCCAACTCCTCATAAATTAGCAGTAATAAACAGCCTTACTTACAGATTAGTCAACTTACCTATGAGCAACAAAGAATATAAATCAGAATACCAGCATATTTTAGAAACAGCAAAAATTAATTTATTTACAGAAAATACAGTCAACAAGAAAATCAAGAAATTTTAAAACCAAAAGCAAGTTAAAGAAAACACCACCTTATGCAATGCCAAAGATCAAACAACTTTCAAGAAATTCACTTTCCATCCATTAATGCATCATAAATTCCAAAAAATTTTCAAAGGACTGAACATCACATTGGCACCTATCAACAAGTACAATATTAAAAATCTCTTAAGATCAGACATGAAAGATAAAATTCATCCAAGTAAGAAATCAGGCATTTATGAAATTGACTGTAATACGTGTGAAAAGTATACATTGGCAAAACAAAAAGAAACTTAAATATAAGGTACAAGGAACATATGAGAAACATTAAATACCAACAAATAGAAAATCTGCAGTGGCTCATCATTTCTGGTCTACAGGTCATAATTTCAATAGTGAGGCAAAATTACTGAAAAATGTTCAACAACCATTGGATTTAGCGGTGTGGGAAAAAGTATACATACAGAAAAATAGAGACAGACTTATGAATTTTGACATCCCAAAGGACAATGACCTCATTGCTAAATTTCTACATGGAGGACATCTGGTGGAAAAAGAAGGAAACACGACAGTTGAGAACAGCTGATGATGGTGAGAAGTCACTCACCGAAACGATCGTCCATTTGGTAAGTTTTGACTTACAAAATAGGTGTGAAGAAGAATATTCTTATTGATTATATATAATATACACTTCACAATGTTTTCCCGATTAATTTAATCAAATCTCTGTTAGCTGAGTGCGGTGAGAGGGGTTGGTTCACAAGCAGGGGGATACAAGCATTCTGATTGGGCAGAGAAAAGACGAGCCTCTCTGTTGTAAGCGCGTTGTAAACATTAGTCTCCAGTGTGCAGTGTGTTCCAAGCTGCAAGGTGACAGTGTTTTCTCAGTGAATAGTAGCATGGTATGACGTCGCGTACGGCTCCTCGTTCTGCTCAGAGTTTTTCTCATGCTTGGCCGATAGTATGTCTAGGTCTTCCAAGTGGTCTCTTCCCTTCAGGTCTCCCAGCCAATATTTTTGAGATACGGTATGTCTTTTTTCCCCCATGTGTTCAATATGTCTAGCCCACTTCATCCTCTGTTATTTAAATAATTTAAATAACCTTACTATATTCGGTGAGGAATATAAATTATGAAGCTTGTTTTCTCCGGTCCCCATTTTAATCTCTCTTAGGTCCAAATATTTTCCTAACACCCTGTTTTTGAATACTCTCAGATTACGTTCTTGCCGAAGAGTAAGCGACCATGTCGCACATCCATAATACAACCGGCAGGATAATTGTCATACATTTTAATTTTCAGATTTCTGACAGAAGATGAGAAAATAAAAGTTTCTGAACTGCATAAAAACAAACATTTCCTGATTTCAGCGACACTTAACTTCCAGTTTAATATTATTTATATCTGTAATTATTGCTCCGAGATATTTGAATTTCTCCATTTGTTCGAAAGATTTACCAATTATTCTAATATTTTGTAGTGCATTGTTTTGACATTTCATGACCATATGCTTAGTGTTTTCTGTATTAATTTCCAATCTGATATTCCTACAGGCATAGAAAAAACTTTTTACATTTCTCTCAATTGTGTCTAAGTCATCGCCCAACATATAAACATCATCTGCATAAGCTAAAACTGGGTGATTGCCATTTAATTCTAGGTCTACCTTGTTTTCATGAACTTTCCTAATGGCATATTCCAAAGCGAAATTAAAAAGTAAACATGACAGTGCATCTTCTTGCTTCAAGCCATTTTTAATAGCAAACCTTCCTGACATAAATTTCCCTACCCTGACTCTGCTATAGGTTTCATTTAGACACATTTGATCAGCATAACTAACTTCTTTGGTATCCCAAACTCCATGAGGATATTGTACAATTTGTCTCGCCTAACCAGGGTTCAAATTAAGAGGGAGATGGAGGATTACCCCTCTCCTCAAAAAATTTCCTTATCTCGTCAAATAAAAGTTCCTTCCTTCCCAGGGATACGGTGTGGGTTTAACGGTAAGCAAACTAAGTGACCGCGTGGGGCTTCAGAATACCATAGGACCCCAAATTTTGCAGCATTCAATTTTCTAACAATTCCCTTATTTAATGCATCAGGAGAAAGATATTTTCTGTTTTAAAGAGAGAAAAAATTATTTAAGGAATACAATGGGAGAAGAAAGACTAAATAACTTTGCCATTTTGTATATAGATCAGGAAATTTTAAACCACATTGACAGTGTCAAAATAATTGATGATTTTGCAAGAAATAGGCCAAAAGCAAGATGGAAATTCATGTAGGCCTAAAAGTATTTTTTAAATAAATTGATTTAATGTGTAACGGTAAGTTATGAAAGTTTTCAATAGGGCCTACTTTTCTTTTTTGTTAAAAAGTTTATGAGAGTTTTCTTGCAACTTGTATTTTTAACGTGAGTTAGAGGGTCCCAAAATTTTTATCACTTCGGGCCTCCAATTTACTTCAGCCGCCACTGCAGGGATATATTTTTCTACACTTGATAAACTTCACTTTAAAATTCCAATGCAATTACAGGAAACATGGTTTTACGTTTCTTCATAACGCCGTTTTCGAACAGTAATGGTGTCACCACCACAAAGTGTAGCAACAAAATTTATCTAAGCATGTGCACGGTATTACAGAAGCGCGACAATGGACATAAGATTGATATTACTGCTTTATGCGGTTAAAGAATATTTGCTATGACAATGTGTGCAGTAGTGATTGGTGTTACGTAGTACCGGTAGTCTGTCAAGTATAATCTTTTACAGAGAGGGGATGTTCTGGTTAATAACATAGATAAATTTGGACCCACATTTAATTTCCCCCTTTGTCAAAACGTTTGATTCGAACCCTGCGCCTAACATATATATATATATATATTTTTTTTAATCTAGGTATAAGTTTAGCTGGTGAATAGACTTATATACCCACTTTTTCTCCAAAATTTGGCAAATATAAAGTATTGGGGAAAACCAAATACTTGCCCCATCAGGCCCCCTATCCACATAGGTGATCTCCAATGATTTCATCTGCATATGGGGTTAATCTTGACAGCAGTATATTATTATTATGGCTCCTTGAAAAATAATGTTATGGCTAAATGAATGCAACATTAATCAACGCATTCTGTTCTGAGGATGTCTCCAAAGTTTCATGACTGCAGGTCTACCATTTTCGAGAAATCGTATTATCGGTATATGTAAGTTAAAATTTAAAAAATAAATAAAAAATTCGGTAAAAGCACTTTAAATGTTATGAAGTGCTCATTGAACATAAAAAAGTACTGATGTAGTATAAACTGAATTTCTAACCTTACTAGAAGCTTCTTGCTGATAACTGCAGCTGCTATATCTAATTCACCTTACCAGCGTATAACAGTATTAATATTAATTATAATAACTATCAATATAAAATTTCCGTAAGCACACAAAATAAAAACTGTTTTGAAACAAGAACACGACAATACTGTATAACACTGTACATCCATGTGCTCTGTGTAAATTTGTGTTGCCCTCTGAACTCTGAAGTGTAAACTTGGCAACTGAAGTATGGTGCTATGAGTAATATGTTTCCAAGCTATTATAAATTAAAATTAAGTTTCAAAAAGCATACGGGATATAAAGTAAACAAGAAACAAACACGAAGCGTCATGCTATGTTGATTTAAAGTCCAAAGCTGTGCATATCACTTTTAAAAACACTAAAAGAAATACACTTAGTAGAATCTAGGTATTGAGACAAAATCTTCACTATTATTCCTCATGAAACCGTACGTTTTTAGCACCAAATTTGAAATATGGAAAATGACTATTTTTTTACCAGTAGCTTGTCCCTTTAACAAATGTAGCAAAAACTGGACACCCCCACCCAAAACAAAATTTTGACTACAGCCCTCGGTAAAGTCGTTACTGTTTTGTGTAAATGAAGGTTACTCTCCATAAAATCTTAAGTTGTTGCCTTCATAGTTATGTCATCTGTCGCTTCTGACATCCTGAAGAATGTTCCTTTGATCCTCCTCTTTCATTTCTACAACTTTTTTCATGCTTGATTCTTTTTAAAAAAAACTTTTTTCTTATACTTTCAATTACTAATTTTTCTTTTCTTTTTTATCAGTTTACATCGCATATAGCATACCTTGCCTGTTGCTGGGGCTTCGGTATAGCTATCATTTTATCTGCATATGTGTTCTTCATCCCTGGGCGGCCATACAATGCTATTGAGGCAGCGTTATATGGCTCCTTGCATCGAGTTGGTTTTGGTTTGGCCATAGCAGCATTCTTTGTTACTATCACATGTGGACAAGCAGGTTAGACTTATTATTCCAACATTTTATTTCTATTTCTGCATTTGCTTATACATTTTATATGTTTGTTTGTTATGATTATTTAACAACAATTTTGAACTTCTACTTAGGCCACTGTTATCAGTAGAGCGCAGCTCTAAGCAAAATGCACATTTGTTTTCAGACTCCTAAACATAAGAAGAAATGTTATATTTTGTAAGACACTCCTTAAAATTAAATTTCACATTTATTTTATAGCGATTATTTTGCTTATTATGATAAAAAAACTACTTTGCTTGCTTATTATTAATGATTTTAATTAAAATGCATACTTTACTGAACATTGTAACATTAAAAATGCTTATTTCACTCCTAGATGTCATTATCATGTTTCCTTTCTTTTGTTGACAAATAAAATGATTAATTACCACCGGATTGTAAAACAGTCTGTCAGATTTCTAAAAAGCTTTCCGGTGAAGAAACACATACTGAAGAGGAATTCATTGAAGAAAAATTGTGTTGCTTTTCACATATACTTGTGACATCCTGGATGTTGAAAGAACATTTCTACTCTACAAATTGTTCTTCACTGACACACACAGGAGATTCACAAGAAAATCTCCAGATGAACTTCCTTACATACTGTAACAGTCGTGAATAAGATAAGATTTATGCAAATCTAACAATTTGTTTGATTTTCATGCAAATTGTTTTATCTTATTTTAGTGTTATTTCTTACATTTTTCATGCCTACTACCTTGCTTGCTTTTCTGTTTTATTTTACTTATAAATCTGGGACGTAGTCATCGATCAGTGTGCAAGAATTTTCTCACAGGAATTCTTTTACAATCTTGTAAATCTGCAAACATGGGACTACTGCACTTACACACACGTACATGTTATAGACTTAGTGGCCTGTCACACTGAGCTTCGATCGATCAAGACCAACCGACTGCTATCAAGCGCTCTCGACTAAATTTCTGTTCCTTGTCACACTGCATCGAGCGTCATCAATCGACGGAAATATTATAGGTTATATACCTATGTTATTTTACTATGTCTACTCATCACTATATATTAGAGGTAAAGTATATTACCTATTAGGCCTACGTCTGCTTATCTCCTGCACAATATCACATTACATGTGTTGGGATGTAGGGTTAATGTTATACCTACTATCTCAGGCTACATCTGTTTACTTCATGCTTCATCAGTCGGCCGAGCGAAGAGGTTTGTTGTTTGTTGTAGTTCGTTCGCCCACCACTAGGTGCTACAACTCGATGTATATTTGTATTTGTAAAATTAAATTACATAAGAAGATATCGTTTTAAGTGCCTTAAAAGATTCGTGCAATTCTATTTCATTCAAATATGAGTCTAAAACGACATTATTGTGTAACTTAAATCTTCCAGCATCAATTCTGAAATTCAGGTGGGTATGAAGCTTCAGAGTGCTGCCACCATTTGCCAATGACTGTCGCTTGAAAAACAGACAGGTTTGATTTCACAGACCAGTTGAATGTTGTTGATCGCTGGCGATCGATGCTATGTGACTGGTACCATTGCTGTCTATAGGTTCGTTATGTCAGTCGGTCGGTCGCTGTTGCTCGATCTATCCAGTGTGACAGCCCCTTTATGTGACCTCACATACCCACTTGTAGAGGGAGCCCTGATTACTAGGGTCCCCTGGAAATCAAAATATGAAATAATATTAAGGTCATTGATATAAAAATTATAAATCAGCCAGAGATAAGCAGAAATATATGTCTCCCAGTCATCCAGTTGGATATTGCATGTAATTTTGAAATTAACATATTTTTTCTTGGTAACAAGGCTGCCTTCCATCCTAAGGGCTTGGGTTCAATTCCCGGCCAGGTCGAGGATTTTTCAATAGTGGAAAATTTCCTTCCTGGGTCCTCTCATCCCTATCCCACATAAAATAGGAGGCAGGAGTGTAAATGTTTAAACCCACCCAATGTTTTTCAAAAGTTGGCACCACTGCATAATGTAATCAGAAACACAATGCGTTCTGTTAATCACAGGGAAGTATCAAAAGAAAATCCCATCCAGATGAGTAAAAATCCAAATCCCAAAATCTGATTTGAAACACTCTCATCACCTTCATCATATTCAAACATACAGTAAGTGGCTTTACTTCAGTCAGTGCACATTCAGGAGTCTGATCTGTAGTTTAAAGATTTATTGGAAAAAGTGAATCAAATAAAAGTTTTAGCTCTTTTTATATGCAGTTTGCATACAACATTTAAACAATATCGTTTGTGTCATTTTAGAGAAAATTGTGGGAAGTGAAATTTCCTTCATGTCTAGTGGTGGTGAAAGTAGTTATTGTATGGGACTCACCTTAACAGCTCTGGAATGTGGGGAAACTTGGGAGTCGTGTTGGTGGTTGGGGGAAGGCCAGCGGTACTACTGGGCTTAATACACTCTTCACTTATGTTTGTTCCAAATATATTTCTCTCACCTCGAACCCAGACTATAATGCCACATGCAGTAGGTGAGTCAATGTTTTTATATGGCATGTGTTCCGTTATGTAATCAGTTCATCGTTAGCCATGTTTATTCTGTAATTTATTCTTTAGCAGGCTTTGCTTGCATTTGTCCTTTGTTTATCATTTAAACAAGTGAATCTGTTTATATCTACTATAATATTTACTTATTTTTATTATTAGGTTATTATCCAATCAGAGACTGGGTATCATATCTTGTTGTTTAATAGCCAATAAGGCTTTTGATCCTTTAATCTTACTCATTATTACATTCAATTTTACTTCTGCTTTGTCCTTCCTTCGAATCACTTCTCATTCAATACATGAGTCTTCTAGGCCCTTTAGTGCCTGTCTTTCAAACAAATTGGCTTGGTTTTTCTTTATCAAGATGCTGAACCAGATCAGCTCTTTCAAGGTGTTCTTGGACTTATATGCCTAACTATATACTGATGACTACTAATAGATTCAGATATTCATCACCCAGCATGTGATTTTAAACTCTTCTTCGTCAGAGATTTAAGACATCTCTTCTTGGTGTTGACGTCTCGCAAGATCTCCAAGCCAGCAACTGTACAGTAATTATCTGGAATTGGTAATTATGAACTGTTCAAAAGTATGTCATTTAATAACTTACCATCTATCTGAAAAACATTTCAGATATATAGTTTCATCAGTGAACTAAGCTTCGTGTGTGGTTTGAATTAAAACTGATTAAGGCCATCTCAAGGATAAATTTCCATGAACTTGAATACAAGGATTGTAATTCAAACAAATTGTGCCACGTTATAATTTCACAAGTGTCGTTCAATAACACTTGGTCAGATATCCAAGTGATCAGTTTGTCGATAAACTTGAATTTTTAGCATATAAATTGCATATGAGTTCATGTATTGTTGTTCATTGCAATAAATCTGTTATATGGCAACATCTCTAAATTAAAATGTATTGGGCAAGTTTAGCTTAATCTTGTTTCAAGTTAAGCCTTCAGCAGAAGAAGACCTACAAAGTATCACCTATGGAGTTTACAGTCCGCTTGTTTCATGCTTGCCTGTACAGCATGATAGGTCATTTCTCCTTCCATTTGTCACTCTTCAGGCAAACCCAACCTGCATTCCTTTCAGGGCTGTTAAGGTGAGTCCCATAAGCATAAATTGATATGTTTCCAAAAATTTATTTCTGGATTCAGGGCACCTCAAAATGTGCATTCATGCTGAGAAATTTACATCAAATTGCAGAGTTGAACAAAAATATTTCCTCTATCTATAGTACCTATGGTATTTTACATATGTTTGAGTATTGTGTACATCACTTTGTTAGGTTTTGCAGAAATAATCCTGAATCTCTTGCTGAGGCTTCCAGCTGACCATAATTATGTCCAATTGTGCAATGAACATAATATATAGGACCTAGTCCTCATATTCATCTGTCATAGACTTTCATATACTGCTTTTATCATCATACTCTTTCTAAAAAAATGTTGAAAGCTTAATGAAATACTATATCGATATCATCAATATGGAAGAAAGGTGGAAAAGAAAGTTTCTTTGCCTGAGAATGCTGATAAGGTAACTATATTCCAGCAAGTATGATTATTTGACTTTTATAATATACTAACAAGTTTTGCACTTAACTTCAGAAAATGACATGAAAAAGATTTTACCGAAAAGTAGCAAGCACCAAATTACACAAATAATAGTTCCATCAATTCATTTGGAAACATTCAGTGCAAAGCTTACAGTCATTGGCAAAGAAAAAAAGAAAGTTTATGAATCTAAGTTTCTGTATTGTGTGGAGAAAACTAGTATAAAATCCATCATTGTCACTGGTCTTTTCTTTGATACATATGGAAAAATATCTAGATTCTTTGTTAACTGACAAAAAATTATACATTACAGACACACACACACACACAAACTGTAATCCATATAAAACTGAACACTTTTAAAGACTTTGTTTATAACTACTAAACTAATAATAACAGACAAGTGCAACTGTGCTGAATAACAAGTATCTTTGGAGGATTCCTCAGTAGGCCCCTATATATGTTCCTTAAATTCATGCACTACATGCACTCTGTATGCTCGTAAGCCTGCTTTCTCTGCAGCTCTCTGTCATGTGCCATATGAGTAGCTTGTCTCCTGGCTCAACCAGCGCAATGATGTCTTTGGTGAGTTCACATCATCGTCATGATCTTGACTCATTGCAGGTCTTTTCATCCCAGTCTCTCTGAGGAGAGAGCCAGTTGTCTCCAGCTTTCTTGCCATGGAAACAATTGTTGCCCTTATTGGAACATTGTGCACACTGAATTATCTTCAAAATGCTAGTTGCATTTCAATCAATGAATTTGTTCGCCAGGAAGTTTTCACAAGAAAAGTACGCTGCTGAATTAAAAACTGCATTTTCATTTGTGACTGCAAAACTAGAGCCTGGGAACTAATCAATTGTCGTAAGGCAACACTGATGGATGGTAGGGGTACCAACATTAATACCAATGTCGATTCTCCCAAAGTCACTGAGGTGAGATCATAAAATCCAATTTAAATTTTTTATTACTTTTTCACAGGGAAATTATAAGCTTTTAAAAGTGTTCAGTTTTATATGGATCACACTGATTATAGCAAACATAATAAGTTAAAGTACTCACTGACTATCATGAGAAATCATTTATATGGAATCAACATCTCACAAAATTTCCAATAACTTTTAGCATTGTTGTTGTTGTTGTTGTTGTTATTGTTATTATTATTGTTATTAATTTTTCTTCATAACCCATTTGAAATTTAAAATTCTTCAAAATGTACTAACTTACCTAGGAATAACATACGGTATAGAATTCTGTGTCATTTTGCACATTCCTCATGGAACCTGAAAATAAAATAAAAACAAACTGTTAATATTATGTATTTTACAGATATACATCAGCGGTTCCTCTCATGGAAACCATTCATAGTTCTGAGTAGACTGACTTATGGAGCTTATCTTGCACATACGATGGGTCAACTGTATGATCAAGGCAGCCTCAGGCAACCTCGATACCTGTCAGGATACACAGGGGTAAGCTGTTGCATGAGACTAGAGAATTTTCTACCCCATCTGTATTAGGTTTGATAATAATAAGGACACTTTTGCTTATTTCCATTGATCATTAAAACTTGGTACAATATACTATTTTAGGGGAATGAAGATTTATAATAAAGATTTGAGAGTACAAAAAAAGAATATTAAGAATAATCTGTAATATTTCATGAGATGATAGCTGTAAAGAATATTTCAAAAAATTAAACATGATGACATTACCATGTCATAGCTTGTAAGAAATCTGTTATCTTCTTTTGTTTTTTTGGATGCACAGTCTTTCTTTTGTGTATCACTATGCAATTTCTTGAGTATTGGTTTATCTTGCAACGAATAATCACTTTGCTGTTCTAAGTACAATATAGCAATCAATGCCTCCTCATGACCTAAACTGTCAGCATCACCCCAACCCTTCTAACAGCAGGTAGCTGTCCATGTCCTTGAGTGGTGAATATGTTGGTAAAGAAAAGACCAAACCCCCAGAACGCAATAAAACTATGAACTCCAAGCTACCATTGTAACTGAGCTTTTTAACATTACTAAAAAAAGTATGCCATGGTTAATTTGCAAACAGGATAATGTGCCCAAGGATAATCAAGACTCAGTAGTATTTTGTATGCAAAGATATTTATTGGTGGATTCAAGACAAATTCAGTGATTAATTCTTACATTATACATTTACATTAAACTTACATATAATTACCGGTATACAGAGTGCTTTTCTTCTAATGAAAATTTAAGGGGTACTCTCCTTCTGACTTGATGGAACATTGCCAAACTCACTAATATATTTAAAATGAAAGTGGAATCATAACCTAAACATGTTTCGAACCTGCCTCTAGACCCATCCTCAGCTATACTCCATTTATAGCTGAGGATGAGTCTAGAAGCAAGCTCGAAACATGTTCAAGTTAGTTTCTGTAATTAGTGAAGTATGTATGTAAAACCTCCATCTCGAGTATTAATACCCATATTTAGTAACTTCACTTTATAAACTTTCTATATACCGGTATTTTAAGATTGCATAATCACTTTCGCTATTTTGTATGGCACAAATTTCTTCATACTTAAAATTGTGGGAATTATTGATTTTCTCCTATATGAAACTGGAAAAATCCCTGCCTATCCCAACAATCAACAATGTTCTAGTTTTCATCATTACCATCTACATCACCAATGCACCTCTGCCGCCACCACCATCATTCCTTCATCATTGTATCATCATCATCATCGCCATCATCACCATCATCATCATCACCACCATCATCATCATCACCACCACCATCATCACCACCAACAACATCGCCACCATCACCATCGTCATCGTCATCATCATCATCATCATCATCATCATTATTATTATTATTATTATTATTATTATTTTCAAATAACTCACACTTCTGCTGTTATTGATTAATTAAATCGTTAATACTGTTTATTCTCATTCCAGATATGGTATACTCTTGGAGACTTCACGTTTGCTTTCAGCATTTCTCTTGTCCTTCTGCTACTCATTGAAGCACCTTTCAGATCTTTAGAAAAAATTGTGTTTGGTAAAACATAACATGACAGTATTACATTGTGATGGATGTGAGTTCTCTTCATTAAAGGAACATTCTTGGTGAAGAAATAGAAACCAGAAGTTTTCTAAGACATGAACTGAATATTAACAGACTTCTTTTTTTTTGGGGGGGGGGGGGGTTAAATTGTTGTTAGATATTTCTTTGGGAGTTTAAAGTGTAAAGTTGCAATTGAGGACCGTTTTTTCAAAACTCGCTTTATGCAAAAAACAAAGCGAGTTTTAAAAAGACCACTACATATGCTTGAAGCGAGTTTTGCAAAAACAAGCTGTATTCTCTGTGCTATAATTTCGTTATAAAGCAAATTTTGCTAAAGCCGGCTGCATAGGCTTTTAGAGGATGCTAAACAGTATGTATTACACAATAAAACGATAAAAAAAAAATGCATAAAGCGAGTATTGAAAAAACGGTCTTCAATTAAGAGATGACCAAAGTGTTGAGAGTGATTTTCTAAACTATTTGAGTTATTAACCTGAAATTTGACATACCTAAAACCTGAACAGAAATTACAGTTTGAAATTTCAGTTTAATATCTCAATTTGTTTGTAAGAAGAAAATAATTTATTACAAATATTATAAATGAAGCAGTTTGCTTCTGTGAAAGTTGCCAATAGGACATAGCTTATCTACTCAATGTACCACAACAATTAATTCAATTGATTTTTTATTGAAAATCAAAATCAATCTTCTTCGACAGATATTAAAATATGAATATTTTATGTAACTTTCATTGATGCTTCTTCCAAACAGGGACACACATTTTATATGTTAGGAAAGTTGAAAACAAAGTGCTTTTAAGTTATGAAAAATAATACCAAGATGGATTTATTACACAGAACTTCATTTAAATAAAATCTGACCAGGATTGCAGTTATGACGTTCATAACCATTCATTCTCAATTATGCTTCATCTGATGTGGAAAAGTGATGACCCTCGAAACTGCAGTCCATGACAATTTAAATTTAAGTGAAATTCTGTAGGTCAAATTCCATCTCAGTATTATTTTTTAATATCAGTGTCTTCAAATATTACATACTTCCAAAAAAGTGTTAATATTATTTTAAAATTATCTTTATACAAAGAAATTACATACTGCTGTTACCTAATTTGTTATGTTCGCCTGGTGTACTCAGAATGGCCTTTGTATTCAGTATGTTCATATACAGCCAGTCGCAAAAAGGATGGACCAAAAAAAAGTTTTAAGTTCAAGACACAGAATACTGTTTATGCTCATCTCGTCATCACCTCGCATAAAACTATACCACTGAAATTGACTCAATTTTGTTTAAGAGCTTGATATTAAGTTATTAAGTTATTAAATCAACAGAGTCAATTCTGGATACATTAGGTTTCTGAAGAATCAAATAAGAATACTGTTAAGTAACATAAAATCCATTAGAGAACATACTGAATTACATAGCCATGTATTACGGTTATTAACTTACTATATTAACAAACAAAATGGCTTTGCTGTTCTGCAGAATGAGTGAGCAATACTGGCTCTAAATTCCAGTCTCAAACAATCCTTAATTAATTCAATTATAAGTTTTGGTCATACATCCAGCAAAGGAACAAGATACAAATACCTGAAGTTATATTTTAGAGGTGAGAGAGTGAAACATTGCTAGCTTTTGTTTTTTGCTCTAAAAAGGCTGCCAGGTATTAAAAGAGAAAATAAAGAACACAATTACACTAATCTTAAAGTTGCAATCGCCAACATGAAAACAAAATAAAATCTTACCATATTCAAATATATTCAAAATAATATTTGAGCTTTGAGATCACATAATATGTGTTGATAAAGAGTGAAGTTGAAATCCAAATTTTAAATTTTAAATTTTAAAAATTGGTGCAGCATATATTGAACCTATTTACTATGCCATTCTTATGATCCACCCCAGGAGTATGATGCAATACATTGCTGTGACCATCAGGTGCTATAAAAAACTCATTACAGTATTTGCAACCTGCTTTAAATTTATTTGTAGTGTTCTTAAGCCACAGATAAAAATCTTCCTCACAAAACACACAATCTTTCAGAATTAACTTTACCAGAAGCTGCTTTCTAACCTGTTCAACACAACATTGAATGTAACACCACAATCAAACACAACAATCTATGAAAGAAAATGAGAAGAATGTAGTTCAAGTGAATAAAAGCAATCAAAAGATGTGGAACCAGAAGTACCGGTACTACCAATTTCCATGATTTGGTGGCTACGTTGAAATATTGATACAGTCAAAGGAAAAGTTAATTTTGAAATATAGGTCAATTAATTGAATATTAAGGAACAAGGAATATTTTACTAAAATAAATCAAGGATACATGGCAACCCTGATGGTAACGGGTTGATCAACATAACTAATTCCTGAAATTCAGAGCAGTTTCTAAATGATATGTAACTTTCTATACAGAATCAGAATGTAGTGAATAGTTCGCTTTGAAAATCTCATATAAGTGTAATAATATATTTAATATGTATTTTATACAATTTTATGAAAATATCTTTCTTTCATTCTGAGCAACACGAAGTTTAAAAGTCAGCTGTTAGGCCTGTGATCATCATTTGAAGACTTATTTTTTGTATTGGGATAATTAATTACACTAAATGGGCTTAGTATGAGATAAGGGTTGTGAGAAAATTCCAAAAACTCTACTACAAGAATCTTGGAAGCATTCTTAAGCCTGTAGCCTATGGTGATGAATATTAAGTAAGAATGGGGCATTACATTTGGTTGTTTAAAAATAGTGATATAAGTGTAAATACGGAGTGAAAGTATAAATAATTGTGCATGAATGTATTAGTGCTAATGTTTACTTTTAGTTTACAATAAAGCTTGTTAAGAAAATGATGTTATATTTAATTCTACTGAATATACCAGTCTATCACATTGGTAAACCACCTCCTCTTAAAACTTGATTTCTTTTACCAATGAAAGCAGTTTAATGTCTTCACGAATGGTTGTGTTATGAATTATGATCAAATTGACTGACTCTTGACAGAACATGAGGCAAACGTTCATGTAAAAAAATAAAAGAAAGCTGAAGGCCAAATTCCATTGCCATCCTCTTCTTGAAATTCCAGGAGTCAAGTAGCAAGACGGGTAGATTCGTGAGGTCACTGGATACTCACATTTGACTAAGAATTGAAACTTCACTATCATTTCCACTGCTTCGCAACTCCTTAAGGGTTAAAATGTTTGCGTTTAAATTTAGTAGTGATGGCAAAAGCCTTCTGAACATACAGATGCAAATATAAGACATTCTGAGTAATTTTTTGGTGAACGTTTTGGAATTTTCCCATCGGTTACAGACTAAAATCGATTTATTCCTTCATTTAAAAAAAGATGCAAAATCATTAAATGCCTTGCCCTAGTAATTACCGTATATATTTAATTATTAAAGTAAATAAGAAGAAAGGGAGTAAGTTGTGTAATTGAGGGACTTTAGTGATATCCTACAAAAATAAAATTGATTGAGGTCTTGTAGACTTAAATATATTATGTAGGTTATATGTGTAATTTCAACAATAAACAGTGAATGTTTTTATATACATTATAATATATACAGGGTGTCCACTGGTCGGGAAAATCCGAGAAAAGGCCGGGAATTTCATATGGTCGGGAAAATCCGGGAAAAGTCAATGAATTTGTTAAAATATCCGGGAAAATTCGAAAAATTGCAAAGTGTGATCAAAAAGACTTCTAGACAATAATAGGCGTATGTGAAAGTATATTTAATTTATTTTATTGTTCCTAATTTTTGTATCTGTTATAGCCTAAATAATTATTGTTTGCAATTACTTTTGTTACTAAAAGTTTTTCTTATTTAAAGTATGTATAATCCTATAATTTTTCTTACGCAGTTATTAGAAAGTGCTTCATATTATGGTCGGGAATTGCTGAAATGATCAATGAAAATCAGGGAATAAGCCGGGAATTTCTTCAGCATTACTTGGTGGACACCCTGTATATAGCAATTACCATAAATTTATATACTGATTTTTTCATTCTCATACCAATAGGACCACAAATAAGAGAAAAAATACAATGACTGAAGAGTACATCAGGCGACTACTATTATCCCAATAACAGATGCACCTGCTCAAGGGTTAGTTACCAAGGTTGAAAGGAAATACAGTCTCAGTTAAAATGCTATAAATTGCTAAAAATAAAATGCAAATTTTAATATAAGGTAATACAATTTATACAATGCATACTATGCGATACTCTCTGAGAAAGTCTCGTAAATTCACTGTTTAAATATTTATTTCTTATTTTCGGATTTTGATGCCATCATCATTGGAAACTCTCAACTGATCAACTATGAAATTCTCTTAACTCCAAGTATGTTTTACAATTATATATGGTCAGGAAAACATAAACTCGTAACTCTAAATAGGGCGCAACAGAATATTTTTTTTTTGTATTTCCTGTAAAAATCAGTTTTTGGAATTACGAGGTTTTCTCTTAACGTCCATTAATATGATTTCTTCCTCGACTTTTTTATTTTTATCCTTTAACTCACTCTCTCAGACTGCAGGAGAATTTTCAAATTCGCTCTCCAAGGCAGTTTCAGTCAGATAACTACTCTTCCCCCCTCCCAACTGTCTTAAATCTCAGACTAAACAATATCTAAAGGTCAGTTGCATTCTCACTATCCTGGATTTATTGCTGTCATTTGTTCCTAGAGTGGGCCTCTCGTAGGCAAGTTAAAGTCATTACAGTTCAAAAGTGTTTGCAAGAATACATAAATGTTATCGATCAAACCATGAGGACACAGCTATTATTTTGGTAATAGAAGGGGAGAAAAGAGAAATTTTTCGGTGCGTCATGAGCAAAAACAGTTTGAAATCCTTCTTGAGTTTTGTCCATTCTGTAGCAATAATCTTAATGATTTATGTATAGCGTAGAGCTTTATCACTGGTACTCACTACTAAATTGCGGTATTTTGTTACCTGTTGGAGCGCTTTCAACCGCATGGAGCGGCCATCTTCAGCAACTTGCTGAAGGTCTTGCTGAAGATGGCCGCTCCATGCGGTTGAAAGCGCTCCAACAGGTAACAAAATACCGCAATTTAGTAGTGAGTACCAGTGATAAAGCTCTACGCTATACATAAATCATTGAAATCCTTCTCTCAATCTGAACAAATGGCAGAACTGAACAAATGGCAGTGCAACCAGAAGTAGCAGCTATGTCTGACATTTTTGCCAAACCTGTTGGAAATTATCAGACAGCTTGCACTACACAGAAATCAATTGTTTATTATGACCACAATTACAATTTTCAAAAGTGTATGTCTTTTCTTCACGGTTTAAACATACGAGTCCCACAGCCTCATGGTATTATGTGTTACAGATTTGTTAACTAGCGAGTCAAAGGTTAAAAATTTTAAATGTAGTGTCCTACAAGTAATGGTATGGTGGGTTGTCTGATGTCAGAAGTAATGAACTCTTTCCATGTGATATACTCCTTACAATTAAATAGACACACTGCCATAAAAGCTGTAATTTCCTTAATAGTGTCTACAGATCAATAATAAAGTATCAGCTTGATCCTGTCCATGATTGAAAATGTGTCAGTAATTATCATAAGTGAATATTATCAGACGGCTTGCATTACACAGAAATTTACGGTTTATTATATGACCATAACTACAATTTTAAAAAGCTTATATCTTTATTTCATGGTTTTAACATATGAGTCCCACAGCCATCACCTCATGGTATAATGTGTTACAGATTTGTTACCTCGCGAGTCAAAGGTTAAAAATTTTTGTAGTGACCTACAAGTAATGGTAAGGTGAGTTGTCAGATGTCACTGTATTGAACTCTTTCCATGTGGTATACTCCTTACTATTAAATAGAGACACTATCATAAAAGCTGTAATTTCCTTCATAGTGTGTTCAGATCAATAATAAAGTATCAGCTTGGTCCTGTCCATTATTGAAAATGTGTCAGTAATTATCATAAGAAGTCTGACCAAATGATGATCGGCTGAATAAAAATATCAGGAATACAGTTTTAAATTATATTTGCAATCTATCCATATACCAGGTAAGAGTAAAATAGTACCATTGTGGTTTTCAAATCTTGGAAGTCTTACAGAGATACTCCATGCAACAAACAAGAAGGATAATACACCAACTATTATTCTTGTTCTTACAGCAACATATTCTAGGCAACTACTATTTAGTACCATCTTAAGGAATAATTTTCCAAAGCAAGGTTTTATCTGGAACTCTGAAGTAAGGAAACATAAGGGTGACTACACGATACAGTCCGTTACATGAAGGTAACTAAACAACAAGATAATTACACTGGACAACATCCAAAATGTAATGGAAATCAATTTTTTTTTTTTGCTAATTTAATGCTACTCATTATAAATATAACAATAAAAACGTTCAATGAAGTCTGGTTTTCAGTAAACAATCACTGTTTGGATTATTCGTTTTAAAAATAATGTTTATTTTGACTATTTCTCAGTGAAGGTGAGAAATGTGCCTTTGGAACAATTTTTAAAGCAATTAATACATTATTCTGAAATGATTTGCTAGACTAATAGAAGCCATAAATATGAAGTATACACCAGAAGAATGTACTTTGTATTTTTAGATTCGTTCATACTGAATCTTAAAGCTCTAGGCCTATTACTGCACTCTTCCAGTTAGCTATGCAGTGCACATGGAAAAGACATGAAACATGAAATAGATATTCACTTTTTGCAAAAATTATGACAGATTTAAGAGGAATATATGTGGTGGTTTGAAGATTGCTCTGATTCTATTTGGTCTCCATCAGAAGTATACACAATGTTACAGGTGTTACAGTTTCCTGCATGATAGCCGTGCTAGGGCTTTGCACTGCAAGAGGAAAGACTGACCTCTTCAACAAAATTTTGACTCAGGAATCAAAACATAACACAGCAACCATTGCTGAATCTAAAAAAATGTGCTTCCTCCTCTACACATCAAACTAGGACTGATCAAAACTTCATTAAAGCATTGGATCGCGATGGACCAGCAATTAGATACTTACTCTCAAAATATCCAAAAGTAACTACGGCTAAAATTATTGTATGGTATTCAGCAGTGGCGGCTCGTGTATAGGCACTGTGGAACTGTAGCACCCTCTATTTCCACTTGATATTATCGATAACATTAAATATATAAAGTCCTTTTTTCTTTAATTCTTTATACTTGAACAATATATTATAATCCTTAAGCTTAATGCCAATCTATTAAAAAGAGAACTTTGTATGGAACTGTGAGCTTCACAGTTCCAGCGGCGTGATGTTTGACTGTTGTGTGCATGCCCACATAGGAAGGCGCATGCCACAGCTGTGAGGGAGAGAGAGCACTGTCGCTTCCACAGTGCCAACCACGGTCTATTCATGGAAGGTAGTGTTATTTTTTTTCTTTCTTTCTTTCTTTGCGTGTGTTGTGCTTAAAAACCATGCTCTGTATTCTTGAATGTGATAAAGTGTTGAATTAGATTATTATCTTGTTTCCACCTATTCTATTTGATTCATTTTTTTCGGTTCTTTTATTTAACAGAAAACTTTAACCATGGCAGATCAAGGAGAAAATTACACCAGTCTGCATGGATTTTGTTGTTTTGAAATAAATGAGTGTTTCTGAATCACAGGTTTACACTGATTGCAAAAATGAAATCCATTTTCGTGTACCACATCAGATTTTTTCACAATTCAGAATTTTGTGTTTTCAATATTTTTCGTAATATAGGAATATTCCTTTGCGTTTGTCATTAAAAATTATTAGAAAGGCACGGCAGATTATAATTTTAACTTTATTACTTAAAATGTTTATATTATGTACTTATTAAAATCTACTAACTATATCCGTCCTTGGGGGACATCCCTCATTGCCAAGACATCCCTGCCGTGTTAAAGTTGTATAACACAAACTATAATTCCAAAGAATGGAGGTTGTTCAAAGATTCTTCTCAGAGAAGTCTTCAAGATATTTTACTTCATAATGGAAATATTAATCCTTCCTTTCCTGTGGCCCAATCTTTTGTTTTAAAAGAGACATACGAAAATGTAAAGCTTTTGTTACGAAAACCAATTATGGTCTATCACTGGAGAATTCAAGATTATTGAATCAGCACTGGTTTCACAAAATGTCCTTGTTTCTTATGTGAATGGGATAGAAGAGATAGGTCAGAACACTAGGAAAGGGAACAGTGGCCACATAAGACTAATTTAACACCGGGTAAAAAAAAAAATGTATAAAATGAGCCTGTTATTGATTCCTCGAAAGTACTGTTGCCACCTTTCCATGTGAAATTAGGTTTAATAAAGAAATTTGTGAAAACTCTAGATAAAGACAGGGAGTGATTTAAATACCTTTCTGTTAGATTTCCTTGATTATTCTATGATAAATCTAAAGCTGGTATATTCGTTGGCCCACAAATTTGAAAATTGACTACGGACAGTCAGCTCGAGAATACTATGAATCGAGATGTAAAGGATGTCTGGAATGCTTTCAAAAACGTTGATCAATTTCCTTGGAAATAAAAAAGAAAAAAATTATGTTAACATAGTTAAATTGATGCCATAAAGTTTCAACCAGATTGGCTGCAACATGAGTGTCAAAGTATATTTCCTTCATTCCCATCAAAATTATTTTTCTGATAATTTAGAAGATTTTAGTGAGAAACAAGGTGAAACATTTCACCAGGATATAAAAAATGTGGAAATGTGATATCAAGGGAAATGGAGTGTTAACATGATGGCTGACTATTGCTGGATGTTAAAATCAACATTAGAGGAGGTCAAAGAGGAGACATTTGAAGTGTAATATTGAGGTTAGGTTATGAATGTGTTTATAATTATCAATTAATATTAATTAATTAATGGAAAATAGCAAATTGTTGCCTAGTTTTTCTCACAAAATTCTTATTGAAAATAATAATATGACGTTTCACAAAGCTATAATTTCATTTCTAGTTATTCATGAATTGTTTCAAAACCTGACGTGATGGGGAAAATGGAGGTTATTTTCGAAATCAGCACAACAAATCCATTTAGAATCACCTGTCAGATTCAAGACAACAGAAAATGTTTCAAAATGCTGAATGGTGTTATTGATATTTTCGTGGAAATTAAATCAAGTAGAATGGATTTCATTTTTAAATAAATAGATCAAGCTTTAACTGTAATAATTTATATTAAAGTAAGTAAAAAATTTTGATTTTGTCTTTTTAGGGTTTTATCAAGTTTCTGAATAAATTTTCTTTTTATGTATGTGTTTCCTTTTACACAATTTTAAAACAAAGGCTACAAATTTTCTGGAGCAGCACCCTCACTAATTTTAGCTACTAGCCACCACTGGGACTCAGTAGGTATTTTAATTAAGGAATGCGGTTTCAAAGGACTATGTGAACATTCTGATGGATTTCTAAAGAAAATTCTGGCTGGGAATATTTGAATATGTAAGCTGTTGCCTGAAATTTCTTAGAGAATTGTCAGCCCCAAAACTATAAGAAAATGGTGGATAACAGACATGCCAGTGACTTATTATGCAATGGATTGCAATATTTCACCAAATATACATCTTCTACACTCACAACTTGACTTTATTTCTGAAAAGTGTGGTCCGTACCAGACAAACTAATAAAATATGTCTATAATTAGGTTTAAGTCGAATATTAACTTTTTTCAGAAGGCTGTATCTTTCTAACCAGTGTCAAAAATTTATGAAAAAATTATGTAACTAATAATACGCTCTATTACATGTTAGTGTTAGAATGCATACAAGGCATGAAAATAAGAAAAGAAAAGTAATAGTTCTATTCTGAAGACTGTATTAAAATATCCTTTAATATTTTATTAGTACCGGTATATCATCTCTTTGACAGCATATTTCCAAAAGATTTTAAATACTCTGTGTATCTCTATTAATTGACTGACTTCAATTCAGCAAGCCATAAAACATTCTTCTTTCTCTACTGTGGTAAACATTGTTCAGCTGTAGGCTGTACACCACTCACACAACTTGCATTCCCTGTTCTCAGAATAAGACTGACTACACACGCTGCGTAGAACAGGCTTTTTTTCGTTTCTCCTCGTGCAACAACAATGTGCATGCTCATGTGCTTTACGGGTTTGCTACAAAACAAAACTTTTGAGTTTGTCTTTCTAACTTTGAAAATACTGAGGTAGTAACTGTAATAGTTTCAGATATATAATTATTTCTTTCTCGTCAGGTCTTTCCTGGACACGGTGCATTTAAAGCATATGTTTTGAGTATGTGAATGTTTTCAAAACTGAATGTATTTACTTAATTTTTTTATATCCTTAAATTTTCTCTGCCACATATCTTTTCTTACTACTTTCATTAGGTATGATAAATCATTTTCGTTTAATAAAACTTGCTGCATTGAGCTGATTTAAAAAAAAAATAATGGTATTTGTATTTAGTCGTGCTGTCGTTTTTTAAAACAATTTATAATGTAGACCTAATTCAACTAACTAGATAATTGAATGCATTAAAATTATATTTAATTATTAGAGCATGTTTTATTGCTTCTGGAGAATATTTTACAAATTTTAGAGCATGTTTGCATTCAATTTTTTTTTCTGATAGAGCAGTGATCCCCAAAGTGGGGTCCGCGTACCCCCTGGGGTCCGTGATGGTGTTTCAGGTGGTCCTCAGGTGGTGAAAAAAGAAATAGGATATCTCGTAATTTTCTCAAATTAAATATCTTCTAAAGCAGCTTCACTGTTCACATTAAGGAGTAAACTCAGTTTGTTACCATTGATATTGTTATTTTGTCTATTGAATTTAATACATTTGAATCAAAGTATTTATTTAGTTTTTTTTTTCAAAACCAATCTGCGAAATTTTAATTTTTTTCAAGGGGTCCGCATAATGAAAAGTTTGGGAACCACTGTGATAGAGCATTAACTTCCAAGCCCTGTTTATAAAATAATTATTTGCATATAATAAAATAATAATAATAATAACAATAACAATAAACATATATAATGTTCTGGATGTGATTGCAGAATGTCCTACAAAATGAATGGTCTCCTTGTGGTTTTGCTGCTATCATCCATGGCACCATGTAGGCCTTTACATCACCAAATAGGTCTTAACTATGAACAGCAGCATATTCTTCAGTGCTTAGAAGCAATCATCAGTGAGCATTACAATCCATTATTACCTATATATATTTTACTTAATCCAAAAGAAGAATACTCTTACATGAATGACGCTTTCAGTGCTTTGCTAGTTGATCATCTTCTATGTTTAGTAGTGGTGATTCATAGCGATACATTCGAGGATATACCTGGCCAGCTTCCAATCATTAGATCATGGACAGTTGCTCCAAAAGTAACACCTCAACAATATATTTTTATTGGTGCTGCTAAGTCTACAGAATTATTGGCTGATGTTCGTGAGAAAATGTTATTTGTAACTAAGGTCTTAATGAAGCATCTACCTTTCAATTTTGGTGCCCCCTCTATCTACGTTGGTATTGATGCAAATATGATGATCCCAAGAAATGATTTTTTTCCCTTTGCACTGACATGCACCAACAATAAGTTGATTAATTTTGTATTTGTAATTCCCTGGACATTTGGTATAATATATTTACTTAGGTGGTATCCTAATGAAAAAAATGCCGACTTCTGCCATGCGAAACATTATCTAACTCTTTATGATTCATGGGTCATGGAAGATAAAGGAAGATTCGTCTCTAACAAGAGTCATCTGTTGTTTCAAAATATTATGCTCACAAATCTTTCAAATTGTGATATTCTAGTCCTAAAAACTGTGATTAACTTTTTCATTAACGATTTTGAAACAGTACTGTTTGCTGATATAGCTGGAATGCTAGGATTAATATTAATAGATAATGATAATGAAGACCCTGAGTTTGCCTATGGTTCTATTGAAATGGACTATTTGCTATCAAAAACTAGTACACTAGCAGCCTTTAGACCACATGTAGCAGTTGTTTGGAAATGGTTTGTGCCATGTCCCAGCTCTTTAGTCAGACAAGGTAATATTGTCAAGGTGTTCACATGGCCAGTTTGGATTCTCATGGGCATAGCTATGATAGCATCAGGTGTCTTTCTGCATAGGATTTATCTGAATGCTAACAAACATCTGGAGAGCACTCAGTACCAAACACTCACAAAATCTTTCTGTAATCTATGGGCTGTAATTATGGGAGTCTCAGTTCCTGAGATGCCTCGAACATTTCGTCTTAGGTGGTTCTTTTTCTTGTGGGTCGCATACAGTTTCTTCATAAGCATTGTATTTCAAGGATTCTTTACAACCTTTTTAGTAGATCCAGGGACTCAGAATGAAATTTCTTCAATCGATGAATTGTTACAATCAGATCTAAAATTAGTAACCTATTCTCATGGGTATAATATTTTATGCAATAAAAGAATTGCCAATGAAATTTCTAATAAGGAACTTTGTGGAAAAATTGAGGCATTAAATGAAAAGCTGCCTATAGATAGCTCTCTCACATTTTTCACTGGAGAAAGAATTTCAGTTTTCTCTAGTGATTTTGAAATGAAGACCACTGCATCGCTCATAAGTTACAAGAAACCTTACTGCGCTATTAAAGATGGACATGTGGAAAAAATATATATACCAGTAATCGATATAAGGATCCCTGCCGTAAGATACCACTTTGAAAAATTTATTTCTCGTTATGAAGAAAGCGGTATAATGATAAAGATGAAATTCGACAACATCCAGAAATTCAGAGGAATGTATTCAGATCCTTGGAATTCTAAATTGTCTGCTTTTCCTAATTCATTTAAAGAGAGGATATATCAGTTCTGGAATTCAACAGAACATCCTGCTGACAACATTTCATTTGAAAATTCAAATTTTTTCATTTTTTCAGTAAACCATCTTCGAGTAGCTTTCTATCTCCTATTTGTAGGATACATCTCTGCTTTGTGTTCATTTATATTAGAAATAATAATAGTAAATATTTGGAAGAATTAATTCTGAGTTCAAATACTAACCGTCATATTTGCATTCAAGGTACTGTACATGTGTGTACATTTGGGTTACCTTGGTAAACTGATATAATTATATTCCATTATAAATGAGCCACAGTTTGTAAAAATACAAATTCTTCTTTTATAAAACCAATTTTAAATACTTTTTCTATTTTATGTAATTATATTTTGAGTGTATCCTGTGATATACAGGTTGACAAAAAAATTCGGCCATTGAAAATTCAATTCCTTCATATTTCCAGCATGGGTTTTGGAGTGTTCTTTCACATTAACCATGCTGGCACATCACCGTTTTCTGGAGATGCCGTTTATGTTTAGATGGTGCTGTTCTTCAAAATCAGCTATTGTGTGTTGTTTGTCCCTGCTAACAGGCAATCCTTCTCATTTTATAATTTATTTGCTACTGTAAAGCCACGTTATGGATTCAGCAAAGCAAAGAGGTGGCAAAAACTAAGCATGGTGTCGATCGCAGGTAAAGTTGAAATGCTAAAAATAACTTAATAAAGGCATGTCTGTGCGAAGCATTTGACAAGTATAAGAAGTTATCTTTTCAACAGTGTAAGATAAAAATAATTTTTTTTAAATATGGCACTCCTCAGGTACAGATGTTGCTGGACCTTTTAATGCCAACTTGCATTGTATTGATGAGAAATAGATTATCCAGGCAGCCTATCCTAATATTGATGAGAGAGGATGATAATTTCATTTGTAATTCAAACAATGATAAGTTGAAAGGATTATAATTTGTGGAAGAGTATAATGCGAATAGATCAAACAACAAATACTGCACACATAAGTATAAATTAAATAGGCTATGTTGTGAGCGTATGTTCACATATTGTATTGAAGAGAAACAGATTACCCAGGTAATTCAAATATAAATCAGAGAGGATGCTAATTTCTGTTTATCAAACATTGATATATTGAGACAATTACAACTTGTTTTATTTGAGGGCATTATTGATGTAAGCTGATTAATTACTTACAACTCTTTCACACAAGTATAATGATGTTTGAAATTTTAAAAGGTAAAGTGTCACTCAGGTAATCCAATGTGGACTTTACTGTGAAAACATAATCCATCAACAACAACTTCAATAAATAATAGGTATATATATATATATATATTCACGCTGCACAGATTATGTTTCCAAAGGATATTACATGAGAATGGTTAGGAGAAAAAATTCCCTGAAAGTAGGACTTAAATTCAGGAATCGGTCATAAAATCGCTACATTAATGTGCCTTACATTACTGCATGTAGGCTATTCGCTAGTCCAGAAGAAAATTACCATAAGTTAAAATTCTAATTTTTTCAGTAGAAACCATTAAATTTTCTTCCATTCGCAGAACGCTGTAATTGCTAATTTTAAGTTGCAAACTTTTGTGCAATATCCTCAATTTAGTTTTTTGGTTCTTTTAGCAGAGCATTAGACTAAATCATCCTATTGTTTATTCTTTTTAAAAAGGGAGAAAGTTGTCTTACCCTATTTGTGTTCTATTTTAAAATTTATGTCTTTACTTGCAAGAAGCAAAATTTTGGAATATGTCATTTTTCAAGATATTAATGATATCACATACCTATTAGACTATTCCACATTGAGAAAAAAGCATTGGGTTGTATGGGAGAGTTGCAGTAGATCTTTACACGTATTTTTCCTTGTTTTCTAAACTTCAAATAATACATTTTAATTCACTAAACACATCTTCAGTAAGAACAATTTCATTTTCATATGCTAAATGTTTCTATACTATTAAAATTAAGAGGAAATACATTTATTTTAATAACGTAAGAAAACTATTTCGCCGAGCGGCATTGAGCTGCATTGCCAATTTTAACGAAGGGTAATCCGCTTTAGAATGCAGGCCAGAGGCGTCGAGAGGAGGGATGGTACAGTTAAGGGTAAAATTTTACACTTAAGCAAACGCAGCTACAGTAGCACTTATCAGTGGCAGCTGTGTTGTACGGTGAAGATGTTTGTGAAACGCAAATAGGGCAAAGTATTAAATAGTGAGTCATGAAAAATTGTGTTCCAAGTTTACGAATATATTAAATGTAGGGATCCTAGACATAGTGTTAATTACTACACAAAAGATTGTGTTAATTACTACAAAAAAAAAAAAAGATTGTGCCGAGCCCGTCGCCGTGGGTGAGTCGGAAGCGCGCCTTCCTTCCACTCCGGCGGCCCGGGTTCGATTCCCGGCCGGGTCGAGGATTTTTCAGTAGTGAAAAATCTTTTGAATTTTACACACTATGTTTCATCAGGATAAGAAAAAAGAAAACAAGTCTATGTGAAATATACTGACTTTCAAAAAGCGTTCGATAAAGTAGATCATGACATTTTAATTAACAAACTAACGGACTATAATTTTGCCTCACCCTTGCTAACACTTATTGTTTCATATATAAGCAACAGATCACAGGTTGAGTCATATAAATGTCATTTATCAAAAATAATAACTGTCAATTCTGGTGTTCCTCAGGGATCAAATGTAGGTAGTTTATTTTTTCTCCTATTTATTAATGACATCTTTGATCAGGTCTGTTTTTCAAATATTACTGCATTTGCTGATGATATAAAATTATTTAAAATAATTTTGAGTCCTAATGATTGTATGGAACTGCAGAATGATTTAAATAAATTAAGTGAATGGAGTGGACATAATAAATTACCATTAAACATTAAAAAATGCAAAATTATGACTTTCTCTAGATCTAAAAATAATATTGCATGGCAATATTGTATTAATGGTATTCAGTTGAACAAAATTACCACTATGAATGATTTAGGTGTATTATTTAACAATAATTTAACTTTCTCGAATCATATTAATAATATTACTGTATTTGTAAAACTCTTAAAAATCTCCATTCAAAATAAATTTCTAAAATATACGTATTTCAAACAGTTTAACTACTACCCTAAATTTGAATCATCTTCAACTATGTTACAGTATTTCAATATCCCTGAATTATCACACAGACGAAATATTCATACATTGTTGTTTTTACACAAATTAATTAATAATGAAATAGATGATATTAATTGTCTCAAAGAAATATATTTGTATGTTTCACGTTATAGATCTCATAAATTGCATAATCTTTTTTCATCCCAAAAGTAAACACTGACTCTCATAATAATTCTCCTCTTTATAATGGACTCCGACTATACAATCACTTGCACAAAATGGACAATAAGATATTTTTAATACTAACAATAAGCTGTTTAAAAAAATATGTGAAAAAGTTTTTGAAATGTTAAAATAATAATTATTAAATTTTGCTCCATGTCATTTTCTTTACTTGAATCTTTCTGATATGTATATTTTCCTCCAAAACTATTACATTATTATTTATATTAATATTTATTTTTTCATATTATGTACCCTTGTGTAATTGTCATATTGTTTGTGTTTCTGGTTTTCTTTTCGTGTTCTTTTCTTATTGTTATAGCATTAGCCTAATTATTTTAAATATCAATTTAAATATTTAATTTTAGAATCTGGTGTATTAATGTAAGCGAGAATATTGTAATGGGGCATTAGCCTCTAATATTCATAGTACAATAAATAAATAAATAAATAAATAATGACGGTCAAATGATATCCTGGAACCACAAGGGCTTAAAAGTTACCCGACATTCGCCTCACAGGTGAGGAAAAATCCCACCTAGGCAACTTGTCACACCCGTGAATCGAACCCAGGTCCGCTGTTCGAGACAAGATAATGCATCCCATGCGCCGTATCATTAATATTAATATTATTTGTATTATTATAGTAGTATTTATGCTAATATTTGAACTGACGTATATAAGGCATCCACAATAGAATGAATGCATTCCTGCTAATGAGCAAGGAGTTCCCTCTGTGTCGTACCCGACTTCCAGCGGTGACGAGTATTCAGAATATTACTGTCTGCTGTTAAGTTCATTTAAATTTAATAATCAGTCCTTAATTTTATTAAGTTTGAGTACAGCATAATTCAGTGGTGGAAATATCAATTGCCATGACTAGTTGTGAAGCGAAATTAAACGCAAACGAAACACTGTAGGCCTACTATTTTACTTTTATTGATGCGCGAATATCTCATCGTTTCATTATACTATTAATAGAATAATTTTATTATTATAGTTAGTTATTACCTCACAGAACAGAGTGTCAGTTGGGAGGCCTAACGTTAACTGATGTAGGCTATTTGTGTCTGCAAATTATGAGCACGCTGTACTTTGTTAGAAAGAGAGGTGCTAACGGTACTACTGTCATCTCTGTCTTTCGGGTCGGTGATTCACGGCAACGTTGTAGCCCATAAGAGCAATGCTTTTTTCTAAACGTGGAATTGTCTATAGATATGATGATTTTCTAGACATCATCCTTGTGGTGTGCATAAACTACAACTGAGATGTGGTACTATTCTTAAGAAGTTATGTCACAATTATCACAAATTGAGAAATTAGATAAATGCTCCCTAGTGGATACTATAGTAAGTAGACTTGTGACGTTCATTCGGTTGAAAGTTGTATTATTTTATAGCCGATATTCCAGATTTTTACTTATGTTTTTTCTTCTGGATCAGCGATATGATGTAAATACTTTCAGTGATTTCTACTACTAAGGGTAAGGACTGGATAAAGATAAGAATAAGCCATGGCTAGCTCCACTGGCACAGAATCAGCATGGAAAACTGAAGATCCCAGGTTTGAATCCGGAGTTAGAGGAATTTTTATATTAATTATTCTCATTAATTTATAAAAACAGTCCTTTTCAGGAAATTTAAACTTATATTTGTGTTTGTATTTATGTGCATTGTTCATAGAAGATGATATTATACATAAAGAAAGTGTATGTACTAACAATAAACCGAACATAAATACTCAGTTGTTCATGACAATTCTATGTAAGCAAAAATTACAGTATACACTATACAATTTAATCTCGATATAACAGACCTATGTTCAGAGGTTTTAGGGGGCATTTCAGTATTAAGTATATACTTTAACTCCCATATCCCATATTTTATAATAGATGCATGTTTCATTTTTACAGTTCAATTACTTACGATCATTTCTGAGTTAAGTACAATTTATGCATTACAAATTAATAATTTGGCTTTTACGTCTTTATTTTATTAATACAATTTTTTAAAGTATATGTTAATATATTTATTCATTTATATTTCCCTATGTTGTTTTTGCAAGAATGATCAATCACTGAAGCGCATCTATTACAAACAACTGATAATGAGAGAATACAAATGTGGTGAATGTTTGGCGGAACAAGTTTCTCCAAGCATGGGTCCAAGTGTCACGTTGTCTACTATAAACTGCATCATTTTCAATTTTAAATCGTATTCTTAATCTAAATACTGAAAACTAGGGATGTCACTTTTGTGTTGTGTGTATTAAAAATAAATTAGAGTACCGTACACACTGTTTTCTTTGATCTAAATGTTTATAACAATGGAGACAAAGAAAAGATGGCAGATTTGCATAGGATGAAAGGTAGAATCATTACAAAATTGAGGGCGGAATGAATCTGAATAATATTAAACCAACAGCAATGTCAACCAAGCATGGAATGTGCAGCATTTGATGCGGTATTTGATATCCAGTCTGTAATAAGTAATAACTAGCAGCAGACCTATTAATTGACCTAAAAAGGCTTTTGATATGGTAAATCATAATATTCTTATTGAGAGACAAGAAGAAGCAGGTATAAGAGGTCTACCTCTGCTATAGATAAAAAATTATCTTACAAATCGGCATCATTACGTATGTGTAAATAATGTAAAAGGTTCTAGCTTATCTATATCAATTGGGGTACCACAGGGTTCAGTCTTATGTCCTTTGTTATTCTTAGTCTTTATAAACAACCTAGCTAAACTTGACTTAATGGGTAAAATTAATTTTTTTGCAGATGATATATTCCTACAGTATGAAGGTATTTCTGAGAATGAGATAATGAATAATATGAACAGATATATGACATGTCTATCTAAGTGGTTTACCAGTAACAAACTAGTAATTAGTATACCTAAAACAAAATAAATTTTTTTCCACAAACCATCTTACAGAGTAATATCCACGAACAATGTCAAAATTGGGAGTCAATTAATTGAAAGAACGAGCTCAGCAACCTACTTAGGACTTACATTAGATAACACGCTGTTTTGGAATACACATATACTCGTACAATCAATCATTAAAAAAATTACACTAATTATAGGGATAATGTCTAGATTGAGATACTAAGGATTTGTTGTCTACTTGCACCTAAGGAGTATTTATTTTGCGCTAATACACCCACACTTAACCTACATGAATACTGTCTGGGGAAAATGTACTAAAGATAAACCAAACCAACTTGAAATTCTACAAAAGAGAGCAATAAAATTCATGTACATCCATACCTGAAACCCCCCGAATAATTATTTTTTTGGAAACTAACATTCTGCCTCTTAGAATGCAAATCAAGCTTTCTGTATCATTATTTATCTACAAAATGGACAAAGAAGAGCATAATTATAACACAAGAAATTCTAAAAAAATATTCATGAGGCACAGTAACTCGAGTAGATATGGGCTAAATAGTATAATTTTGTCTTTTGTTAGAGATTTTTATACACTACCGTGTCATATACGCCAATGTAAATCTCTGACTAAATTCAAAAGAGATGCCCGGTCTTACTTAATATACCAATTTGCAAATAACTCCTAGGGATCTATTTGCTATAATATTTATGTTCACTTCTTGTGTCCTTTTTCACTTATATAAAATTAGTAGGTATAAATGTCTGTAGTTGCTGTATGTGTTTTACATTGTATTTAATAATTTGGTGTTTTATATTGCCTCCTTGATCTTTTATGATCAATGTTCAAATGTGTCACTTGACTGTCCCTGTTAATGAGTGTAGCTCATTGGGACCTATGTTAAAGGACAAAGAAAAAATCCTTGAAATGCATGTACGTTCAGCAATGAAATAGTGAAATCATGTATTGCATTATTTATTGTGAAGTCTCAATGATTTTGTTTTGACCGATTGAGCTGTGAAACATTTGGTTTGGAGAATATTTGCTTATTCCATGTAAGTTATTTTTCTGAGTCAAGTAGTTTTCCTGATGCACTGATGCACTTTATTTCACTGTAATAAAACACAATATTTACGAAAGATGTGGTGTGAGATTGTTAGGACAGCAGATAAATAACATCAGTGACAATGTCAAAATATTCTTCTATTTCCTGTATACAGATTTCTTCTCTCTCTCTCTCTCTCTCTCTCTCTCTCTCACACACACACTTTCTCTCACCCTCTCCCTCTCTCTTTACTACAGAACTGAAGGATTAAGGGATGACAGAAGTGTTGATTTGGCAATATTGGAAGAAAGAAATATGATATTTGGTCTTAGTATAAAAAATCAAGCATACCCAAAGTATAACTGTGAAAAATTTTGTGTCATTTGGGCATATGTATTAGGTGCTGCTGATGCCATTTTAAATTGTATGTATATGGCCCCTTAAGGGGGAAGGCGGGTTGGGACGACCCTAAGCACTTCAGCCTTGCGGACCATTGTGGCAACCTCCGGAATGCAATGATGTGCACGCCCAATGGTCCCTCGACTACAGACCCCACCGCGAGCCCCCACGGAACTCCCCTACATCCAACAGATATCTCTACCATGCCACGTATGCCGCTGCCCTGGTACCTCTTATAGAGCCCCCAGGTTGGCAGCACACCAGCCAGCAACTGCAGGACCACAAGCCACGGGGAGGACGGGAGAGGCCCACAGCAGGTCCTGGGGCGAGGATGTACCGGAAACCGGGAAAGGAAACGAGATGATTATGAGGGGAAGTTTGAAGATGAAATGGAGAGTGTTGGTGGAATGAGAGGGGCAAACGGGAGGATCCCCGAGACAAACCCACAAAAAGTCACGGCTTCGTCCACCACGAATGACACGCCTGCCAGGCCCAAGGATTGAACCCGGGACCGCTGGCATGCCAGGCCCACGCGCTAAGCATGAGTCACCGTGACGGCCATTTTAAATTACTGTATATGCTTATACAATGCTGCCAACAAGTTATATGGCTATTTACATTTTTATTGTTATAATGTAATTATTGTATTTGAAACTCCTGGAAGAGAGGAAGCCCGCAAGACAGGCCCAGGGGCTTGCCCCAACATATAATTACCAACAGGAATGGGATCAGAAGCCATTACTATGTTATTATACCCTGGCGAACCCTCCAACAAAAAGGAAAAAATCAGAAAGGGGGGATTCCATGGGGTTGCCTTTGTGGGATCTGTTATTTTAGGTTAATTTGGTGTCAAATTTGTTGCGATTTTAATTTACCGGTAATTAGAATTTTCCTACAGAAAAACAAAAAATAGATGCATATAAACTGCTCTACAGGTTTCAAAGAACAATATAACACCTCACTTGGTCAATTTTCTTGTGTCTAAAAACAAAATATTACATCCACATACCTGCTAAAAAAGAAATTACAATCTCTTGTATCATGGTCGTGTATTTCAGAATTTATTTATAAAATCCAGTTGATTATTTTATGGGCAGTAGACATTGTAAAATGTATTTCTTAGTGTATTGTTAATGCATATGTATTCTTAATATACTTAATATAGTAACGTGTTTTAGATAATTCTGTGCTCATAATATTTTCAATTATAATCAAATTGTATTGTTAGTTTTATCCACAGTAATAATAAAATTGATGAAACCTGTAACTTGTTGTACAAAATCTCACATATTGTTCCATTTGGAAGGGCATGCAAAGAACAAATGAGTGGAAATTTCAAAAGTTCTAAGTGCCATGTTTTGGAAAAGTGTGTTTTGAATATTTTGGTTCCACCTGCAAACGCCAATAACCCACGTAAGTTCTATGTGCCGTCAATTGTTACAGTAGTTGCAATACCCATGAAAATGGAGTGCTGCAGACACGGCACACAATTGTGACCCTCTTTGTTCTCTTCCGTACAATATTATTCTCTAAAAGGCACTTAGAACCTTTGCTATTTCCACTCCTCACATGTTATAGTACAATGACAACCTGTATAGAAAAGTAGAGTGCCTAGGGTTTTTACTGTTTTATTTTTCACTTTTCTGTTGTCATTTTCTTTCCGACTATAACTGATTTATAGTTACTGTACTAAGAATACAACAGCTTAAATTAAGCGGACACTCTCTCAAGGATCTGTTAATAAGTTCGCATCGAAAATTTCACTGAGTAAAGACATAACCTGTATCATATTATAAGAGGCTTATATATAAAATAACTACTGTTTTTATTTATTTTTATTTTTAAAGTTTCCAAAGGGGATACATTTCTGAAGTTTTGGAAAGAAAAAACAATGGTAATATTAAGGAACAAATATGTAGTTAAAGAATTTGATAGATTATTACTTGACAGCCCAATTCAACTTTTGAGGCTAGGTATAAAACATTTTAGTAAATATATTGAAATAAATCAAAGCATGGTGCTGTTATATGCTTCGAATGAAAGAGCAGGTAGAAGTATGACTAAGCATGATAGGAATAATAATAGAATCAATATTAATACTGTATAGAACTCAGCTTAACTCCTCTGAAATGTGGTGAAAGATAGAAGGGTTGGGTTTGTCTGAAGAGTGACTAACGGAAGAAGAACAGTTAAGGGAACGACCTAATATGCATTATAAAAACATTGACTCACCTGCATTATAGAGGTGTAGCTAATTCAATTCTCTCGATATGAGATAAATGTATTTGGGGCGAATAGTACCGCTAGCCTTCCCCCATCCACCAACACATCCCCCTATCTGCCACCACATTCCAGAGGAGTTAAGCTGAGTCCTACACAATACCTGGTTTGACGAGGAACGCAAAAGTTCAAGAAGGAAGTAACAAGAACCCACAATAAATGGAAAAGATTATTGAAATAGAAAAGATAATTATATAGTCACACGAGTAAAATATTAAAAAAACTTTTTTTTATAAAAATAGAAGCAGACAGAATGAATGGGATGTTATTGATGTTATGGCAAGAATGTCACACCATTGGTGATGCGCCCAGATCTCATAATAATAAGCAAGTAAGACAACGTGATAACGGAAGAGGAAGTTTTTAAAATAGTGTCAAAATAAAATCGGGAGGAATTGACGGTATACAAATTCAATTTTGGAAGAAATTTCGTGCAAACCAACTATGGATAAAGGTAATAGGGTCATTCTTCCTACTGTGGGGAATTTCGTGTCCCAACCTTGCCAGTCTCGTAAATTAGAAATTTCTTCCCTTTTTACAATTTACTCTAATGTAAACATTATTTATCTAGTTAAAATATAAAAAAATCCCTTTAGCCAGGCCTACAGGCTGAGGTAGATTTCGAAGAGTTTTTGGTTTAATTTGTTGTCGCTGCGCAGAACTCTTCTTCTTTAGCCTTGGCATGACAAACTTGATATAATAACTGCAAACAAGAGGAAAGAGCACTTTTTCAAACATTCAAATCTCGCCTTATATGAGAACTACCGAGAAACTAGTTATTGATTTTTAGAGTACTCATCAAGAGCTTTTCAACGATACTCCACATGACGCGGTTTCAAAAATATCGAATTTCCATCCCCCTACCCCCACTCGTACCCCCAAAAACCCCCGAATCGTTGGTGTCACTGTGAACTCCATAGGGAGTACTCTAATTTATTGAACAAAGTTTCCCTCTATACTTCATAGGGGCCGAGATATAAATTTTTCAAAATTTCAACCTCTCGACCCCCTTGGGCCAATTTAGCTCATTAACGAACTAGCTCCGAACTATTGGGCCTAGAAATAGCATAATAAAATTTGGTTCAAATACCTTCAAAATTACGGCCGCTAGCGTGTTAAGCGTTTAACTGAGTGTTCCTGCATTACGCCATTCAACACCGTAACGCACGTAGAAATTATATTTTCGCCAACTATGCTATAGCGGCATTACCTACACTCATGAGTTAATTTGGCAGCGCGATTGCAACAATGTGGCAACCACAAAAATATTGCTTGTTTGATTGTAGGAAGCATAAGTGCCCCCCCCCCCAAAACAGATTTTTAAGGAAAGTACCTTTTTGCACGACGTAACTAATTAGTGGCCGTGGATCGTAACTTGACAATCCCGCACGCAATCTGGTTGCTATGAAAACAAAAGAAATCTCCGTGCGGTAAAAATTACAAAAAGCACAAGTGCCGTAAGTAAGATCATCATAATACAAGCCTTTATGGAAGACCGGATCTAAGGCCCTCCTCCCAATTTGTGGCGACTTTAACAAGACAATCGGTCCCCATAACAACCAACACATGCGAATCACTTTCTAAAATATAACATAACTTCAATAGTGTATAAACATAATATTGACAGCTAATATCTCAATTAATATAAATAAATTGATATAAATAATCATCGTGCAAAAAATAGCATGCAATACTCGTGCCGTAAGCGCATAAGGGATCTCGGAAATTGAAAAAAACTCGGCGCAAGCACCTCGTTCTTCAAACTCTTTCCTCAATCCGTATGCACTGCTTACGGCACTTGTATCGCAATATACTATAATTGTATGTCAAGACCGTAACGCAGAAAAAAGTGTGATTCTGTGATATTTATAAATATTTTTAGTCTAGCATAGAATTTTTGGCTGTATTTGAAGATAAACCATGTGATGAATCATCGTTTGTTTTCAGTCTCAACTTCGAAAACTGATGAAAAAAAAAATTTCCACCTCATTATCGGCCAACTCCAACACGAAGGAATTCGTTACGGTGTTGACCACTGTTACGGTGGTAACTTTATTGGCTTGCATACTGGTATTATGTTCAATTTAATTTTAATTTAGATGATCTATTATGTAAGCTGTCCGAAGACCCGAAGCGTTTTGATTGGCTCCCGCGGACACCCAATTAGCGGCCGAGCTGCCACAAACAGGTAAATGAATTACACTTTTCTAAGCTAATAGTGAGTTATTACGTACATATAAGGTATCAATCAAAATATATTTTTTTTCGCTCCGATGTAAATTTGCGTACCGTTGAGTTATAATAAGTGTTCTGGCAAATATAATTAAAACTAGTATAGATATATAAGCATTCATGAACCACAGATTATTGTCTCTGTTGGACATTACATGAGAATATTATAGGAGAAAAATTCCACCGACACTGGGACTTGAACCCACGACTTTTGGCTATTCGCGCCAATGCTCTACCAACTGAGCTAAGCCGGAGTTCAATTCACAACGCCAGATGGAACCTCTCCCCTATGACTAATTGCCCTAATGGTCTACCTCACAGACAGACTAGTTATGTCATATGCAGTACTGTGAGGCACACTAAGTAGTAAAACTAGTCTTTTTTACGTTGAATTCGGACAGAACGTTTCATTTTGATGTCTCGATCCAAAGCCGCATAAGCGATTCATTCACTAAACAATGAAGCACAAGAAAAATACTAGTGATTATGGTCAATTTTGGAGCTAAGATTATTGTTAAATCTAAATTGAACTTTAATGTGAGTAGCCTATATTTCACTTTAAACACTCCTTACGTGCCACTTATTAATTGACGGATTGTTTACAGCTTGAAAGTGGTTTCGCTGAGTGTGTATCCACACGGCCCTCTCAGTTACGAAATGCGGCCCCCTAAAGTTTTAGGTAAAATGTATAAATATGTACAAAAAAAAAAAAATAATGCAAGATAAAATTTGCTAAAACCTGATTTTCTAGCAGTACAGAAGACGAGTGTATCATAAAATACTATGAAAGACCTATATAGTGCAGTGCCTGTGCAATGCATTGTTCACCAGGAAGCACCATGCTCAAAATAAAAATAAAGTCCGATGAGAAATTCACATAACTTCCTCTGACCGAGTAAAGTTAGCCTCTTAGTATAATATAATTAATACGTATGGCATTGTCTTCATGTAAATTAGTTGCAAACATGAAAGGAATGTTCTTACCATATCACATCGCAACCCCGAAGGATACATAACCCAAATAAAATCTGATTGATGTACTCATATAACTTTCTTTACTTTAATTATAGCCAATACATTTTTCTCACTTCACATTCTGATAGACTATAGAACCCGAGGCCATATTGCAAAGGGCATGTAATCAGAGTGGGTGGCTTACAACCACCCTTCAGTTAATTTTTACGAAAAAATGTTTCAAATAAAACTTTTAGCTCTTGGTATAGCCACCCCATTTGTAAAATCGTAAGAGATTTTTTCCGAGAAAATCGCGACAAACAAAATTTTTCTTCAGGTAAAATCCACTTAAAAATAAGAGAAAGTCCTCACCAATCTTCATGTCATATCCCCGGAAGGTCCCTAACCGAAATACAAAATTTTGTTTTAGTACGATTTTCCATTACAAGAGGCCGTATTGCAAAGAGCACGTATTCAGAGTGGGTGACTTATAACTACCCTTCACAGAATATTTCCGAAAAAAAAAAAAGTTTCAAATAAAAGTTTTACCTCTCGGTATAAGCAACCCGTGAGCAAAATTTAAAGAAAATCGTTAGACAATTTTCGAGAAAATTGCGAAAAACGAAAATTTGTTCATGTAAAGTCCCCTTAAAAATAAGATAAATTTGTTGTCAATCTTCGTGTCACTTCCTCTGAAGGTACCTGACCTAAATACAATTTTTTTTCATACAATTTTCCGTTCTGGAGCTAGGCTGTTCACAGACACACATCCATATAGACATACACACAGACATACAATATGTTTCCGAAAATAGTAGCGTACGTGGATTCAGGGGACCTTAAAACATGTATTTGTTTGTTCCAGGTGACTAAAACAAAATCAGATTTCTGCTTTGATTAGTAATATTGGTAGTGAATTTCCAAACTTGCTATGCTATTAAGAAGTTCGCTGGCTACTTATCCTCAACTTTTAAAATGTTTTTGAGAAATTAAAGTACTTTTTAGAAATGAATAGCAAATCATCCGATAGGGGAAATATCAATTTGTTATTTCATTGTATAATAACAATAAGGCTTTTAGATCAAAGCCTAGGCTTTGGGACGGGCAACTGGTAAGCGGAAACTCTTCGTTTTCCTACCTCCCATGACTTTTGATTTCCACATTGCGTCTGACTTAAGTCATTATGCTTCAAACATGAAACAGTTAAATAATGAATATTCTATGTGAGCCTAAAAGTTGTAAGTAATTTTACGTTAAAGTCCTGTGGTTTTGGTTATCAACACATTTTCTATACAATGTATTATAACTAGACCTGGGATTTTAGGCTCTAAAAAAATTAGGTTTAGGCACCTAAAATAGGCTTTTAAAACAAGTAAATAGGCTTTTAAAAGATAAAATAGGCACTTAAAATATGCTTTAAAAATGTGTAAATACACAGGAAATAGACTTTAAAGTACTACAATATGCGCTTAAACTGTGACGTGATTTTTTTTTACTGTAAAAAACATGGTATACCTATTCTTAACAGAAATAATTGCAAAATTAGGACAGAATTAAAAATACATTTATCAAAAACAGTTTTGGATTATATGAAAAACTGACACAGTATGTATCTTCTTACTACAGCCTATACCTGCTGCTTGTTTTCAGCTAATCCTCCCCCAGTTGTTTGGGAAAATCAAGTTTCTGTGAAAAACCCACTTTCCACTGTTCTGTTCTTCAATCAGGGATGTCCATTAAATGATTGTAAAAGTTACATAAGTTTTTATTTTATTTTAAATGTACAAAATAGGCATTTTAAGCACTAAAATAGTAAAAATAGGCTGCAAAGTTTCAAATAGGCATTTTAGGGCACTAAAAAACTCTTTAAATATAAGTGATTTATCATGAAATGTCAACATATTTAAAAAATTTCATGTTATATCATAAGGAACAAAATAGGCATTTGCCTTAAAATCCCAGGCCTAATTGTAACACACATAGCATGAAATGGCAAGAATGATATGTATAAGTCTATTCTATGGTGTGTTAAAAAAATATGAACACAAGCTTAAATTCTGTAAGAAGGAAAGGATATATTTTCATTTGGCTTGCGGCCTTTGGACTTCAATTTACCATGTGATGTTGGTCCTCAGTACGTACATGCTCCTTACCCAGCTTCCAAATGTCCTAATTTTTATTCTTCTTTCTCTGCTAGAGGTTCTCATATTCACCATTAGTTGACACTAATACACTAGCAGGTAAGTGAAGCCACGCTGGGGTAAAAATAAACTGTTCGAAATTCCTGTTCTCTTGTTTATGCCTACATGTGTATTCCACGCGTTTCGTTACAAGGTTTCCTTTCTTCTCGATTTATTATAAATAACTAGCTTAAATGGCCCGGCGTCGCCCGGGTTTTGCATTTTGTAATATGAAATTAACATATGGAGGACTTTCGATGTTGAAACTCTATGTCCTTACATAATATGTGTGTAGAATTAGAAATGAGGAAGAACGACATATGGCACTCAGACTATTCCCTCAGAAAACGCTAGATATAGATTTTTATGGCTCATGGAGGATGTCGAATGTTGCATTCCATTGCTTCTACACACCATGCCGGGGAGGAGTGCAAATAAGAAGAAAAAGAAATTCCGGTTACATAAGATTGTATTGTCTCGACAGAAAATTGTATTTCTCGCTCTCATATTACCATACAATCGTTTCTGGGCTGAAGTAAAAAAAAATTCAATATCACTTTCATACATTCCTTCCCAAAAACCTGGGACATAATATACTGCGCGCGTAGGACTGAAAATGTTCCATCCCATTTTGTCTTCTTTTAGATGCTTAGGGCCTCTGATAAACATCCCTAGGCTTATTTCTCAACTAATACAAAGCATACAGCTATGAGTGACGTATCAGTGGATAGGATTTGTTAACGACTTCCGATATAGCATACTCACTGGCACACACATTTAAGTTGTCCCTGCAATACGATCGCTTATTCTACATCAAAAAGTGAAGTGAGAAAATGATATTTTCCATGTCGAGGGTAGAGAAAGTTATGTGACTGCTTTATTTTTGTGGATTTTCTTCGTCAAGAATCATTTTCAAATTATGTATTAAATACTTCGATAGTATCAGCATTTGTATTATAATATAGTATTATAATATAGTATCCAAAGCCCTATGTAAACATCGTAAACAATACTTTCGTTATGTAAACAATTGACATCAGAACTCTCTAACTTTGCCTCATTTCACATTTCCGACTTTTCCCGTGGATTTTCCAAAAATTTTCTTTCACACAAACCTTGTCGTGACAATTACAAACACAACAAAAAAGAATTAGCCAAATCGGTCGAGACGTTCTCAAGTGATGCGGCAACAACCTTTTTGTAAATTCATTTTTATTAATATGGATAATATATGGCTTGCTATTCAATTGTTATAAACACCACAATTCTTCTATAAATTAACATAAGGTGATTTTGGTTTCATTTTGAAGTTTGAAATGTTCTCTAGTGCTTGACATTGAGGAATTTGTGATTATGAATATTCTACAGTGTTCTATATTTATGTTTATAATAATATGAAGAAAATCTTCAGTTTACATAAATTTTTGTAACAATTTAAAATCTTCAGTATCCAAAGTACTAAATGTCAGGCACCAAAGAATTATTTTGTCTACTAAATAGTGAATATTTGATGTTTTTATCTTTCATCGTCTTGAAGTAATAAGGTTTCAAGGTTGTAGTAAAAATTTTCAATAAAACAATTTTTATAAACAAATTACAATAAATTACAAAACATTTTTTTTGTAAATATCTAAACATATAGCTGTAAAATATGTATAAAAAATAGAGTCCTAATGATTCATGAATAAAATTTTCATACGCGAAGGAGCATATACGTTACCGGCATTGTGTGAAATCCCGGTATTCTATAGAATGCCTAGGTAATGTATAGCATACCTGAGGGTTTTTTTTTTTTGGCAAACCATGAATTATAAGTATTTTTGTGAAAATGTTACGTACTTCTCCTAGGCATTCTATACAATTCTTAGGCATTATACAGAATGACCAGTACCATTTACGCAAAGTGTTAAAAGGGTACAAGATGAGAAGCCTTTATTAATTAATACGCATTTGAAACTCAAAGAACAAAACTACGAAATAAAGCACAGGATATTCTTACCGGAAAACAATGAAAGCAGAACTGAGATTGAAGTATTTGTTACAGTAAGTACTTACCCACCAATGATATTGCAACCTAATTTTCTCAGCAGCCAGTCTTATTCATACAAAGATGTCCTACTACATAATCACAATTGTAATTTTTTCATTACACCATATTTCAATATAGAATGTTGATTTCAGAAAATGTATTTTTTCTTTACGAAACGTATTTTATCAGAATATAATGATAACGAATCTCGCATAGCAAATTTAGCAGACTATTTAATTCTCCTATTTCAAAAAGTCTAAATACATTATAAGATAAGTTATTAGTTATTCTATACTAAATATTTGTGACATAAAGTAGAAATAGTCTCGTGCAAAGTGATTTTGTTAATAATTTCAATTCAGGGTATTTTGTTATTTGAATTTTTATAACTGATATACAAATTTACCCTCAATTCTACTCCATCGACATATTAGTTCCTCTTTGTGCTTTTAGTCTATGACTCAAATAAATCTAACACAAGTAAGTTCATAACGTTTTAGAAATGAAGAAAATGTGCATTATTATGTATTTCTTAAAGAATGAACAACAGAATCTAATATTAATGATAAACTGTTGAAATGATTTTCTTAAAATTAAAATAAAAACAAACAAATAATACGAGTGATTAAAAAAAATTAAGAATATCTACCAATTAAGTTATATCATTCTATTTGGTTAATTTGTGTCAGCATATGTGTGCATTTATCGACTTCTGACTAAACTGAACAAAATATCCTCTAACCAGACATAGTAAACATTAAATCTCAGTAGAATTTTCTTGGACGTTTAATTTGTCGATATAAAAACTAATTTTGACATAAATATGAACTTCCTCAAATGCACGCTTCTTGGCAAAAATGAAAAAAAAACGCATTTCCTGAAAAATTGCATTTGCTGCATATATCAAGTTTAAAAAAAGCTCAATTATACAGACACACCTCCATAAAAGCTGTAATTTACTTAATAGTGTGTATAGATCAATAATAAAGTATTAGCTTGGTCCTGTACATGAATGACAATCCATCAATAATTAATTATCATAAGAAGTCTGACCAAATGACATTTTCTTTCAGGCTAATCGCCAAAGACTTCATTCTGCTGGTGATCATCGGCAGAATAAACATATCAGTTTTAACGTATACTTACAATCTATCCATATAGCCTACCAGATAAGAATAAAATAGTTCCATTGTTTTCAAATTTTTGAATTCTTACACAGATACTCATACAACAAACAAGAAGGATAATACACAACTATTATTCTTGTTCTTGCAGCAATATATTCTAACCGACTTCTATTTATTACCATCTTAAGGAATAATTTTCCAAAGCAAGTTTTCATCTGGAACTCTGTTGTAAGGAAACATAACGGTGGCTTCTGGCTAGAGTCTATTACATGAAGGTAACTTAAATTACAAATTACAAATTAAGTTTATTGAAAATTAAAAAATACAAATTGATACAAAATTATTACAAATACAAATAATATACACACAATTTGTACAATTTGAAAAGAGTATTATTTGCCCCGCATGAGCATAGCTCGTGTTCGGGGTCAGTTCAGTCATACTAAAATTAAATTTTGAAAATTATATAAAAAAAACATACATATTATAGTTTTAGGTAAAAAATAAGAATAAAAATAAATAAGATTGCTTGTATGAAATAAATGCATGAACAAAGATACGAAAAAATAAATTACAGTAACATAACAGAGTTACAAACAAAATACCCAATGTTAAAAATTAAAAATTTACAGTTGAGAATGATTAACATAAAAAAGTGGTAAAAGTACAATTACAAGTTAGATTTAATCAAATCGAGTACTCTTTTTTTAAACAATTTATTGTTTAGTGGTATCATATTAGGGTTTCTTCTAGTAAAATTGTTGTACAGCCTTGGTCCGAAATTTATACTATGCCTTAGACCTACTTCTGTAGCACACTTTGGTTCGAAAAGAGGACAAGAGATATTATACCTCCTTGTATTATAGTAGTGATTTCGTGTTATGAACTTTTCATGATGTTTATGGAAATAATTTAATAAAGTGTAGGAGTATAATTGTTTAATATTCAATACGTCAAAATCTTTATATAAACTTTTAGATGGATAGTCCATTGATTTTTTTAAACATATCTTGATTATTCTTTTCTGCAACAACGACAATGGGCGAAGTGCAGTCTGACATATCCCACCCCATCCTATTATTCCATATTGTATAACTGATTGGACTAAACTTAGATATATTAGTCTTAAAGTACTCTGTGGCATAATGTTTCTTAATATAACACATTTATATATAGTTTTCCGTAGTTTAAGACACAGATATTGAACATGTTTTTCCCACCGTAAATTTTGATCAATGATAACACCTAAGTATTTTACTTGTGTTGATGAACTTAATTTTGGACATTTACAATTAAAAGGGATAGAACAAGAGATTTCATGTAAGATTATATTGTGTTGTGCATTTATCGAGGAAAGTCCTTTAGAGTTTAGTGAAAATGGTAAATATGTTGTTTTATCAATGTTTAAAGATAGAAGGTTTTCATCGAGCCATTTTTTATTTTGTTTGTTCCAATGTTAGCATTACTAAAAACGTGCTCCCAACTGTTTCCAGAAAATATGATTACTGTGTCATCAGCGAAGGAATAGACATTGCCTTTGATGAGACTTATATCTAATTTAAGAAGATCATTGATATATATTAAGAAGAGCAAAGGACCTAACACAGTTCCTTGTGGGACGCCGATATTTAGCACTACGTTTTCACTTTTTTCGTTGTTAACTTTAGTGATTTGGTATCTATTTGATAAATATGATCGAAATAGGTCTAAGGCAATACCTCTAACACCAATATTTTCTAATTTATTTAGCAAAATGTTGTGACTTATAGTGTCAAAGGCCTTTCTTAGGTCCAGAAAAACACCTAAGCATTTTTTCCCTTCATCTACTGCTTTAATAATTGTGGATGTAACGGCCATTATAGCATCATCTGTACTCATATTATTCCTAAAACCAAATTGTGATTCCGCTAATAGTTTATTTTTTTCTAAACAGTTTGTTAGTCTATTTTTTATGCATTTCTCTAATAATTTTGCAATGGTAGATAATAAGGATATTGGCCTATAATAAGGATATTGGCCTAAACTAAACAACAAAATAATTATTTTAGTAACGAAATTTTATGAAAGTTTAATGCTATCATATTATGTCATTGTATAAGAGAAAGGTAAACACCTATGCTACAAAGTTTAAAATTGTATAAAACATTAAATAAATTTAACGTTCAACATGTTCTGTTACTCCAGTTTATACGTATAAGTCATGATCATTAATCATGAAAATTATACTCTGAAAGATTTCACAACACAGTTCACTCTTAAAAAAACTTTATTGAACTATCTGTAGTATTTTATAAATTTATAACTTTACAAAGTATTACAATAACTTGTTTTTATAGACATTTTGCGACCTTACACAAAATTAAAAAAGTCGTCCAGCGTTAGGTTTTTAGGGAAATTTCCCATAATGCAGGAAAGCAGGCAGCATTTCCCCATTGGATTGCAATGCTGATTCTCTATAGAAGGAAAGCTGCTGATTGAGAATCACCGTTTAGAGACACCAATTTCTTCCCTATATATGAGAACAGAATTTTAGCCTGAACGCACCAAAGTCCCATGGCCTCAACCGCGTAAACTATATATTCATCCCAATACTGATATGAGAAGAATATTTATAAAGAAAAGTTGTATAGCAAAGTTCAATAAGCCACATTTTAACAAATCAGCTCCCTCATTTTACAATTGTATTGATTTTATGAAGTGGAATAAACAGGAAACCTGTAAGTTATTACATATTTATAATTCAGGAACGGTCTTCCAAACGACGTCAGGGCTTGTATGACCACATCATCGTTCAAATCTAAATTACTAATTTATTTGCGTATTCTCGAAAACGCTTAGCTTAATTATTTACTTATTTTTATTAATATACATATATACTTAATTATTTACTTAAGTTTAAAATAGTGATGGCAATTTGTATATCCTTATTCCCTTGTAATCAAGTTGTAATAATTATTACTAAGGTGTCTATTCCTGAAAATAATTATTAATGTATCTTAAAACTTATCTTATTTATTTTGTGTAATATTACTTATAAGATCCATTTTTATTAATATAGATAATATATGGCTTGCTATTCAATTGTTATAAACACCACAATTCTTCTATAAATTAACATAAGGTGATTTTGGTTTCATTTTGAAGTTTGAAATGTTCTCTAGTGCTTGACATTGAGGAATTTGTGATTATGAATATTCTACAGTGTTCTATATTTATGTTTATTAATAATATGAAGAAAATCTTCAGTTTACATAAATTTTTGTAACAATTTAAAATCTTCAGTATCCAAAGTACTAAATGTCAGGCACCAAAGAATTATTTTGTCTACTAAATAGTGAATATTTGATGTTTTTATCTTTCATCGTCTTGAAGTAATAAGGTTTCAAGGTTGTAGTAAAAATTTTCAATAAAACAATTTTTATAAACAAATTACAATAAATTACAAAACATTTTTTTTTTTTAATATCTTAACATATAGCTATAAAATATGTATAAAAAATAGAGTCCTAATGATTCATGAATAAAATTTTCATACGCGAAGGAGCATATACGTTACCGGCATTGTGTGAAATCCCGGTATTCTATAGAATGCCTAGGTAATGTATAGCATACCTGAGGGTTTTTTTTGGCAAACCATGAATTATAAGTATTTTTGTGAAAATGTTACGTACTTCTCCTAGGCATTCTATACAATTCTTAGGCATTATACAGAATGACCAGTACCATTACGCACAAGATGAGAAGCCTTTATTAATTAATACGCATTTGAAACTCAAAGAACAAAACTACGAAATAAAGCACAGGATATTCTTACCGGAAAACAATGAAAGCAGAACTGAGATTGAAGTATTTGTTACAGTAAGTACTTACCCACCAATGATATTGCAACCTAATTTTCTCAGCAGCCTGTCTTATTCATACAAAGATGTCCTACTACATAATCACAATTGTAATTTTTTCATTACACCATATTTCAATATAGAATGTTGATTTCACAAAATGTATTTTTTCTTTACGAAAACGTATTTTATCAGAATATAATGATAACGAATCTCGCATAGCAAATTTAGCAGACTATTTAATTCTATTTCAAAAAGTCTAAATACATTATAAGATAAGTTATTAGTTATTCTATACTAAATATTTGTGACATAAAGTAGAAATAGTTTCGTGCAAAGTGATTTTGTTAATAATTTCAATTCAGGGTATTTTGTTATTTGAATTTTTATAACTGATATACAAATTTACCCTCAATTCTACTCCATCGACATATTAGTTCCTCTCTGTCCTTTTAGTCTATGACTCAAATAAGTCTAACACAAGTAAGTTCATAACGTTTTAGAAATGAAGAAAATGTGCATTATTATGTATTTCTTAAAGAATGAACAACAGAACCTAATATTAATGATAAACTGTTGAAATGATTTTCTTAAAATTAAAATAAAAACAAACAAATAATACGAGTGATTAAAAAAAATTAAGAATATCTACCAATTAAGTTATATCATTCTATTTGGTTAATTTGTGTCAGCATATGTGTGCATTTATCGACTTCTGACTAAACTGAACAAAATATCCTCTAACCAGACATAGTAAACATTAAATCTCAGTAGAATTTTCTTGGACGTTTAATTTGTCGATATAAAAACTAATTTTGACATAAATATGAACTTCCTCAAATGCACGCTTCTTGGCAAAAATGAAAAAAAAAACGCATTTCCTGAAAAATTGCATTTGCTGCATATATCAAGATTAAAAAAAGCTCAATTATACAGACACACCTCCATAAAAGCTGTAATTTACTTAATAGTGTGTATAGATCAATAATAAAGTATCAGCTTGGTCCTGTACATGAATGACAATCCATCAATAATTAATTATCATAAGAAGTCTGACCAAATGACATTTTCTTTCAGGCTAATCGCCAAAGACTTCATTCTGCTGGTGATCATCGGCAGAATAAACATATCAGTTTTAACGTATACTTACAATCTACCCATATAGCCTACCAGATAAGAATAAAATAGTTCAATTGTTTTCAAATTTTTGAATTCTTACACAGATACTCATACAACAAACAAGAAGAATAATACACAACTATTATTCTTGTTCTTGCAGCAATATATTCTAGCCGACTTCTACGTAATACCATCTTAAGGAATAATTTTCCAAAGCAAGTTTTCATCTGGAACTCTGATGTAAGGAAACATAACGCTGGCGTCTGGCTAGAGTCTATTACATGAAGGTAACTAAACAACAAAATAATTATTTTAGTAACGAAATTTTATGAAAGTTTAATGCTATCATATTATGTCATTGCATTAGAGAAAGGTAAACACCTATGCTACAAAGTTTAAAATTGTATAAAACATTAAATAAATTTAACGTTCAACATGTTCTGTTACTCCAGTTTATACGTATAAGTCATGATCATTAATCATGATAATTATACTCTGAACGATTTTACAACACAGTTCACTCTTAAAAAAAACTTTATTGAACTATCTGTAGTATTTTATAAATTTATAACTTTACAAAGTATTACAATAACTTGTTTTTATAGACATTTTGCGACCTTACACAAAATTAAAAAAGTCGTCCAGCGTTAGGTTTTTAGGGAAAGTTCCCATAATGCAGGAAAGCAGGCAGCATTTCCCCATTGGATTGCAATGCTGATTTTCTATAGAAGGAAAGCTGCTGATTGAGAATCACCGTTTAGAGACACCAATTTCTTCCCTATATATGAGAACAGAATTTTAGCCTGAACGCACCAAAGTCCCATGGCCTCAACCGCGTAAACTATATATTCATCCCAATACTGATATGAGAAGAATATTTATAAAGAAAAGTTGTATAGCAAAGTTCAATAAGCCACATTTTAACAAATCAGCTCCCTCATTTTACAATTATATTGATTTTATGAAGTGAAATAAACAGGAAACCTGTAAGTTATTACATATTTATAATTCAGGAACGGTCTTCCAAACGACGTCAGGGCTTGTATGACCACATCATCGTTCAAATCTAAATTACTAATTTATTTGCGTATTCCCGAAAACGCTTAGCTTAAATATTTACTTATTTTTATTAATATACATATATACTTAATTATTTACGTAAGTTTAAAATAGTGATGGCAATTTAATATATATTCCCTTGTAATTAAATTGTAATAATTATTACTAAGGTGTCTATTCCTGAAAATAATTATTAATGTATCTTAAAACTTATCTTATTTCTTTTGTGTAATATTACTTATTAGATCACTTATTGTATAATCAATTATTTTGTAAGATGTTTGTATTTCTTGTTTTTCTTCTCCTGGTTGAGTGGAAAATTAGGTCTTATGGCATTAATTATGCCAGGTAAAATAAAACATTACTATTATTATAATTATTATTATTTTAGTTAGATTATATTCTGATTGCAATAAACTTAATATGCCTAATATTCACATATTTCAGAAAAGATCCACATTTTTTAAGAAGATAAATACATTACATCAAAACTTTACGTAATCTTTTATTTTATTATTTCATTATGGTTTTAAGATAATATTGTAACAATTTCCTTATCTAGTTATTTGTATAACAATAATTGTAATGTGTCCTTGCTTAGTAGACTAATAACTTATAGCCTAAACTTGTAATTCAAAATGTAAGCTTGTAGTACTAAAGTATACCATACTAATTATACATTTCATACTTTATTTTAAAAAATTGGCGTGTCTCAATATTAGTATAATTCATGTTTTTATCGTAACACTTTTCTTTTAAATGAATGAACTATTTTATTATGTCAACATAAGTGGATTAAGTAAATAAACCAATAAAATTTAAAAAAAATACGTAAACTAATTTTAATAATTTTAATAATAATAATAATAATAATAATAATAATAATAATAATAATAATATGTTGCTTAAATTTGAACATTAATGTTATCTAATAGCTTACAGTTTAGGAAAAACATGATGACATAATGTAGTTTAGGAATGACTCTGCCTTTGTCTAACTACATAAGCTTACTAATTCATTCTCTCAAGAAAATTCTTTAATAGCAAAGTATGAAGATTCAAGCCGAATTCTTTTCATTCCGTTCGCTCTCTTGGAGGCTGTTTGAGTCGCGCCGCAGTGGAAATGACCGTAAAATTTAAACTCTTAAATCAAATGTGAGTATACAGTGACCTCATGAATCTACCCTTCTTGCCATGTGGCTTCTGGAAATACAAGAAGAAGGTGGCATTGGAATTTTGGATCTAGCTTTCTTTTAAAATACTGATAAATTTCATTTTCCAATGAGGAGTAACCAATTTTAATAGGTTTGTAAAAAGATCAGATAGATCTTATTAAAATAATGAATATTGCATTAATAGAGTTCATAAAAAGCTCAGAAGTTCACTGTGGTAGGCCTATAGAATACTCAACGTTGCAGATTTACAGCCTTGTATTGATGGAGGAAGTCTGCCGGTAAATGTACGGTGTTGTAATATTTTGATGCACTGGGAGCTGATTATCACTGTGTAAATAGTATTTGAAAGATCTTCTTGCATAATATATATATAAACATATGAATGAATGAATGAATGAATGAATTTATTTGTTCTAAACAACAACTTTACATTTGCCCACATTTCTACTTTAGAAAAGGGTCCGTACCTACCTTGCGGGAATGCCTAAAATCGAACGTCAAAGTATGAAATGATTGATATTTTATACATTGCCTAGGCATTGTATCCTTTGCCGGATTGTCTTCCACCAAAGTACATAATACGCCTTTATATAATCTTAATCCCGCCATTTTTTCCCGCCACCACTGTTAAATAATAAAGACAATGATGATAAGTGATAATTAATTGATAATTGATTGAACTCAGATCGGAAGGACAAACTGGATTAAACGCATAAAGAGGAACTAATATGTCGATGGAGTAGAACTGAAGATAAATTTGTAGAACAGTTTTAAAAAAATGCAAACAACCAATTACCCTGAATTGAAATTATTAACAAAATCACTTTGTACGAAATAATTTCTACTTTATGTCACAAATATTTAGTGTAGAACAACTCATATTTTTAAAATGTGATTAGACTTTTTGAAATAGGAGAATTAAATACTTGTTATGCGAGATTCGTTATCATTATATTCTCATAAAATACGTTTTCGTAAAAAATCACATTTTCTGAAATCATCATTCTATATTGAAATATGGTGTAGTGAAAAAATTACAACTGTGATTATGTAGTAGGACTTCTTTGTATGAATAAGACAGGCTGCTGAGAAAATTAGGTTGCAATATCATTGGTAGGTAAGTACTTACTGTAACAAGTACTTCAATCTCAGTTCTGCTTTCATTGTTTTCCGGTAAGAATATCCTGTGTTTTATTTCGTAGTTTTGTTCTTTCAGTTCAAATGCGTATTAATTAATAAAGGCTTTTCATCTTGTTCACCTTTTAACACTTTGCCTAAACGGTACTGGTCATTCGGTATAATGCCTAGGAATTGTATAGAATACCTAGGAAAAGTATGTAACATTCTCACAAAAAACGTATATTTCATAGTTTGCCTAAAACCATCAATATATATATGTTGTTTAACCAGCGTATTATGACAAAATCTAGGGCTTTCTTCGGAATCTCAGGACTGCATTTCAACTTAAATAGGCCTAAGTCATTTTCAGCCTATTAATAGAAACATATAAATGCAAATGCTATCTTTTATTTTCTTGAATGAACGTTTGTTTCAAGTACTGCCTAGATTCGGTGAATTTGACCATAGTGCAACCATAATGTAGATTACAACTGCTTTCCTTGGTAAAAGAGATCTGGTTTTAAGAGGGGGGGTTTCGCAATATGGTTAGTCTTAACGTAAAAGTCATTGTATATGTGTGTGTGTGTGTGTGTGTGTGTGAGAGAGAGAGAGAGAGAGAGAGAGAGAGAGAGAGAGAGAGGGTGGGAGGGAGGGAGAAAAAACCTTCACTTATATTGTGTCTATTTGCAGTTTTCTCTCGCGGATAATAACTATAGATCGTCCCAGCCTTAAAAGACAGTATTGAGTTAAATGTAGTATTTGCATCTCACTTGCACTCGTACGTTCTGCAATTAGCTTCGTCCCTTTCTATCCCGACAATGTTGCCATTTTCCGAAAATGATAAATGTGATAATGTGATTGCGAGGTCTTATAGGGAATTTTCCGCCCTTTCTAATGATGTCAATTGTAAAGCCATAAATAATTAATATGAGGCCTATTTTTCATAATTACGTTATTTTGGCGGAAGTCAATATTTTTGCACATTAATAACTTATCACGCGATAGACAGAAAACTAATAATCAAAACAAGTCAAGATTTTTTTCTTGGACTGCCTGATGGTGAAAGAAAGTAGGCCTACTCCCTTTCCGTCGGCAATAAATTTTACATAAGAAGAAAGCTATATATTTTTTTATTAAGTGCTACCTGAAAATTCTCGGACGGCAACACAGAAAAGTTAGGCAGTGAGTAACATACTTTGGTATTGACTTTACGTTGGTGACTAAGCGAGAAGAAATGTTTATAGATGTCTGAAAAAGTATTTAAAACAAACCAGAGCTCTCTATCGTGTAGCATTAATAAATTATCACAGTTTTCCCGAGCTCAGCATTCTCGCGCTCATGACTTGGTTATTTTGAGATTGTGTGTACTCATATGTTTCTAAGACTATCGTGTCTTCTTCAGAGCTCATTGTTATATAGTAGCTGTGTAGTGAAGTTTAACTTTGTTGTGAAGTGGTTCTTGTGTTTTTTAAATTAAATTTTATATTTATTAATATTTTATATTAATTATGAATAGAGGAACTATAGAAATCGTAGTGTTGACAAATTGCGAAGAAAAGAGCGAATTAAAGTATTAAATATACTTAATTATTTCTTGAAGAAAATGAACGTTACCCAGGCAATTAAAGAGACAGCAGAAGCTACCGGGTGTTCAGAAAGTTTACTGTATAGAATAAGAAAAGAAAAAACTAAAGGCCCTCTGAGAAGGAATAATACCATTCCCTCAGGATAGTGAACAGGCTTAAATACCGGTAATGTATTTTTACTTTTACTTTTACTTTTTATAATTATATTCTTGAAAATTATAACACAACATAATAGCAATAATAATAATAATAATAATAATAATAACAATAATAATAATAATAATAATAATAATAATAATAATAATAATGATGATGAAAAGTAATATTATCGAAATGAAATTTAATATTAAATGTAACATTTATAAATTATTAGCTTAAAGGACCCGGCATCACCTGGTTTTGTATTTTACTTGAACTTCGAAGTCAATTTTGGAGGAAGCCCTTTTAATTTTCAAAATCTAGGCCCTAGAGAAAGCACAACTTGTCACACTCAAGGACCCTATTACTTCTAAAGACCATGGATGGTGGGGTTGAGGTAAGAAAGAGACAGAAATTCCTATTAGTCTTGCTTATCTGTGTGACAAGTCTGGTAAAATGTGACAAAGAATGTAGATTTAAACGTCATTAAATAGGGATTAAATCATTTAAGGGACTTTTTTTTCCAAATTTAGTTTTACCTAAGTTTTTCTCCTGGTTCTATTAGCTCTGTGTAAAGTCTGGTAAAAATTGATCAGAGAATGTAGATTTAAATAACATTTATATAATAGGGGTTGCAACATTTAAGGAGTGGTTTCATCCAAATAAACTTTGGTTAAAAATTTATCTTGATTCAATAGGTCCTTGGTATAAAGTCTGATAAAATTGGTCAAAGGATGTAGATAAAAATATATCACAAAATTGGGGTGAAAGATCTAAAATGTGGTTTGTTCCAAAATTAGTTTTCCTACCATTTTCTCCTGGTTCTATACGTTCTGTGTAGAAAATCTGTTAAAAACACGTCAAAAATGTATATCTAAATTTTGGTAATGTAATAGGGGTAGAAACATTTAAGGGGTGGCTTCTTCCAAAATTAACTTCCCCTAATTTTTCTCTTGTTTTTATAGGGTCTGTGTGTAAAGTTTGGTAAAAATCGTTCAAAGAATGTAGACTCTTTAAAAAAATCACATGGTAGGGATTGAAAATTTCGCAAGGGGTGTTTTTTTCGAGAATTATTGTCTCGTAGAATTTTTACTTGATTCTACAGGGTACATGTGTAACATTTTGTAGACATTGGTCAGAACATGTAGATTTGTGGGCCTATAGAGAAAATATTAGCCTACTCCTGGGGGTTGAAAATAAGGGAAGGAGGGTGTGCCGTCGTTCTATCTGCAGGGCATGATTTACAATAATTATTATGTACAAGAAACAAATTTCGAGGTTTTCACGAGGTTTAAGAGCTTTTTCACATCATGTGCCGGGCCTTGTGATGTGAGTAGATCTGGCATCAGTGCGCTGTTTTTTAAGGTTGGAACGGTCTATAGACGTCAATTTCCTCACTTTATGAAAGTAAAAAACAAAATAGATTGATACTTTGTATAGCAAAAGGAAATGAAAAAGATTAGCCTATCTTAAATATTATTGAATTTTTTACATACTGATATCGTAAATTTCATTTTTTTCGACCATATTAAAATACGTTTATTGCGTACCAGTGACGATGTCATAAGGATACTAATTTCGAAACAGGTCTTCAGTAGGACAATTATCGAACACGAAACGATATTGAGACTTACGAAGTAGGTGCTGAAAACTGCGTAATATTTAACCTGTATTTAAAATAACAATTCTGTTCGTGGTAATTTTAATATCATACTAAAATGAATTCCTTTTTTGTTGTCAAAATAAGTTGTTTCAAGAAAACAATCAAAAGGAAACTTCGATTTGATTGACGCCATGAGCTGCTATCTGTCGTAGAAGACAAAGACCACAATTATCTGATGCAAGGGACAGTGTGCTGAAGCGTGGCCGTTTTGAGTGCTTGTAAATTGTAAAAATTTACACATTTAGACTAATTATTATGGTCGATCAAAAACAGTCATATCCAATTTGCCTATAGGCCTAATGGTAATTAAGAAACTCATATGAAAATTTTGAAACTCGCGTTGTGCTTTTTTTTTAACAAAGGCCCTACTCGTTTTTATTAGGGCTTGGTCGATACCAGATTTTCTCGATACTCGATACCGATACATGATTTTTTCCTCGATACTCGATACCTTCAATATTTCCAGTTTGAATAAATAGGTTCATTAAAAATTAAAATTTGAGAGAATTGTGTAATACCAACTAAATTAATTAAGTCTGCATATTTAATGAGACAAAATTTAATATCATCAGTAGCCTGTAATTATTTTTAAACTCTACATTAAAACTAAAATTAGTTTTTTTAAACAGTCCACTTACAAGTTTTTGTTAAAAAGACTAGCATTCTCACTTAATTGCAGAATTACAAAAGTATCGAAAAAGTATCGAGCAAGTTTTCTGAAGTATCGTTCGATGCCGATACCATGCAAGTATCGAGGACCCATCCCTAGTTTTTATAACATAAAAAATCCCATTATAGCTTGTTGCATAAATAACTACACTGCAATCAAGGTGCGAAATACAAGTCCATGCATATCGTAGAAATGCTATTATTAAATGTTTAATATAGATTTTCCTTTTAAATATTATTTGAAAAGGTTGACAAATTTCATAAAGGATCTATGAGGGTAATTAATGTATAGCAAATTTATAGGCCTAATACGTGTCCTTCTTATTGCCTTATATTACTTAAAAATGCTTAACAAATATAGCGCATAGCTTAAAAGAGATCCAACGTTAATATTTTATCTACAGTGTTCTTTTTTACAGTATTGTCAAGTATTCACTTAATTCTCAATAAAATTATAACTTACACTGAACTCCCAATCATAGGCCTATATCCATTATTTTATGCACCGAAGTCTTCATAAAATCAAATGGCAGCCTAAGCAAAAAAACAGTATATATATATATATTGGTAGCTTTCCTGATGACTGGTTGTAGCCTATATCTATATTTTTTCATGCACATTAACTTAAATTAAATTTGTTGTTAAAATACACGTTAGTAAAAAACAATAGAAGTGTGTTCGGTGCTAGTGGCTATGTTGACACTGTAAAATGTTTATAGGTAGAAAACTTTACATACCCAGTACGTCGTCACCAGTGTAAAATTAAATTGTAGTTACTATTCCAATGAGTGATGGGTATCTTCATAACGATATAGTGTTTTCTGGCTGGAAGATGCATTTCATCTGATGGCACGAAATTAACACAGAACATTTTTAATAAATGAATGGGGAAAACACTGTGAAATGTTAATACTATACACCAGCAGGTGGCTGCGGCTTTCCTCGCGTTTAACAATTCAATCGCCTGATTTTTTAAATAAATAATTTATTTAACAGCTAAATAAGTCCACCGCTGTGGCTCAGGGGATATTTTCGCTCTTTCACTTAGCGGGCTCGGGTTCGATTCCTGGTCGGGACACATTACCTAGGTAAGGTTTTTTCAAGGGTTTTCCCTCACCTGTGAGACAAATGTCAGGTAACTTTAGGCCCTTGTGGTCCCCGGATATCATCTGGCCGTCATTATCATCTTCATCCCCATCCTCGCCTTGTTCTGAGTGAGAGTGCGTGTGTGTGTGTGTGTGTGTGTGTGAATGATGTGTCTCGTCCTATGTGTTCGGATTGTCACGGAGGTGGCCCCGGCATTGGGCTGATCTCTCATCCGGGGAAGCCCTCCATGCCCTTGTCTGGTCAAAAAAGTATGTATGTGATCCAAAGATAATCCCTCTCTCAACAGGTTGCGGGTTGGGTCGCTTGAATCCTAAAAAAGGAGAGGTAAAACTACGATAAAGAAATAAATAAATATATAAATAAATAAAGAACGGCTAAACAAGTAAAATATTATATTCATTAAGATGTACATGCAAATCATTCGCAAACAATTAAAATATTAATAAAATCAGGTAAACTGATGTAACAAACAGCCAGAATGTTTTTTTTTTAAATCAGTGATAATTGCAATTATGATATGCAGAAAATAAGTTATTTTATTAATCGATTTCCGATATTGATTCATTAAGCAGAGCTTACGCAAGAATAAAGATATAGTTTGATAAGCATATGTGAAGGAATATGTGGATAGTGTTATTTGTAAAGTCGGCCGCGGTGGTGTAGAGGTAGCGTGCCCAAAGGTCGCGGGATCAAACACGGCCGCGGTGGTTGGATTTTTTCAGGAAGTAAAAATCCTGGGCACGCAGTCCTCCGTGTAGTAGATTTACGGCACGTAAAAGAACTCCAAGCATAAATTAGAGCCTCTGGACAAAATTGCTCGTCCCTTTCACGTCGAAGTAAGGAGGTTGAGAGGCGATGGGCTTACTACCTGTCCCTCTGCCCTCTCTAGGAAAATAAGCGAAACAAAATTAGTATAAGTAATGAAACCTCCACTTGGAAAAAGTCAGTCAGTTATTTGTCAAAGCTACCTGTAGGCCTATAGCAACTTCCAAAGCCGTATGTGAACACTGTAAAATTGTATGATGTCATGAGAAGTGATTTGCATTTGCATTTGATAAATTCTTTCTAATATATTACCATAAAATAGGCACTAAATTGGGCATTACTCCGGGGCCGGTCAACCGATTTGATCTAATATCAGTAGGGACGTTATAAATGCGAATACCAAGTTTCATGAAAATCCGATAAAGCTTATTTGAGTTATCGCGCATACAGACACATGAACAGACAGACGGACAAACATTTTCCAGTCCCCCATACAATCTCATAAAGTACTATTCTGGCATTTAATAATTAAAAAGCTAAAATCTGGCTAGGAGGTGCATTTCATGATTAGAGTAGGCTACGTCCCCCAGGGAAAAAATGACATCAGATTCGAATTCCCTGGCCCAAAATTCCCCCGCGTAGGGAGTTTCTTCAAAATCTTCAAATGTTTTCCCTTTTGGGCTAGGATACATTCATTATTCCCAGTCCATCTACCTATGTAAATAATGTCACATCTCTGCGTTCCGCAATGTTATAAACAAACGAATGAAGCAGAGCGGGCTAACAAAATCGAAGTGATTTACAATTCCATGCGTTATGTTGAAAAATATATATTTGAGCTATGGTCTTTTTTTCCCATTTGATATGTCAGCAAAGAAAAACAATTTTGAAATTGAAATGTTATAGTGATAGCTCAAAATATCACATTTTTGTTGTTGGTTTTTCGCTTATAACTCGCGAAAGAAAACTAAAATTAAAAATTCAACTTCATGGTGCATTTGGACACTCTTGAACACATCTATGTTAAAAATTTCAGATCTTTCCATGCCCTAGATTTGACTGGACTTCATACACAGACAAATAGACACAACTTCATCTTATCATATAGATCAGGCCTTTCCAACTGCAGCACTTTGCGCTGGGGTGCACCAGAGAGCACTCAGCAGCACCGTTGCTCTACAGTGCTTTGCAGATGACAAGCCCTATGTCCTTCAACTGCATATATACGCGGTCCAATCAGAGACGGCGAGACGGAGGGAAGACTCTCACTGACAGCGGCAGCCTTTTAGCCTGTGCACGTGATTGGCGGTGAAGGAAAAGGCTTCCCATATGAAAAATACTGTAGTTCCTCATGTAGCGGCCGGTGAGACTGCACGTGTGCGTGAGAGACAGCAGGGGATATAACGTCTTATTTAAATGATTGAAATATTTAGTTGCAAGGGAGAAATTAGTTAATTAACACCATGTGTGACAGAATTATGGCTTTCTAAATGCAGAGTTTATTACTTAAAAATCAGCTTAAAGCCAGAAATTTTGAAAATTTTCGTTTATTCAAATCACAAAATTTGTCTATTTACGAAAACCAGGGAGAGTATCAGATGTCCTTACAGAATTTGCCCATTCAAAGAAATTAAAAATATGGCACCTCAACTTGAAACATTTATGACGCCATATTTTGTCCTGAAAATCATCATAATTCTTCCAAACAGAGCTGATAAAAGTACAAGTACTTCCGATACACCGGCGATTTACTTTCATTTTACAAAGGTATTCGTCCACAGGAATTTCCCAAATTTCACCCACTTGCTTTAAAATTTACTTAGGTGTTCGGTACAACATATGCATGGGAATACATGTTTTCGATTATGAATTTAAATAAATATAAGACCAGGACTTCTCTGTCTGATGTTGCCTTTGAGGCGTACTTAGAATTTCATTGCCAATCGATTGTGCCCAATATTGGTAAATTAGTTGCGGCAAAACGATGTTAACAATCGGCTTAAATTGCAAATGCACAAAAAGCAAACACAATATATGTAGAGAGTAAATGGCGTGTTTATGTGTTCACAAAATTGGGGATTCTTTTAATAAATCGCTAGGTCTTGTATGAAAAGTTGTTTTTCCACTTGAATTATTCATGGAATTTAGTAAAGCCTATATCAATCAGTCCGCCGGCGTGGTCTTGTGGTTAGCATCGCTGACTACAGATCCGTCGGTCCGGGTTCGATTCCCGGTACCTCCTCGGATTTTTCTGAGGTAGGGAGGTCTGGTAGGGGTGCACTCAGCCTCGTGATTCCAAATTGAGGAGCTACTTGATAGAGAAGTAGCGGCTCCGGTCAAGAAAACCACCATTAACGGCCGTGGGTGTCGGCATGCTGACCACATGCCCCCCAATCCTGCCATCTGCCTACGGGAGATGATGCAGCGGTCGGGTGGTAGGCCAAGTCCCTCCAGGGATGTAGCGCCACGGAGTTTAGTTTAGTTCTATATCAATCAAGCTCTTAAGCTGTTAATGTGAAGCGTTTTCGGGATTTATGTTATCTTCCGTTTCATCCTGTCTATGAAAGGTAAGCTTACGATAATGACCTTGAAAGTTATTATTTTAATTTTATAATTTGTCTGCACACTTCAATATTATATTATAATTTCATTTCATTTAATGTTATTTATTTATAGATGCTACAGACAATAGTAACAATAATAATAATAATATTAATAATAATAATAATAATAAACAAATAATATCAGCAATAACAAGAACAAAATAATATTTGGCTTCATTAGTAAGTGCCAGACTGGTACGTTCCAAGTTAGTAAACAAATTGTTATAGCATTTTTATGCTTATATTACCGTGATATTTGTTCTAAACTATATTTATCAAACATTATTTGAAATGTGTTACTTGTAAAATAATTCACAATATAAGGGCCATTTTTTTATATAATACAAAATAATAAATGCAATAATATTTGCTTTTAAAAAGGTTAATATGATCACGTAGTTTAACTCATATCGTGGAGTTGTATTTAATAGCTTTTACTGAGAGAGAAAAAAAATAAACATATGTTAGAGTCATACCTTCATAGCCAAAATAAGCGAGTGATGTAACAGAAAAAGTTATTTAACATTAACTTTTCAAAAATATTAATTCAATTCAGACAATGAACTCTAAAGAATGGATTGATAAAATTGTTTGTGTTCAAAATGGTTTGTCCTCAATTAATTTACAAGTACCATGCCCCTATTTAAGAACTAAGCTTAATGCTGACTCTAGGTTCTTTAGGTTAAGTTAAGATAAGATTCTTGATTTTGTCCATTGTAAAAGTAAAGTAGAAAAAAGTAAAGTGATCCCAATTCAGGCCATGAAAGCCCTTAGGGTCCCAGGAGGTTGAGGCTCCCATTTTTTTGACATTTTGAACATGACGATGAACCCACCGGACACGTCTGGCATTTTGTCTGTTTGCCTGTAAATTTGTTTGTTAGGCAGCAGGCCCGACCAAAAGCACTGTTATATTTTCTTCCAATATTGCAAAAATGTTCGTTGAAGTTATTAAAAATAAAGTAGGCTATATGCAAGACATGTTATTTTTTAATTCATTTCAAGATGGTGTCCGTACTTCATGTATGTTCAGCTTCTTTCAATGATTTTTAACCAAACTGTTAATGTCATAAAAATCTGAAGACTACTTCCACTCTCGAATGTAAAGTTGTTATAGTAGATACATTGCTCACATAACAATAATGATGTACCTGAATTTCAATTCTTTGAAAACATGTTTATAACCATCGCGTTGGTTGATTTTCGCAATGTTTTAAGATGGTGGCTAACTTAAATGAAGAAGGGCAGGTTTAATACTTTTTTTTTTAATAATCAATGTCTACTGTTCACAGAATTATTATATAATATGTAGTTAATTTAATGATAGCAGACAAATGAAGAATCTAAATTTAAGATAGTAGTTATAAGAATAAAGTTTAGTGCCCCCTTGAAATCACATTACTTGGCAGTAGCTTCGTCTGCCTGTGCTTAAAATACCCCTGGGTATAGGTTAAGCCTGCACTGTATTAATATTATCCGAAAATGTATGAAAAATAATATAACTAATATCACTCTTATATACTAGTCTTAAAATGCATACAAAACATGAAAATAAGAAGAGAGAATTTATAGTTCTATTTTGCATATTGTTGCATATGTGGTAACTTTGTGATAATGCACAATATCTACTAAGTGCAGTGAAACTTAGAAAATTCGAAGCTGAAGGGAGAAAAACAATAATGGTAATAATAATAATTATAATGATAATGGTAATAATAATAATTATAATGATAATGACAATAATAATGATAATAATAATAATATCGAATTAGAAAAGCTTTAATTTTCTACTATGGGGATATCAAGAACCAGGCTCAAACTTCGAATTATTCACGATTCCGAATTAAAGAATTTCGAATTAATCACGTTAGGTTGTGTTAAAATATTTGTTCATATTTTATTAGTGTATCGCCTTTTCGACAGATATTTTCGAGAGGTTTTAAACATTATGCATACATCTGTTAATTCAAGTATTTACAGCATATACATGTATTATGAGTAAATGAAATGTTTGATACCGACTGTATTTACTTAATTATTTTTATATCCTTAAATATTCTTTGCTACATACAGGGTCTGTATTTTAAGTAAAGAGAATAAATCCAGAAAACAAAATTTATTACAGATATCGCTACAAACCTGCTCCTTGAGTATCAACACACTTCTGCAGGCGACTTTTCCACGCTTCGTACGCTCCCTGAAAATCAGCAATTGGAACAGCCATCAGAGCACGGGTGCAAGCCACTTTGACAGCATCCAGGGTTCCCTGTCGGTGACCTTTGAGGGCATTTTTCACTCTGGGAAAGAGGAAAAAGTCTGCAGGCGCAGAGTCGGGGCTGTAGGGAGGCTGTGGAATCGTTGTGATGCCAGTTTTCGTCAGGTACTCTGTAACCACGAAGCAGGTGTGACATGGCACATTGTCATGATGGATCTTCCAATCGGCGGCAATTTCTGGTCGCACTCGGTTGATCCGTCTCTTCAACCTCTTTAACACTTTCACGTAGAAAGTGCCATTGATTGTGTGTGTGTGTGTTTTTTTTTTCTGTGAAGGCTGTTCCAGTTGCTGACTTTCAGGGAGCGTACGAAGCATGGAAAACTCGCCTGCAGAAGTGTGTTGATGCTCAAGGAGCATACTTTGAAGACTACTAAAGGTTTGTAGCTATATCCGTAATAAATATTGTTTTAAGGATTTATTCTTATTACTTAAAATACAAACCCTGTATCTTTTCTTGTTGTTTTTATTTGACATGATAAATTATTTTCAGTATAATAAATCTTATTTTTTCAACATTGTATAATATAGGCCTATTTAAAATAACTAAAGTTATTTTGAATAATTACAGAATATTTAATAAAATTTAGAGCATGATTGCATCTATATTTTTTCTATTTAAAAAATAATGAAAATAATTATAATAATAACAATAAACATAAGTAATGTTCTGGATGTGATTACAGAATGTCCTACAAAATGGAAGGTCTCGTTGTGGTTTTGCTGCTATCATCCATGGCACCATGTAGGCCTATACAACACCAAATAGGTCTTAACTATGAACAGCAACATATTCTTCGATGCTTAGAAGCAATCATCAGTAAGCATTATAATCCATTGTTACCTATATATGTTATACTTAATCCAGAAGAAGAATACTCCTACATGAATGACGCTATAATTGCTTTAGTACTTGATCATCTAGAATGGTCAGCAGTTGTGATCTATAGCAATACATTCAAGGATATACCTGGCCAGCTTCCGGTCTTTAGATCATGGACAGTTGCTCCAAAAGTAACACCTCAACAATATATTTTTATTGGTACTGGTAAGTCTACAGAATTAACGAGACATATTCAAGAACAAATGATGTTTGTGGGTACAATGCTAATGAAACAAATACCTTTCAATATTGAAGCTCCTTCTGTTTATGTTGGTGTTGATGCAAATATGAAGTTCTTAGGAGAACAAATCACGCACTTAGCATTAATAATCGGCACGTTGAGGATGATTAATTTTGTTTTTGTTATTCCCTGGAGAATTGATGAAATATATCTACTTAGGTTTCTTCCTATTGAAAAAGTTATCGACTTCTGCTATTCACAAGACCATCTAATTTTGTATGATATTTGGGTCATGAAAGGTCAGGGAAAATTCGTCTATAACATGAAACTGTTCTTTCAACAAAATGCCCCAAGAGATTTTTCAGAATGTATTGGTGATTTCATGATACTTGATGATAGCCTCTTCCTTACTGGTTTTGAAACAGTACTATTTAATGACATAGCTGGATTTCTAGGATTTACCTTAACACTCTCTGAGAACCCTAACTTTGCCTATGGTGCTATTGAAATGGACTTTGTTCTAAGAAAAACTATTGGACTTGCAGCCACAACACCATACGTAAATGCTGTTTGGAAATGGTTTGTGCCATGTCCCAGCTCATTAGTCAGACAAGGTAATTTTGTCAAAGTGTTCACATGGCCAGTATGGATTATCATGGGCATAGCTATGATAGCATCAGGTGTCTTTCTGCATAGGATTTATCTGAATGCTAACAAACATCTGGAGAACACTCAGTACCAAACACTCACAAAATCTTTCTGTAATCTATGGGCTGTAATTATGGGAGTCTCAGTTCCTGAGATGCCTCGAACATTTCGTCTTAGGTGGTTCTTTTTCTTGTGGGTCGCATACAGTTTCTTCATAAGCATTGTATTTCAAGGATTCTTTACAACCTTTTTAGTAGATCCAGGGACTCAAAATGAAATTTCTTCAGTCGAAGAATTGCTACAATCAGATCTAAAATTAGTAACCTTTCCCCATGGGTATGGTATTTTATGTGATAAAAGAATTACCGGTGTAATTTCCAATAATGAAATTTGTGGAAAAATTAAGGTAAATAAAGACGAGCTGCCTTTAGATAGCTCTCTCACATTCTTCACTGGAGAAAGAATTTCAGTTTTTTCTAACGATTTTGAAATGGAAGCCATTGCATCGTTCATAAGTTACAAGAATCCTTACTGCGCTATTAAAGATGGACATGTGGAAAAGAAATATGGACCAGTAGTTGATATAAGGATGCCTGAATTTATACACTACTTTAACAAAATTGTTTCTCGTTACGAAGAAGGCGGTATAATAATAAAGATGAAATTCGACAACATGCAGAAATTCAGAGGAATGTATTCAGATCCTTGGAATTCTAAATTGTCCACTCTGCCTAATCCACTTAAAGAGAGGCTGTATCAGTTCTGGAATTCAACAGAACATCCTGCTGACAACATTTCATTTGAAAATTCGGATTATTTCATTTTTTCAGTAAACCATCTTCAAGTAGCTTTCTACCTCCTATTTGTAGGATACATCTCTGCTTTGTGTTCATTTATATTAGAAATAATAATAGTAAATAGTTGGAAGAAGTAATTCTGAGTGCATATACTAACCGTCATATTTGCACTCAAGATGCTGTACATATGTGTACATTTGGGTTTCCTTGGTAAACTGATATATATTCCATTATAAATTAACCACAGTTTGTAAAAATACAATTTTTTTAAAACCAATTTTAATTACTTTTCCTATTTTAAGTAATTGTATTTTGAGTGTATTCTTTGATATACAGGTTGGTATAAACAAAATTCCGGCCATCGAAAATCCAATTCCTTGATATTTCCTGCTTGGGTTTCGGAGCGCTCTTTCACATTTACCATGTTTTCAAGTCATCTTTTACTTCCTCTGCCCGTACCATAGGTACTATAGGTAGAGGAAGTATTGTTTTCGACCCTAAAATTCGAAGTGGTGTTTTTAGCATATATACACGTTTCAAAGCCCCCTGAATCCAAAAATACTATTTTTGGAAACATGTCTGTGTGTGTGTGTCTGTCTGTGTGGAAGATTGTGAACAGGCTAGCACCGAAACGGAGAATCGTATGAAAAGTAGATTTCATATCTGGGTCAGGTACCTTCTGAAGATGTGATTCGAAGATTGGCGACAAATTTCCCTTATTTTTAAGAGGACTTTACATGAAGAAATTTCAGTTTTTCGCTATTTTCTCGAAAACGGCTCTAACGATTTTCTTTAAATTTTGCGCATGGATTGCTTGTACTAAGAGCTAAAACTTTTATTTGAAACATTTTTTCGAACAAATTCTCTGAAGGGTAGTTATAAGCAACCCACTGTGAATACGTGCTTTTTGCAATACGGCTTCTTGTAAATCGTACGAAAACAAAATTTTGTATTTGGGTTAGGTACCTTCTGAGGCTGTGAAGATTGGCGACAACCTTCTCTTATATTTAAGGGGACTTTACATGAAGAATATTTTGTTTTTTGCTATTTTCTCATAAACAGCTCAAACAATTTCCTTTAAATTTTGTACATGGATTGCTTATACCATTTCAAAAACATTCTCCGAAGGTGGTTGCCTGGTGAACAACTCAATACGCGGACATTTAAGGCATTTTATTCTATATAAGCACGTGAAGTGAGAAAAATTTACTGTTGGCCCTGCTTACAGTAAAGAAATATCTGAGGGCAATATTTGATAAATTTCGGAAATTATTCTTAACAGCGGAAAGTTCAATAAACGTTTGCAGTCACTTGTTCTATTTCCCATATCCTGCGTTTTTAGTCGCAACATTCAAAGAATGGGCTATAAGATATTTATAGCATAATTAGCGTAAATGCTGCAAACTTTTATTTGGGCAGAGGAAGTTATGTGACTTTCAAATCAGATTTTTTTTTCTGGAATTACCGATTAAATTTTGATGGCGTTGTACTTCAGAATGAGTTTTTGGATGTTCCTTGCCCTGCTAATAAGCATTCCTTTCCGATTCTTCTCATTTTATCATTTATTTATTGCTTATACAGTGTACAGCTATGAATTCAGCAAAGAAAAGAGGTGGCGAAAAACTAATCATGGTGCGTTGTCGATCTCAGAAAAAAATTAATAAAGGCATATCTATTCGAACCAATTGTGAAAAATATGAAGTTGTCTCTTCAACAGAGTGAAATAAGAAGTGAAAGTAAAAATATGCATTTTCGAAAATCTGATATACCTGAGGTCTGGAGATTGCTGGATTTTTAAAATAGCAATCTATATTGTATTTAAGAGAAACAGGATGTTAATTTCTGTTCGTCAAACATTGCTATGTTGAAATAATTTAATTACAATTTTTTTAGGGTTCTAAATTGACATAATAATTGATTAACTACTTATCTCATTAACACAAGTGTAATGACGTTTTAAATTTTTAAAGTTAAAATGTAATGTTTACCCAGGTAACCCAATATGGACCATAATTTGAAAACTTGAATGAATCAAAACATTAATAAATAATTATAAAAAGTAGATATAAGTTATATTCACTCTGCACAGATTATGTTTCCGAAGACATTGTATGAGAATAGTATGGAGAAATATTTCTGTGAACCTTTAACCGGTTATAAAATCGTGGGGGGGGAGGCCCATGGGCCGAACGAGGGACACTAGGACGGATGATACCGCGTAGGGTGACCAGTTCCTTTCGCGGGATGGGAATGAGGATACAACACCCATTCCTGACACAGGAAGGAAACTTTACAACTGTAAAATCGCCGACCCGACCGGAAATCGAACCCGGACCGCCCAGGTGGCTGGCAGTCACGCTACCAACTCACCCATGGCGGCAGCACTCCATTGTGCCTTATATTACAGAATACAGTATATGCTATTCGCTGGACAGGAAGTAAATTCTCACAAGCTAAAATTTATTTATTCATTTTTTTCGGTAGAAACCATTACGTGATATTCTGATTTTATAAAACTTATTCGCTCATACATCAGCTTAACAGCCTCATAATCATATAGAAATTACAGTTGTCAATATAAAAAACATACATTGAACAGATATGATGGTGTTGAAAAGTGTTACATCTTTTAAATATTGAAGTTACAATTGGCCTGTATTTTGTTTATTTTTTTAAATATCATGACGTTCAATCATGTTCAATGTATGCTGTTATTATATTGACCAACTGTAAATTTTAGATATTTACGAGGTTATTAAGCTGAAGTATAAGCAAATAAGGTATATAAAATCAAAATAGCGAGGGACTAGGTGGAATATTTTCTACACTAATTATTATACAACATGATTATATCACTTATTAGCACTTATTAGCACTTATTAGCAGAAAATGAAGTTGAACAGTTACCCTGCTAGGAGAAGTGACACTTTTCTAAAGATAATAATTAGGGATGGCCGATACTTTCGATACCTTGATACTCTCGATACTTGCATGGTATCGGCATCGAAAGATACTTCAGAAAACTCGCTCGATACTTTTTCGATACTTTTTAAATTCTGCAATTAAGTGAGAATACTAGTATTTTTTAACAAAACTTGTAAGTGGACTGTTTAAAAAACTAATATTAGTTTTAATGTAGAGTTTAAAAATAATTATAGGCTACTGATGATATAAAAATTTTGTCTCATTAAATATGCAGACTTAATTAATTTAGTTGGTATTTAATTTTTAATATATCTATTTATTGAAACTGGAAATGTTGAAGGTGTCGAGAATCGAAGTATCGAGTATTGAGGAAAAAATCATATATCGGTATCGAGTATCGAGAAAATCTGGTATCGACCCATCCCTAATAATAATATTATGCGTCACAATAAATTTGTAATTGTTTTAACCTTTTCACGAAGAAAGCCATATTTTGGAATATGTAATTTTTTAAGACATATTACTGTTATCACATACCTAGATTTGATGATTTTCTAGACATCATGGACAATCTCCTTGTGTTGTTCATCAACCACAACTGAGATGTGGCGTTGTTCTTAAGAAGTTATGTCACAATTACCACAAATTGGGAAATGAAATAAATGCTCCCTAGTGGATAGTATTCTAAGTAGACTTGTGACGTTTTAGATGAAAGTTGTATTATTTTATAGCCGATTGATAAAAATAACTAAATATTCCACTTTTTTACTTACGAAGTTTTTTTCTCCGGACTAGCGATGTGATTGCAAATGACTTTCAGTGAGTTTGACCATTAAGAATAGGCCTAATCATATGAGAAAGACCACGTGGCACGGTGTATCGACCCATGACAGAGAATCGACATTGAGATCTCAAGGTCCCAGGTTCGAACCCTGTTTCAGAGGAATATTCTTCTTCTAATTATTCTCATTTATTATTATAAAAAACAGTCCTTGCTAGGAAAGTAAAACTTATATTTGTATTAATGTCCATTGATCATACAAGTGTATAGAGTAACAGTAAACTGAACATACTGTACGTACACAGTTATTCATAATAGTTATATGTTAAGCAAAGATTGCAGTATACAGTTGAATCTCATTAGCTTAGAGGAATTTTGAGTATTAAGAGTATACTTTAAATCCCCACTCGTATCCCATACATTATATTAGGTACGTATTTCATTTTTACAGTTCAGTTACTTACTATCATTTTTGTGTTAAGTACAGCAATTAAAACATTAAAAAATAATAAATAGCTTTACATATTTATTTTATTAACCCGGGGGCAAGGGGGGGCCGCGGCACCCCCCCCCCCAGCTCTCAGGGATAGAAAAAATGTATATTATTAGTTATAGTCAGGTGTTTTTATTTTTTCTTTCTATTGTCAGGATAATTATTTATAAGTCAGTAGAGACATAAAAAATTTGCAGAAGTTTTACCAAATCGATAACATGGAAGCAGAATCCACAGCGTAAAATGTGATTTTCATTAGTTCAATATTTAAAAATTTTCCGGTGGTGGATTCCCAACTTAGGTAATGATTTCTTGTTTACGTTGGCATTTCTTAAGGTGTGGTAAACAAATTTGGTAACTAATTTTCAGTGCTAAAACAGCATAAAATGTGATTTTCGTTAGTTCAATATTTTAAAATTTTCCGGTATTCCATACCTCCAAACCCCCTGGCATTTTCGACCCTCCTGAAATTATTTTCTGGCTATTTCATTGTGGCACTTATTATATTATTAATATAATGTTGCAAAGTGACCCAAGAAGTCAAAGCAACAAAAAATGAATTACTTTTAAAAATTGGCCCCCTCTAGAAAATATCATAAAGGCGCCCTTGAATAGAGACAAAGAAGAGAAGACAGATTTGCATCGAACGGAAGATAGAAATCATTATAAAATTGATATAAAACCAGCAGCAATGTTAACTATGTTAAAGGACTAAGAAAAAAATTCAAATTTACGAACGTTCGGCAAAGGTATAGTATATTGTGGAATATATTTTATCGAATTATTTATTGTGAAACCACAATGATTTTGTTCGACCTATTAAGATGTTAAATCGTTTGGTTTCGAGAAGAATTGCTTATTTCAGTGTAATAAACATACTTTACAGAATAAATTATATTTTTTCCTGCAGTTAACACTAGACTTCACTGTATTGAAACATATTTACGAAAGAAGTATGGAGGTACTTCGGATAGCAATTAAATAAAATCAGTGACTATGAAAATATTTTTCTATTTTCTACATACAGATTTATTCTGTCTCTCTCTCTCTCTCTCTCTCTCTCTCTCTCTCTCTCTCTCTCTCTCTCTCAGTCTCCCCCTCCCTCTCTGTTTCTCTCTCACCGACTAACTTGCGGATTTTTTCAATCTCTAGTTTTTCTAGTTCTTGACTATGGATCAGTTGTATACAACGATCTTTCGGACATATTAAATACAAAAATTTAACGTGTTCAAAATGCTGCAATTCGCTTCGTATGTAACGTGCGAAAAGATGAGAACATCACACCTTATTATTTGCAACTAAAGTGCCTAAAGTTAAAAGAACAAAGGATTATATTCTATTTTCAGTATTTGTATTAGCGATGTGTGTAATTATAACTTAATGTTTGTATTTTTTCTGTCATTGTGAGTGGATTGTTTGCTTAAAAATAACTTTTAAGTTCTACGCTTACAATCCTTAAAATAAAATCAATGCAATTCAATTCTCTCCCTCTCTTTACTCGAGAATTGGATTCATTATAGGAGATTGCCCCGGTACCGTTCAGGCCTCGTTACCGGTCAACAAGTAGTTACACCTTAAGACGCTAGATATCAGCAGAAAACAATTATGAAGTGAACCTTATTCCTCTCATAGAGTCCGTGTTTGTCTAGCGTCTTAATGTGTAACTACTTGTTGACCGGTAACGAGGCCTGACCGGTACCGGGACAATCTCCCCTAAGGGATGGCAAAAGTGTTGATTTGGTTATTTTAGGAAAAAATGTTAATTTAGATTTTAGTGTAACAAAGTCAGAAGTATATCTGTGACAAAATGTTATGCCATTTGGCGTATGTTGCTGATCCCATTTTAAATTACTACACCAAGTAAAAACTAGTGTGCTTTAGTCTAGACTACAACACATGCAATCTTCGATCACCTGTTTTCTCAGTTTCAATTTCCATGTTGTTTAGCCACATTCAAAATCTATCTTCTCTCACAGAAATATAGAAACAAACAACATTTTTCTCACAATACACTTCACAAGATTTGTAATGAAATTACTAGTATGTTTGTGGGTATTGTTGGTGTAATGGTTGGTTTTGTTGCTGTGTTTTGAAAGTCTTGTTTGTGTGTGTGTGTTAGTATTAATTTATGTTTTGTTTTGGCTTGTTGATCTGCTGTGAGTTTTACTTGTACTTTTGCTACTTCTAAATGTAAGTTTCTGTTTTGGTTTGTGTGTAATTATAGCACGACAGCCTTGTGACTCATAAATTACAAAATGCGGCAATACAGCCTTGTCAATATTCAAGTCTTAATAATGTTGAAATCAATTATATTTCGACCAGCTTATGATCATCTTCAGTGACGATAAATGTCTTGTATCATGGTTGTTTATTTCAGAACATATTCTAAGAATCCACTTAATTTTTTATGTGTAGTAGGCACTGCAAAATGTCCTAATGATGTATTCTTACTGTATTTTTAATGTAATAACGTACTTTTAATAATCATGTGATCATTGTATTTTAATAATTAAATTGTATTCTTAGTTTTATGCATAGTAATAACACAATTGACGAAACCTATTTTCTAAATAGAAAATCGTACATCTCGTGCCACTTGCAAAGGAATGTAATGAACAAATGTCAAAGTACAGTAGACGGTGCAATGATATGAGAAGGCAAGAGTTTGAATTTAATAAGTTCGTTACAGTGTAATATCAGAATAGAAATAAGTTGGGGAATGGAAAAGTACATAACAGAGTTTGTTTAATCTGGTGGAGAATGGGAGACTGGAGTCTCAGAAATAGAAGGGGTGACATATTTTTTATGTTGCACAGCAACAGAAATGTGGAGGAAGAAATTATTCATAAGAAAAAAATAACTGGAAGTGAACAAGGAGGCAGCTTTTGTAAAACTATCAAGAAATATAACTAATCAATTAAATAAGAATATAGGATACTATTTATACAAGGTTAAAATTTTTTAGAAAGGGTAAGAGGAAGGTTGAAAGTTAGAATTATAGGTTATGAAAGTCTGTGGGGGGTTTCATTCCTTTGTATACTCGGTATTTTATGTACAGATTCGGTGTGTATGTGTGTGTTCACTAGCAATCATTACAGGCTAAGCCCCTGAGGAAAAGCTGTAGAGTACTCAGGGGTCAATGAATGTAGATAATACAGGGAATCCATTTTATGCAGAAACTTTTTAACAGCGTTGACCCTGCTCACACTTTCCCCACTGTAGTGCTTGCAACGGCGGGGACCGTGTTCCGTTACTACGGGCAAATCAAGACTTTAACATAACGTAGGCCTACACGTAGATTGTAGAGGCTTATTACTCACCATTTATTTGAGATACTGTTGAAAATGACCCCCGTCAGCAGTAAGACATGTCTCACATCGTTTAAACAAATTATTTGCCACTTTCTGTAATTCCGCTTCGGTAATACATTTCACTGCGGCAATGCGGCAGTGATGCGAGGTTTCCTCATAAAATGGAATCACTGTATATTTGTATAGTATTGTATCATTATTTCTGTTGAGCACTGATTCAATAAACTTTAACTTCTATTACTGTTTGTTTCTACAGTATTCAGGGTAGCACAACTCAACACTGCACTTTTCCCCAGTTCTCGTTGTGTTTTAGTACAAAATTCGGCCCACTTTTCGGAAAATTTCCTATAAGATGCAGGTTCTGTCAGCGAAAGCTGAAGGTAAGTTTCGAAATGAGCTCATTAATAGTTTCCTTGTAACTGTCTATTGGAATAAAATTTTGGTACAATGTGAATCATGTAAAGTTGGATCTTTAAAAAAAGAGAACACAGTAGAGACTATAGTTACGAGCAGTGGTGGGAAGTAATTGAGTAAAAGTAATCGGATTACAGTAAAAATTCCTCTTTTGGTCCCATTTACTTGTAATCAATACTTTTTTAAAAATGTATTTCTACTTGTAATTTACTTCTGGAAATAAAATTGTAATTGTTACAATTTAGTAGTCGTTAGTATTAGTATCATTCTCGCTTGCTATATCGTCATGACTGTTTTTGCAACTAATATCCAAATTAGGGTTAATATTAACAAAAAGTTACTCAATGTTTCCGAAAATACTCTTATTGATTTTTTTTTTTGGTGTTCATTAATAATGTAACAAGGGCTCGTCGGGGTTCAAAATGAGAACACCCAGTTTATAATTGAAGGATGGAGGTTTCTTTATTTCCTACAACAATTGCCAATACAGCCAGAAAACTCCAGACTATTTGCCAGTTCACTGTCCTGTTCAGTGCTCACTCTCACTGTGCTCAGTCCTAATTACAGCACTGTTCCGTTCGCACACACTGTGCGGACTCCCAGTCGAGATGATTCCGCGTCGCGCCGGTCAACTCCACAGTCCTCGCTGCCGCTGTACGATCCACCCGTCGCGCCGAGTTCCCCGGGACGGCACTGCCTCAGCCCAGATCAGCTCACCAGCTCTTCCGTTCACCCTTCCCTCCGGTCACTAGTTCCCCGTTGACTAGCTATTCCGCTCTCGGGTCCCTCCGGTCACTGGCTCCTCAGCTTCCCAAGACACACTCACTTGAGGCCGCGCTGATCAGTCCTCTCCGTCCAGCTCACCCTCTGACGCTGACGCTCGCCGCTACTCACGGACTGCCTCTCTGACTGTTCCCTCGTTGACCCTCTGGCTCTTCATGGACTGACTCTCCTCTGATGTACTGACTCTTCACACTGAACTGACTGTCGCTGTTACTCTCATTCGTTGACTGACTGAACTCTTCACCCTGACTGCCGCTCCTTCACTGAACTGACTGACTCTGCTCGCTCGCCGCCCTTATATAGGCCCGTCGAATGTTCCTGAGTCGAGATCTGGAAAGCTCTCCGCCCGCGCATGGTCTAGAATGTCCGCGCGGTGCGCCGTCAAGCCCTTAGCGCGTGGCTCCACCTCTGGCCCCTCCCACGAGCGCGCACCGTCACTCACCGCGCCGTGTCAGGGAGTAGGCCGCACCCGTCGGCGCGCGGCTCCAATCAGCAATAAGAGGGCCGTCCATCCACTAGGGGAGCGCGATCCTTCTAGACTCCGTCGTTCTAGTTCTTTCTGGCTTACTCCTCCATCTATCAGGCTCTAGGCTTTTCTGGGCTTTGTCACAATAATTTGGGCTTGTGCTCAAAACAAACCAAAAACAAGGAATTTGTAGGTGCTGCCATTTTGTAAAGTAATTGTAAATGTAATTGTAATTTTACTGATTACTTCTTGAAAAAGTAATTTGTAATTGTAATTAAGTAAAATGTCTCTCGGGTAATTCAGCCCAATTACTTTCCTTTTGTATTTTTCCTATCACTGGTTACGAGGCGCGTCCAGAAAGAAGGTTTCCCTGTGACCGTTTACAAAAACAAAACATAATCATAATTTCATGATAATATGTATTGCAACAGATACAGCAAATGTTCAGCTATTTTCAACATATTTGCCACCGGAACTGAAACATTTGTCATACCGTATGACCAACTTTTTAATGCTTGTGTCATAGAAGTCTACCGCTTGGGATTTGAACCACTGTGTGACAACCATCTCTACCTCTTTCGTTCCCTATCATTTCTTGAGGTAAAAGACAAAAATAACTGGGAACGAGATTCGGGCTGCAGAGTGAATTTTTAAACACCTCCCAGAAAGTCTCCCGCAGAAGTTCGGCTGGTAACTTGTCACTTTGTGGTTCAAATCCCAGGCGGCAGACTGCTACGACTCAAGCTTTAAAAAGTTGGTCACACGGTATGGCAAATGTCCCAATTCCAGTAGCGAGGATGTTGAAAAATAGCTGAACACTTGCTAAATCTGTTTCAATAAATAGGCCTATTTTCATGAAATTGTGTTTTGTTTCTGTAAACGGACGCGCCTCGTATAAATGTTACTTTGGGTATTACCGTACTGTTATTATTGATTAATTCAGTGAAGAAAGTGGGGAAAAAACCAGACGCGGTATGCTATACCAAGATTTTTCCCTGCCATACCTCGATTTGAAAAAAAAAAATCCCTTTAGGCAGACTTACAGGCTGAGGTAGATTTCGAAGTGCTTTTTGTTTAATTTATTGTCGCTGCGCAGCACTCTTCTTCTTTAGCCTTGGTATGACAAACCCGCAACAATAACTGCAAAAAAGAGGAAAGAGCACTTTTTCAAACATTCAAATCTCGTCTTATATGAGAACTACCGAGAAACTAGTTATTGATTTTTAGAGTACTCATGAAGAGCGTTTCAACGATACTCCACATGACGCGGTTTCAAAAATATCGAATTTCCATCCCCCCACCCCTACTCGTACCCCCAAAACCCCCGAATCGTTGGTGTCACTGTGAACTCCATAGGGAGTACTCTAATTTATTGAACAAAGTTTCCCTCTATACTTCATAGGGGCCGAGATATAAATTTTTAAAAATTTCAACCTCCCGACCCACTTGGGCCAATTTAGCTCATTGACGAACTAGCTCCGAACTATTTGGCCCTAGAAATAACATAATAAAATTTGGTTCAAATATCTTCAAAATTACGGCCGCTAGCGTGTTAAGCGTTTAACTGAGTGTTCCTGCATTACGCCATTCAACACCGTAACGCACGTAGAAATTATATTTTCGCCAACTATGCTATAGCGGCATTACCTACACTCATTAGTTAATTTGGCAGCGCGATTGCAACAATGTGGCAACCACAAAAATATTGCTTGTGTGATTGTAGGAAGCATAAGTGCCCCCCCCCCCCAAAACAGATTTTTAAGGAAAGTACCTTTTTGCACGACGTAACTAATTAGTGGCCGTGGATCGTAACTTGACAATCCCGCACGCAATCTGGTTGCTATGAAAACAAAAGAAATCTCCGTGCGGTAAAAATTACAAAAAGCACAAGTGCCGTAAGTAAGATCATCATAATACAAGCCTTTATGGAAGACCGGATCCAAGGCCCTCTTCCCAATTTGTGGAGACTTTAACAGGACAATCGGTCCCCATAACAACCAACACATGCGAATCACTTTCTGAAATATAACATATTTCTGAAATATAACTTCAATAGTGTATAAACATAATATTGACAGCTAATATCTCAATTAATATAAATAAATTGATATAAATAATCATCGTGCAAAAAATAGCATGCAATACTCGTGCCGTAAGCGCATAAGGGATCACGGAAATTGAAAAAAACTCGGCGCAAGCACCTCGTTCTTCAAACTCTTTCCTCAATCCGTATGCACTGCTTACGGCACTTGTATCGCAATATACTATAATTGTATGTCAAGACCGTAACGCAGAAAAAAGTGTGATTCTGTGATAGCCTATTTATAAATATTTTTAGTCTAGCATAGAATTTTTGGCTGTATTTGAAGATAAACCATGTGATGAACATCGTTTGTTTTCAGTCTCAACTTCAAAAACTAATGAACAAACAAACAAACAAACAAACAAAAATTCCACCTCATTACGGCCAACTCCAACACGAAGGAATTCGTTACGGTGTTGACCACTGTTACGGTGGTAACTTTATTGGCTTGCATACTGGTATTATGTTCAATTTAATTTTAATTTAGATGATCTATTATGTAAGCTGCGATGTCCGAAGACCCGAAGCGTTTTGATTGACTCCCGCGGACACCCAATTAGCGGCCGAGCTGCCACAAACAGGTAAATGAATTACACTTTTGTAAGCTAATAGTGAGTTATTACGTACATATAAGGTATCAATCAAAATATTTTTTTTCGCTCCGATGTAAATTTGCGTACCGTTGAGTTATAATAAGTGTTGTGGCAAATGTAATTAAAACTAGTATAGATATATAAGCATTCATGAACCACAGATTATTGTTTCTGTTGGACATTACATGAGAATATTATAGGAGAAAAATTCCACCGACACTGGGACTTGAACCCACGACTTTTGGCTATTCGCGCCAATGCTCTACCAACTGAGCTAAGCCGGAGTTCAATTCACAACGCCAGATGGAACCTCTCCCCTATGACTAATTGCCCTAATGGTCTACCTCACAGACAGACTAGTTATGTCATATGCAGTACTGTGAGGCACACTAAGTAGTAAAACTAGTCTGTTTTACGTTAAATTTGGACAGAACGTTTCATTTTGATGTCTCGATCCAAAGCCGCATAAGCGATTCATTCAATCAACACTAAACAATGAAGCACAAGAAAAATACTAGTGATTATGGTCAATTTTGGAGCTAAGATTACTGTTAAATCTAAATTGAACTTTAATGTGAGTAGCCTATATTTCACTTTAAACACTCCTTACGTGCCACTTATTAATTGACGGATTGTTTACAGCTTGAAAGTGGTTTCGCTGAGCGTGTATCCACACGGCCCCCTCAGTTACGAAATGCGGCCCCCTAAAGTTTTAGGTAAAATGTATAAATATTTACGAAAAAGAATTTAATGCAAGATAAAATTTGCTAAAACCTGATTTTCTAGCAGTACAGAAGACGAGTGTCTCATAAAATACTATGAAAGACCTATATAGTGCAGTGCCTGTGCAATGCATTGTTCACCAGGAAGCACTATGCTCAAAATAAAATAAAAAAATCCTATGTGAAATTCACATAACTTCCTCTGCCCGAGTAAAAGTTAACCTCTTAGTATAATATAATTAATACGTATGGCATTGTCTTCATGTAAATTGGTTGCAAACATGAAAGGAATGTTCTTACCATATCACATCGCAACCCCGAAGGATACATAACCCAAATAAAATCTGATTGATGTACTCATATAACTTTCTTTACTTTAATTATGGCCAATACATTTTTCTCACTTCACATTCTGATATAGAACATGCGGCTATATTGCAAAGAGCATGCAATCAGAGTGGGTGGCTTACAACCACCCATCAGTTAATTTTTACGGAAAAATGTTTCAAATAAAACTTTTAGCTCTTAGTATAGTCACCCCATTTGTAAAATCGTAAGAGATTTTTTTCCGAGAAAATCGCGACAAACAAAATTTTCTTCAAGTAAAGTCCACTTAAAAATAAGAGAAAAACGTTACCAATCTTCATGTCATATCCCCGGAAGGTACCGTACCTAACCGAAATACAAAATTTTGTTTTTGTATGATTTTCCATTACAAAAGGCCGTATTGCAAACAGGGCGTATTCAGAATGGGTGACTTATAACTACCCTTAAGAGAATATTTCCGAAAAAAAGTTTCAAATAAAAGTTTAACCTCCCGGTATAAGCAACCCGTGAGCAAAATCTAAAGAAAATCGTTAGACAATTTTCGAGAAAATTGCGAAAAACGAAAATTTGTTCATGTAAAGTCCCCTTAAAAATAAGATAAACTTGTTGTCAATCTTCGTGTCACTTCCTCTGAAGGTACCTGGCCTAAATACATTTTTTTTCAAACAATTTTCCGTTCTGGAGCTAGGCTGTTCACAGACACTCATCCATATAGACATACACACAGACATACAATATGTTTCCGAAAATAGTAGCGTACGTTTGGATTCAGGGGACCTTAAAACATGTATTTGTTTGTTCCAGGTGACTAAAACAACATCAGATTTCTGCTTTGATTAGTAATATTGGTAGTGAATTTCCAAACTTGCTATGCTATTAAAAATTCGCTGACTACTTATCCTCAAGTTTTAAAATGCTTTAAAGAAATTAAAGTATTTTTTAGAAGTGAATAGCAAATCATCCGATAGGGGAAATATCAATTTGTAATTTCATTGTATAATAACAATAAGGCTTTTAGATCAAAGCCCAGGCTTTGGGTCGGGCAACTGGTAAGCGGCAACTCTTCGTTTTCCTACCTCCCATGACTTTTGATTTCCACATTGCGTCTGACTTAAGTCATTAAGCTTCAAACTTGAAACAGTAAAATAATGAATATTGTATGTGAGCCTAAAAGTTGTAAGTAATTTTACGTTAAAGTCCTGTGGTTTTGGTTATCAACACATTTTCTATACAATGTATTATAACTAGACCTGGGATTTTAGGCTCTAGAAAAATTAGGCTTTTAAAACAAGTAAATAGGCTTTTAAAAGATAAAATAGGCACTTAAAATATGCTTTTAAAATGTGTAAATACACAGGAAATAGACTTTAAAATACTACAATATGCGCTTAAACTGTGACGTGATCTTTTTTTTTTTACTGTAAAAAAACATGGTATACCTATTCTTAACAGAAATAATTGCAAAATAAAGACAGAATTAGAAATACATTTTTCAAAAACAGTTTTGGATTATATGATAAACTGTCACAGTATGTATCTTCTTACTACAGCCTATACCTGCTGCTTGTTTTCAGCTAATCCTCCCCCAGTTGTTTGGGAAAATCAAGTTTCTGTGAAAAACCCACTTTCCACTGTTCTGTTCTTCAATCAGGGATGTCCATTAAATGATTGTAAAAGTTACAGAAGTTTTTATTTTATCTTAAATGTACAAAATAGGCATTTTAGGCACTAAAATAGTAAAAATAGGCTGCAAAGGTTCAAATAGGCATTTTAGGGTACTAAAAAACTCTTTAAATATAAGTGATTTATCATGAAATGCCAACATATTTAAAAATTTTCATGTTATTTCATAAGAAACAAAATAGGCATTTGCCTTAAAATCCCAGGTCTAATTATAACACATAGCATGAAATGGCAAGAATGATATGTATAAGTCTATTCTATGGCGTGTTAAAATTTAAAAGTATGAACACAAGTTTAAATTCTGTAAGAAGGAAAGGATATATTTTCATTTGGCTTGCGGCCTTTGGACTTCAATTTACCATGCGAAGTTGGTCCTCAGTACGTATATGCCCCTTACCCAGCTTCCAAATGTCCTAATTTTTTTTTCTTCTTTCTCTGCTAGAGGTTCTCATATTCACCATTAGTTGACACTAATACACTAGCAGGTAAGTGAAGCCACGCTGGGGTAAAAATAAACTGTTCGAAATTCCTGTTTTCTTGTTTATGCCTACATGTGTATTCCACGCGTTTCGTTACAAGGTTTCCTTTCTTCGCAATTTATTATAAATAGTATATGGGTTGCTATTCAATTATTATAGACACCACAATAAAATTCTTCTATAAATTTACATAAGGTGATTTTGGTTTCATTTTGAAGTTTGAAATGTTCTCTAGTGCTTGACATTGAGGAATTTGTGATTATGAATATTCTACAGTGTTCTATATTTATGTTTATAATAATATGAAGAAAAAATCTTCAGTTTACATAAATTTTTTTAACAATTTAAAATCTTCAGTATCCAAAGTACTAAATGTCAGGCACGAAAGAATTATTTTGTCTACAAAATAGTGAATATTTGATGTTTTTATCTTTCATCGTCTCGAAGTATTCAGGTTTCAAGGTTGTAGTAAAAATTGTCAATAAAACAATTTTTATAAACAAATTACAATAAATTACAAAACATTTTTGTTGTAAATATCTTGACATATAGCTGTATAATATGTATAAAAAATAGAGAGTCCTAATGATTCATGAATAACATTTTCATACGCGAAGGAGCATATACGTTACCGGCATTGTGTGAAATCCCGGTATTCTATAGAATGCCTAGGTAATGTATAGCTGTATAGCTGATGGTTTCAGGCAAACTATGAATTATAAGTGTTTTTGTGAAAATGTTACGTACTTCTCCTAGGCATTCTATACAATTTTGAGGCCTTATACAGAATGACCAGTACCATTTACGCAAAGTGTTAAAAGGGCACAAAATGAGAAGCCTTTATTAATTAATACGCATTTAAAACTCAAAGAACAAAACTACGAAATAAAGCACAGGAAAACAATGAAAGCAGAACTGAGATTGAAGTACTTTTACAGTAATTACTTACCTACCAATGATATTGCAACCTAATTTTCTCATCAGCCTGTCTTATTCATACAAAGAAGTCCTACTACATAATCACAATTGTAATTTTTCATTACACCATATTTCAATATAGAATGTTGATTTCAGAAAATGTATTTTTTCTTTACGAAAACGTATTTTATCAGAATATAATGATAACGAATCTCGCATAGCAAATTTAGCAGACTATTTAATTCTCCTATTTCAAAAAGTCTAAATACATTATAAGATAAGTTATTAGTTATTCTATATTAAATATTTGTGACGTAAAGTAGAAATTATTTCGAATAAATACATATTAAAGATAAGTTATTAGTTATTCTATACTAAATATTTGTGACATAAAGTAGAAATAGTCTCGTGCAAAGTGATTTTGTTAATAATTTCAATTCAGGGTATTTTGTTATTTGAATTTTTATAACTGATATACAAATTTACCCTCAATTCTACTCCATCGACATATTAGTTCCTCTTTGTGCTTTTAGTCTATGACTCAAATAAATCTAACACAAGTAAGTTCATAACGTTTTAGAAATGAAGAAAATGTGCATTATTATGTATTTCTTAAAGAATGAACAACAGAATCTAATATTAATGATAAACTGTTGAAATGATTTTCTTAAAATTAAAATAAAAACAAACAAATAATACGAGTGATTAAAAAAAATTAAGAATATCTACCAATTAAGTTATATCATTCTATTTGGTTACTTTGTGTCAGCATATGTGTGCATTTATCGACTTCTGACTAAACTGAACAAAATATCCTCTAACCAGACATAGTAAACATTAAATCTCAGTAGAATTTTCTTGGACGTTTAATTTGTCGATATAAAAACTAATTTTGACATAAATATGAACTTCCTCAAATGCACGCTTCTTGGCAAAAATGAAAAAAAAAAACGCATTTCCTGAAAAATTGCATTTGCTGCATATATCAAGTTTAAAAAAAAGCTCAATTATACAGACACACCTCCATAAAAGCTGTAATTTACTTAATAGTGTGTATAGATCAATAATAAAGTATCAGCTTGGTCCTGTACATGAATGACAATCCATCAATAATTAATTATCATAAGAAGTCTGACCAAATGACATTTTCTTTCAGGCTAATCGCCAAAGACTTCATTCTGCTGGTGAACATCGGCAGAATAAACATATCAGTTTTAACGTATACTTACAATCTATCCATATAGCCTACCAGATAAGAATAAAATAGTTCCATTGTTTTCAAATTTTTGAATTCTTACACAGATACTCATACAACAAACAAGAAGGATAATACACAACTATTATTCTTGTTCTTGCAGCAATATATTCTAGCCGACTTCTATTTAATACCATCTTAAGGAATAATTTTCCAAAGCAAGTTTTCATCTGGAACTCTGATGTAAGGAAACATAACGCTGGCGTCTGGCTAGAGTCTATTACATGAAGGTAACTAAACAACAAAATAATTATTTTAGTAACGAAATTTTATGAAAGTTTAATGCTATCATATTATGTCATTGCATTAGAGAAAGGTAAACACCTATGCTACAAAGTTTAAAATTGTATAAAACATTAAATAAATTTAACGTTCAACATGTTCTGTTACTCCAGTTTATACGTATAAGTCATGATCATTAATCATGATAATTATACTCTGAAAGATTTCACAACAAAGTTCACTCTTTAAAAAAACTTTATTGAACTATCTGTAGTATTTTATAAATTTATAACTTTACAAAGTATTACAATAACTTGTTTTTATAGACATTTTGCGACCTTACACAAAATTAAAAAAGTCGTCCAGCGTTAGGTTTTTAGGGAAAGTTCCCATAATGCAGGAAAGCAGGCAGCATTTCCCCATTGGATTGCAATGCTGATTCTCTATAGAAGGAAAGCTGCTGATTGAGAATCACCGTTTAGAGACACCAATTTCTTCCCTATATATGAGAACAGAATTTTAGCCTGAACGCACCAAAGTCCCATGGCCTCAACCGCGTAAACTATATATTCATCCCAATACTGATATGAGAAGAATATTAATAAAGAAAAGTTGTATAGCAAAGTTCAATAAGCCACATTTTAACAAATCAGATCCCTCATTTTACAATTATATTGATTTTATGAAGTGGAATAAACAGGAAACCTGTAAGTTATTACATATTTATAATTCAGGAACGGTCTTCCAAACGACGTCAGGGCTTGAATGACCACATCATCGTTCAAATCTAAATTACTAATTTATTTGCGTATTCCCGAAAACGCTTAGCTTAAATATTTACTTATTTTTATTAATATACATATATACTTAATTATTTACTTAAGCTTAAAATAGTGATGGCAATTTAATATATATTCCCTTGTAATTAAATTGTAATAATTATTACTAAGGTGTCTATTCCTGAAAATAATTATTAATGTATCTTAAAACTTATCTTATTTCTTTTATGTAATATTACTTATAAGATCACTTATTGTATAATCAATTATTTTGTAAGTTGTTTGTATTTCTTGTTTTTCTTCTCCTGGTTGAGTGGAAAATAAGGTCTTATGGCATTAATTATGCCAGGTAAAATAAAACATTACTATTATTATTATTATTATTATTATTATTATTATTATTATTAATTTAGTTAGATTATATTCTGATTGCAATAAACTTAATACGCCTAATATTCACATATTTCAGAAAAGAGCCACATTTTTTAAGAAGATAAGTACATTACATCAAAACTTTACGTAATCTTTTATTTTATTATTTCATTATGGTTTTAAGATAATATTGTAACAATTTCCTTATCTAGTTATTTGTATAACAATAATTGTAATGTGTCCTTGCTTAGTAGACTAATAATTTATAGCCTAAACTTGTAATTCAAAATGTAAGCTTGTAGTACTAAAGTATACCATACTAATTATACATTTCATACTTTATTTTCCCCATTATATTGGCGTGTCTCAATATTAGTATAATTCATGTTTTTATCGTAACATTTTTCTTTTAAATGAATGAACTATTTTATTATGTACACATAAGTGGATTAAGTAAATAAGCCAATAAAATTAAAAAAAATACGTATACTAATTTTAATAATAATAATAATAATAATAATAATATGTGGCTTAAATTTGAACATTAAGGTTATCTAATAACTTACAGTTTAGGAAAAACATGATGACATAATGTAGTTTAGGAATGACTCTGCCTTTGTCTAACTACATAAGCTTACTAATTCATTCTCTCAAGAAAATTCTTTATTAGCAAAGTATGATGATTCAAGCCGAATTCTTTTCATTCCGTTCGCTCTCTTGGAGGCTGTTTGAGTCGCGCCGCAGTGGAAATGACCGTAAAATTTAAACTCTTAAATCAAATGTGAGTATACAGTGACCTCATGAATCTACCCTTCTTGCCATGTGGCTTCTGGAAATACAAGAAGAAGGTGGCATTGGAATTTTGGATCTAGCTTTCTTTTAAAATACTGATAAATTTCATTTTCCAATGAGGAGTAACCAATTTTAATAGGTCTGTAAAAAGGTCCACCTTATATCCTCAAGTAAAAAGTAGACACCTAGAGTTTGTCATAAATGGATATTGTTTAATATATGTTAAAACGTTATGAATAAATAGTCGGCTTATTGAGCCTAGTCAGTTAAAACAATGAATCTCAGTAAAAAAAAAAAAAAAAAAAAAAAAAAAAAAAAAAAAAAAAAAAAAGCAATAAAATAATATACTGTGAGATATGTCAGAATAAGATTGATCTTATTAAAATAATGAATATTGCATTAATAGAGTTCATAAAAAGCTCAGAAGTTCACTGTGGTAGGCCTATAGAATACTCAACGTTGCAGATTTACAGCCTTGTATTGATGGAGGAAGTCTGCCGGTAAATGTACGGTGTTGTAATATTTTGATGCACTGGGAGCTGATTATCACTGTGTAAATAGTATTTGAAAGATCTTCTTGCATAATATATATATAAACATATGAATGAATGAATGAATGAATGAATTTATTTGTTCTAAACAACAACTTTACATTTGCCCACATTTCTACTTTAGAAAAGGGTCCGTACCTACCTTGCGGGAATGCCTAAAATCGAACGTCAAAGTATGAAATGATTGATATTTTATACATTGCCTAGGCATTGTATCCTTTGCCGGATTGTCTTCCACCAAAGTACATAATACGCCTTTATATAATCTTAATCCCGCCATTTTTTCCCGCCACCACTGTTAAATAATAAAGACAATGATGATAAGTGATAATTAATTGATAATTGATTGAACTCAGATCGGAAGGACAAACTGGATTAAACGCATAAAGAGGAACTAATATGTCGATGGAGTAGAACTGAAGATAAATTTGTAGAACAGTTTTTAAAAAATGCAAAGAACCAATTACCCTGAATTGAAATTATTAACAAAATCACTTTGTACGAAATAATTTCTACTTTATGTCACAAATATTTAGTGTAGAACAACTCATATTTTTAAAATGTGTTTAGACTTTTTGAAATAGGAGAATTAAATACTTGTTATGCGAGATTCGTTATCATTATATTCTCATAAAATACGTTTTCGTAAAAAATCACATTTTCTGAAATCATCATTCTATATTGAAATATGGTGTAGTGAAAAAATTACAACTGTGATTATGTAGTAGGACTTCTTTGTATGAATAAGACAGGCTGCTGAGAAAATTAGGTTGCAATATCATTGGTATCATTGGTAACTTACTGTAACAAGTACTTCAATCTCAGTTGCTGCTTTCATTGTTTTCCGGTAAGAATATCCTGTGTTTTATTTCGTAGTTTTGTTCTTTCAGTTCAAATGCGTATTAATTAATAAAGGCTTTTCATCTTGTTCACCTTTTAACACTTTGCCTAAACGGTACTGGTCATTCGGTATAATGCCTAGGAATTGTATAGAATACCTAGGAAAAGTATGTAACATTCTCACAAAAAACGTATATTTCATAGTTTGCCTAAAACCATCAATATATATATGTTGTTTAACCAGCGTATTATGACAAAATCTAGGGCTTTCTTCGGAATCTCAGGACTGCATTTCAACTTAAATAGGCCTAAGTCATTTTCAGCCTATTAATAGAAACATATAAATGCAAATGCTATCTTTTATTTTCTTGAATGAACGTTTGTTTCAAGTACTGCCTAGATTCGGTGAATTTGACCATAGTGCAACCATAATGTAGATTACAACTGCTTTCCTTGGTAAAAGAGATCGGGTTTTAAGAGGGGGGGTTTCGCAATATGGTTAGTCTTAACGTAAAAGTCATTGTATATGTGTGTGTGTGTGTGTGTGAGAGAGAGCGAGAGAGAGAGAGAGGGTGGGAGGGAGGGAGAAAAAAACCTTCACTTATATTGTGTCTATTTGCAGTTTTCTCTCGCGGATAATAACTAGACGTCAATTTCCTCACTTTATGAAAGTAAAGAACAAAATAGATTGATACTTTGTATAGCAAAAGGAAATGAAAAAGATTAGCCTATCTTAAATATTATTGAATTTTTTACATACTGATATCGTAAATTTCATTTTTTTCGACCATATTAAAATACGTTTATTGCGTACCAGTGACGATGTCATAAGCATACTAATTTCGAAACAGGTCTTCAGTAGGACAATTATCGAACACGAAACGATATTGAGACTTACGAGTAGGTGCTGAAAACTGCGTAATATTTAAACTGTATTTAAAATGACAATTCTGTTCGTGGTAATTTTAATATCATACTAAAATGAATTCCTTTTTTGTTGTCAAAATAAGTTGTTTCAAGAAAACAATCAAAAGGAAACTTCGATTTGATTGACGCCATGAGCTGCTATTTGTCGTAGAAGACAAAGACCACAATAATCTGATGCAAGGGACAGTGTGCTGAAGCGTGGCCGTTTTGAGTGCTTGTAAATTGTCAAAATTTAAACATTTAGACTAATTATTATGGTCGATCAAAAACAGTCATATCCAATTTGCCTATAGGTCTAATGGTAATTAAGAAACTCATATGAAAATTTTGAAACTCGCGTTGTGCTTCTTTTTATCAAAGGCCCTACTCGTTTTTATTAGGGCTTGGTCGATACCAGATTTTCTCGATACTCGATACCGATACATGATTTTTTCCTCGATACTCGATACCTTCAATATTTCCAGTTTCAATAAATAGGTTCATTAAAAATTAAAATTTGAGAGAATTGTGTAATACCAACTAAATTAATTAAGTCTGCATATTTAATGAGACAAAATTTAATATCATCAGTAGCCTGTAATTATTTTTAAACTCTACATTAAAACTAAAATTAGTTGTTTTAAACAGTCCACTTACAAGTTTTTGTTAAAAAAGACTAGCATTCTCACTTAATTGCAGAATTACAAAAGTATCGAAAAAGTATCGAGCAAGTTTTCTGAAGTATCGTTCGATGCCGATACCATGCAAGTATCGAGGACCCATCCCTAGTTTTTATAACATAAAAAATCCCATTATAGCTTGTTGCATAAATAACTACACTGCAATCAAGGTGCGAAATACAAGTCCATTCATATCGTAGAAATGTTATTATTAAATGTTTAATGTAGATTTTCTTTTTAAATATTATTTGAAAAGGTTGACAAATTTCATAAAGGATCTATGAGGGTAATTAATGTATAGCATATTTATAGGCCTAATACGTGTCCTTCTTACTGCCTTATATTACTTAAAAATGCTTAACAAATATAGCGCATAGCTTAAAAGAGATCCAACGTTAATATTTTATCTACAGTGTTCTTTTTTACAGTATTGTCAAGTATTCACTTAATTCTCAATAAAATTATAACTTACACTGAACTCCCAATCATAGGCCTATATCCATTATTTTATGCACCTTAGTCTTCATAAAATCAAATGGCAGCCTAAGCAAAAAAACAGTATATATATATATATATATAAAATATTAACGTTGGATCTCTTTTAAGCTATGCGCTATATTTGTTAAGCATTTTTAAGTAATATAAGGCAGTAAGAAGGACACGTATTAGGCCTATAAATATGCTATACATTAATTACCCTCATAGATCCTTTATGAAATTTGTCAACCTTTTCAAATATATATATATATATATATAAATATATATATATATATTGGTAGCTTTCCTGATGACTGGTTGTAGCCTATATCTATATTTTTTCATGCACATTAACTTAAATTAAATTTGTTGTTAAAATACACGTTAGTAAAAAACAATAGAAGTGTGTTCGGTGCTAGTGGCTATGTTGACACTGTAAAATGTTTATAGGTAGAAAACTTTACATACCCAGTACGTCGTCACCAGTGTAAAATTAAATTGTAGTTACTATTCCAATGAGTGATGGGTATCTTCATAACGATATAGTGTTTTCTGGCTGGAAGATGCATTTCATCTGATGGCACGAAATTAACACAGAACATTTTTATTAAATGAATGGGGAAAACACTGTGAAATGTTAATACTATACACCAGCAGGTGGCTGCGGCTTTCCTCGCGTTTAACAATTCAATCGCCTGATTTTTTAAATAAATAATTTATTTAACAGCTACGAGGGTCGGTCAATAAGTAATGCCTCCTATTTTTTTTTCTCCTGAACCAAGTTACGCGTAAATAAGTACACCGCTGTGGCTCAGGGGATGTTTTCACTCTGTCACTTAGCGGGCCCGGGTTCGATTCCTGGTCGGGACAAGTTACCTAGGTAAGGTTTTTTCAAGGGTTTTCCCTCACCTGTGTGACAAATGTCAGGTAACTTTAGGCCCTTGTGGTCCCCGGATATCATCTGGCCGTCATTATCATCTTCATCCCCATCCTCGCCTTGTTCTGAGTGAGAGTGCGTGTGTGTGTGTGTGTGAATGATGTGTCTCGTCCTATGTGTTCGGATTGTCTCGGAGGTCGCCGCGGCATTGGTCTAATCTCTCATCCGGGGAAGCCCTCCATGCCCTTGTCTGGTCAAAAAAGTATGTATGTGATCCAAAGATAATCCCTCTCTCAACAGGTTGCGGGTTGGGTCGCTTAAATCCTAAAAGGGGAGAGGTAAAAACTACGATAAAGAAATAAATAAATATATAAATAAATAAAGAACGGCTAAACAAGTAAAATATTATATTCATTAAGATGTACATGCAAATCATTCGCAAACAATTAAAATATTAATAAAATCAGGTAAACTGATGTAACAAACAGCCACATTGCATTTTTTTAATCAGTGATAATTGCAATTATGATATGCAGAAAATAAGTTATTTTATTAATCGATTTACGATATTGATTCATTAAGCAGAGCTTACGCAAGAATAAAGATATAGTTTGATAAGCATATGTGAAGGAATATGTGGATAGTGTTATTTGTAAAGTCGGCCGCGGTGGTGTAGAGGTAGCGTGCCCAAAGGTCGCGGGATCAAACACGGCCGCGGTGGTTGGATTTTTCAGGAAGTAAAAATCCTGGGCACGCAGTCCTCCGTGTAGTAGATTTACGGCACGTAAAAGAACTCCAAGCCTAAATTAGAGCCTTACAGAATTTTCCCATTCAAAGAAATTAAAAATATGGCACCTCAACTTGAAACATTTATGACGCCATATTTTGTCCTGAAAATCATCATAATTCTTCCAAACAGAGCTGATAAAAGTACAAGTACTTCCGATACACCGGCGATTTACTTTCATTTTACAAAGGTATTCGTCCACAGGAATTTCCCAAATTTCACCCACTTGCCTTAAAATTTACTTAGGTGTTCGGTACAACTCATGCATGGGAACACATGTTTTCGATTATGAATTTAAATAAATATAAGACCAGGACTTCTCTGTCTGATGTTGCCTTTGAGGCGTACTTAGAATTTCCATTGCCAAATCGATTGTGCCCAATATTGGTAAATTAGTTGCGGCAAAACGATGTTAACAATCGACTTAAATTGCAAATGCACAAAAAGCAAACACAATATATGTAGAAAGTAAATGGCGTGTTTATGTGTTCACAAAATTGGGGATTCTTTTAATAAATCGCTAGGTCTTGTATGAAAAGTTGTTTTTCCACTTGAATTATTCATGGAATTTATTAAAGCCTATATCAATCAAGCTCTTAAGCTGTTAATGTGAAGCGTTTTCGGGATTTATGTTATCTTCCGTTTCATCCTGTCTATGAAAGGTAAGCTTACGATAATGACCTTGAATGTTATTATTTTAATTTTATAATTTTTCTGCACACTTCAATATTATATTATAATTTCATTTCATTTAATGTTATTTATTTATAGATGCTACAGACAATAGTAATAATAATAATAATAATAATAATATTAATAATAATAATAATAATAATAAACAAATAATATCAGCAATAACAAGAACAAAATAATATTTGGCTTCATTAGTAAGTGCCAGACTGGTACGTTCCAAGTTAGTAAACAAATTGTTATAGCATTTTTATGCTTATATTACCGTGATATTTGTTCTAAACTATATTTAACAAACATTATTTGAAATGTGTTACTTGTAAAATAATTCACAATATAAGGGCCATTTTTTTATATAATACAAAATAATAAATGCAATAATATTTGCTTTTAAAAAGGTTAATATGATCACGTAGTTTAACTCATATCGTGGAGTTGTATTTAATAGCTTTTACTGAGAGAGAAAAAAAATAAACATATGTTAGAGTCATACCTTCATAGCCAAAATAAGCGAGTGATGTAACAGAAAAAGTTATTTAACATTAACTTTTCAAAAATATTAATTCAATTCAGACAATGAACTCTAAAGAATGGATTGATAAAATTGTTTGTGTTCAAAATGGTTTGTCCTCAATTAATTTACAAGTACCATGCCTCTATTTAAGAACTAAGCTTAATGCTGACTCTAGGTTCTTTAGGTTAAGTTAAGATGAGATTCTTGATTTTGTCCATTGTAAAAGTAAAGTAGAAAAAAGTAAAGTGATCCCAATTCAGGCCATGAAAGCCCTTAGGGTCCCAGGAGGTTGAGGCTCCCATTTTTTTGACATTTTGAACATGACGATGAACCCACCGGACACGTCTGGCATTTTGTCTGTTTGCCTGTAAATTTGTTTGTTAGGCAGCAGGCCCGACCAAAAGCACTGTTAAATTTTCTTCCAATATTGCAAAAATGTTCGTTGAAGTTATTAAAAATAAAGTAGGCTATATGCAAGACATGTTATTTTTTAATTCATTTCAAGATGGTGTCCGTACTTCATGTATGTTCAGCTTCTTTCAATGATTTTTAACCAAACTGTTAATGTCATAAAAATCTGAAGACTACTTCCACTCTCGAATGTAAAGTTGTTATAGTAGATACATTGCTCACATAACAATAATGATGTACCTGAATTTCAATTCTTTGAAAACATGTTTATAACCATCGCGTTGGTTGATTTTCGCAATGTTCCTTAAAATCATTACAAATTATCCATGTGTAAGGATTTTTATTTTGCTTGTTATTTTGTTTTAAGATGGTGGCTAACTTAAATGAAGGGCAGGTTTAATACTCTTTTTTTTTAATAATCAATGTCTACTGTTCACAGAATTATTATATAATATGTAGTTTATTTAATGATATCAGACAAATGAAGAATCTAAATTTAAGATAGTAGTTATAAGAATAAAGTTTAGTGCCCCCTTGAAATCACATTACTTGGCAGTAGCTTCGTCTGCCTGTGCTTAAAATACCCCTGGGTATAGGTTAAGCCTGTACTGTATTAATATTATCCGAAAATGTATGAAAAATCATATAACTAATATCACTCTTATATACTAGTCTTAAAATGCATACAAAACATGAAAATAAGAAGAGAGAATTTATAGTTCTATTTTGCATATTGTTGCATATGTGGTAACTTTGTGATAATGCACAATATCTACTAAGTGCAGTAAAACTTAGAAAATTCGAAGCTGAAGGGAGAAAAACAATAATGGTAATAATAATAATTATAATGATAATGGTAATAATAATAATTATAATGATAATGACAATAATAATAATGATGATAGTAATAATATCGAATTAGAAAAGCTTTAATTTTCTACTATGGGGATGTCAAGAACCAGGCTGAAACTTCGAATTATTCACGATTCCGAATTAAAGAATTTCGAATTAATCACGTTAGATTGTGTTAAAATATTTGTTCATATTTTATTAGTGTATCGCCTTTTCGACAGATATTTTCGAGAGGTTTTAAACATTATGCATACATCTGTTAATTCAAGTATTTACAGCATATACATGTATTATGAGTAAATGAAATGTTTAATACCGACTGTATTTACTTAATTATTTTTATATCCTTAAATATTCTTTGCTACATACAGGGTCTGTATTTTAAGTAAAGAGAATAAATCCAGAAAACAAAATTTATTACAGATATCGCTACAAACCTGCTCCTTGAGTATCAACACACTTCTGCAGGCGACTTTTCCACGCTTCGTACGCTCCCTGAAAATCAGCAATTGGAACAGCCATCAGAGCACGGGTGCAAGCCACTTTGACAGCATCCAGGGTTCCCTGTCGGTGACCTTTGAGGGCATTTTTCACTCTGGGAAAGAGGAAAAAGTCTGCAGGCGCAGAGTCGGGGCTGTAGGGAGGCTGAGGAATCGTTGTGATGCCAGTTTTCGTCAGGTACTCTGTAACCATGAAGCAGGTGTGACGTGGCACATTGTCATGATGGATCTTCCAATCGGCGGCAATTTCTGGTCGCACTCGGTTGATCCGTCTCTTCAACCTCTTTAACACTTTCACGTAGAAAGTGCCATTGATTGTGTGTGTGTGTGTGTTTTTTTTCTGTGAAGGCTGTTCCAGTTGCTGACTTTCAGGGAGCGTACGAAGCATGGAAAACTCGCCTGCAGAAGTGTGTTGATGCTCAAGGAGCATACTTTGAAGACTACTAAAGGTTTGTAGCTATATCCGTAATAAATATTGTTTTCTGGATTTATTCTTATTACTTAAAATACAAACCCTGTATCTTTTCTTGTTGTTTTTATTTGACATGATAAATTATTTTCAGTATAATAAATCTTATTTTATCAACATTGTATAATATGGGCCTATTTAAAATAACTAAAGTTATTTTGAATGATTACAGAATATTTAATAAAATTTAGAGCATGATTGCATCTATATTTTTTCTATTTAAAAAATAATGAAAATAATTATAATAATAACAATAAACATAAGTAATGTTCTGGATGTGATTACAGAATGTCCTACAAAATGAAAGGTCTCGTTGTGGTTTTGCTGCTATCATCCATGGCACCATGTAGGCCTATACATCACCAAATAGGTCTTAACTATGAACAGCAACATATTCTTCGATGCTTAGAAGCAATCATCAGTAAGCATTATAATCCATTGTTACCTATATATGTTTTACTTAATCCAGAAGAAGAATACTCTTACATGAATGACGCTATAATTGCTTTAGTACTTGATCATCTAGAATGGTCAGCAGTTGTGATCTATAGCAATACATTCAATGATATACCTGGCCAGCTTCCGGTCTTTAGATCATGGACAGTTGCTCCAAAAGTAACACCTCAACAATATATTTTTATTGGTACTGGTAAGTCTATAGAATTAACGAGACATATTCAAGAACAAATGATGTTTGTGAGTACAATGCTAATGAAACTAATACCTTTCAATATTGAAGCTCCTTCTGTTTATGTTGGTGTTGATGCAAATATGAAGTTCCCAACAAATGAAATCAGGCCGTTGGCATTAACAATCGACCAGTTGAGAATGATTAATGTTGTTTTTGTTATTCCCTGGAGAATTGATCAAATATATCTAATTAGGTATGTTCATATTGAAGAAGTTATCCACTTCTGCTATTATAGACCCTTTCTAATTTTGTATGATTTTTGGGTCATGAAAGGTCAGGGAAGGTTCGTCTATAACAAAAAACTGTTCTTTCAACAAAATGCCCCAAGAGATTTTTCAAGATGTGCTGGTGAATTCATGATAGTTCATGATAACCTCTTCCTTACTGATTTTGAAAGAGTACTATTTAATGACATAGCTGGATTTCTAGGATTTACCTTAACACTCTCTGAGAACCCTAACTTTGCCTATGGTGCTATTGAAATGGACTTTGTTCTAAGAAAAACTATTGGACTTGCACCCACAACACCATACGTAAATGCTGTTTGGAAATGGTTTGTGCCATGTCCCAGCTCATTAGTCAGACAAGGTAATTTTGTCAAAGTGTTCACATGGCCAGTATGGATTATCATGGGCATAGCTATGATAGCATCAGGTGTCTTTCTGCACAGGATTTATCTGAATGCTAATAAACATCTGGAGAACACTCAGTACCAAACACTCACAAAATCTTTCTGTAATCTATGGGCTGTAATTATGGGAGTCTCAGTTCCTGAGATGCCTCGAACATTTCGTCTTAGGTGGTTCTTTTTCTTGTGGGTCACATACAGTTTCTTCATAAGCATTGTATTTCAAGGATTCTTTACAACCTTTTTAGTAGATCCAGGGACTCAAAATGAAATTTCTTCAGTCGATGAATTGCTACAATCAGATCTAAAATTAGTAACCTTTCCCCATGGGTATGGTATTTTATGTGATAAAAGAATTACCGGTGTAATTTCCAATAATGAAATTTGTGGAAAAATTAAGGTAAATAAAGACGAGCTGCCTTTAGATAGCTCTCTCACATTCTTCACTGGAGAAAGAATTTCAGTTTTCTCTAACGATTTTGAAATGGAAGCCATTGCATCGTTCATAAGTTACAAGAATCCTTACTGCGCTATTAAAGATGGACATGTGGAAAAGAAATATGGCCCAGTAGTTGATATAAGGATGCCTGAATTTATCCACTACTTTAACAAAATTGTTTCTCGTTACGAAGAAGGCGGTATAATAATAAAGATGAAATTCGAACACATGCAGAAATTCAGAGGAATGTATTCAGATCCTTGGAATTCTAAATTGTCCACTCTGCCTAATCCACTTAAAGAGAGGCTGTATCAGTTCTGGAATTCAACAGAACATCCTGCTGACAACATTTCATTTGAAAATTCGGATTATTTCATTTTTTCAGTAAACCATCTTCAAGTAGCTTTCTACCTCCTATTTGTAGGATACATCTCTGCTTTGTGTTCATTTATATTAGAAATAATAATAGTAAATATTTGGAAGAAGTAATTCTGAGTGCATATACTAACCGTCATATTTGCACTCAAGATGCTGTACATGTGTGTACATTTGGGTTTCCTTGGTAAACTGATATATATTCCATTATAAATTAACCACAGTTTGTAAAAATACAATTTCTTTAAAACCAATTTTAATTACTTTTCCTATTTTAAGTAATTATATTTTGAGTGTATTCTTTGATATACAGGTTGACATAAACAAAAATCCGGCCATCGAAAATCCAATTCCTTGATATTTCCTGCTTGGGTTTCGGAGCGCTCTTTCACATTTACCATGTTTTCAAGTCATCTTTTACTTCCTCTGCCCGTACCATAGGTACTATAGGTAGAGGAAGTATTGTTTTCGACCCTAAAATTCGAAGTGGTGTTTGTAGCATATATACACGTTTCAAAGCCCCCTGAATCCAATAATACTATTTTTGGAAACATGTCTGTGTGTGTGTGTGTGTCTGTGTGGAAGTTTGTGAACAGGCTAGCTCCGAAACGGAGAATCGTATGAAAAGAAAATTTCATATCTGGGTCAGGTACCTTCTGAAGATGTGATTCGAAGATTGGCGACAAATTTCCCTTATTTTTAAGAGGACTTTACATGAAGAAATTTCAGTTTTTCGCTATTTTCTCGAAAACGGCTCTAACGATTTTCTTTAAATTTTGCGCATGGATTGCTTGTACTAAGAGCTAAAACTTTTATTTGAAACATTTTTTCGAACAAATTCTCTGAAGGGTAGTTATAAGCAACCCACTGTGAATACGTGCTTTTTGCAATACGGCTTCTTGTAAATCGTACGAAAACAAAATTTTGTACTTGGGTTAGGTACCTTCTGAGGCTGTGAAGATTGGCGACAACCTTCTCTTATATTTAAGGGGACTTTACATGAAGAATATTTTGTTTTTTGATATTTTCTCATAAACAGCTCAAACAATTTCCTTTAAATTTTGTACATGGATTGCTTATACCATTTCAAAAACATTCTCCGAAGGTGGTTGCCTGGTGAACAACTCAATACGCGGACATTTAAGGCATTTTATTCTATATAAGCACGTGAAGTGAGAAAAATTTACTGTTGGCCCTGCTTACAGTAAAGAAATATCTGAGGGCAATATTTGATAAATTTCGGAAATTATTCTTAACAGCGGAAAGTTCAATAAACGTTTGCAGTCACTTGTTCTTTTTCCCATATCCTGCGTTTTTAGTCGCAACATTCAAAGAATGGGCTATAAGATATTTATAGCATAATTAGCGTAAATGCTGCAAACTTTTATTTGGGCAGAGGAAGTTATGTGACTTTCAAATCAGATTTTTTTTTCTGGAATTACCGATTAAGTTTTGATGGCGTTGTACTTCAGAATGAGTTTTTGGATGTTCCTTGCCCTGCTAATAAGCATTCCTTTCCGATTCTTCTCATTTTATCATTTATTTATTGCTTATACAGTGTACAGCTAAGAATTCAGCAAAGAAAAGAGGTGGCGAAAAACTAATCATGGTGCGTTGTCAATCTCAGAAAAAAATTAATAAAGGCATATCTATTCGAACCAATTGTGAAAAATATGAAGTTGTCTCTTCAACAGAGTGAAATAAGAAGTGAAAGTAAAAATATGCATTTTCGAAAATCTGATATTCCTGAGGTCTAGAGATTGCTGGATTTTTAAAATAGCAATCTATATTGTATTTAAGAGAAACAGAATGTTAATTTCTGTTTGTCAAACATTGCTATGTTGAAATAATTTAATTACAATTTTTTTAGGGTTCTAAATTGACATAATAATTGATTAATTACTTATCTCATTAACACAAGTGTAATGACGTTTTAAATTTTTAAAGTTAAAATGTAATGTTTACCCAGGTAACCCAATATGGACCATAATTTGAAAACTTGAATGAATCAAAACATTAATAAATAATTATAAAAAGTAGATATAAGTTATATTCACTCTGCACAGATTATGTTTCCGAAGACATTGTATGAGAATAGTATGGAGAAATATTTCTGTGAACCTTTAACCGGTCATAAAATCGTGGGGGGGGGGAGGCCCATGGGCCGATCGAGGGACACTAGGACGGATGATACCGCGTAGGGTGACCAGTTCCTTTCGCGGGATGGGAATGAGGATACAACACCCATTCCTGACACAGGAAGGAAACTTTACAACTGTAAAATCGCCGACCAGACCGGAAATCGAACCCGGACCGCCCAGGTGGCTGGCAGTCACGCTACCAACTCACCCATGGCGGCAGACTCCATTGTGCCTTATATTACAGTATACAGTATATGCTATTCGCTGGACAGGAAGTAAATTCTCACAAGCTAAAATTTATTTATTCATTTTTTTCGGTAGAAACCATTACGTGATATTCTGATTTTATAAAACTTATTCGCTCATACATCAGCTTAACAGCCTCATAATCATATAGATATTACAGTTGTCAATATAAAAAACATACATTGAACAGATATGATGGTGTTGAAAAGTGTTACATCTTTTAAATATTGAAGTTACAATTGGCCTGTATTTTGTTTATTTTTTTAAATATCATGACGTTCAATCATGTTCAATGTATGCTGCTATTATATTGACCAACTGTAAATTTTAGATATTTACGAGGTTATTAAGCTGAAGTATAAGCAAATAAGGTATATAAAATCAAAATAGCGAGGGACTAGGTGGAATATTTACTACACTAATTATTATACAACATGATTATATCACTTATTAGCACTTATTAGCAGAAAATGAAGTTGAACAGTTACCCTGCTAGGACAAGTGACACTTTTCTAAAGATAATAATTAGGGATGGCCGATACTTTCGATACCTTGATACTCTCGATACTTGCATGGTATCGGCATCGAAAGATACTTCAGAAAACTCGCTCGATACTTTTTCGATACTTTTTAAATTCTGCAATTATGTGAGAATACTAGTATTTTTTAACAAAACTTGTAAGTGGACTGTTTAAAAAACTAATTTTAGTTTTAATGTAGAGTTTAAAAATAATTATAGGCTACTGATATAAAAATTTTGTCTCATTAAATATGCAGACTTAATTAATTTAGTTGGTATTACACAGTTCTCTCAAATTTTAATTTTTAATATATCTATTTATTGAAACTGGAAATGTTGAAGGTGTCGAGAATCGAAGTATCGAGTATTGAGGAAAAAATCATATATCGGTATCGAGTATCGAGAAAATCTGGTATCGACCCATCCCTAATAATAATATTATGCGTCACAATAAATTTGTAATTGTTTTAACCTTTTCACGAAGAAAGCCATATTTTGGAATATGTAATTTTTTAAGACATATTACTGTTATCACATACCTAGATTTGATGATTTTCTAGACATCATGGACAATCTCCTTGTGTTGTTCATCAACCATAACTGAGATGTTTCGTTGTTCTTAAGAAGTTATGTCACAATTACCACAAATTGGGAAATGAAATAAATGCTCCCTAGTGGATAGTATACTAAGTAGACTTGTGACGTTTTGGATGAAAGTTGTACTATTTTATAGCCGATTGATAAAAATAACTAAATATTCCACTTTTTTACTTACGACGTTTTTTTCTCCGGACTAGCGATGTGATTGTAAATGACTTTCAGTGAGTTCGACCATTAAGAATAGGCCTAATCATATGAGAAAGACCACGTGGCACGGTGTATCGACCCATGGCAGAGAATCGACATTGAGATCTCAAGGTCCCAGGTTCGAACCCTGTTTCAGAGGAATATTCTTCTTCTAATTATTCTCATTTATTATTATAAAAAACAGTCCTTGTTAGGAAAGTAAAACTTATATTTGTATTAATGTCCAATGATCATACAAGTGTATAGAGTAACAGTAAACTGAACATACTGACGTACACAGTTATTCATAATAGTTATAAAGCAAAGATTGCAGTATACAGTTGAATCTCATTAGCTTAGAGGAATTTTGAGTATTATGAGTATACTTTAAATCCCCACTCGTATCCCATACATTATAATAGGTACGTATTTCATTTTTACAGTTCAGTTACTTACTATCATTTTTGTGTTAAGTACAGCAATTAAAACATTAAAAAACAATAAATAGCTTTACATATTTATTTTATTAACCCGGGGGCAAGGGGGGGGGCCGCGGCACCCCCCCCCCGGCTCTCAGGATAGAAAAAATGTATATTATTAGTTATAGTCAGGTGTTTTTATTTTTTCTTTCTATTGCCAGGACAATTATTTATAAGTCAGTAGAGACATAAAAAATTTGCCGAAGTTTTACCAAATCGATAACATGGAAGCAGAATCCACAGCGTAAAATGTGATTTTCATTAGTTCAATATTTAAAAATTTTCCGGTGGTGGATTCCCAACTTAGGTAATGATTTCTTGTTTACGTTGGCATGTCTTTAGGTGTGGTAAACAAATTTGCTAAGTAGTTATTCAGTGCTAAAATAGCGTAAAATGTCATTTTCATTAGTTCAATATTTAAAAATTTTCCTGGGGTGGACTCCCAACTTAGGTAATGATTTCTTATTTACGTTGGCATTTCTTAAGGTGTGGTAAACAAATTTGGTAACTAATTTTCAGTGCTAAAACATCATAAAATGTGATTTTCGTTAGTTAAATATTTTAAAATTTTCCGGTATTCCATACCTCCAAACCCATTGGCATTTTCGACCCTCCTGAAATTATTTTCTGGCTATTTCATTGTGGCACTTATTATATTATTAATATAATGTTGCAAAGTGACCCAAGAAGTCAAAGCAACAAAAAATGAATTACTTTTAAAAATCGGCCCCCTCTAGAAAATATCATAAAGGCGCCCTTGAATAGAGACAAAGAAGAGAAGACAGATTTGCATCGAATGGAAGATAGAAATCATTATAAAATTGATATAAAACCAGCAGCAATGTCAACTATGTTAAAGGACTAAGAAAGAAATTCAAATTTACGAACGTTCGGCAAAGGCATAGTATATTGTGGAATATCTTTTATCGAATTATTTATTGTGAAACCACAATGATTTTGTTCGACCTATTAAGATGTTAAAACGTTTGGTTTCGAGAAGATTTACTTATTTAAGTGTAATAAACATACTTTACAGAATAAATTATATTTTTTCCTGCAGTTAACACTAGACTTCACTGTATTGAAACATATTTACGAAAGAAGTATGGAGGTACTTCGGATAGCAATTAAATAAAATCAGTGACTATGAAAATATTTTTCTATTTTCTACATACAGATTTATTCTGTCTCTCTCTCTCTCTCTCTCTCTCTCAGTCTCCCCCTCCCTCTCTGTTTCTCTCTCACCGACTAACTTGCGGATTTTTTCAATCTCTAGTTTTTCTAGTTCTTGACTATGGATCAGTTGTATACAACGATCTTTCGGACATATTAAATACAAAAATTCAACGTGTTCAAAATGCTGCAATTCGCTTCGTATGTAACGTGCGAAAAGATTAGAACATCACACCTTATTACTTGCAACTAAAGTGGCTAAAGTTAAAAGAACAAAGGATTATATTCTATTTTCAGTATTTGTATTAGCGATGTGTGTAATTATAATGTTTGTATTTTTTCTGTCATTGTGAGTGGATTGTTTGCTTAAAAAGAACTTTTAAGTTCTACGCTTACAATCCTTAAAATAAAATCAATGCAATTCAATTCTCTCCCTCTCTTTACTCGAGAATTGGATTCATTATAGGAGATTGCCCCGGTACCGTTCAGGCCTCGTTACCGGTCAACAAGTAATTACACCTTAAGACGCTAGATATCAGCAGAAAACAATTATGACGTGAACCTTATTCCTCGCATAGAGTCCGTGTTTGTCTAGCGTCTTAATGTGTAACTACTTGTTGACCGGTAACGAGGCCTGACCGGTACCGGGACAATCTCCCCTAAGGGATGGCAAAAGTGTTGATTTGGTTATTTTAGGAAAAAATGTTAATTTAGATTTTAGTGTAACAAAGTCAGAAGTATATCTGTGACAAAATGTTATGCCATTTGGCGTATGCTGCTGATCCCATTTTAAATTACTACACCAAGTAAAAACTAGTGTGCTTTAGTCTAGACTACAACACATGCAATCTTCGATCACCTGTTTTCTCAGTTTCAATTTCCATGTTGTTTAGCCACATTCAAAATCTATCTTCTCTCACAGAAATATAGAAACAAACAACATTTTTCTCACAATACACTTCACAAGATTTGTAATAAAATTACTAGTATGTTTGTGGGTATTGTTGGTGTATTGGTTGGTTTTGTTGGTGTGTTTTGAAAGTCTTGTTTGTGTGTGTGTGTTAGTATTAATTTATGTTTTGTTTTGGCTTGTTGATCTGCTGTGAGTTTTACTTGTACTTTTGCTACTTCTAAATGTAAGTTTCTGTTTTGGTTTGTGTGTAATTATAGCACGACAGCCTTATGACTCATAAATTACAAAATGCGGCAACACAGCCTTGTCAATATTCAAGTCTTTAAAATGTTGAAATCAATTATATTTCGACCAGCTTATGATCATCTTCAGTGACGATAAATGTCTTGTATCATGGTTGTTTATTTCAGAACATATTCTAAAAATCCACTTAATTTTTTATGTGCAGTAGGCACTGCAAAATGCATTTCCTAATGATATATTCTTACTGTATTTTTAATGTAATAACGTACTTTTAATAATTATGTGATCATTGTATTTTAATAATTAAATTGTATTCTTAGTTTTATCCATAGTAATAACACAATTGACGAAACCTATTTTCTAAATAGAAAATCGTACATCTAGTGCCATTTGCAAAGGAATGTAATGAAATGTCAAAGTACAGTAGACGGTGCAATGATAAGAGAAGGCAAGAGTTTGAATTTAATAAGTTCGTTACAGTGTAATATCAGAATAGAAATAAGTTGGGGAATGGAAAAGTACATAACAGAGTTTGTTTAATCCGGTGGAGAATGGGAGAATGGAGTCTCAGAAATAGAAGGGGTGACATATTTTATTGTGTTGCACAGAAACAGAAATGTGGAGGAAGAAATTATTCATAAGAAAAAAATAACTGGAAGTGAACAAGGAGACAGCTTTTGTAAAACCATCAAGAAATATAACTAATCAATTAAATAAGAATATAGGATACTATTTATACAAGGTTAAAATTTTTTAGAAAGGGTAAGAGGAAGGTTGAAACTTAGAATTATTGGTTATGAAAGTCTGTGGGGGTTTCATTCCTTTGTATACTCGGTATTTTATGTACAGATTCGGTGTGTATGTGTGTGTTCACTAGCAATCATTACAGGCTAAGCCCCTGAGGAAAAGCTGTAGAGTACTCAGGGGTCAATGAATGTAGATAATACAGGGAATCCATTTTATGCGGAAACTTTTTAACAGCGTTGACCCTGCTCACACTTTCCCCGCTGTAGTGTTTGCAACGGCGGGGACCGTGTTCCGTTACTACCGGCAAATCAAGACTTTAACATAACATAGGCCTACATGTAGATTGTAGAGGCTTATTACTCACCATTTATTTGAGATACTGTTGAAAATGACCCCCGTCAGCAGTAAGACATCGTTTAAACAAATTATTTGCCACTTTCTGTAATTCCGCTTCGGTAATACACTTCACTGCGGCAATGCGGCAGTGATGCGAGGTTTCCTCATAAAATGGAATCACTGTATATTTGTATAGTATTGTATCATTATTTCTGTTGAGCACTGATTCAATAAACTTTAACTTCTATTACTGTTTGTTTCTACAGTATTCAGGGTTGCACAACTCAACACTGCACTTTTCCCCAGTTCTCGTTGTGTTTTAGAACAAAATTCGGCCCACTTTTCGGAAAATTTCCTATAGGATGCAGGTTCTGTCAGCGAAAGCTGAAGGTAAGTTTCGAAATGAGCTCATTAATAGTTTCCCTTTAACTGTCTATTGGAATAAAATTTTGGTACAATGTGAATCATGTAAAGTTGGATCTTTAAAAAAAGAGAACACAGTAGACTATAGTTACGAGCAGTGGTGGGAAGTAATTGAGTAAAAGTAATCGGATTTGGTCCCATTTACTTGTAATCAATACTTTTTTTAAAATGTATTTCTACTTGTAATTTACTTCTGGAAATAAAATTGTAATTGTTACAATTTAGTAGTCGTTAGTATTAGTATCATTCTCGCTTGCTATATCGTCATGACTGTTTTTGCAACTAATATCCAAATTAGGGTTAATATTAACAAAAAGTTACTCAATGTTTCCGAAAATACTCTTATTGATTTTTTTTGGTGTTCATTAATAATTTGGGCTTGTGCTCAAAACAAACCAAAAACAAGGAATTTTTAGGTGCTGCCATTTTGTAAAGTAATTGTAAATGTAATTGTAATTTTACTGATTACTTTTTGAAAAAGTAATTTGTAATTGTAATTAAGTAAAATGTCTCTCGGGTAATTCAGCCCAATTACATTCTTTTTGTATTTTACCCATCACTGGTTACGAGGCGCGTCCAGAAAGTAGGTTTCCCTGGGACCGTTTACAAAAACAAAACATAATAATAATTTCATGATAATATTTATTGCAACAGATACAGCAAATGTTCAGCTATTTTCAACATATTTGCCACCGGAACTGAAACATTTGTCATACCGTATGACCAACTTTTTAATGCTTGTGTCATAGAAGTCTACCGCTTGGGATTTGAACCACTGTGTGACAACCATCTCTACCTCTTTCGTTCCCTATCATTTCTTGAGGTAAAAGATAAAAATAACTGGGAACGAGATTCGGGCTGCAGACTGAATTTTTAAACACCTCCCAGCAAGTCTCCCGCAGAAGTTCGGCTGGGAACTTGTCACTTTGTGGTTCAAATCCCAGGCGGCAGACTGCTACGACTCAAGCTTTAAAAAGTTGGTCACACGGTATGGTAAATGTATCAATTCCAGTAGCGAGGATGTTGAAAAATAGCTGAACACTTGCTGTATCTGTTTCAATAAATAGGCCTATTTTCATGAAATTGTGTTTTGTTTCTGTAAACGGTCCCAGGGAAACTTACTTTCTGGACGCGCCTCGTATAAATGTTACTTTGGGCAATACTGTTATTATTGATTAATTCAGTGAAGAAAGTGGGGAAAAAAACCAGACGCGGTACGCTATACCAAGATTTTTCCCTGTCATACCTCAATTTGAAAAAACAAAATCCCTTTAGGCAGGCCTACAGGCTGAGGTAGATTTCGAAGTGCTTTTGGTTTAATTTTTGTTGCTGCGCAGCACTCTTCTTCTTTAGCATTGGAATGACAAACCCGCAGTAAAACTACAAATTAGAGGAAAGAGCACTTTTTCAAACATTCAAATCTCGCCTTATATGAGAACTATCGAGAAACTAGTTATTGATTTGTAGAGTACTCATCAAGAGCTTTTCAACGATACCCCACAAGACGTGGTTTCAAAAATTTCGAAGTTCCATCCCCCCACCCCCACTCGTACTCCCAAAACCCCCGAATCGTTGGCGTCACTGTACACTCCATAGGGAGTACTCTAATTTATTCAAACAAAGTTTACCTCTATTCTTCGTAGGGGCCGAGATATCAATTTTTCAAAATTTCAACCCCCTCCCCCGACCCCCCCTTGGGCCAATTTTGCTCATTAAAGAACTTGTCCGAACTACTGGGCCTAGAAGTAACATAATAAAATTTGGTTCAAATATCTTCAAAATTACAGTCGCTAGCGTGTAAAGATATATATATCACACCATTTTCTTTTTATTGAGCGTTGGTTTTGTACTTAGGGAGTCATGAAACGTAAAGATATGAAATAATTCCTCGAAAGTCATGACATGGTATCGATTGCAATAGGTAGAAATCTACCTAATAATCCCTCCTTTAGAATATATTATGTAAACTTATTATACAAGAGACTGTTCCTCACTCTCGGTGTATATATATTGTAACAAGGGCTCGTCGGGGTTCAAAATGAGAACACCGAGTTTACAATTGAAGGATGGAGGTTTCTTTATTTCCTACACAATTGTCGATACAGCCAGAAAACTCCAGACTATTTGCCAGTTCACTGTCCTGTTCAGTGCTCACTCTCACTGTGCTCAGTCCTAATTACAGCACTGTTCCAGTCCAATCCAGATCATCCCACGTCGCGCCGGTCAACTCCACGGTCCTCGCTGCCGCTGTGCGATCCACCCGTCGCGCCGAGTTCCCCGGGACGGCACTACCTCAGCCCAGATCAGCTCACCAGCTCTTCCGTTCACCCTTCCCTCCGGTCACTAGTTCCCCGTTGACTAGCTATTCCGCTCTCGGGTCCCTCCGGTCACTGGCTCCTCAGCTTCCCAAGACACACTCACTTGAGGCCGCGCTGATCAGTCCTCTCCGTCCAGCTCACCCTCTGACGCTGACGCTCGCCGCTACTCACGGACTGCCTCTCTGACTGTTCCCTCGTTGACCCTCCGGCTCTTCACGGACTGCCTCTCCTCTGATGTACTGACTCTTCACTGTACTGAACTCTCCTTGACTGACTGACTCATCACTCCTCGTTGCCGTCTCTCACTGACTCTCCTTGACTGACTGCTCAGCTCGCTCGCGGCCCCATATATAGGGCCGACGAATATTCCAGACCCGGTCTCTCGAAAGCTCTCCGCCCGCGCATTGTCTAGAATGTCCGCGCGGGGCGCGTGGCTCCACCTCTGGCCCCTCCCACGGGCGCGCACCGTCCTCACCGCGCCGCCGTGCCAGGGAGTAGGCCGCACCCGTCGACGCGCGGCTCCAATCAGCAATAAGAGGGCCGTGCCTTTCTAGATTTATCTAACTCTAGTTCTTTCGGGCTTACTCCTCCTTCTATCAGGCTCTAGGCTTTTCTGGCTTTGTCACATTGCCCCCTCCTTAAGGGCCTTCGTCCCGAAGTGCCCCATGATATACCGCCAGACGGTTCAGGTGAACTACCAGCATCTTCCCCTTGGCTGTCGTTGGATGCGGTAGACTTCTGGCCATTTGCTGAACTACTCCGTGGCCAACAACAGGTACCGATTTCCATCACCAGTAATGGAGCATGGGCCTGCCACGTTGTATTGCCTCAAAGGCCCCACGGCTGCAATTCGTAGGCCTTCTGCTGGCATCGCCGGTGTCGCAGTGTTGACGCCACCTCTCGACGTCACTGCATTGGTACAACCAGTAGAACCTTCTCCGCAGTTTGTCGAGGATCTGGTTTACTCCCAAGCGGTCACCTGTCGCTCCTGCGTGGACTTCCTCCAGGACCTCCTTGACTCCGGCTCTCGGAAGGACTTGGTGCTCCGCAGTCGCCTTCCCATCCTCAGACTCCCAGCTTCCTTTCAGGACCCCGCCCCTGACCACTAGGGCGTCCTGCTGGTTCCCACAGCCTTCGTAGATGGCGCTGCGACTGGCTACCTCTTCCCGCGTCGGTCCCGTACCTGACATGACGTCCCTCGGTGTCTGTCCCCCGTCCACGCCGTCACGCGGTATCTCCCCGGCGTCCACGTCGTCCCGCGGTGCCTCTCCTACATCCACGTCGTCCTGCGGTGCCTGTCCTACATCCACGTCGTCCCGCGGTGCCTGTCCTTCGTCCACGTCGTCCCGCTGTGGTTCACTCAGGGCGTGATCTTCCCCTTCGGTAGCTGGTGGTACGGTGATGGCCATGTCCTCTTTCTGCACTTCCTGTTCTTCCACCTTGGCCGGTCTCTCCGGTTCACTTCTCACGGCCACCAGTTCGCTGCCCGGTTCATTCGGTCTTTCCTTGGCCGATGTCAGTTCCTGCTCGAGTTCTTTCTTAGGGCCTAAGTTCAGGTTCTTCAGTTCACTTCTAATTTCTCTGCTCAGGGCCTCTCTCGTTTCGGCCAGGGCATCTCTCATCTCGGTGTTCTGGTCTTTCAGGTCGTTCAGTCGGTCATTCTGCTGGTCCATTTTCTCGTTCAGGCGGTCAATCTTCTGGTCCATTTTCTGTCTCAGATCGTCCATGGCGTGTAGTAGCGACTTCATCATGTCCTCCATCTTGCGTTCCTCCATCTTGCCTTCCTTCAATTATATCCCACTTCTGACACCAGTGTAACAAGGGCTCGTCGGGGTTCAAAATGAGAACACCGAGTTTACAATTGAAGGATGGAGGTTTCTTTATTTCCTACACAATTGTCGATACAGCCAGAAAACTCCAGACTATTTGCCAGTTCACTGTCCTGTTCAGTGCTCACTCTCACTGTGCTCAGTCCTAATTACAGCACTGTTCCAGTCCAATCCAGATCATCCCACGTCGCGCCGGTCAACTCCACGGTCCTCGCTGCCGCTGTGCGATCCACCCGTCGCGCCGAGTTCCCCGGGACGGCACTACCTCAGCCCAGATCAGCTCACCAGCTCTTCCGTTCACCCTTCCCTCCGGTCACTAGTTCCCCGTTGACTAGCTATTCCGCTCTCGGGTCCCTCCGGTCACTGGCTCCTCAGCTTCCCAAGACACACTCACTTGAGGCCGCGCTGATCAGTCCTCTCCGTCCAGCTCACCCTCTGACGCTGACGCTCGCCGCTACTCACGGACTGCCTCTCTGACTGTTCCCTCGTTGACCCTCCGGCTCTTCACGGACTGCCTCTCCTCTGATGTACTGACTCTTCACTGTACTGAACTCTCCTTGACTGACTGACTCATCACTCCTCGTTGCCGTCTCTCACTGACTCTCCTTGACTGACTGCTCAGCTCGCTCGCGGCCCCATTTTTAGGGCCGACGAATATTCCAGACCCGGTCTCTCGAAAGCTCTCCGCCCGCGCATTGTCTAGAATGTCCGCGCGGGGCGCGTGGCTCCACCTCTGGCCCCTCCCACGGGCGCGCACCGTCCTCACCGCGCCGCCGTGCCAGGGAGTAGGCCGCACCCGTCGACGCGCGGCTCCAATCAGCAATAAGAGGGCCGTGCCTTTCTAGATTTATCTAACTCTAGTTCTTTCGGGCTTACTCCTCCTTCTATCAGGCTCTAGGCTTTTCTGGCTTTGTCACAATATATATAATTTCCTCTATGAATAACCTACTCTACTTTAAGGATTATAGTCAAGCAGGAATGCAAAGGTCACAAACATAATGATTGATTAACAGAATTTCATTTATCTCAATAAAAATATTTTAATAGTACATTATGCAATGAGCTTATTATGGTATTTTAAAGTCATAAGTAGACCTATGTTGTTTATGAAACAAGTGAAACTAGTGTTTTATTTAGGCACTAGCTTAAAAGACCCGGCGTCGCCCGGGTTTTGTATTTTGTAATTGGAAATTAGCTTATGAAGGATTTTCAATTTTAAATTCTAGGTCCTTATATAGGCATTTATAATTTGAAATAGGAAGAACGACTTATTACACTCAAACTATTCCCTCAGAAAACGCTTGATATAGCTTTTATGGCTCATAGAGGATCTAGAATGTTGCATAGAAATTCCTGTAACATAAAATTGTAATATCGAGGCGGGAAATTTCCCACTCTTATGTTACCATAAAGCATTATCACTTTCATACTCTTCTCTCCAAAAACCTGCGATATAATATAATAATATACACATTACCATACCTCGTTTTGTTTTCTCTATGTCCAGGGTAGAGAAAGTTATGTGATTCCATTATTTTAGTGGATTTCATTCTGTGATATTTATTTATAACATGAATTATTTTGATAACTTCTCTTATTTGTCAAAAGTGCATTTCAATTGTTTTTTCCAAGCCCACCTGATACCATTTGGCAACAATATATTCTGTGACTTGGAATTGATAATTCTATGTAAAAAGGGATTAAGTATTTTCAAAAACATTTAATTTTTGGCATTTAGAATCAGAATTTTTCAAAATCCTTTCTTAGTGAGCACCTACATTATGAAACGAAGGTACTGTCAAAATTCCAAGTATCTACCTTTTATAGTTTAGGCTGTACGTTGATTCCTGTCATTCAGTCAATCAGTCAGTCAGTCATTCATTCAGTCAGTCAGGACAAAGCCTTTTATATATATAGAGATTATAGGCAACTTGCATAAACTGTTTTTGTTCACCCTATTAAACGTCTTAAGTTTAAAGTTTTTAGAATACCTTGTAATTCATCAAACAAATTAGTTCGTTTACCTCGTCAATCAGCTGTTACTAAGTTCTCGTCTTTTGCGATAGATGGTAGATGATGGCGTGCAGGCAGCTCAGGGCTGCTCTTGGCATAAAACTCCCAACTACGCACATTAAAATGAATGAAATGAACTCAATTCAGTGTAATGTTAAAAATTAATACAAATAGAATTGTTTTTATGTTCAATACAAATTGTTTATTGTGCAGTCTGAATTATAGCTTTCAAGACATGAAATTGTTTCATGTTCGATATTAGTCTCTACCACAAACGCGTTTTAATAAAATTTTGTATATTTATGTATAACATTATGATGCTGTTATGTCACATGTAATGTGATCTGAAATGCAACCAGGGAATGACAGCTATTCAGACAACCGAAAACCACACACGCTAAAAATAATAATTAAGGAAGGACTGGACCCACATTTCCCAATTAAAAAAGGTTCTTATCTTTCATACTGTTTTTTTTTTATATTTATTCTGTACATCTTTACATCGAAGACAAATCAAATTATTGGTAGTATTGTCCGACTGAGGAAAAGTGATTATCTTTCTTGTTTGTCAGTGCATGAAAAGATTGTCACTTTTTTAACTAATTAAAATTGGTCCCAAATATAAACTGGGCATTTCCAGTAACCAAACTTTTTCAACGAATATTAAATTTACATGTTCCTAAATGAACATACTAAGTTTCGAGAAAATTGGTGAAGGCGTATTTTGAAAGTTTATGTTTTGTCTGATTATTAGGTATGGAATGACTCATACATAATGACGCCATATTACGTCTTTTACTCCTACTTGTAACTAAAAATACGAGAGTACTAATAACAAAGAAGATAGATAATTCTATTCTTTGTCCTAGACCAGCCTTCAAAATGGAGACAAAACAGAATAAAATACTATTCACGAAATATATTGTGACAGCAACGAAGTATGTTTGTGCTAATAATTGTGTGATACCGGTAAAAATATAACATTGCTCGTATTCACATATATAAAAGAAGGATACAATTTTACACTTTGAAGTAATTATTTCAAATACAAGTAACGAACCATCAAGTAGCATGCAAGGTCGGTAATCAATCTAATCATTATTTGTGTGACAAAGTTTTTCCTTTAAAAAAATTATATCAGATACAAAGCCCACTCAAAATCTAACCTTTAGTAGATAAATCAAACAGTTTTCTGGAATTAAAAGTGTAATAAAGTGTTCCCTATGACAGGCCGTGGAGGCCCAGAGGGTTCCAGAAGGTTGAGACGCCCAGATTTTTAGACAATCGGCACACGAAGGTAGTAAGGTTGTCAGCCTTATGCACCGGCCGCCTTTACTCCCTGGATTGCTCCAGGTACTAATTTCTTTTAGAGGCTGGGTTGACCCCAGGGCCATAGTGCCACCAGAAGGATTAGGCCAATTGAAAAATTCCAACGACCTCATCGGGGATCGAATCCGCGACCTTCCGGTTTGTAGCGCAGCGCCTCAACCACTACGCTACGGCGTACCCCATTTGTCTGGAATTATGTTTTAAAAATAAAACGGTCTTGCCTATTTTTACTAAAAGCATCAATAATAAAAAAGAAATGTCATGTAAGTTAGTACACAGAAAATACAATAATACAGCAAAAGTTTTCAAAGGATCTAATACAAAACCTATCTCATATTTATTTCTCGAAAAGTTTCAGTAGAATTTATCAGAAGCATAATAATATACCTACTGATAATTCAAACTCAATGTATTTACGAATATTATTAAGAATTTTATTTTGAACCTAATGTTCGGTGTATTATTAAAATAAATTATGCACAATGTGTGATTACCACCTAAACAGGCAGAATGTGGTGAATTTCTGTTATGTACAGTCAAACTTCCGTATAGCAATTTTTGTGGGCGTTCACAGGTTGTATTGTTTCAGGAGAATTATTGTTATCTTGAGGGACAGTAATATAACATTGTTATGGAGATTGTAGAGAGAATAATGTATAACCTACAGGATAATTCAAGGAATAGACGTGAAAAGAAGCTAAAAATAATCAACACAGAGCCTAAACTACAAGTGGTAGACTTCACATTATGATGTAAAATAAAAGGTAGTATTGCGGGACCAGCTTAATCCAGTTGTCTCAGCCTGAATGTGTGTCAACGAGTAAGTTATGAGTTATGACATATCAGAAGTCGGTAAAACTTTCTATCCAATGATACGTAATAATAACTTAGGCTTTGTGTTTTTAGTTGAGAAATGTGGATGTTTATCATAGGCTCTAAGCATGTAGAAGGATACAAAATAGGATGGAACATTTTTAGTCCTATGCGTGCAGTATGTTATTATGTCCCAGGTTTGGGGGGAGGAAAGTATGAAAGTAGTATTGCATTTCTTTTTTGTTTCAGACCGGAAACGGTTGTATGGTAGCATGAGAGTTAGAAATTAAATATTTCGTAAAGCAATAGGCCTATAGTTTTATGTTACCGGAAAATCTGTTTCTTCTTATTTGAACCCATAACTGGGCTTGGTGTGCAGAATCAATGGAGTACAAATTCTACAATCTCTATTATCCATAAAAAGCTATATAAAGCGTTGTATGAGGGAATAGTTTGAGTGTGATAAGTCGTTCTTCCTCATTTCAAATTCTACATACCTATTTAAGGACCTGGAGTTTGAAAATCGAAAGACCTTGAACATAAATTAATTCCGAATTACAAAATACAAAACCCGAGCGACGCCGGGCCTTTCAAGCTAGTGTTGTATAAAATATGTATTTTCATTTTGCTGAATGGCAGCATGTGGCGTATTAATCACCGCGTGTTGATGCCATACGTGTCCAGAAACGAGCTGACGTTTTATCAGAAAAAATTCCATCCTTTCGATCCGAGGAAGGATATTATAAGATAAACGACCGTGATTGGTCTACATCCGAGGAATTGCTAAACTTTATTGGTTACTATGAGCGGAATAGTTATTGTAATGAATTATATCTAACAATGTTAAGATAGATGTTAAGCCCTTGCAATATGTCACTTCTGAATATTATTATAATGCAAATACGTAAACAATCACGTCTTAAGTATGTTTGGAATCTTTCAACGATTGGCACAAAAATACTTGCCGAAGTTCTAGAATTCTTTGAACAACTTCATATCAGGTGCTTTCTTCAGAATTTTGATTGGAGTGCATAATTTCTTTTCAAAATGCTCTAACCAGTGATTCCCAACCGGTGGGTCGTGGAAGGGTTATAGGTGGGTCGCGACTCGAACTATCAGAACCATCGAGTAAACTATCAGAAACCATCGAGTAAACCATCAGAAAAGAAAAACGGAAACAAGTCAAATTGTGTTTTGATTGTTTTCTTGGTTCTTGATTTTTGGCATCTGGTGCCAAACATTTTCAAATCAGAACACAAATTATTTATCAATAATCAATCTGTATCTTCAAAAAAAGCATATATAAGCTTATATATATATTTGCAATATTTGATGGTAAAGTATAGGCTATATACATAAGGAAGGGATACGATACAAATAAGGTTATTTATTTGAACCATGAACCGATGGACCGTGGAGGTATAGTCCAGTTATTCATTGCAAGGCCAGGCGGCTTCCTTTCATTAGGAGAAAAAGTTTGCCGATAGCTGAACCCATATTCTTTATTTTTACCGCACCAATCAGCTTGTTACCTCAGCCAATCAAAATCTAAGAATGTCCTGTGACGATTTTGACAGCTACTCGTCAACTCCGCATGGAGTGAAATGCGCGCTTGCAAGATCAAGTTACAGTAAACAATAACACGTGTGAATTGATTAAAGCGAAGGAAGAACTGAGGTCAGTGATAACAATGAGAGAATATTGCAACGTTGCTTTTGTTTTGGAAAGCGGAAGCCAAGACCGATTTAGTCAGATCAATTAACATAAAGAAACACCGACTTAATGGTTTATTCCTTCGAAGCCGCCTGGCCATGTAATGAATAACTGCACTATATTCAGATGAGGAAAGGTGGGTCGCCAGCTGAAAAAGGTTGGGAACCACTGCTCTAGACAAACGTTAGAAATAGGCCTACTATATTTCTGTAGTACTCATAAATAAATGTGCTTCATTAATTTTAAAAACATTTTTGCGCCCCGGCTTTTAAGGTAATAAATAACAAAAAGAACTATTCCAGGGGAATTGATGACCTCCCTCCTAGCCACTGTCTTCGTGACGTCCATTTTATGTAATGGAACAGGTGTGGATGGTACCAACCAGGATTTATATCTGAAAACGGTAATAGCTAAGATTATTCTAGCAATAACATGGTTAATATTTTACCTTCTTCTGGATTGAGTAACTTCAGAACTTACGATTAAGTAGCTTGGCTTAGTGTCAGGGCCGTAGCAAGGTCCTTCTGCGCCCTTGGCGAATTTGACAAATCTTAGCCCTCCAATACTGGGGGGTCTGAACGATTTTTTTTAATTTCTGTAAAATTGTTTATTACTTCAAAATAAAAACACTGTTATTATCAAAGAAAACCTAAATCTCAATTTGAAAATGAACTAAGAGTCGGACTTCCAAGGTACTAAAACCTTATTTTCAGGCGATTGAATAACTTAAAAAAAGAATTAAATAATAAAATCTAGTACCAATTGTAAATTACAAAATAGGCCTGAGGCCTACTAATTTTCAGACGATTGAACTACTTAAAAAAGAATTAAATAATAAAATCTAGTATCAAAAGTAAATTACATAATAGGCCTGAGGCCTACTAAAATGTTTAGCACATTAATATAGGTAAAAGTATTTTTTTTCGAATAGTTGAACCACTTTCATCTCAATAATAACGTACATTTTAATTTCTATTGTTATATCATTCCATACTGTTCATGATTTATGTTATAGGCTACTCTGTCAATGAAAAACGTGTTAATTAAAGAACGTTGCATGACTGCTTTTTGTTTGTAGACAATCGGCATAATACTACAGATAGTTCACGTGCAGTAATTTTTAATAACATGAAAGATTTCCATTAACGTGGAATTTTTATTGCTTGATAAATTGCACCAGTCTAAAAAAAGGTGGGATTTTTCATGGTTGATTTTGCGCCCTCTCTGTACCTGCGCCCTTGGCGGGGGCCCATCTCGCCACCGCCTAGCTACGGCCCTGCTTAGTGTTACTTAAAATAACTTATTACTGTCAGGAGCAATGTACTTATTTTAGTAAATTTTTTCTTAAATTTTATTACTTGAGTCACAGACGTGACTTAGATATTCTTGATGCAAACATATACATCGACAACTTACCTTTTATTTTAAAGGGAGAAGTTAAATGGAGATGGGCCAAAATACCAATTCTTATTTTATTGCTTAATTTTGTAGTTTGAAGCCTGTTTAAAGATTTTAAATGACAGGTTATATGGCAGACTATTTATAGATCTAAAATCTACTTATTTTAGCCTATATGTAGTATTATAGTTCTATTTTCTTCTATTCTATGTTTATGTAATTGTCTGCTCCTTCGTATGAAGCTTATGACAAACATTGGATTGAACGGAATTGAATTTAAGTTAGACAATGCAAACCCTCTGATGACTGGTGAATCAACAAACAGTAAGATAGGAGTATAAATTCGTTTACAGTCTATTTAAAGGATTTGACATTTTTCTAACTTCCAGGTACCAACATTAAGATTAATGGTAAGATTATCATGTCTATAATTAGTAAAAATGCTGTTAACTACTTAAAAATTTCTAGATACATTACTACACTTTAAAAGATATTTCTCTAAAATGACACTTTGTTGCTAAGGAGTGTAAATGTAACGGGGAAAATTTTAATTTATCATTTTATAAACAATAAAACGCGTTTCCATATGAAGACCTGGGGGGGGGGATAGTTTAAGAAATACAGCCTAATTCGTAGTGGTATTATCATTCTCATAATAATTTATTCTTTCTTCTTCTTGTCTATTCCACTTCACTTGTCCTCTTCTTACGTTTGATACTACTCTGTAACATTAGTTTTGAGCGAGAGATTATAGTACTGCAATTTATATTGTACTGCAATTAATATTGTTCAATGCGAATACGACAGGACCTATAGCGCTGTCAACGCAAATGTAAGCACACAAACAAACTTCACGAGTTGCTTTAAAAGATGACGTTAAATCTAAAAATCAGAAAAACTGGACGTTCATCGTTTTTACCACATTGTCTTCATATGGCCTACGTCACTAGGATTGTCGCTTTGATAGTAGTAGGAATCCATGTTGATATATAAGCAGCTTTTCAGTTAGGACGAAATGTAGTATGCTTAACGTTTCAATATTTAAGCAGTTCTGAATTATATACTAAGGATTATAATGATTAAAAGATCTTATATTGTAGGCTATATAGTACGTTACACTACATTCCTTTAGTTGCAAAATAATTGGAGGAATCACCGTGTCCTCACACAAAAGCTTGGCAGTGAAAAATAGATTCTCAGGTGTTAGAGAAAACTTCCTTCTTTCTTTCTTTCTTTCTTTCTTCTTTTTTTAATTTAGATTGACCCGTGCAAATCTCAAAAAACAAGGTTTGAGCTAGAACAAGTTGCTCCGATAACTGGTTTTTCAGAGCAACCTTTATGAAAGAATACATTTTAAAAATAAACCAAACCGCCTAATCCAAATATCAGTGCATGTATTTCGTTTCCTTCAAGGATAGCTCCAATTATTACAGTTTAAAAAAAATATGCTAGATGTAAACATAGGGAAAATTTTCATTTTCCATTACCTTCTCGGATCCTTTACTTGATAGGTTACTTGACAGATAGGTTTAAGTACGAACTGAATCCTGTCCTTTCCACTTCGCGCACGGAGCATAGGAGGTTTCAATTCGAGGACTAATTCTGTGGCTTGGTTCTAAAAGGGCCAATGTCATAAAACTTGCTTTTAAGTAACATTTTTTTATGAAAACTTCCGACATGGGCCTCTAAGGTTTCTGTATTTGTCTATTAAAAGCATCAGACATTGACACTTTTATTATACGAAAGATAAAGACTAGCCGAGTTAAATAATGCATAGATCTCATTTTTGAAAGAAATTGACATTGGCCCTTTTAGAACCAAGCCACAGAATTGAGTTACGCTTATTTTGGTATACAGACTAGAATAATATAGTAAGCACATCTCCTCGACGAACAGCTAGAGGAAACTAAGGTATTAGTTGGATGTGAAAGATCCGGATCTAATTTAGGCTTGACGTCCTTTATCTTGCCGTATCTCTGCAACATGGTTTATAAGTCTTCCAAGAGGACATCGGCATACGATTTTAAGGCTCTGAAAAATCCACCGGCCTCCACCGGATTAAGTTCAAGTAAAAAATATAAATATTCGCCCCAAAATTGTGATTTTCTATAATTAATTTATTAGTTGATAATTTCAACTGGAAATTGCATCATAATAATCGCCTAGTTGTAGTTGTAGTTGTTAAATCTTAATTTACGAGTTTTAAAAACAAAAAAGTAGCCTACTTTTTTCAATTAAATTAACAGCGGGAACGTGATACTATGATTCTTTATCATTTCTGTAAGATTTTTTAAAATTAAATGTTTGTTTTGAGAATGATAAGTGTCTAATTTATTAAATTTTAGAGTTTTTTTTTCCATTGAAACGGTCTAATATTTCGTTATTTATTTACGAATTTCAGTGTTATAAATGTCTTCCACAAAACTTTATTAAAAGCGAAGCAATTGAAGCTTTGTTCCGACATAAAGAGTATTAAATGTTCACTTTCTTCCAGAAAGACAATAAAATAATTTACACAATGATCCTATAATTTCTTCAACCCTTAAAGGATGGACTTATTTGAACCCACGTCAACGATACCCTGTGTGTGAATTTTCACCCCCTCTAAACATTTATCTACTTTCCTGCTTTATTGAGATTATAAGAAATTCTTTATAGCCTATAGGCAGAATGAGATCCTTAATATAGGATACACTTTTATTGCATAAAAATTAAATAAATGCCTCCATATAGGTGTAAATTTAAAATAAACTTGTTTTAAGTCACAACTCATAAATTTCAAAATCTCAGTTTTATTTCTTTGTCTTTTTAAAGATATTGTTGCTTTGAGAGCAAATACAAATACTTAATATTTCCTGTTCAACATTTACAGTCACAATCGCAGTCTGTAATGACCTCACACGAATCTTTCTGCTCAGATCCATAAATATTCGAGACATAATAATCGATTTCACAGTTATTAATAATATCAGTCAATTTGCCCGATGTAACTTCTTTACCCTCATAGCAGTATGCAGTCATCTTTAAAATACTTTGATGTAATTATTAAAAAAACTGAAATTCAATATGTCACGGAATTTCACACTGCAGCTACATTGGGTGAAAACTCACCTATGCACTATAAAGAACCAAGAACGTATTTTAACACAACCTACCTAACTGGCACAGAGTACAGACTTATCATTTTTTCATTATTTTCATTATTACAATAAAAGGAACAAAAATAAATTCCGAGTACAACAGTATAACTATAGCCAATCACAGAAAAATTAGTACTATGTTTCAGTCAAACTATACAACTATATCCCTGAACAATTAAAAACATTACCATTGATGCAATTTTAGAAAAGTAGAAAAGTGTCTTTATTGCACTGATGACTTTTATTCTATTAATTGTAAATTGTATTGTTCATTAGGGAATTTATTATAGGCTTAGTTTTGTTATTTTGTATTAGGTCTTGTTCTATAATGTAGATATAACTTGTTTTATATTAAACTTACTGTGAATTATCTTATATATTTCATTTGACGAAGTCCATGTATTTTTGTAAATACTTAATGACGAATAAATTCTATTGTCTATTGTCTGTTATCAGAGGGAAGCATACCTGGAAACACAAATTACCAACATACATTTGTAGCCTTATAGCAAGGACAGCAAAATTCCCTCTGGTGATATTTCACCCAGAGTGGCCATCTTTAATCTTTATACATTTCAGCCGGAATTCATCACGAAGAATGGCTACCCGGCAGAGACACATACGGTAACAACAGCAGACGGCTATATTCTGGAGATGCATCGCATTCCCTATAGTCCCAATTCCCCTGCAGGAGAGAAAAAACCTGTAGTATTCTTGCAACATGGCTTGTTTTCGTCCTCCGCCGACTGGATCATTCTTGGGCCGGGGAAATCTCTTGGTAAGTTAGAAAAGTATTAACTCTAACTTCCATTTGTAGATAAAACTGTAAAGCTTGGATGGGAATATTAGTTTGATTATCCATAAGAATCACTTGACCACCCTGTCACGAACTCTCAGTTAGTAGAGCATCAGCAATGATTCAAGTTTACAGGAAGTACTGGTGTCAGAGAAATTTATGTCCTAATTATGATCATGCAATGTTAGCAGATAGGCTACCGGCACATAAAAAGAACTGTAGAAACATTAATATATATTTTCCAGTAGTTCTTAATTTAAATTTTAATATTTATATTAGACTAGATCCCCAGTTATCACAACGCTAGCGCTTGTGCGTTTTTGTTTTTTTGTTTGTTTTTTTGTTAATACGCCACGGTCCCTGAAGCAGGTTTCAGCCTGTAAAGACTTAATTTTTAAGGTAAATTTAAATGTTTACAGTAGAAAACCTAATTATCAGGGTTTGGATTTTTAGGTGCAATCTATGTATGGAAAATAAGGAAGGGAAAATGTGCTAAAAGTAATTAAAATAGGGGGCAAAAAGTGCTACTATAGGCCTACTCATTATATTACAAACTTACATCCACAACAGCGGGTTACTGACTAATTCCAGTGAATTTAAAAAAAATTGAATGTTATTACAAATATTTTCCATTCTTACAGGTGTGCAAGTTCTGGTAAAATTAAAATGAAAGAATTGTAGGGGTGCCTTCAGTCCTGAGCTTACTGAAAGCAAACAGGCTCAATGCAAGCTGATGAAAAGTTCTTGGAACTTTCTTAAGATCTTATATATTGTACCAAAACCAAGATAATTATAGAATAATAAAAGAGCAATGAAATAAAAAAAATTATAGGCTATCAACGATTAAATACGCTTCAGAGTTTAGAAGAATATTAAAAACCTTCATTAAAATACAAAAAAATGGAGAGAAAGGGGGATTATGGGGACGGAGGACAAGAAAGGGACAAAGGACATAAAAAGGAAGAAATAGAGGCTAGAAAATTGCCTCCATTCTTTACTAGAGACAGCGTGTTATATTGTGATTTCTTTCACAGAAGCTCAAATTAATTTTATTCGAAAAACGATGCGCACCTAAAAATCCTAACCTTGCAGTAATTATCACACTTTCTGTACAGGATACTTGCTAGCGGATGCAGGATATGACGTATGGATGGGAAATGCTAGAGGAAACACCTACTCCAGAAATCACACTACCCTCAACACTTCAAGCTACAAATTCTGGCATTTCAGGTATAGTATCACCAATAAACCCGTAGAGCACTGACTCAATAAAGAATAAAAAAACGATCATAAATCAGTTACAAGTACAATCAAAGTCGTGCATACGTACTTTACTAAGATTACCAAGGCAGGAGCTGTGACCCTCCTTTTTATATAGTTATTTTTATCATATTATATTAATCATTATTCATGGAAACGATTTTAATTAGACAAATACATATTTAAACACAACACTTTTGGAAAACACAAAATATATTTTCGTTATTTGAGGAAAGAAAATGCATGCATCATAAACATGCAGCCTGTTTGTAGAACATAAAATGGTCCAAATGCTGAGGATTGGGTTTAAAGTGTTTTCCTCAGTCAAGAAGCTTTTCATGGTAGCATTGCCTGATTCAGACACATAGGCCTACATTGGAATTTTCAAAAAATATATCTGGAGTCAGAGGATCTCAAAACACGTAGCAATACTTCGAAATCTAATTTTGGAATCGAACTCAACTCTTCGGTGGAGGAAGTATCTACGGTACGCACATAGCAAGTAAAAACGATAACTGGGCGTGAATCAAACCCAAGACTTTTTCAATGCAATGTAAATTCCAAGAGCTCAGCCAAGGTTGTTCACAAAGGTTAACAAAGAATAGATGAGCATTTAATACCAAACAATTTTAGTCACGTGAATTTGTATTTAAATAGAAATTATGTTTTCACGAAATAATTTCTTTAACTACCTGCTAGATATTATAGTAGGCAACTGAATTCAAATAGCCTATGTTCTAAGCAAACCGGTACTGAGTTAGGCCTCTAGTATTGTTTTCATAATCTATATTACAGAAAAGTATAATTAATAGAATTCGGACTTCAAGTGGCTAAAACGCAATTTTAGGTGCCTAAATATGATCTAAATTTTTAGGAAACAGGATCTAAAAATTAGAAAAAGGCTCTATTATAAATCGTTAATTCCATTTAAGTTGACAATTTTCTCATTTGGGATTCACATGTTTATTATGCATTAGGCAACCAGGCGTTTTTACCATACTTTGCCAGTACCAGTACTGATTCAGGGCCGGAGGAAATTCACGGTTAGTAGACCTATGCAATAACTTTGGCCATGATGTTGAAAAGGTAGGTCAACTAAATACGGTAGTTGTGATTTCACAATATTATATGATGTACAAAAGAAAGAAAACCCGAAAAGCAAACAGCAAAGATTTGAGAAGTAGATTAATAATGAACTGAACAGTACATAAATTTAAAATATTTCTTGCTAGTTTTTTCCTCTGCAAATGTTGTTATTACACCATCAGAATTCATGGAATTCGCTCGTTTTGCAACATAATACTCAATTGATATTACGGCTAAACCTGACAAACGAGATTGTCCTTTCTTCTCTTCCACGTCGGGGCTTATATTGTTACAGGGAGCCTACTTTCGATGCTTGTAATGTTTTTTTTTATTGTTTAATAGTTTATTCACTGAAGCCAAGACTTGTCTCTGGTCTGGTAAAAATATAGCATTTTGGGTCTATGCTCAAACCGTGACCTCCCGCCCCCCGCTTTGCTATAGTTGAGTTTTTCATTACCTACCAAGACGGCTTCAAAGGAATAAACCATAATTCGGTGTTTCTTTATGTTAATTGATCTGACTAAGTCGGTCTTGATTTCCCCTTTCCAAAACATAAGCAATATTGCAATATTCTCCCATTATTATCACTGACCTCAGTTCATCTCTCGCTTTAATTAATTCCCACGTGTTATTGTTTACTGTAACTGGATTTTGTAACCCCGCGTTTATATATCCATGAGGAGTAATGTAGTAGCTGTCACAGGCGTCACAGGACATTCTAGATTATGATTGGCTGATTGGCTGCAGTAAAAATAAAGAGCATGGGTTGAGCTGCCGGCAAACTTTTCCTCCTGCAAAAGGAAGCCGCCTGGGTATGTAAGGAAAAACTCTACTGTACGCCACAGATTGTCATAAAGTATAGGCCAATGTATTTTAGAAAAAAACATACATTAAGCAGCAGGCCTATAAAAAACATTAATTTTATTACTTTCTTCCGAATTCTTGTCCATAATTGATTTCATAATAAATTATCCTTTATTTCCAGTATTTCTCATTATCCCTCTCGTTTATTCATCCTTCTGGATAACGAAGTTTGAAACAAAATAATTAATTTCCCCGGAAAGTTCAAGAAATTATAGCTGCTCTTTAGACATACCAATAAGTAAGGCATGTGCTGTACAGTCCGAGTTAAGAATTCAGTAACATGATTTGAAAAGAAAGTTGAATAATTTATAACAAAAGAATATAAAAAATAAGTTATTTTGAACTTCAAAAGGAAAAACAAGAAAAAGCATTATTGGGCTCTAACATCAGAATAGGCTGCATTAGGTCCTATAAAAGCATCGGTTTCAGGCATAGTCATCTATACACACACACACACACACACAGGCGTTTCATAGATGACTATGCCTGAAACCGATGCTTTTATAGGACCTAATACAGCCTATTTTGATGTTAGAGCCCAATATACACACATATATATATATATAGGTTTGTGTATATATATACCCATAGGCGTAGCGAGGGGGGGGTTTTGGGGGTTTGAACCCCCCCCCCCCCATTGATTAAAAAAAGGAAAATTGTATAATTGTTTTAAGTCTGCCCATAAATTGCTTAATGCAAGTATAAAGCGTGGGAAGCTTAAAACTCGTTATTTTGCGTGTTAATTTTTAAAATTTTCCGTGGGAGAACCCCCGGAAGCTTAAAACTCGTTATTTTGCATCTTAATTTTTCAAATTTTCCGGGGGAGGGCCCCCGGACCCCCCTCTCCTTCCATACTCCCAGACCCCGCGGATGTTATAACCCCCCCCATATGGTCGGCCTGGTTACGCCTATGTATATACCGGTACATCTTTTAAGGATTGAAATAGGATTTTACCTAAAATCCGAAGTATTTAAACATCATTAATAAAATTTGAGGTTTTATGGAACTGTTTTATATTTTCTTCCAGCTGGCATGAAATGGGTATCTTCGATCTTCCAGCAGAACTCGATTATGTCTTGGATGTCACCGGTGAAGAAGGTATTTACTATGTGGGTCACTCCATGGGTACTACTATGTTCTATGTACTCATGTCCTTGCGACCAGAATATAATTCCAAAGTTCGCCATATGAGCAGTTTAGCTCCTATTGCCTTTATGTCTCATGGCAGCAATGCTCTTTCAAACATAGCTGCATACTTTCCTGGAGGTCAGGTAAGCACAATTGTGAAATTAGTTTACTACATTTTAGTGATTTATGTAGGATTTCCATATTACGACTCGCGGGGCACATCTGGCCCATGATAAACTGATAAAATCAAGTAGGAAGGTGATCTTCTTGTGGTGATGATACCACGAAATGCAAATTGAAAGAAATCTTGTTCAATTTTAAAACTCCTTTTGAGTACTCTGGATGAATTAAAACAGAGAATTCGTGATGAAATTCACAGTAACCCAGCTGCGGTGTTGCAGCGGTGAATGAGGAATCTCAACAGCAGATTTCATGAATGCATTCGTACAGGACGACGCCATCTATAGGACGTAATTTTAAATAAATCATAAATTCCATTAATGTTTCTTAAATGGCAAGTTTTAAAGGTTTCAATTAATATTAATAAAATATTTTCTTCCATCACTCTTGGTTTTGTTATTGGATGTTAAAAAGTTCCCTTTTTTGTGTCACCTTGTACTATAATGCATCTATTTTTATACGGATAATAAGAGGTCATTGCTACCCGGAGGAAGAACTTTGGCAGTGCGCTGTTAACATTCTGTGAACCAATCGAACCAGTTTTAAACCCTAATGCAATCTATATAAATCTATCTAGATGCGCTTTGTATTTATTTTAACGTTATCTACTGACCCTTGAATCTGCAAAGATATAGCCCTATGTATATCTATGAAAAATGTCGTACAACTCCATGGAAACGCCACCCTATTCCGTATGGATATCTAAACCATGTACAGTGGCAGACGATTGAAATTTCGGGATGTATGATAAAACGTTTTTTACAGTTTTTTAAAAGGTGAAACTAAGAACCCAACCAACATGTTGACTTTTTTTTTAATATATTCTTACAATTGTACGCGCTAAGAATTACGCCTTTCTTATTTGGTGGAAGTGAGTAAAATCATATTCATGTTCATGTGCAAATACAGTATGAAAAATGTCATTCTAACTTCGGAACGTGTAAAGCTGGATATTGTCAATGCTGCAGATTGGTCTTGGATTTATGGAGTTACTGGGTGTGGGAGAACTGTTGCCTAGTAGCAAGCTCATGGCTGTCTTATCCGACAATCTCTGCTCTGATGGATCCATCACTCAACCTGTATGCAGCAGTATTGTATTCCTCTTATGTGGATATGATCCTGATCAAATAAATAAGGTAATTTTTAATAACTGTAATATTTTCAACTGCTTAGTTATTAGCCTATCGCCCTCTTTCAGATATGTTTTCCTGGGTTGTCCTCTAATTTTCATTCCTAGAATTTTAACCTCAAATTATAGGTAAAACATTTCACGCAATATTGTGTGCCCTAAAAAATAATTTGCCTTTTGTCTAGTGATATGATTTTTCTCTTCTCTTTTTAAAATAACACAGCATTAATTTCCAAATACCTTATTATAATTCATTACCTTACACCTTGCACCACTTCTCCACATAGACATCGCCGTTATTCAGGCACTTGCCATAACGGGAAACCAGTTTTTGTATGCCTTCATCAAAGAATGATCCGCCTGTGATGGTAGCCAAGTCTGCACTTTTTGTTTCACAACATCCTCGTTGTTGAAATGTTTTCCACCAAGGAATTTCTGAAGATGAAGAAACAGACGAAAATAGCTTGGTGCCAAATCTGGGATGTAGGGAGGGTGGTCGAATTGTTCCCAGTCAAATGATGCGATCAGATCTTGAGTTTGTTTAGGCGTGGAATGCTTTATTTATATTTGTTGCATCTTTGAAACAAGCTCTATATTGGCATAATAATTGGTATCAGCTGTATGCTTTCGTTCCAGACTATGCTGCCGGTGCTTCTCTCACATAGTCCAGCTGGAGTCTCAACAAGAACCATAATGCATTATGCACAAGAAATCAGTTCATGTAAGGATAACTCATATTCAGTGGCGAGACGTGAAGAATTTGATATGGAAGTGATTTAGACGAAGTTCATATTTCATAAAGAATCTTATTATTAACCCTATTATTATTACTATTACTGAGTGTTTAAATTCGGTATAGTTCTTGTTTTAGTACTTAGATTTGGAAGCTGTGGTGTCTGATTTATTAAGTGCCAGAACGGTACTCTTTGAGATTGTGTAGGGGACGGGAACATGTCTGTCTGTCTGTTTGTGTGTCTGTACGTGCGATAACTCAAATACGCTTTATCGGATTTTCATGAAACTTGGTATACGCATTTATAACGTCGATGGGAAGAAGTCTATTGACATTGAACCAAATCGGTAAACCGCTACCGGAATAATGCCCAATTTAGTGCCTTTTTGATGGTAGTATATTAGAAAGAATTTATCAAATGAAATCAGTTCTTATGGCAACATATTGTTTTAGAGTTCATATACGGCTTTGAAAGTTGCAATACAGTTAGCTTTGACAAATACCATTACCCACATAAATTCCTTTATAATATATGCTTATCAAACTAGACATTTGTTCTTCCGTAAGCCTTGCTTAATGAAACGATCTGGAGCTTAACTCGGAAATCGACTTTAAAAATAACTTATTTTTTGCAAATCATAATTGAAATTATAACTGATTAAACAAAATCATTCTGGCACTTTGTTACATCAGTTTACCTGATTATTATATCATACAGTTATTTTGTAGTAATTAAGCCCACAATAACTTCCGGATTATTAGTGGAAATTAACACTAGCGTTTATTTTTAACATATTTGTATTCGTATTCGTATTTGTGTGTCTTTACAAATGATTTTTTTTTTTTTTGCAGTAACTGGTAGCTTTGCGCAGTGGGATTACTATGCTCTGAATTTTGTGATGTATAAATCTCTCACACCGCCCTCATATGACTTGTCAGCAATCACAACTCCCATCTCATTGCTCTTTGCAGACAATGATCCTTTCGGAGATCCTAAGGTAAGTAGCCTATATAGATTTCTTGTAGTGTTTTTTTAAAAGTCGTGATTTTATTTCCTCGAATAGCAAATAATCCACATTTTTAAAACTTCAGAAGAGGATATGATAAAACTAGCATTTCTGTAAATATTGTTCTTGATTTTTCTCGTGAACTAGCATTTCCGTAAATGTTGTTCTTGATTTTAGTAGTATGTCAGGTATTGAAATAGTAGAAAGATATATAAAATCTGCATTACATACTACTGTGATTTCAAACGACATTAAGCTACAAACTGCAGAGTAGGAGAGATAGAAAATACGCTTAGAAATTTGTTATGATGATCTAGCATTCTGTAACTTCCAAATTCATATACAGTAAATTCTATGTGTGGTCGATTTCGGCGCTGTGAATATTCTGTATGTTTTGATTATTATTATTATTATTATTATTATTATTTTGTTGGTTGTATTCCTTGGATAGGCGTGGAAAAGTTGTTGGGACCGGAGTATGGCTTATGGTCGAGGGCTCCGGGGACGGTGGAGGGGGGGAAAAAAGCCATCTTTGAACACAGTCGCATATGCATTATATTAAAATTTTATTACATTAAAGGCTACACACTACTCGTCTCTTGCTTAACTTGCAGGATTGTTCCCCCCGATTCTTCAATTCCTATATTCGTGATTTATTTCTCTTCTTTTGTTGCAGGATGTGATGAAACTCAATCAAACACTCCCCAATTGTGAAGGATTGTACCGTGTGCCTTTCGACGCATTCAACCACATCGATTTCATGTGGGCAAAGGATGTAAAAACTCTCGTCAATGATGAAGTCATCAGACTTATACGGACTAACTGAATTGGTTTTTTCAGCCAAGTTATGCAAATAAAGATGTACCTAGTATAATTATTTGTATGTAAAATATATTTATTGTTTATGTATAAAAAGCATTATGCACATGTTTATGCCCTGAGGTCGACGAGATTACTAACCTTAAAGCCATGGAATGCCCGAAGTCCTTACAATTTTATGGTTATGTTTTCATTAATAAGAAATGAAATTAAAATATCTGCCAGAAATGAAATGAGTATCTGCCAGGTCATAGTTTAAAGGGCTGCCGACATTTCGACCAAAGCAGTAGTCTTGATAAGACAAGGGCAAGATGGTGGAAATGGTAGCAAACCGTTTAAAAATGATGACGCAGCAGGTACCCGAAAGGCAAGAAGACTTCAGTGCTAACCCCGGCAATGACAATTTTAAACTGAAATTTTTATGTACCTGAACAAAATTTAATCCGGGTTAAACACAATAATATTTCATCTACCTGAAATCTAGTAACTTACTCAAGGCACGCAAAAGTAAAGTAAAACAAAAAATCTAGCTAAGTCACCATTTCCCTAAAAATTCTTTTCTATTTAAAATTTTCGAAATTAATTCCCCAAACAATTCTCTCTATGTTCGTTTTGCTCTCTCTTGTGTTCAGTCAATATTACAATAAAACTACAAAGATGCAAAAAGGACATGCGTAATAAAAATGGAAAATTTCAGTAGTCACAGAAAACTGAGAGAAATACGTTCATTCTGGTTCTTTCAAAAAATTTAACAGGGTAAGAAACTATGTGTAGTCCTACAAGTTAGAAAGAATCTGCGCGGAACGAAACTGTGATTGCTGCAGATAAACTTCCAGATGTGTATTTAGCAGATAATGTAATAGTTACGGGATTTCTACTTGGAAGAAGAATTTTATATCAGTGGTTGCTATCCTATCTTTGATTGTGACAGATAGCTAGAAATTTCAAATGTTAAAAGCGTAATTTAAAAAAAGCATGACCTTAAAACTAGTGAAATGTGTAAATAAAATATTAATAATTAACATTAATTCAATAAATAAAATAATAATTATGAAGGCTTTCCTATTAATTTTAATAGTTGTAATATTAAATAATAAAAGTTTGAATTAGCTTGAAGACCAGAATTACTGCCTTAAATCGACAATATACTTCCAACAGTTTTTATAACTTTTAGTACATTTAGATCGCCTGAAATTATAGTATAATTATAAAGTGAGTTTTGTCTTCAAATACAGTTTATTAAACATGCCTTAGAAAATAGTGCATCCAAATAAAAATTCAAGATTCCTCTGGCTCATTTTGCAGTGGTGTGAATGGTACACTGTTCTGCAAACTTTGTTCTGAATTTAATTATTTCGATAAGAAATTTGTAGCAAATGCAAAACACTACAAATGAAAACAGGTATATGTTATACCAGGACCCAGAACAACAACAGGGTCAACATGATCTATGCAGTCTAGAGAAAGAACACCGCACAAGAAATCAGAGCGCGATTTGTAAGGGAGGGATTAGGGGATTCCCTTCCCCATTGACTTAAAGCATCGAATGATATATATTTAAAATTAAAATTCTGGTAGTGGGCATTACCTTGGGAAGGTAATTCAAGAGTATTTACATATCGAGGGGCGCACGCCTTCTGTTGGCCAAATCTGGTCTACAACTATTATTAATTCGACAGTAACTTCCTCTTGCTAAATTAAGATCAGTGGCGGACGCAGAGGGGGGATCGAGGGGATATATACCCCCCCCCCCCCCCCGAAATTTCAAGAAGAGGAAAAGAAAACAGTAAAAAGAATAGGCGAATCGGTACAACAAATTTTACACACCTATTTATATCTGTGTTCTCTAGTAAATAAATTGCTTATTTCTCATTAATTCATATGAGACCATATTGGACTCTAGAATACAGAAAATATTAGTCCTTAGTGAACTTGTTCAGTTCGAATTTCTACAGTCAGTTGCTCTTAGATCCATTCTAACATTACCATCCCATTTTCGTCTCGGATCTGCAAATTGTCATTTTCCTTCTGGTCTTCCCATTCAAATTAGATAAATTAACCTTCCCATTCCAGTAAGATATCCAGCTCGTTTTAACCAATTGCACTTAATCTTACGATATTAGGAAAGCTATACAGACTTTAAATTTTATTGTTGTACAGCTTTCTGTCTTCCCCTGATATCCCATTCTTTTTGGCCCAAATATTTTCCTTAAATCCTTTCAACTTGAGTAATGGTAATTGGACATGTTTCACATTCAAACAAAACTACTAGTAACATTACAGTTTTGTAAACTCTTATAAATATAAAATAACTTTTTTTTTTAGTTTTAGTTTTCTTTCTATCTCCTCAAATCCCTCCCCGAAAGAAAATTCTGCGTCCGCCACTGATTAAAACGTAAGACAGATATGAAGAGATATAAATGATTACAGTTTAGCAAATACATTATAGCATTTAAAATGCATCCGTTAACACGAATATCGGTACCGTGAAAGAATTGCAGCGTCAGCGACAACATTATCGTTAAGTGATGTATTACCTTCACGCTTGGAAGTGATAACGTCACTTCTAATGGCCATCCGTCTATACTGTAGCACCAGGGAGTATTATGTAAAACAACCATTAATGTATTCGTGTTGTTAGTAAATTACATTTGTATTTATCTTCTCTTTAAAGTTAACAGTAATGTACCCCACACAGCTAAACAAGATAACGTGGCACGTTTCACACCAAACCAGTTCCAGTCGAGTCCAATTACATCTTATTTTCTGGATTCAATATTTTAAATATAATTAATTACAATTAGAGGCAGTATTCACACCGAGTAAGTAGCGTTCTGTTCAGATCTGTCCATGCCTGTTCCAACAAATTACTGACTCAACAGGTTTAAATATTTGCCATTTTGCCAGTCCTCGATCAGGGTGGCCAAGTGGGGCTATTTTTTGCATTCTAGGCTTTTTTTAATAAAGATAATAGCCAGTGAAAGCAATTTTGCGACTGGGAACAAAATTTAGTTACTAAAGAGTGGTAACGTAAGGACGGAAAAATGCTACTGACAGTACTTACTTAAATTACTATCTTACAGAATGATTACAGGTATTAAATGTCATGTTTGTTAATCTAGTTATTATTATTGTTATTATGAAGTCTGAACGCATAACAGCCAGCCTTATCTTAACATTGTATGCTAGGGTTAGAGTTAAGGTATACAAAAAATTTGAAACGAAATTTTTGGTACTTATTATATTGTCATTTATTTTCATATTGTTTCTTTTCTTTGAAATTGCATGGCTGTATCTGGCTACATTTTTTCTACAGTTGGCTACAGTGGTGTACAAAAACCTGGAAACCCTGACCTCAATCAGTCATGTCCGCACCATTTATGTGGAACCTCTTATTTTTCGTTATTTGTCTCAATTAACAAAAAAAACTATCCTCTAGCTATATATATATAAAAGAACTCAACATTGCTTTATTTTCGCATTGTATACCTGGGTTCCAGCTAGCCTCATTTTACGATTGTGCCACCTTGTTTTGATGTCACTTTACCGATATACGACTGATTACGCACTAGTAATACAAATACGTCCGAGTAATACAAACTTTCAAGTACAGTATTTTTAAAATTTCTTTTAGATTTTAATTCGATTTCCACTTAATGCCGCTAAGATTTCTTTTTTCAAAATATAGTCCAATTCATACTCTTTTAGAATTAGTTAAACAAACTTGCTCGTTTGTGCTTCATTCTGCGAAAATATTTATTTTGTCGAAGCTTGATCACTGAACACGCAGTTTACTAACTATGCTATTATTTTTTTGCAGACATGCCCTATAAATTAACTAGAAGGAAACTGCCAAAAATTCTTCGAATAGTATTCAATACTTACAGGCAAGAGGCTGAAGTCCCAACTGTTAGTCTGACAGAGAAGTCAGAAGGTGTGCACATTTGTACTAAGCTTCCTGAAAGTGGCACAGGAGCCTCATCATGCAGACGATTCTGAATAAATGTACAAAAAGTGTACATATATTTTAATAATATTTTATCAGTGTTTATTTTCTTATTTTTACCCCAAATTTTCTTTCCTGTTCAAAAAGTCACGAATTTAACTCACATTAAGGAAAAAGTGTTTTGGTCAGGTTTTCAGGGTTTCTGGACCATTATGGCCTGCTTCTAATTAGCACATAATAACAAAGTATTATCACAGTATACGTACTATACTTTAAATTCAAATATAACCAATAAACAATAAAACAAAATATCGAAATCCCACAATAGAAAGAAAATAGAGGAAGACATTGCGAGAAGATTAGTAGCTTATACATGGAACAAGTGTCTCTTTTCTCTAAAAGGACAAAATGTAACTCATGGATCTCGACCAAAAAAGGGTCTTTCATCTTAACAGTGAACAAAATATGCCTTTAAAATGAATTCCAAACTGGTGGGTGTTCGAAGCGTCCCAGACTGATATCGAAAAGTTCATTACAGCATTACAGCATTTGCCTTTGTCGAGTGAAGAAAACTACCAAAACTCCCCTACACATATCGCCTGGCAGCGGGATCTAATCCTACGACCTTCCGAGTGTACGAAAATGTTGTTACTTAGTTGGGTCACCAGTAAATGAGATGAGTGATAACATTTCGCTTCCTTATGACTAGATTCCTACAAAATAACATAAAAACTAAGTATTTATGCTTTTAAGATGCTTCTAGTGATGCAATTAACTATATTTTTATATAAAAGTCTGCAGATTAGAGATTAATTATAGCCAACATTTAACCAATAGAATTACGTTATTAGTGCTAAGGAATAAAACAATTCCAGAATCTAGAACTATACTCTATGGCCCTGCATTCCTTCAAGGGATAGTGCTTAACGTCCGACTGCTGCATCATTTTCATCTTCTGTAATAGATGACAAGATCATGTGATTTTACTGCCGACTGCCACGGTCATTAATGTCGTTTTAATTATAACTGGAAATAAACACAACGCAAAGGAACAAGAGAAACAGTTGAAAACGAATTAGCAAAGAAAATTATTTTTGAGTACGTAGGCCTACGTATGGGACTCCGGGAAGGGGAGAGAGGCGGGTTGGGAGTACCTAAAGCACGTAAGCCACAAGTCCGGGCCCATTGTGCCCACCCCTGGTAATGGGATGATTAAAAACTAAACTAAATTCCGTGGCGCTACATCCCTGGAGGGATTTGGCCTACCACCCGACCGCTGCGTCATCTATCACATGCAGATGGCAGGATTGGGGGCATGTGGTCATCATACCGACACCCACGGCCGTTAATGGTTTTCATGACCGGAGCCGCTACTTCTCTATCAAGTAGCTCCTCAATTTGAATCACGAGGCTGCCTGTCAGACCTTCCTACCTCAGAAAAATCCGAGAAGGTACCGGGGATCGAAACCGGGCCGAGGGATCTGTAGTCAGCTAACAACAAGACCATGCCGGCGTTCGGGTAATGGGATGATTGCCATTCCCAAAGACCCACCCGAAGCAGATTCCACCGCAAGCCCCCACGAAATCCAGCAAGAACGTGAAACCTACGGCCACGCCCAAGATCGCTTAAGATAATATATACTATGTACCACGCCCCCGGTTACTCAGAGAGAGCCCTTAGGGTCACGGCCCATCTGAGAGCCCCAGTTATGCGGCACACCTCTAGCAACTCAAATGACCACAATGTTGATGGAATGAGGAGAAACTGGAGAATCCCCGAGAAAAACCCCGAAGTCACGGCTTCATCCAGCACAAATGACACGCCCGTCCGCCGCGGGATTTGAACCCGGAACCACTTGTATACCAGACCTATGAGCCACCACGAGGTGGCTAATACATACTAATGAATCAGAATAAACGTTACTAGAGATACTAGGTTTATCATCCGAATACTGCATCATATATCCCCGTCCTTCCATATAACTATTAGATGATAGATTTACGGCATGTAATTAGCTATGTTATCAGATTTATTTATTTTTATGAAGTCGCTCCTCCTGATCAAGTAGCTCCTCAGTAGCTTAGTTTCACGTTGTTGAGTAAGCCGCCTTGTAGACAGACCTTCCAGTCTCAGAAAAACAAGGAACTACTGGAGATCCAATCCAGACTTCCAAATCCCTAGGTCATGGAGGAAAGCTAAAATTCTTATCGATAAATATAATCGACAAATCTATGAGTGAAATGATGTAAGTCGCAAAATGCTAAAAGAAATCGGTAAGCCTATGGTTGAAATGACGTCAGCAATACAATACTACTGTAAAATCGACAAACTACTTTCATAAAATGCTAAGAAAAACAAGGAACTACTGGAGATCCAATCCAGACTTCCAAATCCCTAGGTCATGGAGGAAAGCTAAAATTCTTATCGATAAATATAATCGACAAATCTATGAGTGAAATGATGTAAGTCGCAAAATGCTAAAAGAAATCGGTAAGCCAATGGTTGAAATGACGTCAGCAATACAATACTACTGTAAAATCGACAAACTACTTTCATAAAATGCTAAGAAAAATTTAAAAAAACTGTACGTAAAACGTCAGCCGTAAAATGCAAATTAAAATAAACAAACCTACAGGTTAAACGTCAGTTGTTAAACTCTAAGTCTGTATATCAAAATTCAGACACAGAAAAAGTCTACAAAATATGGTGGACAAGCTGTCACGCGAGAAGCAGTATTGAATGATCCAATAGGATCATACAGAAAATATATTAAACACTCAGAATACAAGTGGTGTAAGTCCAGGAATTACGAAATCGTTAAATTAAAGTTTAACTGTTTTATCAGCGTATGTTTTCAGAGAATGAGTACAGTAAGTTCAAACTTGACTCCCATTAAGGTAGACAGTAGACCTATCCATACATAAACTTATGGAGTAAGCTTTCTTTGAGGCCAAATGTCTCAGTACCAGTTTGCTATGAACGTATACCACTTGTATTCTAGTGTCTCAGTGGCGTACCAATAGTGTAAATTTTTTTTAAACACAAATAGTAGAATTGACACGCATAACTATATGCTATTATTTTAACCTTGTGGACTGATAGCATAAAGTGCTTATTCAGCAGCATATTGCATCTTTACTAAACATAACAATTGTACGCATAGCGGCAAGCATATTTTATTCAAGCTTATAGACTCACAGAAGTGAATGTATCTATTATTATCAAACAATTCAATTTTTAAGCATAATAGTTTTAACTTTTAAATATCACAAATTTATTATACCATAAGACAATAAAATACAATTATTGAATAGTTTTACTGGAAATAATAGTGAGCTCAGTTATTATTTCAATATAGCCTTAACTTGGGCTTAAAAATTGCTAAAAATAAGATACAGTTATAACAGATAATATAATAAAATAAATCATTCAAAAAGTGTGTTTTTCAATTCAATAGTTATATTCCTGATTGCTTCATTCCGTTGCTTCATATAGTGGTATATTAAGCGGATATTGCTATACATTTTAATAATTTTACAAAATATACCACTGGAAACATGAAATTGATTAATTATAATGGAAAGGTAGATCAACTAAATAGTTGCGATTTCACAATACTATTTTATGTACAAAAGAGATAAAACCCAAACAGCAAAGATGTTAAAAGTAGATGAATAATAAAGTAAACAATACATAAATTTACATATTTTTTTGTGAGTTTTGCATCTGGAATTTTTCATCAAAACTGATTCGTTTTGCAACAGTTCTCAATTGATATTAGAAATAAGCTTGACAGATGAGATTTCCCTCTCTTCTCTTGCTCGACCTATAACTTCTCTTTCTAAACTATTTGCTCTGTAGAGTGCCTTCTATACATTTTCAAAAAGTTTAGAAATTTCATATGTTATCTTCTTTATCCAAGGCAAACCCCGGTGCCTCCCACAGCGAACCACTTAAACTGCCTTTTAAAACCTTGAATCATCTTCATACGTTATTTATTAATACATTGCAATATTTAAGTGTTTCTTTCGTATGGCGAAGCTTATTGTTGCAATTTTCAAATTACAAGGGGAAATATGTTCCAGCCCTCCAAAGTACTTCATGTATGCATTCTGAACTGGATAGTCCAACAGAGTAGATACTTGAAGAAAAGTAAGTATCGAATATTTTTTTCAAATAAACGAATTTGCCAATCTAGTCGAATCGGTCCATGCTAGAAGGACTTGTCACTCTGATCCAATTTTGAGAAAACTATGAAAATATAAACTAGGCCTACTATATAACCATCATTGTTAAAGAATTAATAAAGTGATGCATATTTTTTGCGAGAAATGTGATCCTTATCTACATGTAAAAATAAAATATAAACACTAGTATTGACGTAAAATAAATACCAAAGTCTATTCACTGAAGCCCTTTTAGCATAATGTACTTTTTCCCTTGTAATCAGTCACTAAGCTATAAATTACGTTTAAATACATTATTTTATAAAAATCATTGCAAAAGTCAGTTATAAATACAATGACATAGCCGGGATTTAAACCAGAAACTTCGGCTGTCCGTGCCGCTGCTCTACCAATTGAGCTATCATGGCTATCATATACAACATTAAATTCTCTAACTGACTCATGCATCCCGGTACACTACTAGGCGTTCTCAATATGAGATACCAACCCAGTGGTACAAACTTGTAACAGTTGTAAGTACTTTAAGGTCCGGGCTTCATAGTAAACCATTAGTAGGTCACAGAGGAAGAAAATTTTTTAGGCTAAGTAAGCTAAGTGATATTACATACATTGAAGATACATATTACATAGGCCTACATTGAAGATCTATCAGTGAGCAATAGGCCATTTCAGTACCTCCTCATAGAAATATTGATGATCATGGGGTACGTAAGGCATAATCTTCTAATATAACGAATTTTTGCTGCCTTTATGGGTAGTTTACCAGTACAATGAGCTTGTTTTGTGAGAAATTACAATTTTTTTGCCAAATAGACTAAGATGGAATTTTTTTGCCAAGTAGACTAAGATGGAATGTATGTTTCAAAATGGAATCGATTCCTGATCGTGCCCTGATGTAAATCGGAAAAATTGAATTGCAAAAGAAGTGCACCATAATTCGTTCTCTCTTGGTACATTTCTGGTATACGTTTCTTCTGATATAGGCCTAAATGTTTTCCTTCTTTAAATTCCTGCCACCTGTTCTTAAAATCTAAAACCGCCGAAGTTTCCATTTTTATCATAGTAAATGCATTTAATCTTCTTTATTCTATGATAACCTTGCAGTGTCAGGCACATTGTTGTTTAACTCGGAGGAGAACTATAATAAAATGTTCTTATAAAAACAAGCCTATCAACCTAGTAAGCTGGTAGCCATTACCAACATTATGTCCATAAAGGTCATTGACTGAAGACCTTTAAGCAAAGAGCATCTAAATCTCCACTGCTGTCTCTAAAATACCCATTCATTTGAATATGGTCTTTTTAGCAAAGACCCGTGAAACTTAGCAGATTTTTTGACTGAGGTTCTTTTAGCATGGAGCAATTCAGTTGTAATGTGTAGTTCGTGGAAACAATGCCTCTTTTGTCAATTCCAGCGAGTGAATTATTCCAGGTTGATAACATTAAAAAAAAACACTTTATGTACATTTCTAATATGCACTCCAACCAAACTCTTAGAGTAACAGAATGAGAAATAATTTTCAAATTCTAGATATTCTACGAAAATTTAGAATGCTTTGAATAAAATACATTCTAAATATTTTGGCCTGATTTTCCTGGCTTTGATTAAAGAACACTTCGACCCTTTTCGTTTCTACGTTCAGGAATATAACATAAGAAATATGTACCTAGGCCAATAAGCAGAGCCAGAAAGATTTTTAAATTTTCCTATTTTAAGAAATCATATGGATTCTACGGTAATACTAGGATCATGAAAGGTTGTATGAATATTTTGTATAGACTATTGGTAGGGCTATCAATGGAATTCATAGCATATTTTCAATCATCTAATTAAAAGAAATATATTATGGTAGTGGTTTTACTTTAGCTTTGTTGGGAAGTATAGCAAGTGCAAATACGGCTTAGGGCTACCTGGCTGAATATTATGCCAATAATATATAATCACATTACAGAGTAATATTGCAATAAATCATAGCATGTAATGATTTTTCAAGCTTCATTTTCAATCAGCAACAATGAATATGAAAACAATAATAGGGCATGCAATTAAATACCTAATGATTAAATTGTTTTGCTCCGAATAATTAAAATTTAATGTTACTACTCGAAACCTTCAACACTTTACGTTATAAATTCTGTTTTTCAGATAAATCATGATCCAGTTCTTAAGTGTTTCCATTGTATTACTGCTGAATGCATAATTTCTTAGAGAAATTAAGACATTTTCCACGGCTGACTTGTATCTAACGGCGGTAAGTAAGTTATCCACAGGCATCCCAATCTAAGCTTTCCATTCTAAAGATAACCCCAATTCCATTTTTCACTAAGGCGAGTCTCCAATCGTATATTTTGAAACCACTGCCGTAAGAGCATAATTGTAAGATCAGGAAAAGTTTGAAAAGACGAACCGAGATTCTCCAATGTATTTAAGGGTTTTTAAAATCTTAAAACAATATTATATCTTTACCTAAACTTATCCAACTCTTTATCACACATTTTTAAGTATTCACAAGATAAAATATAACATTATGTAGCCTATTAGAAAAACAAATTAAAACAACGATGTCACAATATTAAAAAAGTTACATTTATGATGCTGTTTGAGTTCAGTTCTTGTGTTCTGGATCCCAGATGTGCCAAATAATAAGAATGTGCGTTTCGGCTCATAATGTAATGTGCCTTCGTCAGTTCTGAACGAGGAGTTACCAAGATAATCCTTACTGTTATTTCGGACTGCGACAATTGTTCTAAAAAAAGGAAATACCAGTCAAATTGTACAATTTAAACACATTTCGCATTTACTTTTGATAGGTTTATATCCTTATGCTGCTTTTTTCGAAATTTCTATACAAAATCATTTCTTCTTTTAAGTTAGGTGTGTTTTTCGATAAGTCAATTCGGAAAAAAATAGCTATCGGCTACTTTTTCAAAGTAAACACAATTTAATTTTAATACAATATTTCCGTTTAGACTCATAAGAGATAGGTTTTAATAAAAAGATACAAAGTTTACAATCTTTAAAAAAAACTATACAAATACTTCACTTCTAAAGCAGGTAGGCCTACTTCGCATTTGCTTGGCTACAAGATTTGTGGACCTGTTTTCGCTAAAAACTCACATATGTAAGTATTTGTTTTCCACTACAGTATAGACCTATATAAAAAGTTGTTAAGAATATTAACCCGAACTGAACTAACCTTAGGTCCCGTACAACCATCTCCCGATAAAATATTTATCTGCTAGGCATGGAAATCATCTGGAAGTTGCCAAGAATTGCGTACTATGACCTCCCGACAAAAACTTTCTGGAAGATCAATTCCCAATTACGCTATCGGGAAGATGGAGTGCCTGATTAACTACCAATTACCTAATAGGAAGACTAGGTGGAAACAAAATGGTTGCTCGCTGAGATTCGTAGCCACATGAATTTCGGAACTGACGACGGAAGGTTTATCTTATACAGTAAGGCCGTTTTAATTTCAAATCTGAATGATATAGAATTGCAAAAATTGATTAATGTACTCAAAACTATAATACTCTGATGTTATTAATTGTAAAAATAGAAAACTACACTACGATCAAGATGTCGCACCTAGCGGAGGCTGCTCGAACTAGAGGAACACACATCGAAGCTCACCAGTCTACTTTTCAAATTACGAAATTTTACTACACTCTTTCCGATAGCAGCTCGGCGGTGGTATTACAAGACATCTTCCAGTTAAGCTATCTGGAAGTTACGTATCGGGAGGTAGTAATACAGCCCCTAAAGGAAATAGAGTTAGCCTATAGGAAAATAGTTAAAGATAGGACCGTACTTGTTTAGTTGTTATCTTGTTATTGGAAGTTGTATTTAATTATAAAAATTATAGACAGAAACGAAACTGACGTTTGTGTATAAAAAATAAAGTATCTTCTCTTGTATAGTTCATGCAATATATCAGATTAAGTAATAATAAGTTCCTTGCAGCCGCAGTTAATAGAGAAAAATGGGTATCCATCAGAGATTCATACAGTGGTCACTTCAGATGGTTACATCCTGGAGGTACACCGCGTACCTTATGGCCTGAAGTCGACAAATGAAACCAACAGACCAGTCGTGATCGTGCAGCATGGATTGTTTTCATCTTCAGCTGACTGGATCGATCTAGGCCCAGAGAAAGGACTTGGTGAGAATTTTGGAAAAATTGTAGACATATATTCTACAGTAACCTCAAATATTTTCTGCCAAAGTATTTCTGGACTCAAATAACAAGCTTCTCATAAACGTAATCTAATATTTTGTGATATAAGTTGAGGATGTTTAGTATAGACATAATTATGTGTAACGTACTAGCCCTGGAGGGCTATACATATATATCTTTGATGAATCTGATAATACAAATTTAAGTTTATATGGTGGTCTTAGTGAACATTGTCTTGCAAATGCACAGTTTTATTTTCATATGCATATTATGTCCTGAAATAGTCTAATAATTTGGATTTTTCAATTTATGTTTAAGTTATTGAAGAAAAAGCTTGCAAATTTCCTTTTCCAAGCGCTCCTTGAAAATTTAAGTTATGTAAGTCATCATTTGGAAATTTCCAACTAAAATAGTCATTACGAGTAGTTATCATGTTCTAAGTTATTACATGAGTTCTATGGGTCTGTAATGAAATTATAAGACATAATATTGTTGTTAAGACTGACATATTAATTGTTAGGTGTTTCCTATTCGGGATTGCTCAAAGGAAATAGCATCCTTAAAAATAATTATCACATCTGAACTCATTGAAGGGCTTCTAAGAACGTTTGATTAAATTACATGATCTAGTCAATTAAACTACTTTTAAGATAGTAGGAAGCCTCTTGTGAGACAGGCAACATGGTAAAAATCTCGCACGAATTATGTGCCGATGAGACCGTTACTCTCTAGAGAGAGACATGCTATTGTGCGAGAGAGAGAGGTAGATTGGCCTTTACAAATAGAGGTACTGTTGTGCGAGATAGTTAGCAGGCCAATCGTCGCTATAGTCCCCACGAAAACGTAATGCAATGACTTAGGCAATCGGCACAGATATCGTGCGGGAACTTTATTACCATGTTTCACGTTACGTATTTAGACTAGTGAACCTTGTCATTTAACTGTAGTTATCATACCACGTATATATAATGTATCAATGAATCATTTCACCTGCTCCTGTGTTATATACTAAAGACATTAAACTTACTGAATAAAATGAAGTCTATCATTTAGTAGATGTATGCATGCCTGTCATCCATAGTTTTAATCTAGTTCTCTGTACAACAACTGAGATTTTTCCTCCTTGCAGATGCGGATTTTATCTATTGGCAACTTCTTAGCACGTTTCCAACACAATTCTAGGTTTCTAGGTTGTGGGTGTGGTCCTACTTACCTGAAACAAAGGAAACACACGGTTATTAATATCTAAAACCAAGTCGAGTAATTATATGCTTAATAATGTTCTTACTCCTTCCAGCCAGTCATGATATAACTTATACGTACTAAATATAGGTTACATTAGTAAATTCTAGCAAAACGGAAAGGTCGTTGTACATTGGTTTCAAACGTTATTATTACGTATACCAAGTTTCATGAAAATATATACCGTACTTTGTAGTATCGCTTAGACAACACTTCTAAACGATATTATCTGTTTCATTCTCAGGGAGAAAATTCCATTGTAATATTGGAGAGTTTAATGCATAGTTTTTACAAATTAATTTTATTTTACAGGGTATCTTCTAGCAGATGCAGGGTTTGACGTCTGGATGGGAAATGCTAGAGGAAATGTATATTCGAAAGGACATGTGTATTTAGACACTATGAGCTACAAGTATTGGGATTTCAGGTAGACTATTTTACTGTCCTACATAACTTTCTAGTCTTTAAGCCTTTAATATATTTTTTACTTTCGTCTACTGAAATTCAAATTTGGATAGGCCTACCAGTGGTGATGGTTACTGATTTGGGTTATCAATATACGACAAGATCTTTACTTCCAATATTTTGAGAGCATGTATAATGAAGCGTATCTTGACTATGGGCTTTATCAATGCACAAAGCATAATATATAGAGCTGTTCTAAATTACGTTGAACTATGGGACCAGCTAGATAAGATCTTTTGCAGGGAATCTACCGAGTCAGGCGTCTCTTGTTAATTTTAGTGGCCTTACCGTATATATTAGGCAACTTCCCCTTAATACCAGGATGCATCTATAACCCTGCATCTATTATCTAGATCGCTATGCTCGCTAGCAAATGAATCTTGCAGTCTCCCGATCTAGAATGGGGATATGTGGAGGATGGGACAAAGGAGAAATACGTAATTCAATATAATATCAAAACTGTTTTTAATTCCCGCTAAAAAGAAAGGGAGAAGTGGTAATTGAATGGAGACTTCAAATTGGTCTCAGAAGTTGGTAACGGGTTGTTTATTACGCAGTTTCATTTGCTACTCTTGACGTTTCAAGCTGTTCTATAAAAATGGACACTACACCAATGTTATAATGAAAACCTGTATCGTAATGGATAACATTATCATAACGTTACGTCACATGTAACAAGCGTCAGTATGGTCGAACAAAAATAATAATGAGAAATCGTTCTTATCAATTGTATCCTGTTTGCAATGTATTTATATTCTTTTAAATTGTTTTCAGCTGGCACGAGATGGGAATCTTCGACCTGCCTGCTGTCTTTGACTATATTCTAGCTACTACAAATCAGAAAGACGTGTACTATGTAGGCCACTCGATGGGAACAACGATGTTCTATGTGCTCATGTCCATTTTCCCGGAGTACAACACCAAAGTTCGCCACATGATCAGTCTGGCTCCGATTGCATACATGGCTCACACCAATAATCCACTTATCAAGTTAGCTTCTTGTAACCCGCTTACTCAAGTAAGTAATGTCACACAGGGTAAAGATCTCGCTCGAAATCTGTGCCGATGAGACCGTTACGCTCTAGACGAGAGACATGCTATTGTTGCGAGAAAGAGAGGTAGCTTGGCCTTTACAAACAGAAAGGGAGGTACTGTTGTGCGAGAGAGATAGGTAGCAGACCAATCGACGCTACAGTCCCAACGAAAACGTAATGCAATGACTTAGGCAATCGGCACAGATTTCGTGCGGGATCTATACATTTTAAAGCCATCAATTAATTCCTTCGATCTCATCGTACTTCGGACAGCCTGTTTGTAAAGTCACAGGATAAATTACGATGAAACATCAGGCTATTTTTACACTCACCAGTGTTTGTGTGATGAAAGTCATTGATTGTCATCAAATCATCGAACTTGATGAACGATGCTTCTCAGTTGACAGAGATGGAGAAGCAGAGAAGAAGGCGACAGTTGCCACTAGCAAAAATGAACTGAGTTTGTTTTCATGCAAAAGCTAAGTGTGCACACTTTCATCAGAGTGTGAGTCCTCCGAAAATGAAAGTGATGAGTTGATTTTGTTTCAAGACTAGAAAGAAAGAAAATTCGAAATAAAAAGTATTTTAATTAATGTTGCTTTCCAAATACCTAGAATCCTCCGAAAATGAAAGTGATGAGTTGATTTTGTTTCAAGACTAGAAAGAAAGAAAATTCGAAATAAAAAGTATTTTAATTAATGTTGCTTTCCAAGTCCTCCGAAAATGAAAGTTATGAGTTGATTTTGTTCCAAGACTAAAAAGAAAGAAAATTCGAAATAAAAAGTATTTTAATTAATGTTGCTTTCCAAGTCCTCCGAAAATGAAAGTTATGAGTTGATTTTGTTCCAAGACTAAAAAGAAAGAAAATTCGAAATAAAAAGTATTTTAATTAATGTTGTTTTCCAAATGCCTAGAAACTGGATTTTATCTCGGCAGCATCCGGATCTCAAGTTATATTTATTGTGACTATTTAGCAAATACTCATATAACTAAGCATGTAATGAATAATAAAACCACGAAATGAATAAAACTACGCTAGATTTGTTATTTGTAAGCGAGAGAGCTCCTCTATTGACACAAACGTTATGAAATCCTCAATATGCAAAAGGAATGGAGCTTGAGTTTCTTTTTTGCATTTAAAAAAGGATGATCTTGGAATAATGATTAATTAACTGATTGATAAAAAAACATATATTGTAATAGCATCATAACTTGGTTTGTAAAACTCATACAATTTTATTTTCATTTACAGCCTGGACTTTTTACTCTCGCCATGTTGGGGATGGGGGAAGTGGCTCCCCATGTAAATTTTTTGGATAAATTAAGAGACTTGTTTTGTTCTGATGCGAGCCTTCTGAAGGATATATGTCATCATGTTGTATTCCGTACATTAGGAAGTGCGATCACCAACATAAATGTGGTAAGTTTGAATATGTTGGCTTCCTCTACCCATAGGCCTACCACAGGCACAATAGGTAGATGAAATACTCCGTTCGACCCTGAAATTCGTTGTCGAGTTTTAAACATAAATACACGTTTTGAGTTACCCTGAATTCAAAATTGCTAGTTTCTGAAACATGTCTGTGTCTGTGAACAGCTAGCTCGAGGAAGAAAAATCGTATATTAACAAACGTTTATACTTTACATTTTATTTTTTATTTATATTTTTACATTTTATATTTTGGTTCTGGAGATGTTTCACGAAGATTTATGACGACTTCCTCTTACTTTTAATACCACGTTACATTAAGAAAATGACATTTTTCACGATTTTCTCGAAAACGGCTCTAATAATTTGGTTTAAATTACGTACATGGGGTGCTTATACCAAGCACTAAAAATTTTATTTCAAACATTTTCGCAAAAATTCTTTGTTAAAGCTGTACGCTTGTGCTGACGCCATTGTGAAGATATTCATCGCTGCCCAGGAATATACAGCAATACACGAAAAACTTGGTTCTTACATTTTTTAATTTTAAGATTATTACAAATAAATAAGTGTTAATACATTTTATCAACTTAACAAGAGTGTATTGGCGACAACAGTTTTGTTTATAAGTGACAACTCTCTTTTTAACAGTTTAAGGTTTTAACATATACTCAAGTATCTTAGACTCATTTAAATATTTGAATAAGAATTTTCAAAATATTATTATGTACAGTAAACTTTTAAAAACTCAGGCCTGATATTAATATATTTTACAAAATTGTATCACAAGAACATTGTTGAACATTGTAATGAAAATTATGTAAGCTATTAAGCAACACCCCTGTTCATATATTTTTATTTAATTATTAAGTGCCAGTATGGTACTTTATGAGATTGTGTGGGGGACGAAAAAATGTCTGTCCGTCTGTCTGTCTGTCCGTCTGTCTGTCTGTCCGTCTGTACGTCCGTGCGCCTGTACGCACCATAACTCAAATACGATTTTTCGGATTTTCATGATACTTGGAAAACACATTTATAATGTCCATGGGAAGAACCCTATTGATATTGAACCAAATCGGTTCACCGGTATCGGAGTAATGCCCAATTTAGTGCCTATTTTTATAGATTTTGGCGCTTTTCTAATAGAAAGGCGCCATAACTCAAGTACGCTATATCGGATTTCCATGAAACTTGGTATACGAATTTATGACATCCATGAAGAGTTCCCTATTCAATTTGAACCTAATCTGTTGTCCGGTACCGGAGTAAAACCCAATTTAGTGTCTATTTTAAAGGCGCAATAACTCAAATGCTCTTTATCGGACTTTTATGAAACTTCGTATACACATTTATAATGTCCATGGGAAGACGTCTATTGATATTCGACCAAATCGGTTGGCCAGTACCGGAATAATGCCCAATTTAGTGCCTTTTACGTTAATATATGAGAAGTCGCGATAACTTCAAAATACTTTATTGAATTTTCCTGAAACGTTGTATACCCATTTATAATGTACATGGGAAGACGTCTACTGATATTGGACAAAATCGGTAGACCGGTACCGGAGTAAAACCCAATTTAGTGTCTATTTTAAAGACGCGGTAACTCAAATACGCTTTACCGGATTTTTATGAAACTTGGTATACACATTTATAATGTCCATAGGAAGACGTCTATTGATATGGGATAAAATCGGTTGACCTGTTTCGGAGTAATGCCCAAATTAGTGCCTATTTCATGGTAATATACGTATTCGAAAGAATTTATTAAAAAAATGCGAATCAGTTATCTTGACAACATAGCCCATTGTTTTACTGTGATCTTATAAGGCTTTGAAAATTAAAATACAGTTAGCTATGACCAAAAACACTATTGCTTTACATGCGCTTATCCAACTAGACCGTTAAACTGACCCAGGTGGCCGAGATGGTAACGTCTTGGACTCACATTCTGAAGTCCATGGTTCAAATCCCGAAGCCGGCCAATTTGACTTTCATTGTATTTTTATGTGAGTGTGCGTTTGTCAAGATATCAAAAATCTGTACAGTTCAGCTGATACTGGAAGATTTTAATCTGATTAAAAAAAACTAGACCTTTGTTCTTCCGTAAGCCCTGCTTAATGAATAAATCTGGAGCTTAACTTGGAAATCAATTAAAAAAAAACATATTCTGCATATCATAATTGCAGTCATAATTGATTAAACAAAAACATACTGGCATTTTGTTACATCAGTTCACCTGATTTTATTTGTCACTGAATTTTGTGAATGTTGACATATATTAAGAATTTCAAGTTGCAATACATTTAGATTTGACAAATAACACTATTCTTTCACATATGCTTATCAAACTAAACAGTTAAGCTGATTGAGTTGGCCGAATGGTAACGTCTTGAACTTGTATTTTGGAGGTCCCTGGGTCAAATCCCGGTGCCGGCCGATTTTACATTTTTTTTATGTTTTATTTTTATGTGAGTGCGCGATTGTCAAGATATCATTAGTCTGTAGTTCTGCTGACGCTAGTCGATTTTAATCTGATTAAAGAAAAAAAACTTATTTTCTGCATATCATTATTGCAATTATAATTGATTTAACAAAAGGATTTATTAAATAATTCCTAATTAAATGTGCTTAAACTTTCGGATGTTTTTCCGAATAATTAACTCTTAATGAAATGGTCATTAAGTATGGGATATTCTGTCAAACCACTTAGGTCATGAAGATACGTAGAGAAAACATTGGAAATTTATTTTTCGTTTATACATAGAATTTATTTTTCATTCTCATCCCAGGAATCTGAATATTGATATTCTGCCAGAGAATTGTTCAAAACATACCGAACCAACTGTTATTTCCAGATTCAAGCCGGTCAATAGCACTTAGTAATTTTTTCCCACATAGAGAAATACATTTTTAAAAATAAGTTATGTACATGTTGCCAAGATATTACTAAATTCTTGTACGCCATCAAAAAATTTTGTTGCTAAGAGATCGTTCTTCATTTTCGGCGTGGATCAAAATTAGTAGTGATTTGAGAAACATTTCTGTTTCTCAAAAGCATATAAAATGGAATCTCCGAAGCTTCAACTTCCGAAACCACACTCGCTAGGATTAGAATTCAGGTATTTATAGCCTGTGGTTTTTGTCCTGGTTTCTTTTATAACTTCGGCATGAGTACTGTATTCTTGTCTGGGTTTGCACCTGTGTTTATGTGGGTATTTAAATAATTTTATTTGTAATCTGGGAAGCGTATTTCTTGCGTGAAACACCCAAATTAGAAGATAAAGCGTATAATTTTAATAAAAAATATAGCTTCATTTAATATTAAAGAGCCCATTATATCCATGTAGGAGATAATGGTTTTAGAACTTCTGACTTTTATAGCCTATAACATTATTTCAAACCGTATTTTGGAATGTTGCCTAATGGAATTGGTGCTTATGTAATTTTAGCACAACGTTTTTTATGAAGTTATAGGCCTAGCAGCGCGTCTCATGTTGTACTGTAGATACGTTTAAATTAACAAGTCATTTATTGATAGTCTACAGCAGAGGTACACAGAGTTCCTCGTATAACCCGCCGGCCGCGAAAGAGTTTGATCAGGTCCTTAGCGTAGAGAAAATGTTGATACGAGCGAACAAAGATAACATCAACCTGCATACATAAATGTAGTAGACCTGGTCCGGGATCGAACTCTCAATCTTGCGCACAGAAAGCCAGCACGATACTGACTGTACCAAAGCCGACTCACTTATTTGTAAACTGATGCAATCCAGAAGGAATAAGTTCAACAAAGGAAGCCTTGTTCGGTTTATAACATCCTTGCAAACAAATATATTGAAAATCAGAGTCTGAGCACAAAGATATCTGATTTTGAGACTATGAGAATGTTTGGAGAATCCATGTTATTACATCTGTTTCTTGGAGTATTGTAAATATAAATAAAATCGCTAAGAAGTTCACACAAAATTAACCTAAATTGGCGCAATGAAATAATGTGTGTTCACAGAATCGTCTGCTCAGGGGGAGGGAATCGTTGGGTCACGTGGTGCAGGCAAGGGCTGAAACTTGATGGCGGTCTATATGGTGATCAACAAATAATTAGCTTTAATGAAATTAGATTAGGCCATGCACCGTATTTTTATTGAATATCCAAAATTGGATTAAACCCTATTTCGCCCGAAGGTATATTAGGGTTAGAGATAATGAAAAAATGAGTTAACAATAGTTATTTATGAAACAAGTGGAGTAGTAACTAGCTAGCTGCGTATCCAAAATGGCGGCCAACCGACGCCGCCCCCGACGCCGCCCCCGGTGTAGAGTCACGTATAGGTGAAACGTGACGATTCGAAAAAGCGAAAGGCGCCCGTTCGTCCTGTGCTAATGCCCACCCGCCCCCAAGCCCCCGTAAAGAGCTATGCCCCAAAAACAAAACCGACGCCGCCCCCGACGCCGCCCCCCAAACCCCCGTACTCTGGTCCTATATGACATGATGGGATTCGACTCGAACAAAGCAGACGTGGGCAATAAGCCCGTGCTACCCCTACCCCAATCTGACCCACTTCGAAAACCGACGCCTGCCCCCCCAGAGGGCTGGTTACAACCCCCCACCAGATACGAGGCCTGGGGCAGAGGTTATAATGCAAATGCCCTCTAAAAAACACGTTCCTATGTTATTCATATCCTTTAGTTACAACCCAATGATAACATATGTATTGTCCTTCGTTTATACCCTTAGGCCCTATGGCTAGATAGTGTAATATTGCGCAAGGGCACATGAATACCATTACCTAGTTATGGAAAGATAAAATAGGTTTATACTTACATAACCAATTCTTCTTCCTTTCAGCATCCTTTCTTCTTCTTCCAGATGAACACTGTTACTATTACTATCAACTAAGTGAAAATGACCATGTAAGGAATAGGAAATGGTTAAGGTTATAGTTTCATTTCAGAACGTCACAACCCTATTCTGTATAATAAGGTTGTCACGTTCCTATGAAATAATGTGTATATACAAATGGCTTCACAGTAATAGAGCTGGATGATTTATTTCATCGGTAACCATGTCTAATAAAGACAGAATATCACAACTTGCAGGAACACTTTGTTTGTTGTTTATATAGTTAAACACTTCGCTTTGCATGAGAACATATTTAGTCATAATGTCATTGATTATGTTAGAATTCATCACAAGGAACGTAATGTCAGTATTACGTAAAACAATGCGAGCACTATCGTATTGCATCATACAATCTTTCAAGTCTTTACATGTCTGTAATTTGAAAGAGTCTTCTTTAAACAGATAAGGTTTAGAATAACACATATTTTCACACATTTTAGGTAAATGTAACAAGAACGAAGACAGTAGGTATGGCGACAAAATAACACAAGCACCGTTTGAAGTTCCAATCTCGGCACACCCAATATAATCCATAAAGGAGTAGAATCCAAAACTGATGTACCTGTCCTTTCTGCCGTTGAGGAAATAGGTCCTGCGTGCTAATACCAAAGGAGCAACTCTCGTTGTTGGTGTCACAGCTTCCTTCACCACCACCACCTTGTCGACCTTTTTCTGTTTCTTTACAGAGCCTGATGGAACCTGAAACAACAAACAAACAATACTCGTAAGAAATCTATTTTCATACAGAGTTTAATGATGAAACCTGAAACAAACAACACGTGTAAGAAATCTAGAGTAAAGAATATATAATACATACCTTTTTACATTTGGTCTTGCTCTTGCTCATCTCTGACGAAGACATCTCGAATGGATCTAGGATGAAGAGAACCTCTCGTTCCAGACACTGCAGCGAAACTGAGCTAGTTCTAGGTAATCGGGCTGCTTTCATTCTGAAATCAATAAGTACAGGTTGTAACATGTGTGTAAACAACTTTCTAATCTGGAAATAAAACCCTGTTGTTGTTGTGTTAAATACTTACATTGCATATCACCTGGAAAACATCTCTGGCCTCCTCCTTTCCTCGTCCCACACAGAGATCCAAGGACATAGTGGAAGATGCGGACGATCTCTATGTCAGGTGATGTAGTAAACATGTTTACAAACTCTTGCATCATCCAGCCTTCATTCATAAAGTATGTGAACAAGCAGACATAATGTCCACATACATCGGTTGTCAGTCCTTGTAGTCTTCGAGTGTTGTATAGCCATTGAATTGAGTTTTGATTTATAAATTTAGATATCCCAGGAATGATGGGTGGTAGTCCATAAGAATCAAAGTAGTAGGCAAAATTTTGATTTTTGAAAAACACGGCAACCCAATGAGAACCAGGTGACGAATGAGGATCAAAGTTAATGATATATATCTTAGGTTTATGCGTTACAACACTAGGTAACATATCGCTAGGGTAAACCCCATCGAATGTTTGTACATGACGTAATGCATGGTTTATTTGATTACTGTTCATGATTCTAAAAGTCCGTAATTACCTTTCTATCTTTAGTGATTTCTATACAATTATCGTATTCTGAGTAGAGGATACAAGTGATGGCTTGATCTAAAGCCTTATCGAACTTTGCTTCTAATCTAATGTTCCCGCTAGAGGGCAAGCTTCTATGACCATGCGATGCAGAAACATCAGGCGTAAGATCATACATCAGTGTAAAATACCCATTTATATACATGTCGTGAGTGATTAGCATCCCGCTATTGCTATGATGGATCCCCGAACCTTTAAAAAGTGTATCGTAAGCTAGAGTAGTAGTCTTTTCATGATCTGTGGAAATGTGTAACCCCTCCGATGGAACCTGTTGACCGTTGACATACAAAGCAAAAGAACTCAAAGCAAAATGTCGAAACTCGTAGGGATTGGACTCCACTGTGCCGGAGAAAGAAGAATTTTTCACCATCGAGAATAGAAGACGCTTAGGTAGAGTACCAATGTATGCGTTATCTATAGAAATAGAACTAGCGCCTGAACTAAACGTAAAGGTTTTCAAATCCACTCTTGTGATAGGGTAGTGAGCATTATGACCTTTCTCCAGAGTTTTAATGTGTGCTAGCAGAATGGTAGGCGAAGCTGTAATCTTCCTTACGTACAGACCTGCATCGAGAAATTTAAAGAAGACTTTAGAATTGTCGTTTTCACCCAAGAGATAAAACTCTCTCTTTGCTTTGGTAAGTCTTATATGCATGTTTACACCAGGTAGTAAAAGTTTAGACAGATTGAAAATATCACCGTGTAGTTTACCTATCATTACCAGTACTTTAGAATTCTTGGACTTGTTGTATCTTTCGGTCCAACCGTCATTCTTAACATTGGCCCCTAACGTTCCGTTTAAAGCCACCAATTCTTTAGGTTCTGTCAAACCTTCGATAGCTTTATCGGCATACCAGAAACCGTTTGTCAGATGAGTTTTAGAAGCATCCTCACCGTATGCAAACAATGTTTCGAGGTAAGACCTGTAATTGTACAAGTCCTCCGAAGGGGTGATTGATGTCCCGTTCAAGGAAACGCTGAGATGACTGAAAAGCGAATGAAGCAAGTTGTTTATTCCTGTAACCTTATCGCCTTCACCTATATCTGCCCCGTCGCTTTTAACGAATTTTCCCTCCACCATGAGTTGTACGTTTAAATCTGTATAGTGTTCGCTGTCTGCAGCAACTACGAATTCGAGAACGCTCTGTTCCACGGGAGTAATAGCTTTGCATAATGTAGTAACATTTCCCACCACCGCTGTCTGAATAGGGCTCCTCTCGAAAAGGTCAAACTCTGACTTTGTCACGGCAAACATCTTTACTCGACTGACTACTTTCTCCTCTTTACATCGGTAAATATATCTCGTATCTTAGGAGACGGCCTCTTTCTCTTTCTACCCCTACCCTTCATTTTATTCACGAGTCTCTGAGTTGATTCGTTTACTCTATTAGCAATAATATCTTTTACCTTATCACCTTCCTTTCTACTAGCTATATCGGTTAAAATATTTGCTCCTGCCGAAAGAGTTTCACGACCTACCGCTTTAGCACCCGAAAAGAGAATGGGTTTTATCATTCTAAACAATCCTCCCAAGAAACTACCTATTCCTCCACCGTGTTGAACATAAGGGCTGCCTGTGTAGAAAGGACCCAAGTTGCCTAGCCGCCCACCCGACTGATTTACGTAGTATGTCGTAAGGTGGTCCATAGCAAACTAATCCGTAAAACCGTCTACCTTCTCTTTTTAAAATGTAAAACAAGCATAGTAGGCTTAGTGCTAGTCGTTATGTTAGCTAATCTTCCTAGTTTAGTTGTGAGTTCTATACTTATCACCTGAAATTCGGATGATTCTACAGGAACATAATAAACTACGGGAAAGACATGAGTTGATGTACTTAAAGGAAACTGAATAATCCTAAAACATTTCACGTACGCATCTCCTACAAGTTGCGGTTTTATTATATTACAGTATATAAAAACAAGTTCCTTCCTACTTGTATTTGATTTCAAAGGTGTTGTTTCTGTTGCTTTGGTTTCCGTACCTACCGTTTCCGATACAGTCCCCTGAGTAACTAATTTCGCACAAGCCCACATCCCATTGATTCCTCTCTAGCTTTATGCTCTGTGCCAACTGCACCTGGAAACTAGCAAGAGTGTTACTAGGATAAGATTTGTACGATGCATCGCTCAAGAGAGTAACGTAAAAACCTTCATCCATTACGCTAAATCCTTAGCTTTAACCCAGGAATCAAACTCTGGACCGTAACCTCTCCAGCGAACGAGATGTTCGCTACTGCCCTTTACTTTACGAGTGCGTAGAATTTTATCTATTTTGTAAACAGTGTCTTTGCTTATAGTTACAGGTGTGAGCTCGTAACTGTAAAACTGACCGTAAATAGGCGTGTTCTTGAGATCTTCCAGTTCGTATACGGGTTGAGGAGAATGCTTAATGACCTTGACGATTCTGAATATTTCTGTAGAATAGTTTTGCTCGAAACCTTTAGCGAATTTCATTTTCTCTCTACCTATTCTTACCGTTTGCCCTACCGAAAACTTTACAGGTCTCGGTTTCACACGAATCTGTTTCTTTGCCATACGTCGCCATATTTCCAAAACATCTTGATCGCTAACCATACTTGGGGCCATTCCTGTTGTATTGTGTACGCTATCGTTGAACCCTTCACAAACTTATCCAACACCTCGAGATACCCGTAACTGTTCTTGAAAGTAAAATATTTGTACATTTTAGTTTTTAGAGTCCTATTAAACCTTTCCACGACGGAACATTTAACATCCGGGTTCCTACACACTTGAAACTTGATTTCCTCTTTCCTCAACAAGTCTTGAAAAGATTTGTTTAGAAATTCTTTACCCCTATCGGTTCGCACAGCAACAGGATTCCTATCGGACTTTTCCAACACCTTTTTGAATCCCTCTGTCACATCGTTACCTCTTTTAGATTTTAAAGGTACAACCCATACGTATTTGGAAAACACATCTATAGCAACAAGTAAATATCTTGCGTTATCATTATGTTTTGCAATGCTTTGCACGTCGGCTAGATCAAGTTCAAACACGTCGTAAAGGTTATTTACAGAATACGGATTCCTAGGAAACTTTCTCCTAATGGGTTTATGTAACGAGTAAACATCTTGCTCAATTAGCCATTGCTCGATATGTTTATCAGTAATGGTACACGCTTGTGAAAGTTTAGCAATAGTGGAAAAACCCGTAGATGCCTCAGGCTCGTAATACAACTTGTGTAATGTTTCCTTCATCATCTCCTTTGTTTATAGGTACTCCACCTAAGCTCTCTCGATGGAAATAATTTAGTAATGATTTGTTTGTATTTAACTGTTCTAGCGGTTGTATTATCGATGTTATCATGTCCTTCGGTCCTAGTTAAAATGTCTTTGTACGTGTCGAGGTCTTCCTGCGTAACAAGCGTCATATCAACCTTCTTCCTAGTAAGCAACTCCCATAAACCTGCACTCGCATCGTATTTTATACCTTTAACGATCAAACTATTATTTAACAATTGAACTTTAGAATTACCAATCATGTACTCTCCTGTCTCTTTCTGTTTATAGATTCCAAACTGTGAGTCTACAATCTTTGGCGATGTTACATAAGCCGATAAATATTTACCTGCTACATCACCTATAACGTTACGTTTAGCTTCGTCATCGGAGATAGGTTTATTCTCGGGTGATAAATCTCTAACTCTTTTCCTCGATTCAGCTACTTCCTGTTCAAGTATTCTGTTCTGTTTCCTCTTAACTATAGGATCCTCACTCTCGCGTATTTTAGCCAACTCTTTGAAAGGATCCGTAACATCAACTGCCGGGTTTGAACCTTCTACACAACGTTTTAAACGCTTGTACTCTTTAGCACTAACCAGAAACATTTTCTGTAACATTATGTTAATGATCCCAAGACGGATAACACGGAGGACAAGAGAGGAATTAAGAATCCTCCTTTCTGTACCAAAGTTTTTCTTTTCCTTGACAAGGATACGTTCCTATCTACAAGATGTCTTAAGGAATGTTTATGTTTAAACAGTTTACGTTTAGAACACGTAGATAATTTACACTGACCGTTCAAAACATTAAGAACACATTCTATAATAGCAAGTATCAGATCTTTGTTTGCACTTTTTAGAATAACGTTTCGTACCTTGGGAGTTGCCTTTTTAAGAACTTGTAACATATGGTAATTGGATTTTATCCTTTTCATCCTTTACAGGGACGTAAACCTTTGTAACTTCCGAGGGAAATATTTTAGTTCTAAATCTAAGTAAATCGTTGGTTCGTTGACAAAAGTCTATCAGTAAATACCCGTGAGGTTTCTTTGTTGCGTCTAGGAAAGCTCTGTAGAAAGACCTCCAATCTTCGGGATACACCTGTCTTGCTAGAAAAGTAATTTGATTTTTATCTCTCAGGTTTCTAAACAACACCATATACTTTGTGTTCAAAGAGATGTCTCTGCTGTGAGCAGACTGGTGAAACAGGTTTTGCGTTATGAGAATAACCGAAATGTTTCTATGATGGCAGCCTTTTGTAAATAACGAACTCACTTCTGTCGAATAAGCTTTGTCTAGCAAATCGTCTAAAATAACGAGTCTTGGTTTAGTGCATTGTTCTTGTTTAAAGTCAGGAAGACCTTCGTGGTACGTCACCTTAGTATTGAATTTTGTCTGGGGAGGCACAGCGTTACTTTCACTAAAACACCACAGAATACTTTCGTACTTAGTCACGTTACACAATTGTTGCAAATTATTAATAAGCTTAACACAGAATGTTGTTTTCCCTGAAAAAGATGGCCCTGAAACTATCAAAGAGAAAGGGTGGTCAAATTGAATTACAACCATAACAATATTTAATCATAGGTGAAGGTCCATCCAAGCAATAGCTATACACTCCAAAGACGAGGACGAGTCCATACTGAGCCGGTGTTGTCGTCCCTTCCCTATTTATACCCGAAGGGCATGGAATCATACCCTCCGCCGACTCTGCGTCTTTTTCGAAAACAGAGTCGGTATGTCTTATCCTCGGGTTCAGAGATGATCTGTGGGCCGGGCTTTCTCTTAATTTTCTTCTCCGTTCTCACAGAGATAGTCGCTGTAGGATCACCATTTAAAACCATGGTTTTAATGGCGTCGAAGTTGACATCCTTCAACGTTTTATAATTAAGAGTGATACCTCTGACTTTACATACAGAGGTGGATGCAGTGTCATTACTAGGAACAGTAACTTTAAACCCATAGTTTTTAGGACCCCCGCTAGCAAATTCTGAAATGTAAGCGTCCTCCCCATAGTCTATCAATTCACTAGTCATGTCGCCTAAATAATCGCCTAAGGGAACGGTGTACCTTTTAGCGTCATCATCTGTCTGTGTGTATATTACGCTGTCCGTGTCGCAGTACAAGGCTCTACGTTGCAGATAGTCCAGGTAGCCATAAAGGGCCATTCTACCACCCGTTGTTACATAGGCACCGTGAACAACACTAGTATGAGGAAGAGAGACCTGTTCTTCATCTATAGCGATCCAATTAACCCACACGACTTCATCATTAGCAAAAAGCAGTCTTTGAATTTCTATTCCCGGTGTCGTGAGGAACCTGTACAGCTCTTTTGGTTCTTTAATAAGCTTTGTTTTGCTCCTGTTTGGATCTTCAATGAGCTTACCCCAGAAGGAATTCAAACAAAGCTTGCTTAAGGTTCTTTTACCAGCGTTCTTAACGATTTGTTGGGGGTCTAGCTTTACACCTTCGTGTTTATAAAACAAATCGATATATTCCTGCTTCTGGGCCTCGGTTTTCACCCAAGCAGGGTATCCGCTGGATTCCGTCTTAATCTTCAAAAATAGATTGATATAATCAACGAATAACCCTCCCTCATGGGTTTCACGCGAGTACTGCGTAACACCGTACTCGAGAAATTCGTGGATTTCAATCACTCTATATCCTTTTGCTACGGCTAATCTCACTTCGTCCACAACCCAGGTACCGGTGAGAACTCTCTCTTCCTCTTTCGCATGTTTGCAGCTACCTTGTTCCATAGTCATAACACAGGTGCGGCAAAGGGGAAACAAGAGCCTACCATTCCACCTGAAAGGCAAAACGGGATGGTAGAGCCCTTGCGGTGGCAGGACAGTACATTTTACGAGGCCCTCTTTCTTCAACATGCCAGCCGTATCTGTACACTGGTCACTAACGTGAACAGTGGGGTGACCTACAGGAAACTTGTTATATTTACATACGGATGGATATAAAGACATGATATCGCTGTACAGGATTTTTTCGTTTTTCGTCACATCCGCCTTATGGTAGAGACGCATGGCTTCGGTACGTCCTCCGTAGACAGAGTCCCTAAGGACCAACGGGACATCTCCGATCAAAGGATCGTCTCTGAGTGCGGGGAAGCGTTCGAGAACAACGTCGAACTTGCATTCCCACATCACGTGGACGGTATAACCCTTTGATCGGATCATGTCCAATCGGCCCATGGTGTTTTCGTACCTCTCGGCAAGGGATTCTAAAGAATCCATCACGGGTACGTCTCTGTTTGGCTGACAGAGACAGCCGTGAAAATAGCAGCCGAGAAACTCGAAAACCTCACCTGTTTCTTCGCAGAAACCGTCCACCTTCCATTGGGGAAGTTCGGGAAGCCGTACCTCGCGTCCGTTACCTGCATGACGTATGACGACGTTCCTCTCCCGGGCTTCGTGGATAAGCCACATCAACGATTTACGGGAATGCCTGTCTGCTTTTCTATAGCCGCAGGAGGGAGCAATGCCAATGGTCTGAGGCTGAAGAAACATCAATCTAAAGATTCTATTACAGGCCGATGCAATAGTGATTGCCTCAAGGAAAATCTCAATGTTGGCAATCTGTTTGAAAAGGGATTTAAAGAGAGTGCAGGCTTCTCTCAACACCGTAACATCGGCCTGGCAATACCTTTCGAGCTCTACACGTGTATTGAAAGGAAGATCCTTAACGGTCTCGTACCATGTCATAAATGCCTCTCTGTCTTTCACAGACATGGTATCGGGCCCGTAAAGCTCTCGATCGGGATGACGGGGATAGACCTTGTCCAAGTTCTCGGCCGTGTTGTGAAGATGAGGAAAATACCCCTTAACGGCATCTTTGAGATCAAAGGTCTTGGGGAAACTACGCAGAGGCAGCGGAATGAAGTTCAAGCTGTCTAGAAAGACGAGATGCTCGAGCTTCATGCAAAGAATCTTGCACCCAGACATAACCAAGTCGGGAACCCACCTTTGCCTAATGGCGTACTCTAAAATGAATTGGAGGTCGAACGCTCTTGCATTATGTGCAATGACGATAATCTTATCGAAAGGTCTGTCCACTCTCAGATAGTCCATGAAACCCCGGACGGGATCTCCCCAGAAGGAATGACTGCGTTTTCCGCATCTTGCACACTCTTCGTCCTTGGACGTCTCACAGAGAGAGCAAGACTGTTGTGCACAAATCAGATTAGGGACGTGTAGAAAGGTATTGTCTTTAATACGAGTATCTTGTGTTGTCTCCGCATCGTACTGGACATACATCACCCTGTTTGAACTCCTAGTCTCTTTCAGAGGCGCCATGTAACAATCGTGTCCTGTCTCTGCTTGAAAACTCTTACATACGCTACAATAAATTTTGAAGCATTCATGTTTCTGCTGAAATGTTTTAAACTTTCCACAGTCTAAACATTTCTGCAGACCCATGCATACAGTGCGCCCTTGAATTTTGGTGCGCTTATGATTATCGAAACATGCCTGTCCACGGAAATCTCTACGGCATTCATTACAAATCACCACGTCCTTGGTAGGGTCGCAAGGAGGTACGGATCTACAGCAAAAGCAGACGTAATGGCAGGAATGCTGTGCACCGTTACGGAACCCATTATGACATCCTTGACAAATGAAACGCTTAGCCATTGCACCGGTCAGGTTTATTATGGTATGGTAATGTAAGGTGTCGGGATCGTATAGTAAATAAATTATTTGTTTGCCTACATTACCACCGTCGTAAATAGTAGAGTCAAGATTTAAACCGCTATACACAATTAGTCTATATGAATCCTTAAGATATGCCTGAATCTTCTCCAGCTCAGGGATACCTCCCCCTTGCGAGAGATCGACACCCGAATCTCGGATCAACTTATCCACTTCTGCTTTAAGTTTTTTGCTTGTCATGTTGTGAATGATATATGATCTATAAATTTTACGTTCACCAAATCTAGCAATAGCGATTACTATTGCAAATGCTAAACAGTTCACGATTGCTTTCACGAAGACTACGCTTGTCTTCAAATGGGCAAGTACGCCAATCGTACGCCCCTTCGTGGGTATACCCCTATCTCGCCCGTTTCCGTTTGGCATACGGACAATGTCCACAACCAGACGCAAACGGTCGGTGGCATTAAAGCGGGCGTTCGATTGGCATACTTTCTGTACGACACTGCTAATGACTTCCAGACTGACTTGGTCTTTACGCCTGTACGAGAGACCTATGGGCTTATCCATTTCGTTTTCCTGGTTGGAAATAGAAATACCAACCATATCATGGTCTCTCGCTTCTACCAAAGCATGGTCTATTGCCTGTTTAAGGGAACGTTCAAATGGGTTGGGTCCTGCATTAGCACCTGGTTCTTTGAGTTGTATGACTAGCTGCAGACCAACGGCATTAAATCGCTTATAGTCTTTACGACTACTTTCAAGGATTGAAAACAAGGTAGGAACGTTTCCCATAGCGTTTTCGCCAGTATTACGTGACGTCGACGCTACAGGTACATGTTCCTCCTCGTTTTCATCCAATACATCTAATTCATTGGCTGAAGCTAGTTCATCATCATCGGATTCGGCTACGTCGGAATCTGACAACGTGACAGTTTCTATAGCGGTATCCGATTCCGAACTTGACACTGTGTAAATCTCAGGTTCGGAGTCGCTTATCGTAATAGTGTCCATCTCGTTTTCTGATTCCGACGAGATAGTATACACAGGGGCAGACATTTCTATTTTCAAATCTTTTACAACACTACAAATATTGAATCTGTAAAATAAGAAACAAAGTAGAAATAATCGTGTATGTTACAGTGTAATATATGCTAATTAAAAAACACACACTATCACTCACCTTATCTGTAGAATGCGGTATGCAAGACTGTGAAGAGAAAGCAAGGTGTATCTATTTATAGTAGATGTTGAAATGATTTTTTTTAAAGGTATGTAACGTATTTTTGCTGTGTTCGTCTTACTTGTTTACCTACTTAACGATATCTCAAGGTCTTTGTTACATCATCCTAATGGAAAAAACCCAGATACCAAACCTACGTCATAGTTTTGCTCGGAGAGAGTTTTGTTATTGTATTTAGCTGTGTTCGTCTTACTTGTTTACACACTTAACGATATCTCAAGGTCTTTGTTACATCATCCTAATGGGAAAAACCCCGATACCTAAACTATGTCATAGTGTTGCTATAGGCTTAGTTGTTTACTTACTTAACGATATCTCAAGGTCTTTGTTACATCATCCTAATGGAAAAAACCCAGATACCAAACCTACGTCATAGTGTTGCTCGGAGAGTTATGTATAAAAGGACAGTATTTTACAGGGTTATGTTAATTGTGTAAGAGTTTCAACAGTTGTTCAGTCGCCTACCTTCATCTGCTTTAAAACCCTTATAAGGTAAGACTACATCTAATGTATTTTATTTCATAATCTTTACGGCTTTGTGTGGTACCTTTATTATTATTATTAAAGTAGTTAATCAGCCTCGTTCTTGTTTTTTACAGATGACTAGTCTAGTTGAGAAGTTTACTTCGGCATCGTCCTTACCTAGGTGTGTAGGTATTTCTGAGCTTGTACAGAACGTCCCTTACAATATTTTATATGGAGTTATAAAGGAAACGAAATATGGACGGTGTGTGTTGTTACATATTCGAAACTGTGAGAGTATGGATCTGTTATCGGTATTCCTACCCAGAAAGTATACAGATGTGTTTGGGGATAAAGACATCAGTGGAATAAACAGTGGTGAAACTACCGTTAATCTAATTTATAAAGGGACTTTCCCTAACTCTAAGGCATATAACCTATCATTAATTAATGCATAGTTACCTGTTTCTACATCAAATGTTTGTTAGGTAATATACTCAAGTGAATGTGTTGATGTAAGGTTCAGTTATTTCATACGCTAATACACTGCTTATTTATTTATTTATATATATATATATATACATTTAGGAGTACACTGTAATGAATATAATGAAGGTATGATTCCTGGACCTATAACTATAGGTAATTAATTAATTCTTTATTGTTTTGCTTTCATCAGGGACTGTTGCATAGTAGATTTGCAAGGATATTATGAACAGAGTACAAACAGCTTCATATTGAAGGAATATGCTTCACTTAATCTTACTACTACTACTGCTATCTCTCGTGTGCTTCATCTGTTATTCAAACCTCCTACAGACTGTGTTGTGGACAATGGTATTAAACATTTTCTTGAACAATATTATCATGGACTGCACTACGAGTTAGGTGTAGAGAAATACGATAATATGCCTAGTATAATACAAAGTGATTTGGGTAACTGTATGTTTGTATATGTAAAGGGCATTGAAAAATGCGTTTTTTACAGAGTATAGTTTCAGATGATGTACAATTCATAGATCTTATGAACTATGAATGTCCAAACTTAAAATATCTACCTAAACCTAACATAAGTTGTAACTATCATAGTTTTCCAGAGGGAATGTGTTCATATAAGAATGTATTGGCTTTACAAACATGGCTGATGAAGGACGACAACATGTTTAGCTTTTATGCATAAAGGATAGTGTTTCGATATGTTTTAGAAACACTTGTGCTAAAAACAGACTAATTGTCAAATATCTGTATATTAATAATAATAAAAAAGTGATTTAATTTGTATCGTATTGTTATTTATTTATTGTATTCCCTTTTACTTAGTCCTACTCATATTATTTATGTTCACAATATTAGTTATGTAATGTTATGAATTATTAATTTATTATTATTACTGACTTAAAGAGACATTTAATCTATATTCCAGATAAAACATAGTTATATATATATATATATATTATATATATATATATATGGTATCTATATTTTATATATATATATATATATACCTATTACCAAGTGTTCCCTATTATAGACATGGAGGCATTGAAAGGTTCCATAAGGGTGAGGCTCCCAGATTCTAGACATTCGGCACATATAGCTGTTACTGTTGTTGTCAACCATACACATATTTTATGAGCTAATAGACCATGGAGGCATTGAAGGTTCCAAGAGGTTGAGGTTCCTAGGTTCTAGACATTCGGCACATAAAGCTGTTAATGTTGTCAGCCATACGCATATTAAGAGCTATTAAACCCTTCCTACCCCCATATATATATATATATATATATATGATATGTTATGTTGCTACCTTTCTGTAATATTGTAATTGCTGAAGACGGCATTAAACGATATAGAAATGTGCTATATCCTAAAGGCATAGGGTGAAATACTTACATTCAACAAGTTACATAGTCAGCCTTTTCGCTAAGACATAGATGTAAACTATTACCTATTTATTCTCAGTAAACATGGCTACATAGTGAACATAGGCTTGATACACACGCACACGCAGATATTGTCCCGGGTAAAAATCATTTTCATTGCGGGACTGTGCATTGTTTCAAACTAAGGTCATTTCGTTTCTATGGTACATGCATTGATTCCTTGAATGAAGACACAACCCTTACGGAATATTGTATTAGGAACTCCCTAATAATAGGTCTATTGGTAGGCCTCCTTACATAGTAGTAAATGTGTAATGTCATGATTTATTATTATTAGACGTTGCTATTATTATGGTATCTGAAACAGTCATCTCCTACGTTTGCAGAATATTATATTTATTTATTAAAGTCACCTTAAATCCATACTCTTAGTAAAAACACAGATATAAACCTAGGCTTCACATATTATATAGGCCTAATAGTAGTCCCTCATTACATTGATATGTCTAGATTTCGTTCAATAACATCGTATAGTATTACATTCTTTCATTATGTTAATACAACACCTATTTCAAATTGCAGTGAATACTCTATAACTGTTATGTTATGCACAGATTGATAAGTAGTTGAGAAATAATCGTTACTTACCTTGGATCAGCAGATCGGTCTTCTTCACAACACAATTCACACAAACTGAATGGTTTAATTATCATTTGATGAACAGAGTATTTATAGTGGAACCACCTGGATATATTGTAAACACCAGCATTCTTTAACCTTAGTCATTCACTCTCTCTCTAGATGTTATCAGTATGGAATGTTTTTATGTTTTTGTTGATAGTAGCATAGTTATGTAGATTGATATCTGTATTAACATCTAAGTTGTTATTCAACAGAGTTGTTATTGTGTTTATCATAATTTCACTGTCCGGGTATTGCACAGTACTATTTCTGCAATATGCTAATACACACACACACACACACCATCCTATAAGATTTATTCCCATGGTTATTACAACGTATTTGAGTTACCTGATATTAGTATCTTATGTACGGCCCTATGAATTCTAATTAATACACTAGGCCTATATGTTATCATTGGGTTGTAACTAAAGGATATGAATAACATAGGAACGTGTTTTTTAGAGGGCATTTGCATTATAACCTCTGCCCCAGGCCTCGTATCTGGTGGGGGGTTGTAACCAGCCCTCTGGGGGGCAGGCGTCGGTTTTCGAAGTGGGTCAGATTGGGGTAGGGGTAGCACGGGCTTATTGCCCACGTCTGCTTTGTTCGAGTCGAATCCCATCATGTCATATAGGACCATAGTACGGGGTTTGGGGGGCGGCGTCGGGGGCGGCGTCGGTTTTGTTTTTGGGGCATAGTTCTTTACGGGGGCTTGGGGGCGGGTGGGCATTAGCACAGGACGAACGGGCGCCTTTCGCTTTTTCGAATCGTCACGTTTCACCTATACGTGACTCTACACAGGGGGCGGCGTCGGGGGCGGCGTCGGTTGGCCGCCATTTTGGATACGCAGCTAGCTAGTTACTACTAAGTGGCGAAAACGAGATTTTCTATGTTCGCGAAACGAGCCCGTAAGAGCGTGTGTAGCAATCCTACGAGCAAACTAAAACCATTTTACCATGTGTAACATACAATATGTTTTAGACAGACGTCAATATTTGTGAAATACAAATTTTATTGCGTGCCGTGCAGCGATATTGGGAACTTCCAGCCGTCCTGCCACCTAGTATGCACTTGTGCAGCAAGGCTTTGATTTTCTGGTGCATGGCTCCCAACATATTATGGGATGGAGTGGACAACGCTTTTCAGCGACCAAGGATTACCAAAATATGTTTTCTTATCGAGGCTAGTGTTCACGGAATGACAGTGACGAAATTAACTGCTTTACTAGAAATTCTTACAAGATAGAAGAAGAATTTCTTTAACATTAAATGTTGTTAATTGTTTTTATTTGTGTTATTTTTTATGCATAAGTAACTTAATCGTTTTAGAACTTATTTTTGAAGCACTATGCCATAACAAGGTAACTAAAAACATTTGAAACTTTGTTCACGACTTATATTAATGATACTACAGAAACCTCTACATGCAGGCACAAATTTGACTTTACGCAATTGGCTATACAATATATGAGTGTTCAAGGTAAGTGTATATGCATTGATTTTATTTAGGCGCGCAACATAACCAAGGTAAATTGACTTTCCTTCATATTGCAGAGATATCTTCATATCTTCAGTTATCATTGATTTAAAATTTCTGCGAGTCAATAACCTGGAGAGATTTCTCAATACTTGATATGAGTACTTTAAGAAGAGTTCGTTTTAATACATTTTAGAACTGTTTATTCGGGTTAATCTCAACGACATATTCCACCATCAATTTCACTCATCTGAAACTAAGTCACATATCACAGATTTATTGCTAGCACATTATTTGCTAATATTGACATATATGATACCATATTACTCAATTATAAATATTATATAGGTCCTTTTACAGACTTTCAAGAATTCTAAGAAGAGGTGAATAGCTATTTATGTATCGAGTATGCAAAGCATGGCTTTAGCCAAAAACATGGGATGTAGATATTTACAGATTATTCCTTCGGTAGAACAATAAAAAACTTTCAACAAAAATATATTCATTGTCCTAGTTTCTTCTGCTTAAGCTACTTGTCTCTTTCCGAACTCCCTGGTGCGGGTCTTTTGAATATATTAGGTAATTCTCCCCTCTGTGTCTAGGTCCTCAATAACTTGCACGAAACTGTGTTCTTCGAGCTACGAGTTCTGCCCAACCATGTCTACATGGTTATTAGGTGTTAGGCTATATAGAAGTTGAATTTCATCACTAAATGTGTCCTTCATTCCCTTTTCATTCATCTCGTTATTGTCTGAAAATTTTTCTCTGTAGGTCTACCTTGTTCTCGAATATTATGAGTGTTTTGTTCTGAATTGTCGAAAACAGAATCTAGTTTCGCATCTACAGAGCACTACTCATAATATGATTGTTTTACATAAACCAAACAGCGGAGATAGCAGCTCATGATAGAGCAGCGGAGGAGATAGCAGCTCATGACATAGCAGCGGAGGAGATAGCAGCACATGATAGAGCAGTGGAGGAGATAGCAGCTCATGGTAGAGCAGCGGAGGTAGCAGTTCATGATAGAGCAGCGGTGGAGATAGCAGCTCATGATACAGCAGCGGAGGAGATAGCAGCTCATTCTACAGCAGCGGAGGACATAGCAGCTCATGATAGAGCAGCGGAGGAGATATCAGCTCATAATAGAGCAGCGGAGGAGATAGCAGCTCATGGTAGAGCAGCGTAGGTGATAACAGCTCATCCTACAGCAGCGGAGGAGATAGCAGCTCATGATAGAGCAGCGGAGGAGATAGCAGCTCATGGTAGAGCAGCGGAGGAGATAGCAGCTCATGATAGAGCAGCGGAGGAGATAGCAGCTCATAATAGAGCAGCGAAGGAGATAGCAGTTCATGATAGAGCAGCGGAGGAGATAGCAGCTCATTGTAGAGCAGCGGAAGTATCAGTTCATTATAGAGCAGCGGTGGAGGTAGCAACTCATGATACAGCAGCGGAGGAGATAGAAGCTCATGATAGAGCAGCGGAGGATTTAGCAACTAAGAGCAGCGGAGGAGATAGCAGCTCATGATACACCAGCGGAATAGATGCAGCTCATGATAGACCAGCGGAAGAGATAGCAGCTCATGATAGAGCAGCGGAAGAGATAGCAGCTCATAATAGAGCAGCGGAGGAGATAGCAGCTCATGGTAGAGCAGCGTAGGTGATAACAGCTCATGGTAGAGCAGCGTAGGTGATAACAGCTCATCCTACAGCAGCGGAGGACATAGCAGCTCATGATAGAGCAGCGGAGGAGATAGCAGCTCATGATAGAGCAGCGGAGGAGATAGCAGCTCATAATAGAGCAGTGGAGGAGATAGCAGCTCACGGCAGAGCAGCGTAGGTGATAACAGCTCATCCTACAGCAGCGGAGGAGATAGCAGCTCATGATAGAGCAGCGGAGGAGATAGCAGCTCATGGTAGAGCAGCGGAGGTAGCAGTTCATGATAGAGCAGCGGTGGAGATAGCAGCTCATGATACAGCAGCGGAGGAGATACCAGCTCATGATAGAGCATCGGAGGATTTAGCAGCTCAGAGCAGAGAAGGTTGGTAGCAGCTCATGATAGAGCAGCGGAAGAGATAGCAGCTCATGATAGAGCAGCGGAGGTGATAACAGCTCATTCTACAGCAGCGGAGGAGATAGCAGCTCATAATAGAGCAGCGGAGGAGATAGCAGCTCATAATAGAGCAGCAGAGGAGATAGCAGCTCATGATAGAGCAGCGGAGGAGATAGCAGCTCATGAAAGAGCAGCGGAGGTGATAACAGCTCATTTTATAGCAGCGGAGGAGATAGCAGCTCATGATAGAGCAGCGGAGGAGATAGCAGCTCATGATAGAGCAGTGGAGGAGATAGCAGCTCATAATAGAGCAGCGGAGGAGATAGCAGCTTATGGTAGAGCAGCGGAGGTGATAAAAGCTCATCCTACAGCAGCGGAGGAGATAGCAGCTCATGATAGAGCAGCGGAGGAGATAGCAGCTCATGAAAGAGCAGCGGAGGTGATAACAGCTCATCCTACAGCAGAGGAGGAGATAGCAGCTCATAATAGAGCAGCAGAGGAGATAGCAGCTCATGATAGAGCAGCGGAGGAGATAGCAGCTCATGAAAGAGCAGCGGAGGTGATAACAGCTCATTTTACAGCAGCGGAGGAGATAGCAGCTCATGATAGAGCAGTGAAGGAGATAGGAGCTCATGATAGAGCAGCGGAGGAGATAGCAGCTCATGATAGAGCAGTGGAGGAGATAGCAGCTCATGATAGAGTAGCGGAGGAGATAGCAGCTCATGGTAGAGCAGCGGAAGTATCAGCGCATGATAGAGCAGCGGAGGAGATAGCAGCTCATGAAAGAGCAGTGGAGGTGATAACAGCTCATCCTACAGCAGAGGAGGAGATAGCAGCTCATAATAGAGCAGCAGAGGAGATAGCAGCTCATGATAGAGCAGCGGAGGAGATAGCTCATGAAAGAGCAGCGGAGGTGATAACAGCTCATTTTACAGCAGCGGAGGAGATAGCAGCTCATGATAGAGCAGTGGAGGAGATAGCAGCTCATGATAGAGCAGCGGAGGAGATAGCATCTCATGATAGAGCAGTGGAGGAGATAGCAGCTCATGATAGAGCAGTGGAGGAGATAGCAGCTCATGATAGAGCATCGGAGGAGATAGCAGCTCATAATAGAGCAGCGGAGGAGATAGCAGCTCATAATAGAGCAGCAGAGGAGATAGCAGCTCATGATAGAGCAGCGGAGGAGATAGCAGCTCATGAAAGAGCAGTGGAGGTGATAACAGCTCATTTTACAGCAGCGGAGGAGATAGCAGCTCATGATAGAGCAGCGGAGGAGATAGCAGCGGAGGAGATAGCAGCTCATGATAGAGCAGCGGAGGAGATAGCAGCTCATGATAGAGCAGCGGAGGAGATAGCAGCTCACGGTAGAGCAGCGGAAGTATCAGTTCATGATAGAGCAGCGGTTGAGGTAGCATCTCATGATACATCAGCGGAGGAGATAGCAGCTTTTGATAGAACAGCGGAGGATTTAGCATCTCAGAGCAGCGGAGGAGGTAACAGCTCATGATAGACCAGCGGAATAGATGCAGGTCATGATAGAGCAGCGGAAGAGATAGCAACTCATGCAAGAGCAGCGGAGGTGATAACATCTCATTTTACAGCAGCGGAGGAGATAGCAGCTCATGATAGAGCAGCGGAGGCGATAGCAGCTCATGATAGAGCAGCGGAGGAGATAGCAGCTCATGGTAGAGCAGCGGAGGTGATAACAGCTCATCCTACAGCAGCGGAGGAGATAGAAGCTCATGATAGAGCAGCGGAGGAAATAGCAGCTCATAATAGAGCAGCGGAGGAGATAGCAGCTCATGATAGAGCAGCGGAGGAGATAGCAGCTCATGACAGAGCAGCGGAGGAGATAGCAGCTCATAATAGAGCAGCAGAGGAGATAGGAGCTCATGATAGAGCAGCGGAGGAGATAGCAGCTCATGGTAGAGCAGCGGAGGTGATAACAGCTCATCCTACAGCAGCGGAGGAGATAGAAGCTCATGATAGAGCAGCGGAGGAGATAGCAGCTCATAATAGAGCAGCGGAGGAGATAGCAGCTCATGATAGAGCAGCGGAGGAGATAGCAGCTCACGATAGAGCAGCGGAGGAGATAGCAGCTCATTGTAGAGCAGCGGAAGTATCAGCTCATGATAGAGCAACGGAGGAGATAGCAGCTCATGATAGAGCAGCGGAGGAGATAGCAGCTCATGGTAGAGCAGCGGAGGTGATAACAGCTCATCCTACAGCAGCGGAGGAGATAGAAGCTTATGATAGAGCAGCGGAGGAGATAGCAGCTCATAATAGAGCAGCGGAGGAGATAGCAGCTCATGATAGAGCAGCGGGGGAGATAGCAGCTCATAATAGAGCAGCGGAGGAGATAGCAGCTCATGGTAGAGCAGCGGAAGAGATAGCAACTCATGGTAGAGCAGCGGAGAAGGTAGTAGCCCATGATAGAGCAGTGGGGAAAATAGCAGCGGAGGAGATAGCAGCTCATGATAGAGCAGGGAAGGTGAAACCAGCTCAGGCTAGAGCAGGATGGAGTGGTTATAAGAATTTAAGAAAAATAATATTTTAGACAAATCTTCAGTTTTCAAATACGGTTCCAAGAACAAAGGCTCTTAAGTATACAGTTTGCAAATTTTTTGTAGATTTTCTATCAACATTGCACACCTTAAAATAAAGAAATAGGTTGATGAATGTTTAAGTTCTTTTATTTTTGTGTAATGAATTAGCTTCGTTGTTAAACTGCTTTGTAGTTGACACCTAAATTACGGCATGAGTCAACATTTTCAACCATAATATTACTTTATATAAGATTATTTTATCGTTTGGAAGGTGCTCTGCCTTTGAAATCCACTTCCAGAACAGAATCATTGATCAAAACGTCGGATAGAATAACTCTGAAAAAGTATATAATGCTGATCAGCAATCCTAGGAATGTTTATAGGCTAAAAAAACAAATATGTATTTACATAGAAATCCTTGAACTGCTGATCAGCGTTTACAGCAATGTCGTATCAATATTAAATCATTCTGCTAGTTTTGATTTCTATCTATATCCTAGATTAGTAATATTCATGGAATAATTTCGTATTACTATATAAGCAAACTTATTGGAGTAATTATAACAAGGTACAGAACAGTGCTATCAGAACATCAATTAATTAGCTCAGTCTTTAGGTAACCTCTGAGTATAACCTAGAATGTATAGTTATTTGACTGTCATCTTAGCATCTTCGCCATTTTAATATTCCCTCTCTACATTCCGAGTATTCTGACATTAAGTCACCCCTTTTATTGCTACTAATTTGAATACGGTTCGTGGCCTACTGTGCCCTATGGAACATTACGTAAGAGGCAGTTATAAATAAACTTACGAAGTATAAAATAGTGGTGTTAAACGGGCATGCACTACCATGTGTGATGAGAATAATGTTATTAATTAAGATGCATTTACAACGCTAGTTAGGTGATGTAATGCTTTGGATTGAAAATTAATAGACTCGGCACTCGATATCCCGGCAGTTCGGATTACTCGGCAACCAAGATGGGAGAATAAAAATCAAGTAAACTGATGTAAGCATGTGCCAGAATGGTTTTCTTTAATCAGTGATGATTGCAATTATAATATGCATAAAATAAGTTATTTTTGTAATCGATTTCCGAATTAACCTTCACACCGATTCATTAAGCAGGGCTTACGGAAAAAACAAAGGTCTGAAGATTGATAAGCATTTGTGAAGGAATGTATGGAGAGTGTTATTTGTCAAACTTACCTGTATTGCAACTTCCAAAGCCGTATATGAACACTGTAAAACAATATGCTGCCATGAGAACTGATTTGCATTTGATAAATTCTTTCTAATATATTACCATAAAACAGGCACTAAATTGGGCACTACTCCGGTACAGGTTAACCTCTATGGTCCCATGTCAATAGACTTCTTCCCATGGACGTTTTAAATGCGTATATCAATTTTCATGAAAACCCGATAAAGCGTATTTGAGTTATTGCGCATGCAGGCACACGGACGGACGGACGGACGGACGTACAGACAGACAAACAAACAGAGGGACAGACATTTTCCCGATCTGAAGGTTAACTAGGAAATCGATTACAACAATGATCACTGAATAAACAAATGCATTCTGGCACTTGGTTACATCAGTTTGCCTGATTTTATTTAATGGTAAATTATAGAAACCGACACATTACATTATATTATATTGCATTACATTACATTACATTACAAATTGTAACGATAAAAAACGAAATGAATGTCCTACGTGAATGGAACAAATTAACGTTCCAAGAAAATGATTTTGAAACAATAAAAACAATATTTGTAGATATTTGTCTTGTTTTAACTGCCGTGAACTTTTATGTAACCGAAATGGTTAATTTATCATTTCCTTGGCGTTAATTAATATACACAGAAAAAATCAGCTTTCATATAAAAATTATTTGTCTCATACTCCCCGAAGAGTATATAACGAACAGGGCATAAAAGATCGTAATTAATTACAATATTATTTCACAAATTTTAACGCTGTCTAAAAATGATATTATTTTGCTTGAAACAATTGCTTCAGTCGCACGAATGCTCTCCTTTCGCAAACATACTTACTCGCAAAATGAAATCTCGTTTTACCACTTGTTTAACAAATAGCTATTGTGTAACCTATTGCAGAAATACATTATATACTTGTACCATCTTAATTGTTTATCAATTTATTATTATGCCTAGATATTTCACTTCATTGGAATCACTTAACTGGTATATTTCCATCACTGTAATTATGATATGTAGGTATTTAGGCCTACTGTAAATATTATTAACTCATATTTCTCTATGTTTGCAATTCCACTTTCTGCATTCTGTACTTTAGAATATTTCAATGTATCGAACTAAACTGCTCCCGAGTACAAACTTTACTTCTTCTGGTGGCGTTAGAATTTAACGTGCATATTTTGTAACAATTTTATATTGTAATTTGTAGTAATAAAATCCATTATTATTAAATTATTTAAATTTATCGCTATAACGAATTTGACAAGAAAATGTTTATTTACATTCAATTTTCCTAAATAACTTAAGATTTAGTCCCGTATCACGAATGTGTGAGGATGAGACAAATGAATGCGCATTTTCGCAATAACGCCTCTAATTCTTTTTTGCACTCCTTAGCTAGTAAGTGTTACTTACGAAAGTTGTTTACATGGATCGTAACTTGACATTACCACAAGCAATCTTGTTGCTAGGGGCGACGGGCGAAAAGTGACTTGTTGCTAGGGGCGACGGGCGGAAAGTTACTTTACCGCCCTCAAATGCTTATTTGCGAGCAGAAATGACCAATGCCTCCCCGCTTTATAAATATTCGGTTGCCATAAACAATAACAAATGCGAATCCCTTTCTGAAATAAGCACCATTCTTCAAGACTGTATATACATAATATTTTCAGGTAATATCACAATTAATATAATTAAATTGATATAAGTAACCGTCGTGCAAAAAATAGCATGCAACACACGGACCGTAAAGGCATTTACGGGTCTCGAAAACTTAAAAACCCTCGGCTGCGCCTAGGGTTTTCAATCTGTTTCCTCGACCCGTAAACGTGCCTTTCCGCCCTTGTGTCGCAATATACTATTTCGGAATGTGATCCGGGTAAATCGCATTGTCTATGCTTTGGATGTAGAAAGTTCTGTGTTTGACATCAGATTTTCTTTCAGAGTTCACTTCCCATGATCGAGGCTCATGTTCCAGCCGGATCCTCCTTCAAAACTGTGCTACATTATCTGCAGGAGATCGGCACGAGTAAGTATGTTTATTGGCAACATAACATACGTGGAACGAGATCTACATGGACAAAATATATTATTTTTTGTGTATACTACATTACGTGATATTTATTTCAGAAAACGGCAACTTCAAGCAGTGGGACTATTACACTCTGAACTGGTCAATGTACAGACAAGATACACCTCCAGAATATAATGTTTCTGCCATCAGTACACCGATCAGCCTTTTTTACGGAGAAAGTGATAGCCTAGGAGATCACTTGGTAAGTACTGATCTTTAGTACGTTTCCATTGAATCAATCTTTTTTTTACTCAACCATTCCATAATTCGCTATTACGTGTGACGTGACGGTATCATAATGATACTCATTTCGATATTGATTTTCATTATGACATCGGTGTGATATCGATTATTATCGAACAGGAACGATCTTGAGAGTAACAGCTGAAAACTGAGTAATAAATAGCCCGTATTTAAAATAAAACCAATTCTGTTCGTGTTAATTTTAATATCATACCAAAGGGAAAACAAAGAAGCCAAGAAAGACGAAAAATAATAAATATATTTTGGAATGCTTACGTGTATGAAAACTTGTAATAATGAGTGTTAAAAAAATTTCAGTTGCCTTAATATTAGCATTTAAGATGTTTTTACTTTATAAACTAGATTATTGGCTATTTTAAAAATATAATAATTGAAACTTTTGTCTTAACGCTGAGCATATTCCACATAAATTACAAAAACATTACTAATGTGTGCCCACTTCGAGACGTGAACGTTTTTCAAGCCATTTATTATTATTAACACTGATTTTATTTTCACAATTTTTAGACAGCATTGGTTTCCGCCTAAAAAGGTAAAGAGGATGTTCTATCAAGGGTTTCCTTAAAAATGGTGTAACCCGCCAAAAGTAGGGGAACGGGGGGTGGTATCGGACACCTTAGGTTTTTGCGACGTAACTCTTTTTTGAAACTCGAAACAAATGTTTTAATCTACTTTACAGATAACTTTATTCTTATAACTAAATGTTTATATGAATATATTTAATTAAAACTAAAAAATGTAATTAGCACAAGAAAATTAAAAAGTAGTTACATTTTTGTACTTTCGAAAAATGGAGGGTGGTATCGGACAGTCACTGTTTTCCACAAAAGACTTATTTCCACGTTTAACGTATAAAGCTTCACTGTTTTACTTTTTTTTATACAAATGTCACATTTACAAAATAAAGAGTTCCCCTCAAAAATTTCACATTTTTCGTGTTGCAAACACTGCACTGAATCCAATCTTTACTAAACGTTTCCCTACAAATGATGCATTCAATCTCTCCGTCTTCTGTATTGTTCCCAGTGAATTTAAGTTTCTTCTGTGCAGTTTTCATCAATGGTGATATTAATGCTAGTGACATGTAGACCTAGGTTGGTGGCAGTTAGGTTAGGAAAAGTGATATTAGTGTTAGTGACATGTAGAGCTGGGTTGGTAAGTCCCTCTGTTGGCCGTGCATACTTTCAGAAGAATTTCTTTGCAATCTTGAAGAGTTTTTAACCTATCAGCTAATGTACTTTTCGGTACTGAAAAACGATCACTTGCCTCTCGAGTAGTCATTTTTTTTGTCCCTGACATTATTCACGGCAAATTTCATATCACCTTCTTCCCACTTTCCTCTTATCTTCTCCATATTTACCTAAATCCAAAGGAAAGAATCATCAGTAACCACGTTGGATGAGTAGCTATATTGTCCGATACCACCCGCTAGCTTCCTGTCCGATACCACCCGATTCACGGTCCTAAGAGAAAAAAATCTCAGCCAAGAACCTTTGAAGAGAATTAAATTCTAAACCTACAGCTTATAGCCTTAAGTACAGTGCTTCTGTTAGTGATGTTAGAATGTAACACAATTCACCCTTCTTCCTGTTACTGCTTTGTGAAGTTATCTTCGTGCAAGCCGATTTACACAGAAAAGAACAAAAAGCACTATCACTCACAAACGAAACTAGCTGTCAACTGAATAAGATGTTCACCCTCTTCAAACATTTAGCCAAGGCTGTCAATCACAAAACCGGTCGTCCAAGCACCTGCTAGCAAGAGATATTGGGCTTGTCCGATACCAGGCTCTGTCCGGTACCAGCCCCCGCTCCCTACTGTATTAGTAGATAAAATCTGGGTTTTATAACGAACATACAATGGTATATTTTCCCAGTATCCCACGAAAGTTTTTCGGAACACCTAAATGTCCCGGTTTTTTAGGAACAGTTATTTATATAGCCTGCATAATTTTACACGATTTTGTTCATCAAATGGTGACATACTTCCAGCAACAGTGTCAGTTATAGTCCACCAGAGACACTTGTTGTAGGCTTAGAGATTCTTACCATAATTTGATACTGTCATGGATTAAGTTGGCATATGATCGAAAGTAATGCTTCTGTTACTTCATGTTATTACTGCCTAATGCTTGACTTGCTCTGGGCACTTTTACTTTGTGCCTGTTACTGCTTAGGACTACTGGTTTAAGTTTTGCAGTGAGTGTATTTGATTATTTTTAATGCACAGTGAAGATGCAAAGAAATTGTAAATACTGAAGTCACTTTCCTAACGCAAATTAAGCTCTGAAAAGTACAAGAGAGAGTAATGACCTTACTTTTGAGTAATTAACGTTGACAATTAATCGCAAAGTGCTTTATTTTTATTGCTGTAATTGCAACAATTTCAATGTGTCATTTGTAAATAATAATAAGTTGAAATAAACAACACACTGAAAGGTTTGAATATCGTATTGTTTGGTAAGAGTCCCGGCTTTTTTTTTTATCTGATCCTGTGCATGTTGATGTTGGAACGATTATTATATGCCAGAATTCAATCCAGAATCAATGAATGTTATTCTACAACGGTGATTACAGTCGGCGCGCAATGTTTTAGACAGTGGTATGGGTCTAGAACCGGCCCTCAGGAAGAGATCACTCTTACGTAGATACGAGTAATGCGCTAGAGTGAGACAGACATACTCCTTTACTTCAGGGCCGGTTCTAGAGAATTTACCCATTCCACTGTCTAAAACGTTTGCGGGCCTACAATACATTAAGTTCTTTCGGAAGCGATGAAGCTATATTTTGTTATCTGTTATATTCTGGTATTAAACACACTCGAGGAAATTATTTATGTAAAACATATTACCATATTTAGGCACTTTAGCTTTTATTATTATTATTATTATTATTATTATTATTATTATTATTATTATTATTATTATTATTATTATTATTATTATTATTATTTAATTAATTATATAGGCCCTGGCGGCGTGAGTCACTTAAATGTCCCTAGAAGGGAGAGGTAAAATTAAGGAAAAGAAAGAAAGTTATATAGATAGAATTAATTGATTATATACTTTTGTTTCATTGCTTCAGGACGTTGCTATGCTGAATCAGACACTGCCCAACTCTGCAGGAATGTACCGTGTTCCTCTGGACAGCTTCGATCATTTGGACTTCCTATGGGCAAACGACGTTAAGGAGCTTGTCTACGACTCAGTAATTGATATATTGAAGAAAAATTAATAATAATACATTATGGAACGAACGTATGAAAATGAATTTATTAAGACACGAGCATGTTTATGAAACGGGCGAAGTGAGTTTCATAATTTTCATACTAGCGTCTTAATTCCCATTAGACTATAGGCAAGTTGTATACGGTTTTTTTGTTCGACCATAATAATTAAATGTTTAAGTTTTACTAATTTAGATTTAATATACAAACGTAGCCGGCTGACCTCGGCAGTCAGCAAGTTCTCGTAGTTATCTTTTGTGACAAATGGCAGTTGATGGCGTGTGGGTAAGTTGAAGCTTCTCTTGGCCGTTTTAAGTTGAAACCAGTGGACATTAAAACACGAAATGAACTCAATTTAGAATAACATTAAAAGTAATGCGATTGATTTTAAATACGGTTGTTTATTACGCAGTTTCATTTAATGCTGTCAAGGCTTCAAGGATGCTCGATAATAATCGATACCACTACAGTGTTATAATGAAAATCTTTACTTTAATGGATGTTATTAAGAAACTGTTACGTCAGACATAATAAGCGTTATTATGTATGGTCGAACAAAAAAAGGAATTCTTTCACTATAGGTTAATTTAAAACTAACCTTTAGGCTAAATGTGCGAGGTTCAATTTCTCACTAAATGTTTATTATAAACCAGTGCCAGATTGGAAATAAAATAGTAAACACAGTGATTAGGTCCGAAGTTAATTTCTCGTACCTTATTTTATAATTTCACATTCAAATAATTTTTTTTTATTTTTTCTCTAATTTTATTACAAATTATTTGCGGGATACATTATTATTTGAAGGGTTAAAGAGAACCTTTGATAGAGTTTGTTTTCTCTTTATAGAACTACAATAAAGAGAACAACTTGCTGTAATATTGTTGCACTGATTTCCTTAATCCACCACAGTCCCTTTTGCTTTGCAACATAAAACACTAGGGGAAAAACATGTTTATCTTAAAGAATTTATTTGCAATGGAAGAATTTAATTTTCCAGTGGCAAAGCCTTTAGGTTAAGGAAAAATAAGAGAACGATTGATAACATATTTGTAATGAAAACTGTGCCAGATAAATACCTTAGTAAAAAGGGGGGAAATTTATTGGGACTTTAACACAGTTAACAGGAATCACAGTTAACAGGGAAAATAGAGCTAAGTGACCTGTTCACAAACAATATAAAAGAGATCTATGACGCCTTAGAATTTTGCATAAGAATTAATAAAAATGGTAGTTATACTACTAGGATTCAGGCTAGGATATAACTCAGCCATCATTTATTAATATTTTTATAAACGATATTTTTGGCGAAGCATAAATATCAAGCAAGTACCAACCGACAGTCATGAATAGGCCTATGTCAATACCGGGCCTAAAATTTACAGATGACTTAGTGTTAACCTCTAGCTTTTGTAACTTTTTCTATACCAATAAGCTCTTGCCATAAATATGAAATAATATTATAAAGATATACTAAATACCTACAGGCATAAAAAGAAGTATTAAGGATTCTGGGTTGAGATTTCGCCAGAAATGGAATATAACAATATATCCGATCCTGAAGAAAATTCACCAATTCACCTTGAAGAGAGGTTCAGAATGTAGAATTCGCTAATGAGACGACAGGAATATTTAGCATACTCTAACGTATGCAGTTTATCCATTCTTACGGCTGATGAAGTGTTCTAAGTAATTTCAGTGAAATCATCGCGCTTAAAACTTTATTATTTCGGTTAAGTGGTTAAGTATTACAGAATAGTGCGTCTGAATGAATTTGAAATGGATGTAAGAAATTTCTTTAAAGGTAAGAAAACAAGTATTCAATTACTGTAGTAATAAGATAGCAGATGTTAGTGTTGATTAGACAGTGACAGATTTAGCAAATATATAGTGACGTTGACGAAAGAATAGCTTAGTTTATGGTGAACTGTGTAAAATGTGAGGTAATTTTCCGAGAGACAAGACCGCTTCTGCATGATGAACTTCAGTCTTGAAAAAACTTACAAATATAAGTTCATTCAGAAAGTTGTTCCAGCGTTTGCCAGGCAAACGTCAAGAAGGCTGTAATTCAACTTTAAAAAAACTAAGGTAGGTCTACAGTTATCTAGTAATGTCTACTTAAATTTTGTAGAGTATCCAATAAGTTTGATTTATTTTGTTTAACATTTCTATACACTTAATAATTAATCAGCCATTAATATAATGGTAGATTTTGAAATGCTTGAAACATTCTAAGTGAATTAAAATATATCCTCAGAGTACTAGGTCCTTAACAGATAGTTGAATCAGTGTAGAGTAGACACTATTTATTATTATCATCATTACCATCATTATGGGGGTGCTGGTTATGGTGGGATGGTTATGACGATATTGGCGGTTTTATATTTTCCCTTCCCTTACTAAATTATTTTGGTCGTACATTAAATGAACATAAATTTCCTCTCCGTAAAGATAATGCTGATTTTTTATATCTCGCAACGCAGTCGTGCTATTGGTTTATCGTAGTTTGTCATCCGTAGTTTTCATAAAACATGGTTGTAGTTTAATCAGTTATCAAGGAGGGTTTGAATAGCCATCAGTTCCTCTAAGAACATTATAGGATCATTGTAAGATCAATGATCAATCGACCGTCAGATTTGATTTGCCAACTTTGCTGAACAACCTCTTGCAATATTCTGTCATTGTTATCACTGACCTCAGTTCATCCCTCGCTTTAAACAATTCACAAGTGTTATTGTTTACTGTAACTAGATCTTGCAAACCAGCGCTTCGCTCCTCGCGGAGTAGACAGGACATTCTTAGATTTTGATTGGTTGAGGTAACTTACTGATTGGTGCGGTAAAAATAAGCAGCAAGGGTTGAGCTGTCGGCCAACTTTTCCTCCAAACCAAAAGAAGCCGCCTGGGTATGCAAAGAATAACTGGACTACACTGACGTACCTGTGCAGTAAGTAGTTCGGTAAGTAGGCAAATGAAGCAGGTAGGTTAAAGTACCGGCATTGGGTATAGCTGGAGTTTCCACCATAATAGCCTGAACGGGAAATAAATGAAAAAAAAACACAACCCTAGAAAAAAAAATCTTATACTTTACGTCATGTTTACGTCAGTAGTACTGTGGTGCTAGGTACAGGTATTATCGCCCACAACTCAGTCCCTAACAAGCCAATTATGTACGATTGGAGCGTCATAACCATAGGGTTATAGTAAGAAGCCTGCGTAAGCATATTTTATTAGTATAATATGACAAACATTTTATAAAGACCTACGAGATTGAATATTTTACGTTCTCGTGCTCTATACTGTACTGTGTTGCTGAGGGACATAGTAGCCTACTCTCTACTGTTCGGGGAAGATCAAAATAGTAATAGAGCCTTGGTTTTGTTGATAATCAAGTGATACGCCATGAAGTAAATTATGCAACGTTAGTCAGTTTGCAATCAGAACACTCTTCATACTGGTAAGTTATTTATCAATAGTGTGATAGAAAACATCTCCGAGTTTTGATTAACTTACATTATCAAAGATGGGCAGTAATTATGGAAATCAAAGTGCATAGTTTATGAACTATACTTTCGTCATCGTTTTATAAAACACTTGTAAACCGGTACAAGATATTCGCACTTCAGCAGCAAATCAAGCTAACGGAATTTATTTACTCTTACATAATAGTTTACAGTCACATATGATATTCTTAAAAATATATGCATATTTCATAGAATTCACTTGCAAATACAGTAGAACTCCAATTATTCGAACTCCAACTATCCGAATTGCCAATTATACGGACCGCTTTGAGGCCGTATTCAGGTGGTTTTGCAGCAGCAAAAGCATTGGGAAACCCTCTTTCAGGACCGATTATTTGCGAAAAAACAAAACTTTTAGCTCACAAAATTGACAGTTTGTCAGCAAAACAACTGACCATTATGTTCAAGATGTGACAATTTATGTAAGTACCGTACTGTACAATTTAGTTATTTTTTTTATAAAGTATATATATTTTTTTCATTTTTTATCCTATTTACCGGATATTTGATAATCCGGATTGGGTACGGGCCCCAATTAGTTCGGATAATTGGAGTTCTACTGTAATTATATTTTAGTACGATTTTAGTACAGCTTAGTTAAGTTACAGAAAAACACAGTCGATCTGAAAACAATATGTGAGGTACAGTACTACGATAAATCTTACATAAATAAGTAAGGTGTGTTTAAGTGAAAAATGTTTGCATTAAAGGTTAAATTATATAAGGTTATTATAGACGTACACAGTTTCAAAAAATGCTCAGATCACGGCCAGAGTTGTTACGTTGACAAGTTGATAAGATATATTATTTAATTCAATTGTTATGAACTAGCAGGTGTCCGCAGCTTCGCCCGCGATTATTTACTCAAATGCTAAAATCGTTTTATTTAAATTTAATAAATTACAAAGTTTTATTTTTAATTATATTGTTTTACGTAATAAATACAAATAATCAAACGAATCTTGTGTATCCAGATGGGCATACAGATTTAAAAACGTACCACAGACTCATGACCTTACTCAAATCATGCATAAACAACTAAAACGATCCATAATTAAACAGCTTAAGTCTCGTTTCGATATTCATTTCACGATTAAAGTGCAATGCACGGGGAAAAAAGACCTTAGATTCGAATTTCCTAGCCCCCCCCCAAAAAAAAAAAACTAGCATAGTGAGATTTCTCCAAATAATCCAATACTTTTTTTCGGTTACTATGGCAAACCGAGCAAGACCAACTTCAATTAATTTCACAATAAAATACTGTCTTATTAAATAGGTGGCGTTGGATGTAGTCCTACACACGGAAACACGAGTTCAAATATTATATTAGGTTGGACTATATCCTCTATGGGCTTTTAGGATGCCAACACGGAGATATCGAAACGAAACAACATGTTTGACTTTTTGCATTTAACAAAAAGCAAAGATAATGAATTCTCCATGGACGGGCAGCAACGCGATGGTCATTCTCTCTATGTAATGCTATTGAGTGTAAGTTTCTGAAGAATGTGCTGACAGTTACTAACAAAATGCTTAGATGATGTAACCAACATTACGTTTATGCCTCTTGCTCAATGTAGGCCTAACTGTAGTTTCGCTGAGTAAGATAAATCTAATGGGTGCCGTACTCATGCTAAGACAACAGTATGATTCACAAGTATATTTCACTCTTTACTGAAGGATTTGGTTATTCATAAAAATATGTTTCAGCCATTCCTATGAAGATGTGTTACTACATCAACATTAAAGCGGGTAATTACAAAATTATTTATTATATTTTGAGCGTAGGAATTTTTTTTCTTTGCATAATGCCGTTCAAATAACATACATACCAGGGTTAACATACGGGTTTCAGATTCAGAACCACCCGTTCGTTACCTACGTTAAGGAAAAAGACATATAGATGCGGACACAGAATGAAATAAATTTAAAAATATCATTCTTTCACTTGGTGCCTTATATTTAGTCTTCAATTTGAACTACTCCTTAAAATAAGCCATATTAAATTTCAATCTCCGTACCCACCTAGGGAAAATATTCGGACGAATTTCATAACCTGTACTCTTCACTGAATATACGAATAATAATGGTAATGAAATCACGGAAGAAGAACTGGGCTGGATATGTTGAGCGCATGGGAGAGGAAAGACATATCTAAAACACATTGATTAGGAGACCCGAAGAGAAAAGACCACTTGGAAGACATAGACGTAGGTGGGAGGACAACATTAGAACAGATTCAAGTCAAGTAGGATTTGCGAGGGGTGATTGGATGGAGTTAGCACAGAATAGGGTTGAATGGCGGGATCATATAAGCTCGGCAATGAACCTCAAGGCTCCATAAAATATATAACATTCCTTTAAGTTGCTTAGGAACTGTCTATTGTCATTGAGTAAGTAAGTTAGTAAGTAAGTATAGCTATCCAAGGTCTATACCCATAAAATCATAACTTTAGTACAGCAACGTAAATATGAAAAATAACCTATTTTTTTATTGGCGGTCGATCAGTTGATCAGAGTTGTATTACGATTCAGTGTTCAACTACTAAAGCTACATTGCTGAAATAATTCTTTGCTATGAACAATCAGAATACCATATTAGTTCAATATTTTTTACTGATATTTGAGTTCATGTAAGCCTGCACAACATGTTTGAAATGGAGACCCATGAAATTCGCGAGACGCTATAACCCTAATTGTTCTCATTTCTACAAATATTTTCAGAATTTCATTTTACTGCCTCCTATAACCCCCAAAAAACAGCATTGTTGAACCGCGAAGCAACGGGAATTCACAAAATAAAACATAACCCCAGTTTTTATAAAATTTTCGGCAAAAAATTGTTTTATTTCGTGATGTTGACAGTAAACAAATGCCTCGGTCATGATACCATAGAAGAATACTTTTTCATAATACGGCAAGCAGCAATTTTCCGATCCAATCTAACATTTCTTTTGAAATATGTCAGTGTGGAACTTCCGTTCTTGGTCTAGCGTTTGATAAACCTATTGGCTAACTCAGTTTCTCTAGACCTTCCTTGAAGGTTATTTCTTTGCATCCCCAACGGAAGCACATAGAATTTGTTGATTCCTTCTTTGTTGTGACTTGTGACAATTTATGAAAACAAAGGTAGTGCTCTTGGTGATAGGACATATTTCACAGCGGACGACAGACAACTTACGCAATGATCGATAGGCCTCCCACCACTACAGCCGCAACATGTAAGTATTATAACATAAGAAAAGGGTTTTTAACGATACGAAATGTCATAATGTTCTGTCTGCAAAAATTATCATTAAGGCCTGCTCTACCAGAAGACAAAATATGCATGCACATATGCTCTAAAATTTGTAAAATGTGCTTTGGAACCAATGAAGTATATGCTCTATTATTTAAGTAATTTTAATTATTTATTTTTATTATTACAAATTTTTATTATTACAAATTACAAAAATACAAATTATTACAAAATTGTTACAAATACAAATATAAATATAAACACAATTAGTACAATTTCAAAAGAGTATTATTTGCCCCGCATGAGCATAGCTCGTGTTCGGGGTCAGTTCAGTCATACTAAATTTATATTTTGAACATTATATAAAAAAACATACATATTATAGTTTTAGCCAAAAAATAAAAATAAAAATAAATAAGATTGCTGGTATGAAATAAATAAAAGAATAAAGATACGAAAAAATAAATTACAATAACATAACAGAGTTACAAACAAAATACCTCATGTAAAAATTTAAAAATTTACAGTTGAGAATGAATAACGGAAAAAAAGTTAGTAATAGTACCATTACAAGTTAGTTTTAATGAATTCGAGTACTTGTTTTTTTAAACAATTTATTGTTTAGTGGTATTATTTATTATTTTACTATCTCTTGTTAGCTGAATTGCATTACAAATTACAGAAAAATAGTAAAAGTTGTATAGATTACATTACAAAACTTGGAAAAGTTTGGTAAATTGAAACTAATGAAGTGAAACGTTGAGTCAATATTATACAGTCAGTTCTGAAAACATTAGGAAACTTACTGTCAATTATTGCACAGTTGGTTCTCAAAACATTCACCAATCCAAATATGCTGTAAATGTTAGAATTAACAGAGATCTGCACAATATTCAAAATCTGTCACAAATATGCCGTAAAAAGTGACATATTAATAAAATTTGCACCAATATTGCAATATAAAGCAAGGCTAACAAAATGCAATAATATGCAAAATAAAACCAGCAATGTTTTGTTATTTCTTTCAAGTCATGCACACGTTTTAGCACCAGCAGGTAATAGAGTGAGTGATTAAACATATGATTTTGCATAAACTTCCGGTTCGTAATTAGCATTAATGTAGTGCTAGAGGTGAAATGAATAGAGTTAATTCATGAAAGTAGAGTAAAATGTTGCTTTATAAGGGAGAGCGGGTATATAATACGGGTCTTGATATGTAATTTAGAAGCATTAACAGAGTACCTTAATAATGAGAATCACAGAAAGAGAAGGGGAGATATCACATGTTTGCATAAATTAAGAAACATTTTAATCGGTAGTTTATTGTGAAACAAGAAGAAAAAGTGCATAATCGCGAGAGCATACTTATTTGAAGAATACCATTCAGGAAGAGGAGGAGGAATGAATTGGGAAGCACTGTTAATCTATATAACTTACTGTAATACAGTCTGATATTCGGTGCCCCGAAGCATTTTGGTTAGCTCTCGAAGAAAGCCAATTAGCGGCCGAGCTGCCACAAACCGGTAAATAAATTACATTTCTGAAAGCGAAGGTTATTACGTACATGTAAAGTATTAATCGAAAGATTTTCTCGCTCCCGTGTCAATTTGTTCACTGTTGAGTTATAAGTGTTTTGGATAAAATGTTAAAATGTTAAATGTTATACGAGGAAGAATCAAATGAAAACAGCAATTAATTTCTTTCCCACTATTTTACTGCAGGAATAGTGCTTGTTTGTACATTATTTTTCCACATAGTCCCCTTCCAGTTCAATGCACTTACGCCATCTGATAGGAAGTGCTTCGATACCGCGTGAGAAAAATTATTTTGGTTGACACTGCAGCCACTCCTGCACTGCCGATTGGACGGTCTTCATCAGACTTGAGCTTATGCCGCCAAGGTGCTCCTTTAATGGACAAAAGATGTGGAAGTCTGATGTGCCAAAGTGAAGGGGATTGCTGAGTGCAGGTGTTTCAACATGATAACGTCTGTCCTCATTCTGCTCGTGCAACCATGAAAACCATCGATGGCATTCGCTTCAAGTGCTTTCCACATCCGCCATACTCGCCAGATTTGTCACCATCAGATTTCCACATCTTTGGTCCATTAAAGGAGCGTCTGATGAAGACGTCCAACAGACGGTGCACGAGTGGCTACTGCGTCAACCAAATTAATTTTTCTCACGCGGTATCAAAGCACTTCCTATCCGATGGCGCAAGTGCATTGAACTGGGAGGGGACTATGTGGAAAAATAAGCATTTTTCCTGCAGTAAAATAGTGGAAAAATTATTTGCTGTTTTCATTTGATTCTCCCTCGTATTTTAAAATTGAACAGTACGTTTCTTTTCGCTTCTATATCTCTATCCAAGCTAACATTATTGTTAAATCTACACTAAACTGTAACGTGAGTAGCCTATATTTAATTTTACACACTCTTACTTATTTAGGTGCCAGTAATAATGTATTCGCTGTACTCCTTACTTAGCTAAATTCCGGTTTTTCTGGCTTTTGTCAAAATAGAGGGAAGTGCGAAAGTTTCGCTCCATTGTTGAATACCTGAATTTGTTGAAGTAATGTTAAATAATCTGTAAGTAACTCCGGAAAAAATAAATAAATTTAGGCTGTTTCTGCGCTAAATGAATTCTTAGTAAAGTCATTAACTACTTAATTACTCAGTCAATAGGCCTGTTTAGGATACATTGCTTTGTATTCATAGCTTAGCTGAAGAAACTGTAATTTCATTTCTGACTTCTCCTCTTAGATATTGTTTTGCCTAGAGTCTGATATTCCTCTTTAATTTGTAGAATATTTCCATAGGACATTATGTTACAATATTATTTATGTTGTATCGGTAAATGCTCTGACAGTTATGTTCTTATGTTAAGTAGACTTATTGCCAGTGTAGCAAACGTACAGTTATATTTATTGGGACTTTTACACTCACAGAATTAAGTATGTAATGATAATTAAAACACTAAAATGTATTAACCACATCGCTATGTCTGTCATTGCAAGCGAGGCAGTCTATGGTGGGGCAGTTGCTATATCGCTTGATGCTACTTTTCTTCAGTTTAATTTCTTAGATTAACCTTCTTGGATTAACTAATGATAAGCCTATCGTGTTACTAACATTGTACTATCGGCCAAGCACGAGAAAAACTCTGAGCAGCACGAGGAGCGGTACGTGACGTCATACCATGCTACTATTCACCAAGAAAGCACTGTCACCTTGCAGCTTGGAACACACTGCACACTGGAGGCTAATGTTTACAACGCGCTTACAACAGAGAGGCTCGTCTTTTCTCTGCCCAATCAGAACGCTACTATCCACCTGCTTGAGAACCAACCCCTCTCACCGCACTCCGCTAACAGAGATTTACTCGTGCTTGGCCGACAGTATTTGTTATCATAGAAGATTTAAAACGCTCCTTCACCTCACATTAAAATTATACATTATTTGCATACCTCCTTTTGCTCGTATGCAGCTTATCATTAATCAATCGCTGGTTTGAAGATGTTTCAGTGTTCAGGCCCTATGAATTTACATAAAAAACAGATACACGTAGGTGTTATAAAATTAAAGTGAAAAAAAAAGATAAATGTATGACGATAGGATTGGTTGGAATTATACGTATTCTTATACTGGATTGGTTACTGATTCGTCAGTTAAGTAGTCAAGGTGAATCATAATGTGGAAATTGTATCGTACGGATGTGTTGAACGAGTGACTGTTCGTAGAAAAGATTCCACTTCTGCGTCAATAATTATATATGCCCTACGTCATGCTTACCCTATGTAATTACCTATTCGCTTCTAGGCAACTACTGTATTACAGCACTGAAGCTATAATAAGGCAATTATGCATGATTTGTAGTGTCATAACAATCCGGTTACAATGGCACAAAAAACTGTGTACTCAGTAAAAAGGTGTTCTGAAATATAAGAGTTAATTCATATTACATATTATCAAGTACATTATTGTAAGAATATTATATTATATTATAAATTGACGAGTCACCAGTTTACCAGCTTTTAAGCTATTTTGTAAATGTTTGTGACAATAAATTACTTACTTACTTACTTTTTTTTACAATTATATAATGGACACAGAAAATCACAATGTTGGACTCTCGAATTGGAAAAAGATCCGCGGAAGACCAAGACAGAGATGGGCTGATCTATTTAAGGAACATGCAGGAGGACACATTGGTCAAGCATAGTGAGGAAGACAAGTGAACAGAAATCAGTGTGCATGAAACTTAAAGACTACAAAGACAACTGAACAGCGACCGAAAACTGTGTATAATATGATCAAAGACCAAACCCAAGAACGCCAACATCCCTTACGTGAAATAGCTCACCGCGTGAGGCATGTTCAACTCTCCCTCTTTGAGGAGGTCATCGTTCTTTACGGGACATCTTAGGCTAATCAGTTCAATCATTTCATTTCATTAAAATATTGTATGTATAATCATTTATCACTAACGACAAACCAACATTGCGACTAGTTACTGTATACCATGTACAAATGTTTATTCTTCTTTCAATATACACATTTCCCAAAAAATCCACAAGCAAGCTTTTGATTCACTTAATTCAGTTTAGACTGTCTTGTTGCCTGTTTATTATTTTTTAATGCAAGATACAAAGGAAGAGGATACGAGCATCAATTAAAGTCAACAAAAAGTATTTTGATAAATGTGCTGTAAGTTGAGATTTTGCATGACGATGATGGAATAATTATTATTATAAAAATAAAAATTGAGAGATCAAGCATTGGTAATCACTAAAGCCCGGATTTTCATGCGCTATCAAACTTAAAAACATGCATGCATTCATGCACTATCGTATCTCCAAATATGCACAATGAAGGGCGAAATATGCACTATCAAAAATCCGCACTGTACTGAAATATATTTCAATTTCTCTTAAAATAATACACAACGGGTTTTTCCAAATTTTCCTCACTTAAACTCGTGCGTTTATCAGTTAGGACATTCTTGAAAACAGAAAAGGATCTTTCTACTTCACAGGAAGTAACAGGTGCATACTTAAGGGAAGATATTTGCCTGAGGGTGAGATCGAATTCCATGTCTTTTACATTTTTCCCCACATAATATGTCTTTCATTGTTTTCAGAAGATTAATATCAGGATTTGAACTAAGTACCTTCTTACGTTTTCCCCTAACTGTCACACCCATTTCTCCACAACACGATTCTAAAGATAATTCAACGTATTCAACAATGGCTAGAGACTGACAAATTCAAGCAGTGAACATTCTGTGTATAAAGTTTTCTTTCGATGGAAGGTGGTGGGGGTCGGCGAATCGGGATTTTCTTTTGTAGCCTTGTGCATTATATTATTAATACTGCTTATTTAGCATAAACAGTAGCTTGCACTCTCAAATTCATGCAGGTGGCAGACTCCGTTGCCAAGTCATTCAAAATATAACAATGGTTATGCAATACTACATTTTTACGTTTGTTTGAAAAGCCGAGATTTTAGAGAGGCACATTCATAATATGCAGTTATGCATTTTAACTTGATATTATGCACTAAAACCAGAAAAAGAGGGTTATATGCATTAAAAAACGTCTGAATATGCTATATTAAACGAAAAAAATCCAAAACATGCATTATGCATGAAATTTGCCACAAAAAGGCCGAAATATGCAAACATGCACGGAAAAAATGTGGTTATTTGGAATCCATAAGTCATGTAATGAGTAACTACAAAGTTTGAGAAGTGTAACCAAAGTATATAAAAACTTGCATTTGCATGGAAATCCGGGCTCTAGTAATCACTCTGTATTTTTTCTGTCTACAGAATAAAATGGAAGTTTTACACTAATATTTAATATTTAATATATAATCTTTACGTTTAATGCAAATGCTGACTTCGTTCCGCAAAGTGTTTCTTTGTGATGTAAGTAATAAATTATTGATAGTTATTTATTTAACTGAATATTTGAAAGTCTGAGCTAAGTCACTTTTGTAAAGAAACTGAGCAAGTACGTAAAACACTTTAATAATAAAATTAAGGAAAACTAAGAGCAAGTTGTAGGCTTCAAGCATTATTAACTTTCCTTCATGGCTGTAAATACTATAATAGCTAATAGTCTTGAAATATTAGACCAGATTATTTTATTAATTCAGTGGATAACTATAGTTTAACAACGTATATAAATTAACTTATTTTATCTGTGTGGCAAATTAACTGAATTTTTAGACACAGACTGCATGTCACAGGTTTGTCGTAAATCCAGGATTCACATCACAGGCACTACAATAATTGTCGGATTTTCTTTTCAATACGTGTGATTTCCATTCAATCACATGAGATTTTATTTTGAAGGACTGAATAACTTACTAGTAGAACTCCAATTATCCGGATTAACTGGGACCGGACCCGATCTGGAAAATCAAATATCCGGATAGTTGGAAAAAACATGAAAATGGTCATTTCTTTTTAAGAAAACTAAATTGTACAGTACTGTACTTACGTAAAGTGTCACATCTTGAACATATCTTTCAGAGTCGGTTGTTTTGCTGACAAAATGCAGATTTTGTCGACTAAAAGTTTTGCTTTTAGCAAATAAAATCGGTCCTGAGAAAGGGTTTCCTAATTTTCGTTGCTGTAAAACCATTTGAATACGGCCTCAAAGCGATCCGGATAATTGGAGTTCTACTGTAATTATATAATTCGTAGTAGGATTGATTTTAGATTTGGATATGTGTTATTAAATATTAGACTACATTGTGTATTAAATTGAAGTATTGCAGAAAATCCTGTGAAGTTTTCTTGAAGTATGACAAAACATTAGCCTATGCGAGTTTTTATAAAGAGATGCAGAAAATCCCCTGACATTTCCTTAAAGTGCGACAAAATGTCCATAATAAGTTTGGGCTGTAGCAAAGGCCTGGATAATTATTTTCATAGCGACAACTACAAGCGATATAATTGAGTTATTAGTTTTCTGTTAGTCCATCAAGTTGTTATAAATTGTGTGAGATAGTTTGATTGCAAGTACAAAGACACAAAAAGACTGCCAATAAACTATTATGTGAAAATACATACAAAGATAGACTAGTTTAGCAAAGGGGGCGCAACTTAGGTTTTTGACCTTCGCCGCTGTGTCCAAATTTCGTTCCACAGGAGTTGTTTCACATGATAGTAAATCAAAAAAATATGAGCCTGTCATATTTATGCACACATAAATTAAATCGACCTGGACAGGGATCGAACTCGAGACCTTGACCACAAAAAGCCGGCTTTATATTGACGGCGCTACCCGGGTCGATAATAGCCGGTTATTATAATGATTTTAATTTTAATGTATCTACTTATCTACGCATAGGCCTCCCCAATGGCCGCTCGCCTTCCACCGCTGGGACCTGAGATCGAATCTCAGTGGATCCATGTGGAATTTGTGGTGGAGAAATTGGGGTCATGGCAGGTTTTCTCGGGTACTGTTTTCCCTGCCAAATGTCATTCCACCATTGCTTCATTCATCATAGTATGACCATTTGGTTGCAATAAAGAATTATTGTATGGGTGATTCTTCAAATACGGGAAAATTTGTGTTCCGGAGTGATATTTCCCTTCAAATTCAACTTTAAAAAAAATTAAAATAAAAGTTTTTTTCTACTACTTCCATACCATAACTATCACTTTGAAATGTCACTAACTTAATGTTCTGATATTCCAAAACCAAATTTAATTCAATTAAATGTCATCCACATGCCCTGTCCCATCCCTTGGTTTTGTATATTCTAATGCGTTTATCCACAAAACAAAATGTTATTTCCGTTTCAACTTTTTCCCCTGCCAATGAGTATGTATGTGTGAAGAATATTAACCACTAAAAAATAAAATGAAATAAAATTGTCACCCCACCTAATGAACATAAAGTATGTCCCAAGGGGTTTTGGTCATCCACATGGGTGAAAAGAATGGAATTTTTTTCTGCAGGAATGAAAAATTTGTATATCTGGCAACAGTATTAGAAAGCCAACAGGACAGCTTGTGGTTGAACTGTAATGTTGAATTTTGCTTGCTTACAAACAGTTTTGGATTAGCAAAGGACTTTGCATCATTTTCAAGGAAAGTTTTTTTATTCCCCGTCATTAACATGACTTCTAGAAAGTAGGCAGAAAGTGAATATTAATTAATTTTGATTATGCACTATGATAAACCATCCAATTCAAAGTACCTGACTGAAGTTGAGCTACAGAGGTTTAGGAATGACTTGCTGAGACCACTTAAACTCCTTTTTTGTCATCCATATGTCTAATTTTTGTGTCATCCACATGCCTCATAAAGGGGCATGTGGATGACTCTCAAGTCATGTAGATGATAAATTTAGGGTACTATTGTGTTTGTGGTGTCTGTGACCTGTACTTATAATCTTAAAACTGATTAAATGAAATTCTGCTTGATTCCCCCCCCCCAACCATAAAAACACAGTCTAGTTAAAATTACATTGATTCCGGAGTATACCCACAAATTTGCAAATTTGGTGCAAAATCAACTGTGCAAACAGAGAGAAATATAAAATCACATAAAGAAAAGCAGATTATTGCCAAAGTCAGTCATTAATGTGGCCTTCTGCCATCCACATGTACACGGATGTCATACACGTGGCTTTAAAAAAATTTAAAAAATTAAAATAAATAAAAATATAAACATTTAAGCTCTGCTGGTGTCTTATTATAATCATGTAACCCCTGAAGTGTTTTATTAATTTTTTTGAGATTTTAAAAACAAACTAAAAAATTTGGATTTTACACACTCCAAATTTTCCCGTATTTGAAGAATGACCCATATATCAAAACTTAGTTAAGTGGGCAATGGTTTTATATGGCATTTTACACATTTTGTTCTTAATTCTGAATGGAGGTTTAGTTATATTTTAAAATATTATTTATCTACGTGAAAACTAATGTACCGTTGCAATATGTGAAATTGTATGGCAGCAAAACAAACAAAAATAGAACACCTTGATATACTACAAGAGACCTTGCAGTCATGAGAAAAGGTTAATGACCTTGAGATCCTCGTTTACTATTAAGGCGAATAATTCCCATTTAACCAAATATAAACAACAAACTGAGAAGTTGGTATAGCTGTAAATTAAAGCAAAACTTTAGTGGTTTCATTATGCGAACCAAAAGTTCTATAAATTTCGATAAACCGTAATATTACTCCTATCGATTTGGTATAAATTCTCTATCCTGTTGCATACAGCATTATAGCTTATATTTATTATGAAATAAAGGAAAAGAAGTACATTGAATTATTGATTTATTAATAACATGACACATATTTTGCATCGTATTATTCTGAGTTTATTCTGCCTTAATTAGTTCTGCTAAATTTTGGTCCCCGCGTAGAGATTTGAGTCCTTTTAGTTTACGTATAGCTGCTATCTGTTGGCAAGAATCAATGATATCCTAGCACGCTATCCGATACTCGAATTGCCTTCATACCCTAGAATCAATGGTAACTTTGTTTTGCTGAAACCGTGTCTATATTCCTCATCTAGTATTATATATTTTTACTCTAAAGATTACAACTAACGACGGTCTAACTGATAAAATGTATAATATTTTGACTAGTTTGAAACTACTTCCATTGTAAATATTGAGAAAGCTTAGCCTTTCGTGATTTTGTATGAGGCTGGTTTCTTCATTATGTAACATACTGTTACAGGATTATCATTCCTTCAGATGACTACTAAAATGCGTACTGCTGGAATCTGTTCTCAACTCCATGCAAGAATGATAAGATGGAAAATTCATATCTTACTATTTATGGTGCTCCATTCGTCTGTCTTCGCATCAGTTCCTAGAAAAGAAGAATTGCATTATACAACGGTGAGAAATATCTGTTCTAACATCTGTCTTTATAAACCGTTATTGAAAATTGAAACAAGGGGTTATGTAGTTGTACGAACCCAAGTTCTATTTACTGTAAAATAAAAACGAGAGAGAGAATCCCCATCAGATTGGTAGCCGCCCTTATATACCAATAATAATTTTTAATATTGTTATCGTACCGGTACATAAAAACAAAGTAAGTGGTATTAAATAATCACTACTTTATACATAAAAGTAAGAAATATTAAAAATTATATATTTAATTCTAACATAATACCGTACAAAGGGCAACCATCCATCAGAGGACTAATATTTAATATCCATGTAGACTACTGGCCTATACAAACGGTGTGTAATAGACTGAATAAACACAAAAAATCAAAGTAATGTATAAGGATGTCTAAAAAGTAAAAAAATACCAGAAAATCCCTAAAAATGCAATTTCCCACGAAGTCGATAAAAATGCAAGACAATGCACCAACAAATATGGTTGATTAGCTCCTATTGTTGTTAAATACATTATTACATCTAACCGAGCAATATATTGGTCTTACCAGAAATAAAAGATGCAAATGCTTTGGAATTCTAGTTCTGCTCATTAGGTTGATAGTGATAAATAGCCCTAACCTACAGAATTCATTGTTCATTAATTAAGCTGCATTTATACTGCCTGTAATGAAGTATGTACATTATATTACTGGAGAAACATGTTATATACTTTACAGCAAGAAGGGCGAAACCCTTAATCGCGATTACATTTTGACTCCTTATGCATGTTCCTCCAACCATTGGCCCATTCGTCCTCATTAGTTTTTATTTTTTTAATATTCTATTTTATTTTTTATTTTATTTAGTGTTATATACATACATTATCATGTTTCATTATTTACATTACTTCACATTTAGTACAAGTAAAAACAACAGAAAATACTATTTCTAATTTAGTATAAAAAATTTAAGGTATGCCCCTAGATTAGCAAAGCTCGTGTTCAGGGGTATAATAAATTAATATAAATATATTTATATATCAATGCCCAGTATACTACAAACGAAAATTATAAATGTGTGAGTATAATGTAGCCTATATAAAATAATTTTGCATTTTGTAGTTGGCTATATTATGCATGTTACATACACAATGAGAACATATTTTTTGTCAGAACTACTATACAGTATGTATACACGGTAATATCCTTAAATATTATATAATTGTATTTTTACATGTTATAACAGTTACAATTAATTCGGAAGAATGGATACCCAGCGGAATCGCATTCAGTGACTACAGAAGATGGCTACATTTTGGAGATGCATCGTATTCCATACAGTTTTAAATCTCCTGTAATGAACAGCAAGGCTGCCGTGTTTCTTATGCATGGATTATCCGCGTCTTCTATCGATTGGGTTATAATGGGCCCAAAACGATCATTAGGTAAGCCTTTGGAAACACTTATGCAAAAAAAAATATAAAGGTGCCTCATTGAGTATGGCATGAAAGCCTTATCATTCTATTGTCTCAGCCTAAAATGCTAGTAAAATAATGAAAATTCAATACATTTAATTAATTATTCATTACATATTAAATATGTCGTTGTAAATACAACTCCCGACAAGGAGCTCCATTACATAAATTCACGAGCAACGAATGGAATTATTAATCTGGTGAATGTTATTTCTATATACACTGTATATACACACACATGTGTATACACACATTTACTGAAATAACCATTTAGCCTTATTTAGTGTTTTAAGTGTACTTTTCAAATGCACATAACTATTGTAATAATTTTTATTGAGAACAAAAATTTTGAAGTAAATTGGCTGTAATTTAAGATACGAGTAATAGGAATTATGTTTATGCCTATAAATTACTAATAAAATTGAATCTATCATTTATAGCCATGACCATTTAATTTAACTTTCAAAGCATAGAAGTGATGACCAAAATTGTTAATAACAGATAATCCCGTTCTTCTTAAGTTATAATAAGTTCTTTTTAACTATCTGATACCTGTGGCATTTTGAATTGCAGAGACTATTTAACTCAAGATTCGGGTTTAGGGGAATACGTTACAATTTATTCGTCATTATTATTAGTTACAAAATATTCGTAACGCATTATATATGCGCAATAAGAGTATATTTTTCATATAATCACATTCGTCACAGGTGTGTAGTTGTCGCAGGTAGTTTGGTAACATATGAAATAGTCACAGACTATTATAAAGTAATTTTCCCATAATTTTAATTCAAGTTTCCTCCAATATGATAGACTAATGCCCGGAGATAACTCACAATGTTCCCTTCCTCTTTATATTGTTCATAATTTTCGACGATGCGAGAAATGTGTGTGTCAGTCTCTATATTTTCTATTTTTCTATTTACGGCATCCTCTTGAAGTTTTTGTGTATCTTATTTCATCACCAATAGCCTAATTTTAAAAATATGCAAATCACTCAGAAACTGAAGAAACTTCAGAAACGCGATACAATTTGTTACACTGTGTCAAAGAGAGAAAAATGGCAAAACAGTAAAACTGGTACCGATTTAGCTGGTGTGACGAATCGTAACAGTGCCGAATTGTAATTTATTGTGTGACGAATCGTAACAGTGCAGAATTGTAATTTATTGTGTGACGAATCGTAACAGTGCAGAATTGAAATTTATTGTGTGACGAATCGTAACAGTGCTGAGTTGTAATTTATTGTGTGACAAATCTTAACTGTGGCGAATTGCAGTTGTGTGACGAATATTAACTGTGGTGACCTGCAGTTGTGTGTTGCGAATCTTAACTTTGGCGAATTGCAATTGTGAGACGAACCTTAACTGTGGCGAATAGTAGTTGTGTTACGAATCGTAGATGTGACGAATAAATTTAGTAAATTACCCGGATTCGCTTAAATCAGTGACCAATCCAATACAAGAAAGTGTGGAATTTCAACGAAAAGGAAGTGCCCACAATCATAATTTTATCGTTTTATTTTTATCACTTTCATTGAATTGCACCTACGTTCACGTGTTTTTTTAATGTACATTCACAACGGCTGAACCCTGATACATTTTCATATCTGTATTTTCTTAGAAAGTATGCTTAATTATTTATATGTGTGGTGAAGCATTTTAAATCTCGTATAATAATAAATACAATTTTAATAACACGAAAACGACGATCGATATATTACAATATCTCTCTTCGTTGCTCGCGAATTTATCGATAAAATTAGCACTTCTCGTGATATTACGTACGCTAATATGTTAAAATGACCAGGGAAATGTTTTGAAATTAAAAGAAGTAATTAGGCCTACAATTAGAGAGTTTGCAAAGTTGCGCTAATAGACGAACGGATCAGATAGTGGAGATTCTTTCTTACTTTTATATCAAAATGCATATGAAAAAGTAGTTTCCTTAGCTCCATCTCACTGTTACACAATTACGTCGTTAATATTATATATTGATGGGTTCAGAGTAGTTGGCAGTTTTGTTTTTCTTATAATTTAAGTAGAAAGCCTTATGGAGTCATTTTTCGCCTACCATTTAACATTATATTATGTTAATATTTGCAGGTTACTTGCTAGCTGATGCTGGATACGATGTTTGGTTGGGAAACAACAGAGGGAACACATATTCCAAAAAACATAAAAGTATATCACCGAAAAGTAAAAAATTCTGGGATTTCAGGTAATTTCACACCTTATAACAGGTAAGCTTTTTTTTCTTACTATGTAGGCAGGCCTAAGTAGTGAAGAAATATCGTAACTTGGTTTTCAAGGAAATAGTTTGATCCAATCGTCTATTAATTTTCAGAAATCATCCAGTATATAAACTCGAATCCAATTTATCGACGTGTATTTTCCCAAATGTCGACTGTCCGAAAACTCGTTCTCCAATATAACCATTCCCGAAAGAGGAACGTTAAAAGATAATAATTTGGCATGTTACAAGACTTCTTTTCATAGTAGAACTTCGTGTAATTGGTTTCTGTGCCATTGTCCCTGTCGAGCTGCGTCTATAAGAGTAACTTTAACAATATCCCCTTGAGTTGTTCCCCTGTTGGTGGTGACCGACTTGTGAGTACCACCTACTATGACAAATAGATTTGTTCTTAAAGACATCCAGAAACTATTATCGCATCACGAGAATTGTTCCCGTATATACAGAAATCTTTTAAAAATCAATCATATCACTGTATAGTCACACCTCGTACAGTCGAGTGCATGGAATTTTTCCGATATAATGCGCAGTGAATTTATGGGTAAGAGAATACTTAACCGGCCTATTCCCTACCCCTGTGCCTTTCCTTCTTTTTCGCGTTGGCGGATAAGCAGCAGAGGCTAATGCCGGTTGTCGACCAAGAGCTAAGCTAACGTAGCTTAGCTTAGATTAGATTAGCTCACATACAGTGAGGGATTTCATATATAGTTATGCCGGATTTCATATGTAGTTTTGTCGGCACAACTACATATGAAATTCCGCACTAAACTAACTTAGCTTAGCTCTTCGTCGACAACCGGCATAACTCTCCCCTCACTCCTTCGCTTCTGAATCTGGAACCGACCTGTGTTCATAGGTTAATGTTTGGGTGCCAAATTTTTTACAACAAAAAAATCAGAGTTAGATTCATTCAAGGACTGGTGTGGGAACTCCTTGTAAGGAACGCCATGAAGTCACACAAATGAAATGTCCTCCCACTCTCCACCCCTATTTCGCCGCTCACCTAGGCCTGAGCGTTGTTCATAGGTAAGTCAATAAGTTAATGACTCGGAAAGCTTTCAGAAGCATCGGAAAGTTTGCCGTGCAATCTGACTGTACATAAAGAGTGTTCCCGAATCGCCGTCCTCTTGTTACTCATACACTTTCGAGTGTAAAATTGTCTATACCTTTGTTTCTGCACATTTTTGGCATAACTCTAATGGTTTACCGGAATTTCGCCTGTTTCCCTTTACATTTTTTGTTACGCAGTCACGACTAAATGCGTTCTTCAATTATTTTATTCCATGTTGGTATGAAGTTGAAGTTATTAAAACTAAAATAATTGTTATCTTTTATTCCGTCTGAAGTTGTTGGCCGCCTTAACTTATGCATAGAAGATCTTAATAACCTGATTTATTTTTTTGGCGTGAGGTCTACTGTTTAAAAAATGTTACACAAATAATGAAATGAGACTGTCAGAAAAATATTTATTGGGGATCTTCTTCCCTATAACTGCATTTATTTGTTTTCAAGCACTCGAAAACTTACCTTCTCAAACGATTCAAACTAAGTTCTTTGAATATCAGTACCTATGAAAGGAATGCAGGTTTGCCGGACATAATGAATAGGCCCGAGTCAGGTCCCATAAGTATCTTAGATAGATATTTTCATTAATAAAGTGTGGGATTACATTCAGTTTTGATTTTTAATAAATGCCTATTTTAATTATATTACTGCCTATTTTAAGTGAATTTTTTCCTTGTCTATTTTAAACAAAATAATTGCCTGAACTTCCGGGCTCTATTTATGGTTAAGTTCTCCTTTGTGTATATTTTCAGCTGGCACGAGATAGGAATATACGACCTTCCAGCACAGATTGACTACATACTGAGAAAGACGCAGCAACAGAGTGTCTATTACGTCGGTATGTCAATGGGCAACACAGTGTTCTTTGTACTTGCGGCTGAGAAACCTGAATATAACCAAAAGATAAGACTCAGCATAGCTTTGGCACCTGTCGTATTTATGAAACACATAACTAGTCCACTCCTTAGGAATGTCGAGGTAAGACGTGTTTGGGCGAACCTAAACAAATTGCTGAAACGAAAATCTAAACATATTACGCCCATTAGAGTAGGCCTACATATACAGAATACGTTATGTGATGAAACTTAGTGCGGATCCCATGCATGAATGAATGTAAATCCCATGTGTAGGAAATGTAAAAGAAGATTATGAATCTTCGCTCCACATATTGTGTGATTATGAACCTTTGTCCACAATCAGACATTTTTCTTGGGCTCGGACAGACTGAGACTAGAAGATATAAGAAGGATGAACCCGAGACTAATCCTGTCCTTTTTTAGAGGCAACGGGACTTGGACAAATTCTCCAATAAGAGGGGCACAATGGGCCCAACTATGTGGCTTACGTGCACGGGATCAAAAGGGATCGACCCATTTATTTTCATTTCATTTCACAGATAGATGCGTCATTATTTTTAGCCGAAAAATAGAAGTAAGGCCAAGGAAGATGATCCAAAGTCCTCACGTTATGCCTGGCAAGCTAGACAATTTTTTCATCAATGCTGACCAAAGTGCAGATGAATAATAATTATTACTCTTTATCGGACATTCCCAAATACAACGAAATAGTTTCACATAATCAACAGATAGTTGCCACGCGATTGCAATAATGAATATTATCATGAAGATGATATGAAAGTGTCGTCATTGTTACTACCAACATCTAATGAAAAAGACAGTAATGTTGTTTTGAACAAAAATATACGGTTTTTTTAAATAGTGGCAATACATCAACTTTATCTTACTTTCACTGGATCCTGAATGGATATCCAGCATATCTCAGAGCAAAATAGATTTTCTTTATCACGACAAATGCCTCTACAATGATAAGAAGTGAACAAGCAGCCTCTACTTACTGATCTGAAAACATGTTTTAAAATTTGAAACATGTTTTAAAATTTGAAACATGGATGAAGGATGCATATTCAGATTTCTAAAGGTGGCAGTTGAATTACAAGGCTTCTAAAAATTACCTAACTTGAACACGAAAATTCAAGGAATGTTAAAATTTGCACCCCATTATGACAGACCATCTCCGATCTGAGACGTCAAAAAATTTAATAGCCTAATGAATTTAAATAATTTTGTTTTTATTTATGTTCAAATATTGAAAATATTGATCACTATCTTTAAGAGGAGTTTGATTAAGCATCCTTAGACATGGATGTTAATTTAATGTAAAAATGTGTAGTCTTATGCGAAATTAGTATAAATGCTTAGCGTTAAAGTTAAGTAATATGATCTTGGTATTGTAGTCCATCAATATTTTTTTTATTTTCAGCTTGAAAAATGCTATTTTATAAAAATCTTACCTATTTTCTTAAGTAGTAGGCCTACTGCATACACGTACAGTATATATATTTCTTTCAGTCTTCTTTTCCTCTCCATCTCTTAAATAAATGTTTTCTCAGAAGTAGGCTATAGCAAGGATACCATTCTTTCACACTTTAATTATAGAATTCTTTTCATACTACACATTGAAACCTGTAAAGATAACTAATTGTATATTAAATTTGAAAATCAATAAAATTAGAGGATACGTCCTTAAGAGACGTGTAAAATTATTCAGCTTTATGCAATAATTCTTAAGAAAATTGGACTGAAAAGTTTCAAATTTATCATTACCAGAATAAGGAATATACAAATCTATGATTTCCTAGAAATTATGACTATGTGAAAATGATTTAAAAATGTATTTTTTAGATCAATGGCGCTACCTTGTTCATTTTCTGGATTTTCTTGACTCGTTCTGGATCTTAAAATAGATGGCCCCGGCAGTGGGGCAAATCCAAATTATTTTCTGTCATCCACTTGAATGTTTGGAAGGGCGTTTGTGGTAACATACATATTGTAATTTAACATCTGAACTTTGCTCGAAATGTTATTCTGTGTATATTTGATGTGTGTATGAATATGATTTTTAGTTTGTTCTGAATTTACTACCATTGTTGGGAGAAGATTTTGTGCATGGAAAAAATTTTATCAGCACAATAGGTAAAAACGCCTGCGGAAGCAGAATCGGGAGATTTCTATGCAGTAAGTTCCAAGTCATGGCCTCTGGAAGTGGAGATGATGCCAACCAACTTAATCATGTGAGTCAAAATCATAGCACCTGTATATCGTATTATTCAATTCAGTTATTAACATTAACTTAACCTTCCGTTGGTCGCTAGAGGCCTGAGAGACCCCTAGATTTATTTATATGTTATAATTTTCGAACTTACCTGTGAAAATTTCAAATTACAAGCTGTATACCTGAAAACGGCAATGGATCTTCTTTACATGTATTGTCTACTATACCAAGCGCGACCAACGGTATTCTATCAAAGCGCGCGTCTAACAGTAAGATAATACTAATTAAAACCATGTATATTAAACTAAACAAAGTTAAACATAAAAAAGTAAAAATAAAAGTAAAATAAATAAAAATGTAAAAACAAGCACATAACCAAAATAATAGCCTATAGCGTGGGTCTAGTAGGCTCCGCGCTAGTAACATTGTTCTATCAAAGCGCGCCTCAACGGAAGGTTAATAATGGAAGCAAGTTACACTAACTTAAAACTGATTTAAGTTGCATTACTTTCCAGGAGATGATCCCGATGATAGCATCCAATTATCCTGCTGGTTGTCCTATAAAGTCTATCTTGCATTACAAACAACTTGTTCGTTCAGGTAAAGCAATACTTAACATTTCGAGTCTTGTACCGGTAGTTATTTTCTTCGTTTCAGAAGAAGTATTTTCTATCATCTTATAAGTCTACGCCAGGCATGTCAAACACGCGGCCCGCGGGATGCATTTGTTCCTTTGCAAGAACATGTTCGGCACATAGGAAGGAAAGCCTATATGTCTGTTTGTCTGTATGTCTGGAACCCTATAGCCCCTATGTTGGGGCGAAGGGGTCTCCAAGTGGAGGTTTCTGTTACTGATATGAATTTTGTTACGCTTACTTTCCGAGAGAGGGTAGAGGGACAGGTAGTAAGCCCATCGCCTCTCAACCCCCTCCCCCTCAGGAAACTAAGGTATTACTTGGACGTGAAAGGGCCGAGAAATTTTGTCCAGAGGCTCTAATTTAGGCTTGGAGTTTTCTTACGTGCCGTAAATCTACGACATGGGCCCCCCAGCTTAAAGTCCCTCCCGTAGGACTCCATGCCCAGGATTTTTACGTCCTGAAAACCCCATCGACCGCGGCCGGGTTTGATCCCGCGACCTTCGGATCTAGAGGCGGGCACGCTACCTATAGACCACCTCGGCCGACGAAGGACGTATGAGGTGGTCTAAATTTCGTTTCAGTTTAATAGACTATTTTGGAGATACCTGGTTATTCTTCTTACTTTCCTGAAAAAGTATAACTTCAGAAAGTTTTCCCAAAGCAGTGTTCTGTTCTATGTGTGTGAACAGTTATTTTCCTTCAGGAAATCAATAAAATCTTCTCGGATATCAAGCCCAACTGATCAAAACTTGTCACCTTTAACCAAAATCGGAACTGCACAGACAATTCAGGCAGACATAGCAAAAAACTGACATTAAAAGAATTGTCAAGTCTCAGGACAAAACATTAAAATTAGTCTAAATAAATGTTTGTTTTGAACTGTTGTAATTATTTTACAGTGCATTTGCTGCTGTTGCATACAAGTCTATTTTATAGTTTTAACTACCGGTACTTCATTATTTTGTATTCGTGAATGTGGCTACCCAATAAACCATTTTGTAAGCATATTCTATATTTTGTAACAAAGTGACTCATATGGCCCTCCGGGGCCCTCAGTTTAACATGCCTGGTCTACACTGTATTTCGAAACTATATAATATTTTCATAAGATTCACATATTTTATTATTATTATTATTATTATTATTATTATTATTATTATTATTATTCCATACCCTGCCCTTTCTTTTGTATATTTCAAAATGTTAAAATGGTCCTACATTTTCATTATAAAAAATATAGCTGCCATGACATAAGCCACCATCGTTTCATGTTTATAAACATTTATATTTTAGTTAAGCAAAGTAACAGTGACTTTCTTCAATGAATACTGTTTCATGACGAATAACTTCTCAGAATTTCTGGATGTTTTGGAATAAAATCAACCCATTCGACTTCTTTGTTCAACGCGAATTGATGTGAATTTCAGGAAAGTTCCAGAAATATGATTATGAAGAAGGTAATATGGCCAAATACAACCGAATGACACCTCCAGAGTATAATTTGACTGCTATTACATGTCCTGTCGCCATCCTATATGCAGACAACGATGGATTTAGTGATCCTAAGGTAAGTTGAACAAAGTTCATACTGTTTTCTATACAGTTCAAAGTAAGATTGGTATACAATAAAGGGAAAACCTTCGACGGTAGATGACATAGCGGTCGGATAGTAGGTTCTGTCCCACAAGGGATACTCTAGAAGGTCTATGACGATTAGTCTTCAGCAATTGACAACTCTGAGTTACCTGTGCAGTGCGATTTCAATTTAACGTAGTTTTCTAAGGAATTCCCTGTGTCTCTACATGTAATTTTTTAGTTATTTCTGGGAAGTTCTGAATAATTTTCAAATGATCTACACGGCTTTAGAAACGCCTTTTTAAGTGATTAATGCTCATGAAAACTAATTATATATTTTTTTATATTTCAGGATGTACTTCGACTACACAGAATCTTACGTAATGTTGTGAACTTGTATCGCATACCATGGCCGAATTTCGGGCATTTTGGATTTATTTATGCGAAAGATATAAAGGCATTGGTTAATGATGAAATACTCCACGTCTTAGGACAATACTAATGAACACGATTCGAATAGATTCATCTTGTTCATGAATGAATGTGGATAATGAGCAAGTGAATTGCCCCCACAAAGTGACTGCACATGGAATAAATGCTCAGCTTCGCACCTTCATGTTCATCTAGCTAATCTATTTACATAATATATCTTAAATTATATTATGTATCACATCATATATCATAGTAATGCCATACACTATTTCATTCCTGTTTTAGTGTGTGCATTTTTGTAGGTACTGCTGCATGCATATGTCTAGTCTATGATGCATACATCAGTTACATTGTTTTATTTATCAGGAATGCTACCGAAGAGATATCGATGCGAGAGTAACGAAAACCCACGTGCGAAACTATCGTGGTATAATAATTCGAAAATAAAGAAATTATTTAACAGTAATACTTAACACTTATTTTCTTTTGGTGAACCTTCTGTCCTTGAAAATTCGTGCGTTCTGAACGTTCCTTCTGCAAATCCTTGGACAATGAGCAATCTGCTCATTCGGGTGTATTTCTAAATAAATATTTGGTTCTTTTCTTTCTTTTTCTTTTCTGTACTTTAATTTTGAAATTTGTAAATGTTTTTTGTTTATTTGTGTATTTTTGTATTTGTATTAGTACATAAGTTTGTAAATGCAATTTAAATAAAATTAAACAAATAAAAATTGCCAGAGCAACCGGATTTATGCTATATACAGCGGGGAAAAAATGCTTATCGGATTCATAAATTATTATTTTAATTATGTGTTTTAATAATTTTCACATTTATTTTTAAATTGTGCATTATTTTGGTAATCTTCTCTACAAAAATTAAGACGGTCACAATAATACATTATGCAACAAGCCTATAATAGCATTTATTAAGAGAAGAGTAGGCCTAAGTTTATGAAACTCGCTTTGCTCGTTTCATAATTTTCATACGAGTATCATAATGTTATGTTATGTTCTCAATACAAATAAATAAATTCATAAATAAATAAATATGAGTAGTACTTATTCGTTTTCAGCAATAATCATCAAATCAAGAATTTTGGAAAGTGACATAACGGCGGACTTATCCACAAGGTTTTGAAATTAACTACTACAATAGAGATGATGCAAAGTACTTTGCTACCGAAAGAATTATTTGACCTACACAGACTTGTAAAACTAATAGTAGGATTCTCGGTAGTTTTTTTATTCTTTTATGACGAAGCTAAGGGAGATGTGTAATACCCACCGCCAGTATCAAGGTGAGCCTCTTGTGTGCATGTAGGAATATTCCAGTGTAAATGCCTCAAGACAAGTATCACAAAAGTAAGTAATTAATACTTTGAGCTACTGTTTATGAATTGCTGAAATAAAAAAATTCTATCTCATCACTCGTATTAAATTTGATCAGCTCTTTTTATAAGTATGTATTCGTGGATTCGTCTTCATGCACCAAAATGTGAGAAATAAAAAGAAAATATGAAATTAATTTAAGGAGTAAAGTATAAGTATTCACCTTATACCCTCATGTAAAAATAATATCTCTGAAACATACGAAATTCTGACTGGTAATAAGGATATTACTTTTATAAAGAGAGACAAGGATATTGTATATATCTACCTAAATTATAATTTTAACACGCTGTTTTTCTATTATCTTTTAATGTTTTAATATTTTACATAGGGTTAAGGATATAGGCCAAACAGAAATACACCGTTGAAATTTTAATCAAAATCAAGGGTGCAAATAAGAAAATATGCCTAAGTTATTACATATCTGCAATTTATAATCTTAAATAACTTTTGTAATTTGGTCCAGGGTGATAAAAACAACTACAGTATATTTTGTGTACTTTGTAATAAGGAAAATACTGTACTGTAAGAATAAACTTGTGTAAGTTAGAGGCAAATCATCACATATATTATTTTTTAAATGAGGGTATTAGGTGGATCCTTATACTTTATTATAATACCACCCTCGTTGGGAAAAATGAAGTTTATAAATACTTAAACTGAAGGTTTACTAGATTATTCAGAAATCTATATATACGAAAATGTATTTTTTCCACACATTTTTTTTTTCCTACGGTTTTGATACCTAAAATTAGTATTTTTATTTTATTTTCAAGGTTTATATTCCTGTTGAATTTTTAAAAGTGGCTCAAAACATGAGACCTTAGAGTGTATATTTTTAAAATACCGATGTTCTTTAAGTTTCTTAAAGGATGAAATATTCACCATTTTTGGTCAAAATTAGCATTATTTGTTTCTTGTATTAAAAATGCTATATACCTTAGTGCAAGCTTTAACGTTGACTGAAATTCAGAGCATTCAGATACTTTAAGTCTCTCTAATTATGCAATATTAAAATGTTACACTCATTAAATGTTTAAATCTTACCGATGATAACTTTCGAAAAAATTAAACTGCCTTCAGAATTTTATGCCTAAAAATTGAAAAGTACTCGTAATATTCAAATTGAACTCCCTTGACGCATAGACAGTTGTGTGTATGAGCTAGATTTTTTTTCCTCTGGGAATATCCGAAAAAATAGAAAATGGTTACTCCCTATCATTCACCCAAATGAATCTGTGAATTTGAGTCTAGGACGGGGATGCTAACTATTTTATAGCTCTGAAAGGTATAAAGCGAAGGTTAAATAGCACAGTAATAGGCCTATTTTCGAGAAGTTAACGATTATCCTATCCCTTAACCAGAATGAATCTTCTTATCGTTCCCTTGCAATGTACATACTTCCATCCATAGTTACAATGTTAGCAGGGAACTAAAAGTGAGCAAGTTCCTTAACTCTCGTGATTTTTTAATGGGCGGCTACGTAATTTACGGAACTGAACGTTACTGCACAAAAAGTGGCTATCCTTGACACGTAAAGTACCATCGTCTTCGGCTAATTATTCTAAAATAGCTAAATAATTCGTCACAAGCGCATTTCATCTGAGACCCTGTCCTGGTTATGTAAGTTACTGGCATATTAGCCGATTCAAGTCTGCGCCAGAAACATTCTATTGGTTTCATTATTAAGTGCCAGTATGGTACTTTATGAGATTGTGTGTGGGGACGAAAAATGTCTGTCCGTCTGTCTGTCTGTCCGTCTGTCTGTCTGTCCGTCTGTCTGTCTTTCCGTCTGTCTGTCCGTCCGTCCGTGTGTCTGTACGCGCGATAACTCAAATACGCTTTGTCGAATTTTAATGAAACTTGGTATACACGTTTATAATGTCCATGGGAAGAACCCTATTGATATTGAACCAAATCGGTTCACCGGTACCGGTGTAATGCTCAATTTAGTGCCTATTTTAATAGATTATGGCGCCTTTCTAATAGAAAGGCGCCATAACTCAAATACGCTGTATCGGATTTCCATGAAACTTGGTATACTCATTTATGACGTTCATGAGAAGTGCCCTATTGAATTTGAACCTAATCTGTTGACCGGTACCGGAGTAAACCCCAATTTAATGTCTACTTTAAAGGCGCAATAACTCAAATACGCTTTATCGTATATTTATGAAACTTCGTATACGCATTTATAATGTCCATGGGAAGACGTCTATTTATAATAGATAATATCGGTTGACCTGTTTCGGAGTAATGCTCAATTTAGTGCCTATTTTATGGTAATAGACGTATTCGAAAGAATTTATAAAAAAAAATGAAAATCAATTATCTTGACAACACTGCCTATTGTTTTACTGTTATCTTATAAGGCCTTGGAAATTAAAATACAGGTAGCTATGACAAAAAACACTATCGATTTACAAGCGCTTATCCAACTAGACCGTTAAAATGACCCCGGTGGCCGAGATGGTAACGCTTTGGCCTCACATTCTGGAGTCCATGGTTCAAAACCCGAAACCGGCCAATTTGAATTTTTTTTTGACATTTTTATGTGAGTGTGCGATTGTCATGATATCACATATCTGTACAGTTCAGGTGATGCTGGAAGATTTTAATCTCATTAAAAAAAAAAAAAAAACTAGACCTTTGTTCTTCCGTAAGCCCTGCTTAATGAATAAATCTGGAGCTTAACTTGGAAATCAATTTAAAAAAAAAAAAACATATTCTGCATATCATAATTGCAGTCATAACTGTTTAAACAAAAACATACTGGCACTTTGTTACATCAGTTTACCTGATTTTATTTACTTCTGCAGAGTTACTGAATTAAGTTTTGGGACACTGTAAAATAAGATGCCATAAAATTATACAGTAACATTTCCATGCAATAGCATTAAAAAGGAAAATAAAAAAGTTGTTATATGCCAAGTTTTATCAAGTTACCAGTTGACGCTCTTTCAGTGCACACTATAGCCTATTTAAAACTGTTCTTTTTCTCAACAAAGGGGCTCTGCGGCAAAGCATTGTTTGTAACCGAGAGTCCCTTATGTATTGTATGATGAAATAAACCAATCAAATCAAATATTTAAAACTGCAATTAAATTAAAAAATAAATAATTAAATAAAAGTCTTCACGTTCATATTTCATAACTCCTCGTATGTCCTGTGTTCTAGGTCAGAGCTTCTGATGTCTTTGTGTGCAGACTGATATCTTCAGCAGCTTCGTTAACAATTAGTATCATGGAACATTTCCTACATAACTTATTACTTGTGATGTGCTTCTGTGTGTTTACAAGGGCAGTTGAAAGGGAAGAATTTCATTATACAACAGTATGATATAATCATTGGTATTTAAATAACGGGCTATGTTCAAATGTTTATACAGAATGTACCAGGATTCATGAAGAAGAAATGAAAGGACTGTCGAGTACACTCAAACACACATTTTGAAATAAAGAACTTAAGGTCTAAACAACCTAATTAATCAGCCGACGATTGGCAGACGATATATATATTACTGTCAGAGGAACACGTTGTAAAAAAGTCATTCCACTGAAATAGTCTCGCGGGAAAATTAACTGTTAATACTTGCTGTACTTTTAAAATTATAGACATATTTGTTTTAGTAAAACAGACTTTTCTGCGGGAGTATCTACACCATATATGGGCAACGCCCGGCCCGTGGGCCGCATGTGGCTCGCCTCGACTTTTGATCCGGCCCGCGGAACATTTTAAAATCACGCTCGAAAAAGTAAATATTTTCGGTTCTCGCCAACAAGAGAGTGAGAGGGGGGAAACAAAAGCCTCAACTACGAGGGTGTTCCTTCCGGTCAGCGCTAGAAAAATGCTGCAATAGGCCTAAATCAAAGTATCGAACCAGACTTACAGATGAAAATTTTGAAAACACTCTGCGCTTGTATATTAGTGGGATTGATGCCAACAATGATTATCTTGTTTCTCAAGTTCAAGCTCAAGCTTCTCATTAATTTCTGCTGATTGTAAGTAAATACCTAATCAGTTCGATATTGTTCTCATTCATGTAACTTTAGCATTATACTTTATAAATATAAAAAACCCTATCATGATTATTTTTTCACAACTACCTATTATCTACGGCCCGCTACTTCATAAATATCGTAAAGTTTAGCTCGCATCTTCCCAAAGGTTGCCCATACCTGATCTACACAATTAACGGTTTCCGGCATCTTTATGTAAAAATGGTCGACGATGATCTTGCTGAAAACAAAGGCATTATATATATATATATATACACACATATGACCAGTGAGCTGAATTTATATATTAATTGAATCAATTATCAAGTGAAATCATCATTATTATTAAATAGATGAGGAGAATTTCATTACGATAACAGGTCTCCATAAATGATAATCGTAACACGTGGATAAAAATTTTCATATGTTAAGTAGAGTAGTTCTCTATTAGTCTTACGTTCCTTCTTTTAACAATCTTTTGGCGTGACGAATTTATACGTCAGTAGCAGGGAAAAGGCTAATCGGATGTAATTTATTTCCATCACGTTAGATCGAAGTCTGACCCGTAGCTCGTAGATGTAGACCAAATGCTCTTGAACTCTAAACGTTTGATTGAGTGTACTCTACAATCCCATTAATCTTAACATTAAAATGGAACTGTGTGCCATAATCTCCAACCATTTACACTAATAACTGTCAAGGCATTTAATGACTAAAACAGCTAATAAATTCAAAATAAAAGCTCATTTATGACTTAAAAGTACTTAAAAACAGCACAAAATTTAAACAAATTACCTCTTATTACTCATAAAACACTCATTTTGTTAATAACGAAGCAAGTAAATGCTACTTAATTACGTAGATGTGAACAAATAAGAGACATTGCAGAGTTGTTTAATTGTAGCAGGGGAAAGATCGACAATAAATTTGCTCAAAACATCCTCATGTCACTAACAATGAATGTGGGCTTAATAAATTTGAATTAAAATGAAGTATGAAGGCTTGGGGGAGATTTCGACATGAAAATGATTTTCAATTGTCTAGAAGTAATTATTTGTTCTGTGTATGGAAGAGCTCCTCTCTACCTCCACTGAAACAATTGGTGCATATTGAAAGCAAGCAATATCTCCTGGATTTAGTTCACACCCTATAGAGAACTAATGGTGAAAATTGCCTAAAATCCCCCCCAAAGATGACCTATCTCTTGTAAATGGCGAAAAATTCGTAATAATTCGTATTATTTGATCAATTAATTCATGATACACATTTGGATATATTCGAGCCATCTTTCAATCTTGATATAAAAAGATGCAAAATCATCGATTGTCTTCCCTAAATCAGAATAACGTGTTCGTACTGGTTTTCAAACTACGAGTAAAACAGCAATTATTCGAAACCAGTCAAATGAGCCAAAGAAATATCCTGAGCTTGTGGAAATTGGCAGTTCCGGGATGCGCAATGGCTTGAAGTCAGTGTAGTATTCCATCCACGAATCAGACATGTTGGGATTCATTAAGAAAGGAGGCAAGAAGTTTTAAATAGTCATACCAAATTAAAACTAATAAACAAAGTTACTGGTACCTTTTTTGGTCAGAAACACATTCTTCCAGAAGAAGAACTACAAATAGTTTGTTACTCTCCATGAGAAGTCTGTGTAAAGGAGTAATTTTTTTTCTCCTAACCGTAACTTGGGTATAATAATTATAGGAAGTATTGTGTTGGACTCAGAAATTCGATCCCGCGTTTTCAACATAAATATACATTTTGAGGTCTCCTGAATTAAAAATGACATAACTGGAACAACATTCGGAGTTATTTAGTCCCTTTTGACATTCTAGTCATTTAGGCCTACTACAAGTTAAAACCTTATTTGAAATACTTTCCTCAATAAATTATCTGAACGGTATACACTCATTTCATACACAAATTTAGATTTTATGTCTTGCTTCGCGAATAATGCGACTTTAAATGAGGCTGAGACAAGTAAAAGCGCACTTCAGCAATACAGCCGTGTTCTTATCTATGCTAGAATATATTAAGATTAGAGGAAGTTGTGGGGGTACGCCGTAGCGTAGTGGTTGAGGCACTGCGCTACAAACCGGAAGGTCGCGGGTTCGATCCCCGATGAGGTCGTTGGAGTTTTTCAATTGGCCTAATCCTTCTGGTGGCACTATGGCCCTGGGGTCGACTCAGCCTCTAACAGAAATGAGTACCAGGAGCAATCCTGGGGGTAAAGGCGGCCGGTGCGTAAGGCTGACAACCTTACCACCTTCATGTGCCGATGTCTAAAAATCTGGGAGCCTCAACCTACTGGAACCCTCTGGGCCTCCATGGCCTGTAATAGGGAACACTTTACTTTTAGAGGAAGTTGTGCATTTCACATCAGATTATTTATATTGCTGATTGCCAAAATTACTTCAAGGAGAATTGTTGTTCTAATTCTAAGGAGAATTGTTCTAAATTTAGCTTTGATGAGACTTTTTTTCCTCGAATCATAATGTTTACAAGATAATATATATCTATAAAAAGACCCATAGCCACTGTCAAGTCACACACATAAGTTGTACTTTATTTTTAACTCAGAGGATCTTTAATCCACGTTACTTTAAGCGAAAGCTCAAGATCGGATTTCAAGATCGAATGCAATATTTCCTCTACAGTAAAGGCGTTAAAAAATTAACAATGTTGAGCATTTTCTTGGATCTACATTACCAAATTAAAGAAATGTTTCAGCTCTTATTTAAATAATGACCATAAAAGTTAAAATTAAACTTCTTTAGATTGATCTGATCATAAAAAATGGATACCCAGCAGAAGTCCATTCGGTAACCACTACAGACGGCTACATCCTGGAAATGCATCGGATACCTTACAGTCCTATGGCTGCGTCTGCGACCAATAAGCCTGCTGTGTTTCTTCTACATGGATTGACATCTTCATCCTACGACTGGATATCGATGGGACCTGGAAGGTCTCTTGGTTAGTCACTAATACAGGATATTATAATTAATTAGCTTTCAGAATGAAATGTCTAAAATGTAATATTATTATATTTAAGACAAAAATGTTGTAAGCCTGAATGGTATTTTCGCTCAAGTCGTCGATACATAAATATGTTCTGGGATTCACTAATTTTGCTGGGATGTTGACAATTTGTTCTGATATGCCAAAGGTAGAAGTAAGAAAATGTTGTCGCAAATGTAGTCTAACGGAATATGTTTCTTAAAATATATAGACTTATTAATGTGTCACTTATATTTGTTTCACAGGTTACTTGCTCGCTGATGCTGGATATGATGTCTGGATGGGGAATAACAGAGGTAACAGATATTCTAGAAAACACACCACACTTTCGCCCAGAAACAAGAAGTTCTGGGACTTCAGGTATTAAAAAATTGCCTACGATAATTATATGAAAGTAAATAGTTAATGGATATCGAGGAACCGGCATTTAGCTCACTTATTGTCATGTTTAAATATAGAAACTAGGTCGGGATAGCAACAAGATACACTGTATGTGTACAATCCACGATATCTGCATGTTACAAGTTTATGCTTACAAAATGAAAAGGCATATGCACTAAAGTAGATGGACAGAAGTCAACGTGAAAAGAGTAGTCTCAAATATAAAACAATTAGCCTTCGTATTGAGATCTCCTTATACAATAATATATTAGAGGAACCAGGAAGTAACACTGAACAATGAGATGCTAAATATTGATGGTGGAGAGGCAAACTTTTGAGAAATGTACGTAAACATAACCGCACTTTTGTCTAAAATTTTAAAGAATAGTGGTCATAATTTAATTAATATCAGTGTATTTATTATCTTTCGTCATTATGTAGACGTTATTTTAATATAATTTTTCAGGTAGAGTAAAGTGCAGAATAGATCTAATTTAGTTACGAATATTTTGGTAGATCCACTGTCATTTGACCTAAAAATAGACATAATGTCATTAGGCATATATCCTGTATATTTTGCCTGTGCGTCATAATTCAAACCATGAAATAGCGTTGAAGAAATCACGCAGAGACATAAATTAGAGCTATGATTATCGTAGGTACTCTCACGAGAGATTACAAATTCTTCAATAGATTTGCGAGAACGAAGCCTATTCCATGAATAAAATGTAGTGGATTGTATAAATAATAATATACTTTCTTATTGCTGTTGTTTATAATCAAGTCAATATTCTGTCAACTGTGAGGTCATGGCACATTAAACGAATGAAAATCGATTAATCGAATGATTTTCTGGCTTCTAACCAATGCTACCAGCAGTGCATATGAAAAATAGTTCAGGTAAACTTAACATCAGAACAAAATAAAAGAATACGAACTAGATTGCACCGTTTCGAAATTGTGTTTTAAATCAATGCATATTTATATTATTTCAATTTCCCAATTAGTTCTGTTTTATAAAACAGCATGTGACGTATTAATCATTGCATATTGATACCTTCCGTTTCCAGTAGAGTGATGACGTTTTATCAAACAAAATCGCATCTTTCTGTTCCTAGCAAGCATATTACCGTATAAGATAAACGACCGTTATTGCCCGATATTCGTAGCATGCTAAACATTGGTCAATAACATATACGCGTCGGCCGCATGGAATAGTCAGGATAAAAGTTAATTGGTTACTTGAACAAATATTCGCTGAAATAACCACTATATTTTATCCAATGAACATGATAACATTCATTCAGATGACTGGATAATTACATCATTTTAGCCAATAATCTAATTATTTATAGTTATCCAATTCATTGTTAAAAGAGAGTTTAGTTGATCAAAATACAGTCATGTTTTGGAATGGATGGGTAATCAGGTAAAGATCTCCCATGAAATCTGTGCCGATGACGACCGTTACTCGCTAGAGAGACATGCTATTGTGCGAAAAAGAGAGAGAGGTAGCTCGGCCTTCACAAATAGAAAGAGAGGTGCTGTTGTGAGAGAGAGAGAGATAGGTAGCAGGCCAGTCGACGCTACAGTCCCCACGAAAACATAATGCAATGACGTAGGCAATCGGCACAGATTTCGTGCGGGATCTTTAATTCGTTATTGGTCTTCCTCCAGGAGAGATATTGATACAGGTTAAACCACGACACGTAACCCAAAATACACGTGTCATTAGTCGAAATGAAGAGTCCTTAATGAATTTATTTCAACACCCAGCCTATGAAATCAACATCAACGTACCAATTAATGATAACATCACTTAGTATTTGAATGTCCTACTGTTCCGTATAAACATCATTTATTTATATTTTCCAGTTGGCATGAAATGGGAATATATGATGCTCCTGCACAAATAGACTACATACTAAACTCTACAAAGCTACAAAGTGTTTATTATGTAGGGATGTCTATGGGGAATACAATTTTCTTCGTGTTGGCTTCAGAGAAACCTCAGTACAATGACAAAATAAAGCTGGGTATAGCCCTAGCTCCAGTCGTGTACATGGGTAATACACGAAGTCCAGTGGCTAACAATGCTTACAATGAGGTAAGGAAATTTTAAGAATCTATTATTAGTATTATTACGAATGATTTCTTATTTTTTGTTTTTTTCTATCCCGATCCAAATAAAATAAATACAATTTTATTGTCATTTCGGCCAATTACAACAATAGAAACTTCAAACAATGAAATACTAGTGTAAACAGCTGAAAATTAAGATATTGAGTGAAAATTTGAAATCACGAAAGACAACATTTAGACAAAGTAACACTTAAATAAAGTAACAATATGTACAAATTATGATTTCTATTAATGAAGGTAGATGGACATAATAATACATTGTTATATGTGAGTTCCAATAAATTAATATAGTGCTAATTTACTGAGCAATAGGTTTTAAAGTATTATGCTTGTTTCAAAAAAGGATGCAGGACTAACCAGTCATATAGCTTGAATTTATAGACTCTCAAGAGGCAATAGATTCTAAAGTACTATGCTTGTTTCAAAAAATTCCTGAATATTGTAAAATGGTTGCAGGACTAACCAATCATATAGCTTCGATTTGTAGACTCTCAGAGACCCTTCATGTAAATAAGGCGGAAGTTTGGAGTTTATATCCAATAATTTCATAGCTGAGCATGGATTTGGACAATATTTGGAAAGGTAAATAAATGTTGTTGTTTCCTCTAGTATTGTAACTATGGACATTATTCCTAAGTGTTAGTTCAGATGAATTAGATTTGACATGTAGTAAGATGTAGTAGATGTAGGAATTAATGACGATCAAAAGATCTCCATGTTGTTCAAAATTAACATAGGCCTACTAAACATTAGCATATATCGTGACTTTCCAAATGTACATCTTAAAATGTCTTGCCAGACACGGACTAACGTGGAAAAAATAATTCCAACTTTTAATGTATTTTGTGGAAACCCTATTTGATGATTGATGAGATAGAGATTTGAGTTTGCAACAGTGAAGATTCACTTAGCGGCAAACGATCAACGCCATATGCTTTTGAGGGGATGAGAGGAAATTTTCTTTTCAGCATTTATCCTGCACACCTTGAGTTCAATGAGAACTAACTAAACCTACACAGACTGAAGGATTCATCAATTTTATTGTGTACGCAGTATTTCTTTAATTCTGCAGCTAGTTTAATATTACCTCATAGCGCTCTGGTCATCTTCTTCCATTGCATACTGTGCCGAAGCACAGATTATTTTTAACTTCCTATAAACCAAGGAAAATTAAGGAATGTGGACGCAGGTCAGAGAGGTACTTAAGTAAATAGTGAGCCGACTCTGAAAATACTTCATTAGTAACTGGGCCCAGATCCTAATCAAATTCAAATAATTAATATTTCAAGGTAATTAATAATAATAATCCATGATAAATTCAATTTTGTAGGAACAATTTATTCTGAATCAGGTAACAATTACTTCAAGCAAAATTTAAAACATTCTGAAGAAATAGCATCTAGAACATCTTACTTATTCGGCGGTTTCTCGCCACACTCAAAATGACCCTTGGGCTTTTAATTTAATATAAAATAACCCCAAACATTCACATATGTACAATTTATTTACAAAGCTTAGCACAACAGCCGCGAAATGCCTCCTGTTCAGAAAATTCACAAATTACAACAAATTATTTATTAACAGATTAAAAATTTATTTACATGTACTTGCAAGTACTCTACAGGGTCTGACCATAGTTTATTTATCTGGTTATATCCATTACTACAGGGATCAAACTCGAAATTGTCTAAACTCGGTTAGGCTAGTTTTATTTTAAATTCGGAACTGAATTAGTGCCACCTTGCGTGTTTTAAATCTACAGTGCCTTTGAAAATCCACGGAGCCTATCGTTCATTTCCTAGTTAGGGCTAAGCCTACGCAGCATATAACGATGTAATGAGAGAAAACCATTTAATTTTGTAAGGTTCATCTTTATTTCCCGACTGAACTGTAGAACAAAACTCCCACCCCTTGAATTTAATTTAGAAACCTTATGGGAGGCAAATTTCAAAAGCCAAAAAAACTAGAAAACGCAATACAAAAATTCCCCTTATATAAAACCCCGAAATTACAAACTGAAACTAACAAATTTTGATGGCCGAAAATTCACAGGTGAGCATCAGTTAATTACAAACAAATCCATTTAAAGGAAAACTCACCTGAGAAATATGTATCCATGACAGGCCTCCACACAACACAAAAGAAAAAACAACTAGACACTTCGAACTCCAGCAATAGACTGAGCTCCACAAATAGTACACGCATAGCGCACAAACCGGCTTCCCCCTCCCACTCATTAGCATAAGTCCTCTTTACGTAAGTGAACACAACGCCACATACAGGGATTCAGGCGAATTAATATCAGTATCAAAAGAGAAACGTTACAGAGCAGGAAAACTCAAGCTTAACCAGTAAAATTGTTACATTTAACTGCAGTTTCAATACGAGAAAAATGGAGGTAAGAGTGAAACATATGCAAATTTGATATGACCGTAAATATTACGGCTCATATACTCCCCCTTTGCTCCAAAAAATAAAGTCTGGGACTTTATTTTCTTAGAATTTACCAAAATGTACTGCAAATATCTGAAAGTTCCTGTGAGGGACAAATACACCAAAAATCATTTTTAAAATATTTGACACCGTGCAACTAAAAGAGTACCATTTCTTGGCCTAGAACCACAGTCTCTTCTTAAACACAATCTCTTCACTTCTTGAGTGTCTCTTGGTTACATATGGAGTTTCTCCCCCAGCGCTAAGGGGAGAAATGTGAGAACCATGGAACACCAGAAGACCAGAACCAGACGACAGGATGAAGTGCAGGGCCTTGGGGTTCCATGATCCATGGGAAGCAGGATCTGACCACCATACATGTGCCCACCACGGAGTCTGGAGAATCTCGGCTGTCAGAAGGTCAGGCTAAGTGTGATGACCAACAGGAGCGAGCGAGCGTCTGTTCATCTCGGCTTCAGCATCTCAAGCGTTTGGCTCATGACGCAATTTTGCAGAACTAAATAACCACATGGAGCTCGTGTCACACCTGGACAGAATGAAAGAATTATAGTTTCTTTTGCACAGGCCACAGCATCTCAGCGCATGTTCAGAAACATAATAGATTAAATATAAGGGATTGACTAGGAAGAAATAACGACAGGAATAGTGAAGCAAATTGGACACTTAGGGAAAGAAGATGGCGAAAATTCCGGAACGACAGGAGAATCACCAGAAGGTAAGAAAGGAGGGAACAAACAGCAGAAAAGTGGCCAGCTTGACTGATGCATGCCACCCCACACTCTGAGTTTTTGATTTGTTAATCTTGTCTCACTGTCTTTTCAGTCGTGAAAACTTCACTAAAATAATCAGTAACTTGCTTAGCCATTTTCTAGCAGTGTGGCCAGCAAAACCAGTGTCTGAATCTTTACTTGCTCTATGACTAGTCTCACATAAAGCATGTTTTACTCCAATATGGCTAACAGTATGCCTCTCAATGAACTGTATTCTCGCATCACTGAGAACTGATCCTTCCAGCCTTCTCCATCAGCAGTTGCATGGACCCCAGCCCAGAATCCACACCATAGATTTTGTCTCCACTAACGGCCTTCCTCTTCATTATCTAGAAACCGGGCTGCCGGACGTCTCCGTTGCCGGAATCCAGAAAAGGGGACTAGGCACAAGAAAAGGTCTCCAGAAGCACGATGACCAACATTAATAGCCACCAACAAGTGGACCCAAATTACGCCCTCTTACATCACCTCAAAGGTTGAACCAGCTCAACCGGAAGCTTAACTGAATTTCTGAAACACAAATAATACACACACAGTATCTGGCATTCTATATACACAAGAAATAAGGTCAGACCCTATAAATTATTTTATTAATGAGAAATTTATAAACAAGATTTAATTTTGTTTTAGTCATACTGCAGAGGAGCCGAAGAATGACTACTTGACAATGGTTTTCTCTCACACACTTACTTTCTCCTTTACAAAATTAACCCAAAAATCCCGAGTACTCGTTTTACAAAAGGTGCAGTTTAAGACAGAGTGACGACTTTACAGCAGATGTATTTTCAGAGTTGACACCAGGGAAGGATCTCAAGAAAAAGGAAACTAAACTAAAGGCCAGGGACTCTGTACAGAGTACTACCTGCCAACAAAAACAAACCACAAGGTTCGGCTCAGTGAGTCCTAGGATTTCTCAACAAGCCGACCCCAGTGAAAAATCTAAAACGCGACCTTCTGCCAGGAATTAACAGAGGGGCTTCAGGACGTCTGACGTAATTCGACCCCTCCTCCCTGACAGAAGTAAGAGAGAACCAAACCCCAGATTCTCTTCAACTCATGCTTAGGCATGAAGAACAATACACTAACTTTAAATAACCTTATGCTACTCAAAGCGCTTATCTACTCTAAAATAAAACCTATTACATATACAAAATGTGTTCCCTAAAAGTTTGTCCTCCGTAGGGAGCAAAATTTTTAATTCCTTCCTCAATAGCAATGTTTGTTTTTGTCTAGGGCCCTAGAAATAATATCTTAAATAAGATACCTAGCACATCTACCTGCGCCTACAATTATAGTGAACTTTAATTTACTGCCCACTGCACCTTTCAGCTGGGCCAGCCCTTTTACATATTCTGAGAACGGTTTTCTTTCTCTTTGAACTCTATAATATCATTTATTCACCAAGCAGATCTAACCCGAGGCGGAAAATAGAAATCTAATAGAATGTCATGAAACTGGCACAAATTCATATTGTCCCTCACAGCCTTTCCTGCTAGTTCCTTTAAACTCCCTTTTAATCTGGCAAAGCATAGGGCCAAAACCTGGGTCTGACTGAGAGCAAAGATTTCCACCTGAGTTCTAAGCTCTATGAGGAATAGCAAAAACTTTACAACTGCGTCCAAAGAATGGTCACTAAATTGCTCTAACTCATCTAGTAATTTGCCGAGAGGATGTGGTAATTTGCTAAAATCTTGAATTGGATTAAATTCAGAAACACCTGCAACTTGTGCTGGAGACTGTTCAGAATTAAGGCTAGCTAACCGCCCACTACCAACAAATGGATTTGGGGAACCCGTATCAATAGCAGGAGGGACCACGGACTGGCTGGTGTACAAACCACTAATTAAATTTTCCCCAGACTGCGGTTTAATTTTTTCTTTTTCCTGACAAATCTCTTGACGGAGTAACAGTAAAGATTCGGAAAAATCAGCGGACATTTCTAACTGTAATAAGTCAGTTATCCTATTCAGAATGTGGTCCAACTTAGCTTGAAGTCGTTTCACTTGCTTTGGTGAAAAACCCCCTTCCTCTCCTAGCTCACGGCACTGGTCAAAAACTTCTTCAGTTTTTGCGATATGCGCTGGAATTTCAGTCTGAGGCTTAACATTCTTTAAATTAACCGGATCTACAGGCAAAGCTATATTATCTTTCAATAATTTAGACAGATTAGAAACTGGGTCATCTGGATCCATTTTCACTCCCCGAGCCAACAGTTCGTAAACCAAATCTGCTTTCAAAAGAAATTCAATTGGGACGTAAGTTCTATTACTCATTGCGAACTCTAATACTGCGCAGCGAAAAGAGAAAATCTACGCCGGAAGGCTATTAGTATAGAATAAATTAAACTCCAAATTTAGTTTAACTATTACAAAAATTTCAAAGACTATAAAGATAGTACAAATCCAGCACGATTTTTACTCTTAATTAACTGTCATCACTTGGCAATTTAAATTTATCTCATATGCTCCAAATGCTGGTTAGGATAGAATAAATTCAACCCGAAAATTTATTTTTGAACTTCATGTCATCAAATCTTACAAAAGCTATTCAGACAAAGAATACAACTCTGACTTTTTCTATTACCAAAGATTGGAAACTGTTTAAGATATAATAAATGTAACAGGGAATTTATTTTCAAATCACTGCATCAAAGTTTTCAAAACTTGTTAAGATAGAATAATCCAAGCCTGAATTTATTTTTAGCTAACTATCACCAAATATTTCAAACTGTTCGGCTAGAATAAATCCAACAAGGAATTTAAATTTAATTCACTTTCCTCAAAATTTTCAACAGCTGGTAAGACAAAATAAATCCAATCCATAATTTATCTTTATATCACTGCCAGGAAATTTTTTCAGAGAGTATTAAAACACAATAAATTCAAGTTAAAGTTTACATTTATCTCACTGTTAGCAAATGTTTCAAAAACTACTAAGATTGAATAAATGCAACCTGAAATCTTTATTTAACTCAATGTCAGGAAGAAAAAAAAATCCCAGTTTTGATTAAATAAATCCAACCCAGAATCTATGTTTACTGTAATCGAATACGTCAAAATCTATTAGCATAGAATAGATTCACTGGCCAACTTATTTTAACTAACTGCCATGTAAAATTTCAATGAAACAAGCCCACATCAGACTGAATTAAATAAATGAAAAATAATACTGAACTCCCCAAAATGTCAAACTTCAGTCAAGGCAAGTATAACCCAAGAAAATCATGCGTTTAAGATAAAGTTACTCAGACTCATTAAGGCACATTCAACTAATTAAGCTGAACTTCATCAAAAATATTTGAAAAGCAGAACTACGAATTTTATATCATACAAAGATGTTGATCTACCCTGCACTCAGGAACTAAACCTAATAGCAAATCATGGAAATGTAAGTTACTATATAATGAGCAAAGAATATTTTAAATAATGCTTAGAATAGCACAAATGCAATTTTTAAGCCGCAAAAAGTAATTAATGAGAAATGCAGAGCCGGTAAATTTACAAGAACCTAGCTACTAACCTAACCACGCTCTGCAGTAACACGTACTTTGTGCCGAAGCACAGATTATTTTTAACTTCCTATAAACCAAGGAAAATTAAGGAATGTGGACGCAGGTCAGAGAGGTACTTAAGTAAATAGTGAGCCAACTCTGAAAATACTTCATTGGTAACTGGGCCCAGATCCTAATCAAATTCAAATAATTAATATTTCAAGGTAATTAATAATAATAATCCATGATAAATTCAATTTTGTAGGAACAATTTATTCTGAATCAGGTAACAATTACTTCAAGCAAAATTTAAAACATTCTGAAGAAATAGCAACTAGAACATCTTACTTATTCGGCGGTTTCTCGCCACACTCAAAATGACCCTTGGGCTTTTAATTTAATATACAATAACCCCAAACATTCACATATGTACAATTTATTTACAAAGCTTAGCACAACAGCCGCGAAATGCCTGTTCAGAAAATTCAAAAATTACAACAAATTATTTATTAACAGATTAAAAATTTATTTACATGTACTTGCAAGTACTCTACAGGGTCTGACCATAGTTTATTTATCTGGTTATATCCATTACTACAGGGATCACACTCGAAATTGTCTAAACTAGGTTAGGCTAGTTTTATTTTAAATTCGGAACTGAATTAGTGCCACCTTGCGTGTTTTAAATCTAAAGTGCCTTTGAAAATCCACGGAGCCTACCGATTATTTCCTAGTTAGGGCTAAGCCTACGCAGCATATAACGATGTAATGAGAGAAAACCATTTAATTTTGTAAGGTTCATCTTTATTTCCCGACTGAACTATAGAACAAAACTCCCACCCCTTGAATTTAATTTAGAAACCTTATGGGAGGCAAATTTCAAAAGCCAAAAAATTAGAAAAACGCAATACAAAAATTCCCCTTATATAAAACCCCGAAAATTCACAGGTGAGCATCAGTTAATTACAAACAAATCCATTTAAAGGAAAACTCACCTGAGAAATATGTATCCATGACAGGCCTCCACACAACACAAAAGAAAAAAGAACTAGACACTTCGAACTCCAGCAATAGACTGAGCTCCACAAATAGTACACGCATAGCGCACAAACCGGCTTCCCCCTCCCACTCATTAGCGTAAGTCCTCTTTACGTAAGTGAACACAACGCCACATACAGGGATTCAGGCGAATTAATATCAGTATCAAAAGAGAAACGTTACAGAGCAGGAAAACTCAAGCTTAACCAGTAAAATTGTTACATTTAACTGCAGTTTCAATACGAGAAAAATGGAGGTAAGAGTGAAACATATGCAAATTTGATATGACCGTAAATATTACGGCTCAATACTAGCCTAAGCTGTGGTTGAGAACTTTTACTTTTCCCATAGAAATGGAAATACGAAAACTGTAACTAAAGTGACTGCAAACGGCATATTTAATGTGTTGCTTATTTTTATTTCCAGTGTTCACTACTCATTTTACTTTTGTTTTAACAGATTACATTGAAGATATTTCAGTTACTAGGAATGGAAGAAGTGGCATCTTCAGGAAGTTTAATAAATGTCATTGGAAGCAGGATATGTGGGCAAAAAATAGCGAAAGCTGTATGCGAAAACTTCATATTCGCTGGAAGCGGATATGATCCTAAGCAGCTTGACAGTGTAAGTTGGGCAAACATGCCTAATTGCGCAGAATCTTTTTATTTAATTTACTGTGGAATCGGGAACGGTAATGGAAGAAAGGAAAAACCATAAGATAGAGGAGAAGCTGCCCTCTCTGATCAGTGAGATGAACTATTTACATTACAGTTCAAAATTTTGCAAAAATGAAAATACAATTAGGTAAACTGATATAATAAAGTGCCAGAATGTTTTTTGTTGCCAGAATGCTTTTGTTTAATCAGTGATATTTGCAATTATGAAATGCAGAAAATAACTAATTTTTTTAATCGATTTCCGAATTAAGCTCCAGATCGATTCATTAAGCAAGGTCTAGTTTGATAAGCATATGTGAAGGAATGTGCAGGTAGTGTTATTTGTCAAAGCTAACTGTATTGCAATTTCCCAAGCCGTATATGAATACCGTAAAACAATATGTTGTCACGACAACTAATTTCCATTTGTTAAATTCTTTCTAATATATTAACATAAAATAGGCACTAATTGGGCATTATTCCGCTAACGGTCAACCGATTTGGTCCAATATCAATAGGCTTCTTCCCATGGACGTTATAAATACGTAAACCAAGTTTCATGAAAATGCGACAAAGCGCTTTTGAGTTACCGCGCTTACAGACAGACGGACAGACATTTTCCCTCCACCACACCTCAGAAAGTACCATTCTGGCACTTAATAATGAGATATTGCGAAATTAGGGGTACTGTGGAAATTAGGCATGTTTCCTATACATTGATTTTTACAATGAACTAAAAGGAACAGTAATTCTATATTATGGGAACTACGTGTAACTCATCATAAATGTCTAGACGGTAATCAGACTTTTGCCAAACTTTTTGGAGCATATCCTCAGCAACAGTGGTGGTAACTTCTTAATCTTCGCTTCGGTTCTTCTATATTTTAAGACTTCAGTTGGTATATAATGTCTTAGGTTGGCATATTTGCACAGTGTTTTTCGTAATCTGCTATATAGATATGCTATGTGTTTTTCAAATTTCATATGACGATCTATTTAATAATACCAAGATATTTGACGTCATTCGCTTCTTCACAACTTTTCAGGTAAAACTTTCAAGTTGTGAACGAAACAAATTAGTTCTAGTAACTTGGATCGCCACTGAAATTCGAAAAGCACATTGAACTACAACTCTGAACAACTTCAAACATATATAAAGTTTCTTATAAACAGTAACTGACGGCCATGGAAATTATCACCAACCATTCACTAAGTAATCGAAGCCACGAACGATGCATGCTAACATTTTTCGTAGTAAAACCTACAAAGAGCTCTATACTACACTTTATGCATAAATTTCACAATTTATTCTAAGGCTTGAAGGAAAATCTAATCACGGCCAACACTATCGATTTTCTGCTAAGAGGAAAAGTTTTTTCTAAGTTTGTATGCACACAAATCTTAGTATTTCCTTCGAAAGGAGTAGTAAAACTATCTACTATCATTTTATTCATACCACCCAATGAGTGCGTCTCGACTGCAGGTACTACAGTCTACTTGTAGATATTATTTTCAAAAACAACACCGGTCATCAATTATGTAGATAATATGAAATGAGTGTTAATTTATTTGATCTTGCTTTCATTTTAAAGTCAAGTTTCAAATGGAGCACCCATTCAACCTCCATATATAGTGAACCTAACATACTTACATACTTACACACTTAGTGAGCCTAACAGTTCACTATGCAAACATTCAAGCCTTATTATTATATTGGTAATTTTAAAATATGTCACATGTGTTTTTCAGTCAATGCTGCCGATGGTATTTTCTCACTTCCCAACAGGCGCCTCTCTGAAAACGTTTCGGCATTATAATCAAATTGTCCATTCAGGTAAATGCACAATATTTATATTTAATATAGAATACGAAAAACATCTTGTTTGAGTAAAGGATTCAAAAACTTTTTTTTTTATTTTTTTTTATTTTTTATTTTTTATTTTTAGCAAACCAATATGCCTGTATGAAATATTGCTTATAACATCCCCAGACCTCTGAAGCCTGAATAATTTGATAACTCATGGAGTAATCACGTTCTTCCGTAGACATTTTTTTTTTGCAAATTTTAACAATATTAATAACAATAAAAATTAAAACACACAAATGTACTTTAGAGATAAAAATGAAGCAATCAAAGCAGTTTTTATTGCTAAAATTCTTTACTTTACAAAATATGAGTTTTCAAACTCTGTTTTTGGTCTTCTGTAAAATTTTTAAAAGGATGGTTACCAAGTTCTTCTTTGAATACTTACTAACTATCGTCAACTGCTTAAGTAAAACAAATTTAACAAAATGTAGACATTCTCTGGAAGGAATAAGTTGTGAATCACTCCGTGCAGAATGGATGCAACAAGATGTGAACAGCGTTCTTATGTCAAAATAGCTTCTTCTTAGAGGTCAAGTGCCAGAGAATGCCACAGGGAGCTGGTGGAATCTTTGGGAATAAGGATCTTTAGTACCAAACTTCGAGGGTTTTATAGGTTGGGTTATGGGTTCTTTCATGCTTCCAACTACTGCAATACATTACAGTGGCCCAATACCGTCGTGTATGCATGTTTATGGGTATTTGCTTCCTACAATGTCCTACGTCTGCCCTACGTCTAGTACCCAAAACGTGCATCATACATAACTTACATTCCATACCCTGAACTTTCGTTTGTACACTTTAGCATTTTAAAAAGAGCCCACATTTTCAAAGAATTAAACAGTTACCATGACTTATGCCTCATCCCTTGAATATATTAATCACTAATCGTTAGCTTTCCAATCAGGTTTATCAAAGAATCGGCGAACTAATCAATTAGTGACAGAACATTGTTTTAACAAATCCTGTAGAGTTATTTCTTATGAAATTTAATGTATTTAAAGGTACTTATTTTTGTGGAGGGTACGGCTATCGACTGAGTGATATGATAGTCTTTTTATTACGTGTCCCATATCTCAAATGTGTAATAAAATAATGGAAAATAATTTAGAAGAGAAATTTAAATTTACAGAATTAGGTACAACAAATAAACTATTGGCCTAATCGTTACGTTGACTGTTTTCCTTGCAGGCCGACACGAGTTTATAAATTGTATGAAAAACAGAACCTCGCGCAGTTAAGGTTTCACAATATCAGTATATTTAAATAGATAAGAATCGTCTTTGCATTTCTGGACTGAATTTCAAAGGTATAATGAAATCATTATATATTACTCAATACTTGATTAACTCGAGAACTTACGTTACGTGACCACTAACATCAGTTTTGAATCAAGAAAGTATTAGTAATCTATTGTAGCCCTATAGTCTATTTTCAACTGCAAGGATCAGACGTAATTTTATTGTTTTTCAGGAAAGTTTCGGAAGTTTGATTATGGAAGAAGAAATACGCTGAAGTACAACCAAACAATACCTCCAGAGTACAATCTGTCATCTATTACAGCACCAGTTGGTCTCTTCTATGCTGATAATGATGGATTCAGTCATCCGAAGGTGAGTTTTCAAACTGGTAGCTATAATATGCATTAATAAACGTCATGTTTTATCTTTGAAAAAGTACGGTAGTTAATGTGTATATATTTCCCTTATTCCCTTAAATAGACTTGAATTTATGATTTTAAAAGATCTTAACCAAAGTGTACGAACGACTTGGGATTACTTTGAAATCGAATATTTGAGTTTTATTATAACCGAATGTATATATATAACTTATATAAAATTAAATTTCTTGGCCGGACTTATACAATGTTAGATATGTTGTATTTACAGCTACAAAACTTTATTAATAGAAATGCTTAGAAGCCCAGTATAACTGAGACATGAATCAAGACCTGCGTGAGAAAACCGCAACGAAGCCACTCCACAAGATTACATTGCTACCGCTCTTTTCAATCCAAGGTTCTTGTTTCGTCGTCCCAGTTATACATCAGACAACCCAACTTGATGACCGATCTTAAGTGGTTGCATATAATCATCATCATCATCTCATCACAAAGGTCCCTGGTGCAGGCGGTCCTAGTCTCAAATCCTGGTGGGATGTCCAGATTTCATTCAGCTCGTAACTATAGTGCTTTCACATTCGCCAGAGGTTTCAAGGCCACAACTTCTCACGTCTAATATGCCCCCACTGATCAGAAGTCAGTATTCCCCTTTGCGCAGAGGAGCTGCGCTGTCGCACTCACTCATACGACACCAAGGGGGAACTCCCTACTGGCTTGTCATGTGACTGGCATTGGAGGGGTATGATGTCATAGGAGCGCGGTAAGAGGGGGTATCATAGGCGTGCTACGTTTGGCCTTGAAACCTCTAGCGAATGTGAAAGGACTATAGTGTTTCGTGGCTCGTGGCTCCCAAAGTTTCCAAAACACCCCTGAAGTATTTTTTTCCGATCTCCTTAGCAGCGGTAGCTAAAACATGCTTCCTTGGAGTAGTGGTGAAGGAGGCTGCGGGTTCGAATCCGAAAGTCGAAATCGACATTTTGAGGTTCCCTGAATCCTAAAATTATTTTCAGAAACATATATGTGTTTCTGTGTGTATGAACATCCTAGCTCGAGAACGAAAAGTCGTACATTTGAGTTGGGTATCCTCTGAGGATGTGACAGAAAGATTGGCGACGACTTTCTCTTATTTATAATGTCACTTTACATGAAAAAAATTTCATTTTTCGCGATTTTCTCGAAAACAGCTCACACGATTCTGTTAAAATGTTGTAGGCCACACGGGGTGCTTATATTAAGAGCTAAAACTTTTATTTCAAACATTTTTCGTAAAAATTCTCTGAAGGGCAGTTGTAAGCTACCCACTGTTTTTAGATACCTAGTCTTGCCTGAATAGTAGGCCAAAGCTTTGCATCAGGTTGATATAATTGAAAACGCACTTTTGCTTAAATTTCCTACATTAATTTCATACTATGCATAGTAGGTCTATATTATATTAAACTATATATTATGATTTATTGTTTATTATACTAAGAGTCAATTTTTTAATTGGGTACAGTAAGTTATGTGAATCACATTATATTTTCTTTTCTCCCCAGGATGTACTTCAGCTGAGGAGAGTTTTGAGGAACGTTGTCGAGGTATACAGAGTTCCATGGCCTACATTTGGTCACTTTGGATATGTTTTTGCCAAGGATGTTAAAACTCTGGTGAATGATGAAGTTATGAAATTGATAAGAGAACATTAAGGGATTAAATTACAAAAATCATATACTTTTTTTTAATAAAATGATATCAACTCTGTTGATGGATCTGAATCATTTCCTTGTCGACCCCACGAATGCATGGGCTTAGGCTTTTGAATTAAGTTTATATTCCATTAAATATTCAAAATATTCATCTTGTTAAATCTTCCTTATTCACAATTTACTACTTCACGAATCGTCCATTTTTCTTAAAGTGCGCTTATGCATAGTTAGGCCTACAAGTTATATAAGTTACATATACCCTAGTCCGGTACATATAAAGGAGCTCAACCAAAGAAATTTAACCATCGTGGATGATTTGAATTCATGACATAACGATACTTAATCTAACAAGTAAGCCTACTAGTTACATCATATTGTAGCCATTGCTAGGTAGGCCTAAGCTTGAAGTCCGCCAACAGCGGTGGACGACCGATCATTCAATGCACATTGTGTGATATTCTTCTGTTTATTATTGTGTCATAAGACGTATTGTAGTTCATTGCAGTTCCCGAAATAATTGTCAGTTATTGCTTTTATCTACAGTGCACACATGCGATACTATTTGAACAAGATGTCAAATGTTGTGAATTTGCCATTTTTGTCCACAGATTAGGCCTATTGCTCATGAACTTGTTGTTCACCAGAAACCTTATTCTATCTATAGTAATGAACTTCCAAGTGCCATTGTTCTAATATCTGCAATCGTCTGTAATCTTTCTACACTCCTTTCTTGTATGAGGAATAATAAAGTTCTCTATGCAAGTGTGAATTATAGGGAATGAATCAAAGCAAATAGTTCATTGCTATACCCATTTCTATTTTTATGATTCTTACAGGAAAGATACCTTAATCCTCAATCCTCCCTCCCCAGGGCCGGGAAGGAAAGCACTGGAAGTGCAAAGTTACCCTCCCTCTCGTCCCTCCTACTCTCTTTCAATTCCAGATAGAGAGTAGACAACTAAACCGATTGATTATGACTTATGAGACTAGTCGCGTGGCAGATAGAAAGAATAAGGAATGGGGCGAATGTAGGGGTAGATCATTTCGCACTTTCAGTGCATTACTTTCCGAGCCTACAGTCTATACGAAGCCGTTTGACTTTACTTTAAATTTCAATTATGATAAAGGAGGATATACAGGTTTATACATAAGTGATAAATAGATAAAATTAATTTTTTCTCAGCAATGAAATGCTCTAGAACCTCGTAATCTGACATGCTCTTTATTTACTATTTCTACCGATTTTCAAAATTAATCAAACAGTTACAGTTACGGTAATTATCGTTACAAAATGGCAGACACGTTTCGTGCACTGAAATGCCGTTCCCGTGATAATTTCCTTAAATGTTAATCTTTTTAGTGAGTCTTTTTTCTGTCTGTTTGTAAATATCATATGAACAACATCATTTACAATCTTTGGAATTTCTACGGTATAAGTAGTTTTTTAAAAAAATAATGAAAAGTAATTATCTTTAACGTTAAACATATTTTTCAAAAATAAACTATTAATGTGAAATCAAATGTTGTATAAATTGTCATTCACATGTTATTAAAAAACAGATATAAAAAGAATCACTCAAAAATATTTATATTTGTGGAAGTTATCACGGAAACGGCATTTCAGTGCCCGAAACGTGACTCCCAAAATCGTAACGATAATTACCCGTAACTGTAATAGTTTAATTATGAAAATAGCACGCAATTGTAGAAGTAGTCAAATAGAATTTCAGATTGCATTGTTGAGAAAAACAACAACGAATTTCACCTATTTCTCACCTATGAATTTCATCCAAACCAGTATGTCCCTGCCAAAATGTTTGTTAAAACACAACAGTATAGGATAATATAAATTCCCTAGAACGAAGTGGCAACAAATTTTTGGGCGTACCTTATTCTCAAGTACTGGCTTCATTCAATTTTCGCGTAGGTAAGCAGTCATTAACAACAAAACACTCATATTATTATTTCACATGCTTGCAAAAATAATGGTGGGATTCTAAGAAGATTTTTTATTCTTTTACGACTTAGTCATTCATCACCGCCAGTATCAAGGTGAGTTTCCTGCGTTCATGTTGGAATATTCTAGTAGAAAATGCCTCAGCACGTATAATATTTAAAAGTAAGTAATTGTATTATTTGAGCTAAAGAAACTAATTACAGTAACAAAAAATTCAGAACTTTTATTTCATTGTTCGTCCTTCTGTAGTTCGCCTTCCAGGATATTTCTTCAGCCTTTTCTATAGATAAGCTTCATTTTCATGAACAAGTTCTACTTAAGAATAAATATCATCATCTATAGTTACGTCAGCAGGAGACTTGAAACGTGTGAGCAGGCTTCTTCCTTCTTACTACTTTTTACATATTTAGAAATGAATGTTAATCCACAAATAGTGGTTAACCTTGAAATGAAAACTACAATACTCTATAATTTTTCTTCTAAAAAATAGGTGTTAATCGTCACAAACATACGTACTTATAGCCCGAGGTCATTCTTCATATTACGTGAACTAGGAAATTTACTGTAATTTATACCTTATTACAAGGGCAAGGCATTTAATGACCATAAAATAGTAAAAAAGGCAAAATAAAAAATGCATTTATAACCAAAAAAGAGTGAAAAATAACCCAAAATTTAAAAAAAGACCACTAAATTTACATTATTACTTGTAATTAGTTTTTTTATGTAATGAATTGATAAATATTTAATGGATGACATTGCGTATATATATATATATATATTTACATTTTAAAACACACACATTTTGTTACTAAAGAAGTAAGTAAATTTTTACTAAGTTTAGTTGGACACCCTTAGCGAAAAAGAAATTCTTTCTGAACTGGCATGCCCATCAAATTGCCCCTAGCAAATATGTACCATTTAAAAATAAATAAAAAATCTTTATTGCTACAAGACAAACTGCTGTGGTGTTTAAAATAAACCTGAATGAAAATGAACTATGAACACTTGGCTGAGATTATCAAATAAAAACGATTGTCTGTTGTCTGAAAGTTACGATTTGTACACGGGAAAGCTCCTCTCTACCTCCACTGAAACATGTCCTAATAATACCGAAAATGACCTTAACATTTCCGAAAAATTACCTTTCTCTTGAAAATAACGAAAAATGCAAAATAAAGCAAAATAATGCAAATACAAATTGCCCTTACTTAATCAATTATTTCATTATACACATTTCTATATACAGCCTATTTGAGCTATCATTTAACCTTCATATAAAAAAAGATGCAAAACCATCAAATGCCTTGCCCTACTTATCACTCTGTTCATGCTATGCCAGACATATTCTGTGCTCTTTGAACTGCATTTTCGTATAATGGTAATTTTGTCCTTTTTATTAAATACCAGAATGGTACTTTCTAAGATTTCTAGTGGACGAGGAAAATTATGTCTTAGTATACGTACTTAAAAACGTCCCTGAGACGAAGCCTACTGATTTTGTATCAAATCGGTTGACCGGTATCGGAGTAACGCCCAATTAACGGTTTAAAAATAGCGAATAAATACAATAATACAAAGCCGCGTGGCCAACTCACTCACAGACATAATTGTCTGCCTACTTCCAGATGAACCAGAAACTTTATATTTGGCATGCTTATACCTTATGGACTGTAACTGATGGAAATATTCCAAAAGGTTACGATTTTTTTATCTTTTACCCCCCAAAAAACATTCAAAATGGCGCACCAACTTTAAGGTAAGTGCAGGCTTATGTTAGTGGCTTATAGTAGCTGAACAGTAAGTCGTATAAAAACCCGATTGCACCAGCAGTAAGGATTTTGAGAGATTTACCCTACATGTTTGGTTCTATGACTTTTTGTCGTATCTCATCGACTAAAACCTTAGATAGAGTTATATATTTTTTTATTTTAAATATTTTTACCTTACATTATATAATATTTGACACACTTATAGGATAGAGAGAATTGTAAAATTTGGCAGGAATACTGGAACATACAATAGCAATAAGCGTGTAAAATTTGGTGTTTCTAGCTTCTCATAAGTATGGAAAAACTGGCTGGATATCCGTGGCATCATTTAATCTTCCACTAAAATATTTTTCCCTCATGCAAAAGACGGGTGCCCAGCTAATACTTAGTAAATCTTTAATTTTTTCTTTGTGTTCTAGGTCAGATCTTGTGAAGTCTTAGGATACTGGCCGCCAGCTTCATTAAAGTAACAAATTAATATCATGGAACATTACATGCAGAATGTCCTACATAACTTATTACTTGTTATGTACATTTGTGTTGCTACATGGGCAGATGGAAAGGAGGAATTACATTATACAGTTGTATGGTATAGGCCTAATCAATGCCAGTTACATAATATGTTGTGACCAAATATTTATATTTCTGATAAACGTATCACGAATACTTGTATTATGTTAGTATAAGTCAGCAAGGGAGGTGATAGCACTAACAAAGAAGGAAAAAAAAAAGTGAAAGAGGGTCCACGGTTCCAAACTGAATATCCTCATTTGTAAATCGGATACTTTTCTCCTCCTCAGAGTTGATTTGGGTAATTACATCTAACAGAATTAAACTGTTTCCCAAAATGTCAAACATTTTTGATGTCGTTAGGTATTTTTCTGTAATGCTTTCCAAAAATGATGCGCTTGAACCTAATGCAGTATTATTAATGCAATTGGAAAAATACCACTAATTAGGCCTATATTAATGTGAAACATATGTTTGATTACCGGTAGGCCTACAAGCTTTTAATGTGAAAGACACACTGCAGCAATTCGAACTAGACGTTTTTTATAACTCTTAGACAATTCTTATAATTTAAAAAATGAAGAAAAAAACACGCAGTAATTTATGCAGTCTTTCAGCAGAATTGTTACAGTCATTTCATTTAGATATTGCTGAAAATCATAATTTCTTCAAGAAAACTATTTTTTTTTTAAATTAAACCATCAGTCCCCAACCTGTGTTCCGCGGATTATGGGAATCCACGGAAACGATGGCATCCACGAAGAATATTCATTTAACTTATCAAGAAAATTGCACAAATTTTACTTCAGACTGCACCAAGAATATATTATTTGTAATTAAAATTTGCTGATCATATACTTTCAACTCTTTTCTTAGAATGGACATGTTTTCATTTTAAAACTTGGTTGAATTCCTATTTTTCTTCGAGAAACAAAAGAACATAAATTGCTATATGTCTTTAGATCCTTGCATCCTTGTGTAGTGTGGATAATTTCCAGTGTCCTTCACTTTTCATGCTTTTTTCAGTGATAGCTCAATACCGGATTTCACGGTAGGATACAACATTTTCCCCATTATAAGCTTACTGACTTTTAAAAAGTGAAGATGTCAGACATGTACCAGTACTTAAAATCCCACATTTTTAATAATGTAATTAATGTTTGCTCTCAAATCCTGTTTCCCTCTTTAATAATGTAAAGTACTAGTTCTGTTTCCGATTTTATGAACTATTGTACATGAATGTTTAAACTCTTTAGATTGACCTGATCTTGAAAAATGGATACCCGGCAGAAGCCCATTCGGTAACCACTGCAGATGGCTACATCCTCGAAATGCATCGGATACCTTACAGTCCTTTGGCTGCGTCTGCGACCAATAAGCCTGCTGTGTTTCTTCTACATGGATTGACATCTTCTTCCTTCGACTGGATATCGATGGGACCTGGAAGGTCTCTAGGTCAGTCAATAATATAAGCTGTTAAAATTCATTAGCTTTCAGATTGTAATAATTGCAATATTATATATTTATACGACAGAGTATTGTAGGCCAACTAACAACTTGGGCGATGAAGTCTATGCCTATGTTCTCGGCGTGTTCAGCGCATTTCTCTTTGTGTAGGCCTACTTTAATTTTCACCTGTAGTTAGTTCTTTTTTTGAACTAGCCGAGAAAAGGTTCAATACATTCGATCTAACTCGATGTGTTTATCTATTCGAGTGGATGTTACTTGACTTTAAATTTTTAAACGTCCATATCTTAGGAAGATTTATTTCTATCAGAACATAAAACTAATCTTCTTACTGTCAATACGTCTGAAAAGTAAGAAATTACTTTGTTCGTCTTTTGTGTTCTTGCATAAAATTCACAAGATCGAATGTTAGGTGACATCATATTGCTTGTGCAAAATGTAGGTATAAGTTACGTTAATAATGATATAATTGTTGTTACCTGGATTCTTTTAACAGAAATTAATGTATACGTAGTTCTGATTCTTTTTATGAAATTTTGTGTATAGTCTACTCCTTTGAACATCGTGGTCACATCAGGAATTCAGGTTCTGGTGTAGTATTGCAATAAGCCATGCAACAACTGTTGTGTAACTGTTTTCTATTGTTGATGTCTTGATGGCATCTGTTAATTTCAAAGATATTCAATTATAATGAATATTATACAGAATGAAATACTTGCGAAGGGTCATGGTAAGTAAACTTCCAATTCGGTACGTTCCTTTACGACTGGGGGAACCAGGGGAAAAAAAAAAAAAAAAAAAACAAGTGAAATTGGCCGGCCATGGGATTTGAATCCGGAACCACGAATTCGAGACATTACCATCTTGGCCACTTCACTTCGTATCTGAGTTCTTTGAATCTTCACTTCTTAAAATATTTAATAAGAGGTCGTTAAAGTTGATAACGTTCGAGTAGTTCTAAAATTATGTTATTAAAAAGTAACGATCTATGGGTAGAAGGGACAATTCCTTGTGTTGATGCAACAAAACTAAAAGATCCACAAGAGACATGAATTATCTGGGCAATGAAAATTTTCAAGGAAACATTTTTTTGCCAATAACAGAGTATAATTTACACAATAGAAAGATTTTGTTATTAATTTAATTTTACTGCACTCTCACAAAGTAAAATGCAGCTTCATAGTATATAATGTATGCAAATCAAGGACAAAGGAATCATATCCATGAAAATGTACTCTGTCTAATACTTTTGTCAAATTCAGTTATCTTAAGGGGGACGTTTCTTAAAATTATTATATTTCACAGGTTATTTGCTAGCTGATGCTGGATATGATGTTTGGATGGGGAATAACAGAGGTAATAGATATTCCAGAAAACACATCACACTTTCGACCAGGAAAAAGAAGTTCTGGGATTTCAGGTAATCAGAAATTACTTAATATAGTTCTATAAAGCCCAAAATACGTGTTTCATACCTTAATAATATATGTACAGCAATCTTGTAATCATCACAGATACTCGAGTATTCGTCCCTAAATTATAAGATCTCGAAATGTGTATTTTATACATCGGAAAGAGATAAACGAAGAAGTATATAATATACAAAATTTCATGCAGTGCGACTAGTTATAATTTTTGGTCGAATAAATGACAACATATATTTACGCACTTAATTTCTCAATGAACCCAATCAGTTCAGGCCTAGGTCTATTGACGTGCATTTCTAGGGGGAGAAAAACTGTTGGCACAATGACGTGGCGTTCAAAATACAGACACTGTGAAATTACAAGACGAATCCACAACAAATCAATGTGAAGGTTCTACTAATTGAAAAAGTTTCATAGTGTCAATAATTACTGGACAATTGACTGTTAAAATGTTTCGTACCAACTGTAATATTATGTACTGTTTACATTTTTCAGTTGGCATGAAATGGGAATATATGACACTCCAGCTCAAATAGACTACATACTTAATGCTACCAAGCTTAAAAGCATATATTACGTAGGGACATCTATGGGAAACACAATTTTCTTCGTCTTTGCTTCAGAGAAACCTGAGTACAATGAAAAAATAAAGCTGAGCATAGCCATGGCTCCGATTGTGTATATGGGTAACATAACAAGCCCATTGGCTAGGAATGCTTTCAATGCGGTAAGGAAATGTTTAAGTTATTATAATTATTACTATTTCAGCTATTATTATTATTATTATTATTATTATTATTATTATTATTATTATTATTAAATTACCTTTTCCGTCAACGTCAGGAAAAAAAAAATTGAAGTTCGTAAGTTGGATTAAAAGCAAAATACAAAGACATTACTGAAGTATCAGACAAAAGTACCCTGTGCTGTCGTATATCCCATCCACTGATGCATTTAGAAATGTTCCTTTATGTTCGAGGCTTGTAAATAGTAATTGTAATAGTAATAAAACATCTGTAAAAATCACTATTAACAGCAGCAAGTTCAAACCACTTTTGCGAAGTCTTCTATCACTTAAGGGCTATACAGATACAACGTCAAGGTAATAGAAAGAAAGTAAGTTGTCCCTATCAGGGGTAAACAAATTTATAAAATTGAAAAGCATTGGTTTTGAAAAAGAAAGCATCTCTAAATGAAGAATCATCCAAAAAATTGAATTGCGATCAATACCTGTTACATCTTCTAAGATATTTTTTTAGGGAGGCAGCTAAGGATAAATTCATTTTCTTTCTGTTATTGTGAAGATAAATAATATAGTAATAACTTAAGTTAGCCGTAGTGGTGTAGAGGTAGCATGCCCACCTCTAGATCCGAAGGTCAAACCCGGCCGCGGCCGATGGATTTTTCGGGACGTAAAAATCCTGGGCATGGAATCCTCCGGGAGGGACTTTAAGCCGGGGGACTCGTATCGTAGATTTACGACACGTAAACAACTCCAAGCCTAAATTAGAGCTACTGGACATAATTCACGCCCCACATTTTCCGGAGGGGGTTTGTGAGGCGATGGTCTTACCACCTATCCATCGGTCCTCTTTCTCGGAAAATAAATATAACAGAATTAATCTAGGTACGGAAACCTCTATTGGAGCCCTATGCTCCGCCGTAGGGGTTACAGGGAAAAGTCAGTCAAGTCGTACATAGTAATAAAGTACTGCAATTTGTCCTGAGATATGCTGAGTATCCAATCAACATTTGACAAAAGCGATTTCAAGTTACTGTGATTCATCGTGATTTTATAGATGTTTTGCCAGCATTAAATTTACACCCTCGTACTTGACGGTGGTAGAAATCTGAGTATGAGTTACGGTAAACAAAATGTAGTTTGGTGGAAATGAATCGTTTTTAGCGAGAGATTTTATATTCACTCCTTCACCTGCAGACTACAATAATTACTTTCCTTATCCTGCAGATCTTCACCGTTTTATACAGGCTTACTTTTGTTCTGTGCCTTACAATGTCTCAAAGCACTCATGTCATCTCCCCAATGAAAAGCAATCAGTTTACTGTGTATCATGTGCACATGGGTCATTTTCAAAATTCTTACACATCTTACCATTCAAAATTTTGAACTTTTTAAAAACCAAATCATATCATTGAATATTCACATTTACACAACAATACTTAAAACTTAATTATGTTGGTCAGAGTAGCCAGGTTCCACAAAGACTCAGTTTGTAAGGAATAATTTTTATTCAAATCTGTTACCTTATTTATTTTATATAATGTCCTAAATCATCTAACTGATGTAGGCACGTATAATATTTTATATAACCAATTAATTTTAATAAATGTGGCTCATGCATAAGTCAAATTTATTGTACAAAAATTATTTTTGAACTTGTTTAACTATTGAATCTCAACTCTATATTCTGTCATATAGCTGAGATGTTATGTTTTACACTTAAATTTAAATCATCCTTTACTGCTTTACATTAATCAAATTGTATCATAACTGAACAGTTTAGAAGAAGCCTATATTGCGCTTAATAACAGAGTTGAGAAATAAAATTACGTACTGCAAATAGGTTATGCTTGACATCAAATTAACATGGCTTGAATATAAGTATTTTCAGTTTTATCATTTAATAAATAAATATACTTGATTTTTATTATTTTAGCATATGGATAGCAAATTAGGTATGTTCATTGATAATGACGCATATGTCTATTTCTAGTTTTAATGTCTCACTTTTTTACTTCTTTTTAAGGTTATTTTGAGAATATTTCAGCTACTAGGATTGGAGGAATTGGTACCATCTGGAAGCTTTATAAATGTAATTGGAAGTAGCGTTTGTGGGCAAAAAATAGCGAAAGCAGTATGCGAAAACATAATATTCGCTGGAAGTGGGTATGATCCTAAGCAGCTCGATAGTGTAAGTGATACTGTGATTTATGCAATTAACTAAATTAATTACATCAGTTAGTAATTAATCAGTATCACGACTAATATCCGGGGCCCAAGGTTGTGAATGTATTGTCTATAATTTAGTTTTAATTGCGTCCCTACATGAAAAAGGACGAGTTGAAATGTATTGGGTTGTGCTGCTTGTATACTGTTTTAGTTACATCCTTGAAGCAGTAAATACTTATTTTCAGAATATAAGATCGAAAATGAGTTTTAATGTGTGACTTTAGCCTACAAAGAATATAATAAAGCAAAGTTGTTTAAAAGCACCAAAAATTTAAAATGACATAAATTTACATTAAATGTAGAATGTGATAATTATTAAAGGTTCATTAATATGTACTATACTGACTGCTCTCTTATAAGAAATAATATTTCTACTAATTTATGGCTTTTTTTTTCAATCTCCAGTCTTACCTACTAGAATGTCTTCCATTTCCCCCATAATGTGAATCAATGGTAAATGCATAACTTAATTTTGAACCCAACAACAACAAAAAACCAAGAATTTTCACATTTCCGTTTATACTGAAGCATTCACAAAACTAATATCCGACAATTATTAGTCTCCTTTGACATAACGCTCTAGAGTACTGTATTTTAATATATTCTTGCTAATTTATTATATATTATGTATAGGCCTACTTAAATAATATTCATTTTCCTATTTCTTATACTATCATTTGTATTGTACCAATTCGTGTTATTTTGAAAAAAAAAATAATGAACATTCTTTATTTAAGTCTGGGCAAGAAGTTTGAAACAATATTATGCATAATTAACAGGTCTGTTTAATGTTACTGTTTTATTGCTATCTGGATGGCGCAGTCAGTATTGCACTGGCTTTCTGTGCCCAAGATTGTAAGTTTGATCCCAGCCCAGGTCGATGGCATTTATGTGTGTTAGCCTAATGTGATAGGCCCATGCCTGTAGATCTACACGCATGAAAAAGAACTTAGGCGGGACAAAATTCCGGCACTCCGGTCTAAGTTAAATAAAGCCATTGATGATATGACGTAAATACCATTTATATTACACAATAATTGTTTAATTTTGCTATAAACAAACAAAAATGGTATAGATTATGCTTTCTTCAGACTATTATTATTATTGCTATTGTTATTATTATTAATGCTGGCATAGTTGAAGACATCAGACCTTTTCGGTCTGTTATGACTTTATGAACTTAACATTTGTCATATGTGTTCTTTTCAGTCCATGTTTCCTATGATGTTATCTCACTATCCTGCGGGTTCCTCCCTGAAATCATTTCGACATTACCAACAAATAGTTCAATCAGGTAAATGCACAATATTCACAATTACTAAATTAATAATTTTAATAGCTTTCTTACACTATTATAGAAAATATATCACAGAAATATAATTAGACTATAAGCAATATATAAGAAAATTACTATTAGAAGTTTAAAATGAATTTAGGAATTGGAAATCCTGCATAGATAAAGCCTCTAAAATTAAAAGAGTTAGTCGAAAAAAGAATCAATTGTAATCCCAAAACTTTCTTTTTATTTACAGGCTATGAAAAGTTTTGATAGTACGTTAAATAAATAATGGTTGCAAAGGAAAGGATTGCCAACCACTTGTTTATACCTGCCCAGAGACTGAATTTCAGTGGTACAATGTGCATAATAAATCTGTACCCCAGAGCCAAAGGAACGTAACTCCAAATTTCATATTTTTTTGTTTTTTTTTCATATTCTTTACTAACTTCTTGACCTCTATAGAACCAATTAATATTAAATCCATAACTTCATTAGAAACCAAGATATTGAGAGCCAAATAGTAGCAACTCCATTCCCCTTTATTGCTCATAATTTTGTTTTTCGCTCCTCCTGTAAAATTTAGTTTTTGGCAGTTACGTTCGTTTGGCTCTGAGGTACAGAAATTATCAATCACCTGTTGTAAACTATCGGTTGTAATAGTCAGTAACTAATTCAAATTTCTTTCAGGGAAGTTTCGTAAGTTTGACTATGGTAAAGGGAACATGAAGAAGTACAACCAAACTTCACCTCCGGAGTACAATCTTTCAGCTATGACAGTACCAGTTGCCCTCTTCTATGCAGATAATGATGCATTCAGTCATCCTGATGTGAGTTTAAAACTGGGGCTCATTTTATAAACTTGAATGTTCATAACATGTAGTAATTGATGATAATAAACAATTACCGCTCTGCGATTACATAATGTTCCTTATTAATCTGGCATTTATGAAACATGCGTGTAGTGAAAACAAGCGATATCGTTATTATAATTTCCAGCTCCACGATCTGTAGCGATCAGCTGTAAAGTTAAAAATATCGTTTATTTAAGTATTTGAAATACTGGGAGATCCAGTGAACTATGAACCGATTGCGCGGTGTATTTCCGGTTCGCGATGGCTGCGCGCGTTGCCGTCTGCAGCTATTTAAGAGTGGTGCCAATGCACCATGGCCGGGACCGCCATGAAAGGAGAACGAATTATAGGGCCCATTTCTTACGAGGCAAAAGTTGACGCTGCCAGGTACGCGAATACAAATCTGCCACCGTTTCTTAGAGAATTAATAGACAGGGAGTAAGCTTTTGCCTTTTTCAACAAGACTGCCACAGCCCATTAGGCCAATATTTCGATGAGAACAATTGAATGTGTTTTGAGGACAGAATAATTAGTAGAGATTTGTGACCCCCTCGGGCCTCCGATCTAAGCCCATATGACTTTTATCTCTGGGGGTAAATTAAAACATAAAACATAAAGTATACAAGAGAAACAATAAAACAAAACATCCGCTAGGAAAAAGCTAGCATTTCGCAACATGAACTACGGCAAGTGATGGATGATTTCGTAAAGAGTTTCCCAAAAATGTATGGGCAACGATGGTGGCCAGTTTCAGCACTTCATTTCATATAAGTTGGTAAGTAAAGCCTTTAAACATAGTTAAGGGAATTGTTGTATGGTTGCATCCGCGTCACCCTATAATAGCCGCAGACGGTAAAGCCCGCGCGGCGCCGCCTTCGCGAACCCCAAAATCACTGCGAGCCGGTTCATAGTCCACTGGGGCTCTCCTGCATTATGTAATTTTATGGGTCTTATTTATGACTTATTATTCATATTAGTTTTTCATTTGGGAAATAGCCAAAACAAATACAATTCGTGATTTCAACTTCTTAAGATAAGTAATCGATTAACTGAAAAGCATTCTACAATTGGCAAGGTGCAGTTAAATGTTTGTTGCATTTCAATTTCATAAAACGTACTGCTTGGCAAATGAAACAGTCAGAGTTTTGTTTAAAAATTTTCTGTTTACATGCAACAATATAAAAAATTATACTTTCCTGATATTTTTATGAAAGAACTTAGCCTATAATTGCTCGTTTTCAACACTAGGCCTACTTCTTTCTTGCCTTGTCATTTAGTTGAGATAAAATTGTATCCCCTATCTACCTTTAGTAATAGTAGCTTAATTTGTCAATTGTTAAATCCACAGTGAATATATTTTAAAAGTTGAATTTTAGTTATTATGACTATTCGTAACAATGAAATTTCGACACAAGGCCTATACGTAATAGCAGCAGTTAATATGGTATGCATTTTCTAGACAAGAATTATTTCCTCTATGAAACTGAACGATTCAGTTTTTTAATTTCAATTTCCAATATTTCCGTGGGGTACAGGATAGTCTAACAACTAAATCGGGGGATCATTACGGTATGCCGTAATTAATATGAATTATTTAATCAAATTATGGAAGTTTCAGAGTTGTATTCTTATTACCATACACAATAATATTAATTTTCATTAACATTATTAATAAATATGTTCCCTGTTTATTATTATTTATCAACCCTTATTTATGGAGTATTTTTTTTACCTAGACGAGAATTCTTTTACATTACGCACTATGATTTTAAAGTATTAATTTTCTAATGAGAAAATTACTTCTCTTCCGCAGGATGTTTTTCGGCTGAGGAGAGTTTTGAAGAATGTCGTCGAGGTATACAGAGTTCCATGGCCTACATTCGGTCACTTTGGTTATGTTTATGCCAAGGATGTTAAAACTCTGGTGAATGATGAAGTTATGAAACTGATAAGAGAATACTAAAGGACTATAATAAATTTGAATAATCATGTACATTTTAATAAATTGATAGCGTTATTTTTAAGGCTCTGAATCATTCCCCATGTGCCGTGTTTAATATTTGATAAATAAAAATAGAAAATGTAGGCTCCCACCATTTTAGGTAGTATAAAGAAAATTGTAATCTAGAAGCCACCCAGTGTTATTGGGCTAATGATTGACGTAAGATGACTAAACTCTTTACTTTTTTATAAAGTAGAGCAAAGATTTTAATTCGGATAAAATGGCACGAGCAGCGATAGAAAGGACCATTTCCATTCCTAGAAAACATTTATATGTCAAACAGTAATTCATATTTTAACTGTTATTGCGCATTTTTGTCAAACAGATTTCTAGGTTTTTATAAACACTATATTACTTTTTTTCAATATTTTAAAATAGTTTCATTTTAGTGCTTTTTTTACAATTTTCAGGCAAGTTTATAACATTCCAGTTTAATAAGTACAGTAGATTGAAACAAATTAATTAATTCTGTATTTACTTAAAACTTTCTGGCTCTGTACTACAATAACATAGGTACATTTTTTGCTTAATTTTCAACAGCTTACAGAACACGGTTAATTTCAGTATTACCCCGGTCATTTATAACTCCATCATAAAACTCAATTATAACATTTTTTAATCAGCGAAGCAAGTTTCAAAAAACTTCTGCCTGTGAATAAACTGCAAGTGTAAGTTTATTAAGTATGTCTTAACCAAATGCAAGCAGAAAAAAGGATCCTTGACGTATTAAAAAGGAATACAAATTACGAAAAAAATCAATCTATTTTGGTTTATATTTTTAATCTAACATGAAACAAAACAGAACTCTTTGCAATGGTATTTAAAATTATTATTTTTTATTTAACATATATTTTATGGTACATATTTTGTATTAACTGTCATTGATTAAGAAGAGGGACTTCGTATCTCCGAAATTAGCCATTTTCATATTACTGTCCTTCAATATTCAGAAGAAAAACAGCTCTATATTTCCGTTTAAGCATTGTGTGCAACAAGGACCAATTTTAGCCCTATAATTGAACTATTTACATGCTTCCAACACTGAGATTTTTCTTGTTTCCTGGAAAGTTGCCATTTCGAGGTACGAGTCTCCCATGTTAACCGATGACATGAAAGATGGATTACATTTTCCTGGAACTAATTACCCGATTTTGTAAATCCGAACGACTCATATTTAGCCGAATGCAAGACTACAATTCCAAAATGTTTTCCCCGAATAACCTTTTGTCCCGAATCCCAATTCGCGATTATTTTTTTCGAACTCAAAATCACAACCTAATTCCCGAATCATTTTTGCCGAATTATCAAATTTCCCTTCTTCCCTATGAACTTTTAGCAGCATGTTCTGTTTATGTTTTATTGTCTGACATGCATGGAAATTAATGGGACAGGCGGTTCTCAACTTAAAAATTGTTACTACGGTAAATGATTCCAAAACTGTTGGTAAAAAGTTAGTTTTGGAAGGACTTATTTATCTCAAATCTAAAACACATCACAGAGATTGTGGGCGACTCCGCCAAAACAGAATGCAAGGCCGTACAATCCATTCTGGATTGTTTAATTTATTTTGGAAATTATGTAGCCTACTTTGTAGCAAGGTTTTCGGAATGTGGTTCAAAGCCATCGTGGAAAAATATTGGGGTTTTCCTATTCGGAAACTTAACCCTGAAATATACCTATATGGGATTTCATATAGGGCTGAAAAAAGGACATGTCAGGATATAAGTGAACATCTCGTCACCCTAAATTTGCCTCCTCGTATATCGACATTTCAGTCATTCCTGTATGACACATTTATATTTATCTGTCACATATCTTTGAGTGTTTTGATTTAATTGTACGGTATCAGGATATATACATATGAACTTCGTTCCAATTTTATCGCATATTTTCAAGTTTGACATTAGTGGCGTTGGATCACAGCTGTTTTAAAGGAGGTTAACAGTATTGTGTGAGTGAATACCGTTTAGAGTGAAATAATTTTTCAAACATCAGAAGGAGCTTTCCTTTACGTAATTCAGGTGTTCTATGTGTAAATTCCAACTCATGAAATCAACGATTTAGTAGATTCCGACCATATTCCACTAGCAGGTAAATACTCTGCATAAAGTATGGCAATATTAAAACTGCTAGAGCTAATCGTAAAGTTGCATAACTTAACTGTTTGAAGTGCTCTAAAAATATTAGGGCCTACTACTAAGTTAATATAGTTAATTGAATTAAAATTTTTATTTAAATTACATTTACAAACTTGTGTACAAATACAAATACAAATACAAATACAAAAATACACAAATAAACAAAAAAAATTACAAATTTCAAAATTAAAGTAAAATACTTTTTAAGAAAAGAAAAAGAAAGAAAATAACCAAATATTTATTTTGAAATACACCCGAATGCGCAAACTGCTCGTGCTCGGGTGTAGATTCAGAACATCAGAGTGGAGAAAGAGAAGAAACAAAAAACAAAGTGAGAAAGAATGACACACTGATAAAAAGGTGAAAAATGTTAAACAGAGCTTGAAAAAGAAAAGACAAATTTATAAAAAGGAGACAAAAAAAATTAAACACAAATACATACAATAAATAATAATAAAAATAATTGACTTAAAGCTAATAAAATTACAAAAATGTTTTGCATACTTATTAAATTTAAAATTGGGGTAAACTGCGAGATCGGGGTATCTACTGAACATAGAGTTATAGAAGCGGGACCAAAATTAATGCTATGGTTTAATCCTGCTGATGTGAGACATTTGGGTTCTGATAGAAGTAGATTATTATTATAGTCCTTATTAAGTTTCCAGAGCTCGAAAGGATGTTACTTCTACGACATGTGTGCGTCATTTTTGTCTTTTGGTTGCTTCTTCTCGATGATGAAGTAGGAACAGCAGTTCACCCTGATCAGTTGCTGAGTACGGTGAGTGATAAAGGAAATTATTACAGTTTATTTGCTTTGTTAAATTTTACAAGTGAGGATTGAACACGTTCTAAAGGTGCCACGTCCAAAACATAACTATATTACGTGTTTGTACTTACAACCTCATATACCCAACCTAGGTATAGTGTCCCGAAAATTGTCTATGGTGAACACTTTTGTTTAAATTTAGCGTCATTTATACTCGTTTGTAGATCGATGTCATATTACGAGCTAGGTAATCTGTATAAACCAGTAGGTCATGTAATTATTGATTTGCGTATATTTTCTATTGCTGGTGTGTTATGGCTTTTGTTAATTTTAATTGATATTCATTTTTAATTATTAAGATATAGGATGAAATAGCGGCGATGAGTTTGGTAAATAAATATTCAATTCGGGATTTGCCTTTACGACTGGGGAAACCATAAAAAAAAAACAGTAAAATTGGCCGTCTATGAAGTTTGAACCCGGGACCTCCCGAATGCTAATCCAAGACGCTATCATTTCGGTCTCCTCGCTTGGTATACTGTGAACATTTTTCCTAAATAAATCATGAAATTTTGTAGTTTCTTTGCTCGCAAGTCGTCAGATTTACTTTTCAAAAATATTTTAATATACAGAGGGATTCAAGCTTTTGTTACGCCGCACAATTGTCATCATTTAGGTTATAGTTCTAATGGATATAATAATAAATTAATTTTAATAGCTTGGAGTTCTTTTACGTGCCGTAAATCTACGACACGGGACTAGAAGTACTAGTTCTAGTAATTATTACTTTGGAACTATTATTTTTCAGCCGGAACTACTGGCGAAATACGGATATCCTGCGGAGTCCCACATTGTGACCACGGAAGATGGCTATATCCTTACAATGCATAGAATTCCACACAGCCCCAAATCACCCTCTGCACCTAATAAACCTGTCGTGTTCCTCCAACATGGATTGATATCCAGCTCCTCTGACTGGATTATTCTGGGGCCACAGAAATCTCTAGGTAAGCTGCTATCTGTTCCTATGTTTTATGAAACGACGGTTACATTCGTTGGATTTTTTATTAGGATGTTAAACATATCTTTGTAAATGGAACAGTATTTATAGGCATTTATTCCTAATACTGATACATACACAATGCTGAAGCCGCTTTAAAAAATAGCCTATTCAAATTAAGCAATTAGGATAGTTTCTAGACTAGAGGCTATCAATGTAATTATGAATTCGAGAATGACACACTGATTATTTCAACATACTACCCTGTCATTATGAATGGTAAATGGTATAAGTGCCAAAAAACAAAACTTTTGGGAAATGAAAAAATTCTCAAAACTTGTTTAATGCCTAATCCTTTTTCCCCTTCCTGTGTACTGAAGGAACTCTCTCACTATCTCAACATGTCTTCCTTGCTAAATATGTATTATCCATAAACTAGTGCTTGCTTCTATGCTCAATACTGTTGAAGTCCATGTTAATTAGAAAAAAGAGAGGAATTTATGTCTGTCATTTTTTATTTCAGGATATTTATTAGCTGATGCTGGTTACGATGTATGGATGGGCAACGTGAGAGGAAACACTTACTCCAAAAACCATACCAGACTCTCAGCAAAAAGAAGAAAATATTGGGATTTCAGGTAAGATCATGCTATAATCAGTCAACTTAACCTAAACCAAAATAAAATTGTGAAGATTTAAAGAAAAAGTAGAGGTAAAAGGAGAGGTGAGAGTATTCCGGTAACAAACTAGTCATCAACCGGATCTCCAGTTGGGAACTGCTTTTTAAACCTATGACAAAGGAAAAAATTCAAGTGTAGGAAAGAAATTCAAATGTAGGAACCTAGGAATATTTTATAGAGCCGGGGCGCTTCACGCATTGTCCACTGGGACTAACAATGTAAATTTAGCAGCTTACAGGAAACTCGGAAAGACGGTACTATACATTGTTTCGAAGGAGCCGCGGATAGGCCACAGTGTACGGACAGAGTTTTTGATGTAAAGATAATTATCTTCAGCAGCTAGAAGCGGAATCTCGCTCTTGAAGCTGAAAGGAAGACTTTTTACTTTTAATGCCCATGCACAAACAGCAGAAAATAAATCAAACATAATAATGATTCTTTGAGTTCGAAATACTTAGGCCTATGACAGTTTTTCAGAAAACAATATGGAATTTTTGTTAGGCGATAGACCGAGGAGATGTCTTGAGACTCATAACACGTGGAGAAATTCAGCAGTAGGAGGTAATGAAATGACCACAGGTGAATTATGTCGCTACCTGGAAGGACTTGATAATACAAAATATACCTTGTGCAGCCACAATATCATATTTTAACATACTTGGACAACTCCAAATGGAACAACTCTTGTCAGATGGAGCGACTCATAATCGCTTGTGTAAGATCACGTATTAGATGGGAAACGTAGGAATCCTAATGTCGTGGATATTAGATCATACAGGGGAGCAAATCATGACAGTAATTGCTGAAGTACGGGCACGAATCTCAGAAATCGAAATAAGAAATAGAGTGATGATTCTGATGAATGTGCAAAGAGTACGAGGATGTTACAATAAAATGTCTTCCAAATAAAGCAACTAAAATATTTGAATGTCTAGAAGAAATAAATGAAGTTTTAAACGTAATTAATAACTGATCAAGTGAACAGGCATGCGAGAAGTAATTGGTACATTAAGTAAGAAGTCGTTAGATACAAATAGGCTATACAAAAGAAATAAATTGTCTATACGAAATTCGGCACATTGAGGAAATTCATGGACATAATGCAAGAAAAACTAGTCATTTTCATACTGCACATTGTGATTCCACTAATTAGGTTTAAATACTTGTCATAGCGGTCGCGACCACCCCTTTGTTTTTACTGTTTTTAATTCTACGTTGTATTGACTTATTTTTATTCGTCAAAAATAATTACCTAATAAAATAACATTCAAACGTAATTAAATATAAAACAAAAATATAAAAGCATTTATGTACTTGCACAATTTCAATCTGAGGATTGTAAAATGGAAGTTGAATACAATTTATTATTATTATATATATATATAATATGAATATTATTATATAATATCACATTTGACTACGCAAATGTTTTCAGAATTTATTAATTATAATCTTGTGATGCGGAGCAGTCATTTTTTTGGTACACTGCTCGGCTAGCAGACAAGAGAAGAGTTGCACCCTTAACAACAACGGATGACATTTTTAAGCTGTTAAAATTAAGTTTAATTAAATTAATTCTTTAATTTATTAAAGTTATTTATTTACTAAATCTTCATAAATGTTCTCTGCAATATAGCATTCGTATTTATTGCCTTTGTTTATAGGTGCTACAAGATACTGAAAATTTATTAAAATATGGTGCACTGAGCTGATTTTTGCAATGTAATTTATAAACGTAATACCATTTTTCTGCATTTTATAATGTTATTGGGCTAACTAGAGAACGTAGGCTAATGTATTAAAATTATTTCCAATGACATAAGATTTTTCGACAGTTTGAACCTTAGAGTATATTTGCATGCATATTTACTCTTCCGTAGTGAAAACTCCCTTTCCCGGGTTCAGGACTGGGTAGGTTAAGTCTTAGGTTAAGATAATGCACATTGTGCGCGATTCCTTAATTATTAATAGAGCATTAATTCATGGCTCTTGTGCTTGCAGTTGGCATGAGATGGGTCTGTACGATCTTCCAGCCATGTTGGACTTTGTGCTGGAGCACACTCAGCAGCGCAAGCTGAATTACGTGGGAACCTCCATGGGTAGCACAATGTACTTCGTGCTAACATCTATAAAACCAGAATATAATGACAAGATAAGGGTCAAGGTCGGTTTGGCACCTTCTGCTTTTATGACCACAGTCACAACGCCTCTAGCTAACCTCGGCGGTCTCAATAAGGTTAGATATTTTCATTTATAAGCCTATCAGTTACGATACCGGTACATCAGTTATCTCTGAATATTGTAAAACAAAAAAATTATGTTAATACCGCTATGATATAAATTACTCTTTATTACTGACACTATCACTTATCTCACTGTATATGTATATATGTTCTGTTAGGAAGTAACACCAGTAAAAATCTACAGGAATCCCTACAATAAAATAACCATCCGGGTTGTCTGTATTGTACACGTAACGAAGTCATACTCATACAATCTTATTTTTGATGAAATTAACATTTCTAATACTCGTATTATGTAATTTGTTAAAATACAGAAAATAACATAGTAAAATCTTCTTTGACGTAAAAGCATACTGTACCATAGGCCTACTACGCTTAACTCTTATTTATATTTGGAATCCTCCCCTTCAAACCTTGAACAAGTAAGAGATGAACGTGAATAACGATTCCATCAACCGATGGAGTTACTGCAACGATAAATGAGTTAAAAATAGAGTTGGAATATATTTTAAGTACTTATAAGCTCTAATTTAGACTTAAGACTCTTTGCCGAGAGCGAAATTTTTTATCTGGAACTCGCTGATTCGAAATCTCCACCGAAATTCTTCAACTGATTATTTGTAGAAAGCTTTTTGAGAACTTCCAGGCGTGTCAAAATGAATATTTTCTGTGAGTTTCGGTCTTAAGTGAAATAACTAAACAATATATTAAATACATCTCGTCTCCTCTATTTTCCAGGTCAGTTTGCAGTTACTTCGGTCTTTGGGTGTGAACGAATTCTTCCCATCTGGCAAACTGACTGAATACGTAGCAGGCACAATATGTTCAGATACTCATACGAGAGCTCTCTGCACGAATATTCTTTTCCTGCTGTGTGGTTATGACGAAGAACAGCTGGACGAAGTAAGTAATATGCGTATCAATGTTCTATATTTTTAAGTATTTCTGCTAATTCAGTACTTCATCTAATGGCTCATATGAACAAGCTATTTCTTTTGAACACGAATAACTTTCCTAGAGAGCATAACACTTCTGGTCATTTTCCACCAATCTAAAAATTATATTTTATTATTTGTTCGACTACATGGGAAGTACTTTAATGTATGGCAATGTTTAATTAGTATAAATTATGATTATGATAAATTATTATGAATAAAGTTGCTGGCCATCCAGTAGTTTATCCTAATGATTAATGTTTTGCCCACAGCGACTTTGAGACTTAGGACGAATTAAATTATATAATGCGAAGAAATAGTTTAATCCATATTTTCTTAAACGAATTTCACTGCCTCCTTTTACGAAACCGAACAAGATTATGTCAAAATGTTTGGTATAATCGTTGGAACTACTCTCGCATGGGAGAAAGATGTAGCGTTCATCAGCAAAAAGCTGTCGAAAGTACGGTACTGTTTGTACTTTCTCTGCCCGTACCATAGGCAGATGAAGTATTAAGTTCGACCCTCAAATTCGAACTTGATTTTTTTTTACTTAAATACACGTTTAGAGGTCCTTTGAATCAAAAAATACTATTCAGAAACAATGAATTTATGTGTGAGTGTGTCTGTGTGTGTCTGTGAACAGCCTTAGCGCCAGAACAGAAAATCATATGAAAACAAAATTTTGTATTTGGGTTAGGTAGCTTATCGGGATGTGAAACGCTTACTTTTTGGTAACTTTACATGAAGAAAATTTTGTTTCTCGACATTTTCTCCAAAACGGCTCTAACGATTTTGTTTAAATTTTGTACATGGGATACTTATACTAAGAGCTAACAATTTTATCTGAAATTCTTTTCGAAAAAATCTCAGAATGGTAGTTATAAGCCACCCATCATTTGTAGAAACTGTCTTGCCAGGTGAACAATAAAACTTTTTATCAGGTTGAAACAAGGCGCCCTTTGCAATACGGGCTCTTATTCTACATCAGAATATTAAGTGATAAAGGTGCAACTTTTTGGCCATGCTTAGAGTACGGAAAGTTACGTCAGTGCATTAATAAGAAATTATTTGGGTAATGTACGCTTTGGGGATGCGATACGATGAGGCAACGACCTTCTCTTCATTGGGCGATGATAGAGAGGATTCAGTCGGGAGAGAGAGGGGGGTAGATGGGATAAATGTAACATTTATAAAACATTTCGTTAGCTGAATTTAAATTGCATATTGTACTTTATTCCAGTCCATGCTGCCAGTACTCGTCAGTCATACACCAGCCGGGACTTCTGTTAAGTCTCTATTACACTATCTACAACAGATGCACACAGGTAACTACAATTAATTAAATTTTGAATCAGGGTGTTGTAACATAAGTGCACCTTTTTAGAGTTAAACGAGCTGTAAATAAATATATTTTCAGACTAAGCAAATATAATTGCAGATGGCTTTCTACGTTGCTTCATGGCACATCTGTTTATCACAAATTTAAAACAGATGACACTTGCGGCTTATCAAATGAAAATAAAATTAATTTACTATAATACATGCATCGAGCGTGTTTAACGAAGAACATAAATATCTAGCAGATATTTAAATTTAACTCTGTAAGTAGGCTTATTACAGCAACACGTGCATCTTTACTGACATCTTCCGATTCCAGCCAATCGTTCTAAAAATGCATACTTCTCGATCTAACACCTGTATTTTTTAATTAACCCTCAAACTGGTAATGCATCATATAGGATATATTAGTTTGTCTTGAATTTGTAGTAACATAACGGAAAAGAAATTGAAAGGAACGTTTCAGTGTCATGTAAAATTACAGTATAAAGTACAAGAAATAAAATATGGCCCTAATCATTGCATTAACTGTTTTCTTTGAAGTCCGTCACTGGTTTATTAATTGCGTAAGAAATTGAGTCTTTCTAATTTAAGGGTTAATTAGCCTGGTTTTATTACGTAGTTGCAAGTTGTTTGTAAAATACCGAATATCCATCCTCTGCACATGGGCGTATTACTGTACTGTACAATGTCAATATTTATTTTAAACGGATTGAGATTTTTTTTTAAAAGAGCCTACTTCAATGTCCATTTTCAAGATTTTAATGCCCTTTTGCTTTCGTTATTTCAACTATTTCATTGCATAATATTCGGTTTCTAATGATGATTTTTTAGTCTTTTTTTTCAAGGACTGCTACTTCCTCACAATAAAAGTCCTTGAAAGTGGGAAAGAACTATCTCCCTGACTTCAACTACCAGACGTAATTTACATATCCCTAAAGAACCTATTGCTTTTTACATGACTGAATGTACTTAATTTGTGGATACGTCGCAATTTAAAATTCCTATTCACAAATTATATGCATTCCTCTTAACAATAGGCAATAACATGATTCAAATCATTTTTATCAAAATTACTTATCTCCCCATCCTTTTAAATCCCCAATTCCTTTATCCTTCTCACTTCACAACATCAATTATTATGGTCCAATAATTTTTATCAAAAGGCAATTATATAGTTATTAATTCAACATAATGAATTATTACATTACTTATATAATCATCAGGGCCCGGATTCTGATGACCTAAAATTGTTTGAAAAATGACCTATATAATGACCCTAAATTTTAAAGAAAATGACTTAATTATAAAAAACTGATATATTATTTATAAAAATTATTATTGTACACACAAAGTTATAGACTACTTTGTACATAACTAGCAGGTGCTGGCACTGAGGCACTGGTGAGTCAAAACTCGGCACATACTTTAGTGGTCTGTCGGATTATATTGTTGTTAATTGAGGGTAAACAGTAGTTTGCACTCTCAAATCTAAGCAGGTGGCAGACTCTGGTGCCAAGTCAATCTAATAACAATAGTAATATAATACAAAATTTTGGCGTTTCTTTGATTCTCACTTCCGACTGAGACATGTCAACACTTTAATGCCAAATTTTTCCTTCTTGCATTAAACAAACAACACTTCAAAGATAGCATCGCTAGCGACGAAAAAAGAAAAAGTTAATACACTCAATGTAAATACATGAAAATTACTAAATAAGGAAGCAAATGACACGAAAATGACAAAATAATGACCTAAAAATGAAATAAATGCCCTAAAAATATAAAATTGCATAAAATGACAAAAAATGACCTAATAAAAATGCATTTCTATAATCTAGAGGCCATGATTAGGATTTATCAACAAGTTGGCAATGTCTATGCAGCAACAATAAAAAGATGACATGTCATTAGAATCCGGGCCCTGATAATCATCCTTTCAGATAGATAAGTAGAAGTATCACGCAGACATCAATTTCTTGCTCTTGAAATTTAGACCAAGGTATATAATAACTTACTAAATGGTAATTAGTCCTAGTAAGATTATCATAACATTGCATTCTTTGAAGTATTTTTTTCTTTCTTTTTCAGATACGTTTTTACAGTTTGATTATGGAAAACTCATGAACATGCTCAAATATAAACAAGGAACACCCCCAGAATACAATTTAAAGGCTGTGACAACTCAAATTGCACTGATATATGGAAATAATGACCCTATTGCAGATCCACAGGTGAATATATGTCATCTTTATCATTTTGTACGGCATAGGCTGCTATCCTGTTCTTACGTCATCCATTTTTTTTTAACCAACATCCCATTGCTTCATACTTTGAGTGCTAATCTGATTTTTTTTATTATGTGGGTCATACAACCAAAATTGTACTATAATTCCAGCTGATTATCGAACTCTATTCCTATGCTGTTCGTTCCCTCATTGAGTTGAGGATACCAAAAAAGTTAGTTAGGATGATCAAAACGTGTTTAAATGAGATCTATAGCAGAATGAGGGTAGGGAAACTTATATCAGGTAAGGAAAAGTTACTTGAAGCAAGGAGATGCACTATCACCTTTACTTTTTAATTTCGTTTTGGAATATGCCATTAGGAAAGTTCAGGAAAACAAGGTAGGCCTAAAATAAATGGCAATCACCCGATTTTAGCTCATGCAGATGATGTCTGTTGGGCGATGACATAAACACAATCAAGAGAAATTCAGTAAGCCTTTTCTATGCAGATAATAGCCGGCAGATCATTCAAACAAGTGGAAAAATTCAAATATCTGGGAATCATATCTACAGATTCAAATAATGATAAGGCAGAAGATAAGTGTTGACTAACAATAAGAAATGTTTGTTTTTATGCAATTTTATCTTTTCGTCTTCTGACCAGAAATTAACAAAAAAATGATGAGACAACTATCCTTCCGGTTGCATTATATGGATGTGAGACTTGTCCTTTACTCTTTGGGAGAATATAGTTTGAGTGTTTTCGAAAACAGGGGGATTAGGAAAATATTTGGACCTAAGAGAGATGAAAACGGGGACTGAAGAAAACTGCATAATGACGAACTTCATAATTTGTACTCTTTACAGAATATTGTAAGGATAATTAAATCTTGGAGGATGAAATGGGCTGGACATGTTGCGCGCATGGAGGAAGTAAGAAATGTATAAAAAATGACTGGGAGACCCGAAGGGAAAAGTTCTCTTGGAAGACCTAGACGTAGGTGGGAAGACGATACTAGAATAGATTTAAGGGAAATAGGAATTGCGAGGGAGGGTTGGATGGAGTTAGCACTGAATTGGGTTGAATGGTGGATTCAAGTAAGTGAGGCAATGAACCTTTAACTTACTTAGGAATTGTCTATTGTCGTTAAGTAAGTAAGAATGTGATAAATGAATCTCCTATGGTGATCACACCACATCCATGTTAGTTATTAGGTTAGCTACATGGCTCGGAAGGGATTGGTGACTACCCTATTCACCAATGACAAATAAATTCATATTCAATTAAGTATTCAGAATGCACTGTGGTTTGAATTTCACGTAAAGGTGCAGATTCTGGCTAGTGGTAATAACTTAAGTAGACTTCAGTCCAAAACAGTAGGGTCTGTTCTATCCTCTAAGAAACAAGCTGACCTCCACTCCCGTGATTATTTGCGAAATGGATCGAAGTCCATCAAGAGGTAAAGTAAAACAAGCTCTCGAACTATAAGTAAGAGGAATAAGAATATGCCGTAGCAAAAACAGTAACATTACTTATAAAAGAAAAATAACTAAACAACTAAATCACTGGCACTAAAGAATTCGAAAGTAATACCTCAGTGACGAATTATTACCAATCTTTTCTTGTCTGTAGTTCTTCTTTCCCTATATTCGTCTTATTCCAGTCTCCGTAAATCGGACTCCCATCTACGTCTAGGCATTCCTGCGGTAGCCTCTTAAAAAGTTCTCCCATTAATATTATGTACGACACTCGGTTATTTATCATTCCAGCTAAAGACCCAGTCCATAAAGTATGATATAATAGAACTTACTATAAAATAAGTTAAGAACTTACTAAGAGTGCAGAATCACATTCATAGAACTGTTCAACTGATTTCATATTTTACTCTTCCAGATAACAGTTATACTAATTAGTTCTTAAATAATTTATTTGCAGGATGTCATCAAACTCAGTAAAGCACTGCCGAATGTTGTAGAGCTTTATAGAGTACCATGGGAAGAATTTAATCATCTGGACTTCGTGTGGGCAAAGGACATCAAAACCCTGGTCAATGATAAAGTCCTCGGTATATTAGGAAGATGGTAAATAAAAAATGTATTTGGACAAATGTTTTAGCTAAATATTTATATCTACTATCAAGTCTCCATGACATTCTACTTTCATGCCTATTAGTTCCTGTTCAGTAGTTATGTTTGGATAGTGGTAGTGGGAAGTAAATAAAAGTGTTAGACTCATTCTGCGCCAGATCAACAGGCGCAAAATCAGACATTCAGTGTTAGTCATCGATATTTTATATCCATTTGTTGTTGGTTGTAATTTTTTATTTTATTTTATTTTATGCCATCTCATATTGCTCCTTCATAATTCTCATCCCAATCCACGATTTCGATAGTGTAATTATATTGATTGATAGGCCTATACTGCAGGTGCGGTTAAAAATACGATACGATTGATTTTTTTTTTTTTTTTTACTTTTATAACAAATAATTGTTGTAACATAATATTTTGTGATTTTTCCACAATTCATTTATATAACCAAAATCTTTTTCCACAAACCGTATTGTAAGATTACAAGGCAACTTAAGTAAAGCTGCTGCCTAGAGTAGAGTTAATAAAGACAAAAGATTTCATGGATATTATTTTTCACTAAGAAAAGATAAGTTTTCTAGTACTGTATTATTCAAATAGTGGAGATTTGAACGCGTTATTTTGAAATTATGGAAAACCTTAACTAAGTTTAATCTTTAATAGCAATTTGGGGCTTTAGTTTGGAAGCAATGAAGAACCTACATGAAAAGTACATTGTTCCCATTTTTTTGTCTTATTTAGACCTATTGTCTTTCCAAAACCTAAAATCAGTGAAGAGTAAATTTTATGGCAGCGTTTATCTTCCTCAGAAAAAGCTCACAGAGTACCATTGTATCTCCGGTACATCAGTGATATCAGTGGGTGTGCTTATAAATGCAAATATCAAAGATACTATGTTAGTTATGGCAGGCTATTTATTGTCAGGAAGTGCTGCCATCTCTCATGATCAGTCGCAAGCGGAGGTCAATGAAAGCCATTCTCCTTACTTCACATGCAACTTCACTCGCATAACTGAATTGCGGGCTGTCAATTTGATAGAGTTAGCTCAGGCGTGAATGTCACCTTCATTTTGATATTTGAATTTCGATATTGCCTTATTCGGGGACAACCAAATGGGAGGAGATCGTTCTCGAAACTAAACATGTCTTGGAAGGTGAAGTCAGACTGAAAAATTCAATGCCATAGCCTGGATTTGAACCAGGATCTTTGGCTCTCCGTGCCGCTGCTCTTACCAACAGAGCTACCATGGCAACATGCCGGTACAACATTAAATTCTCCAAATGACAGTTGATAAGAGCAGCGGCACGGAGAGCCGAAGATCCTGGTTCAAATCCCGGCTATGGCATAGAATTTTTCGGTCTGACTTCACCTTTCCATCTTAGCCTACACACGACCAGTGTGAAATAATTATAATTTCTCTAAACATGTCCTGATAGACACAAACTGCTTGTCACATTTCCCAAATACCATTGACGTATCCAGTAATGAAAACCTTATCATTGAAAGCATATAATATAAGATATTCGTACATATTGATTTATTGAACATATTGTTGTAGGAGGTTATTTTTCTGTGGACAGAGGGGATTGGTTTATTATAGGCTATAAAATTGATTGTTGATAATTTTGCTGAAACATAAAATGGAGCGAGAATTTTTAAAATTATTTCCATTAGAAATGGACATCTAGACGCCATCCGAGGCAGACTACTTGGTCCCAGAATACAAAACATACAAAATTATAACTATTATTAAAGACAGGGTCATGTTAACGAAATCCTTTTTAAACTTCTAGATGTTACAATAATGCAGGTTCAATAATGAAGGTTTAATAGTGAGTCTTTTAATATTCTTAATGATGCATGTCGTATGTCCTCAGTCGTAAACTGGAGTGATTTCAGATATTGGTTTGTCAACTTAAAAGATGTGCCACCTCCCAAGCAATGATAGGAATATTGTAACTCTCACTTAAGTGAGGAATGCATGGGACATAAATTGCCGTCTTTTCTTCATCTACTTTAAAGGCTTGTTGGCCAACCTGCTCAAACTACAATGGGATCTAGGATCAACCCTCTCTTTTGCCGATTTAAGGCATCAGAAATATATATTAATTTATTAATGATTGGTTTAAGAGACCATTATTTGCTTTCAGTCCGTGATATCTAAGGTATTATTAAACGTTACTGGTATATTTCATATGCACAGCGTAAGAATGATATAGTCAATTTTGCACTGATTGTGATATTTTATTCCTTGCTTCTTGTGTCCTGAACTCATAGCTATGGATTTTTAGAACATACATAAAGATATGTTGCCTTTCACTGTGACACGCCAGTCAGACTAACATGCATTTTAACCATTAGAGCAAGAGCAAGAGGGGCATAACCTTACAAGGAAAGTGTCAAAGCCTTCATTTCCCTTGAAATTTTGGAGGCAGAAACGATGTTCCAAACCAACATGGAAAAAAATAATCGTTTTTTTCTAATGAAAGTCTCGGAAAATTAAGTTGGAAGCCTATGTAGCCTACTTATGAAACATTGAACAGTTACCAAAGAAGTTATTTGATAACTCTTTACAAGAAGAGTATGAAGTGAAGAATACGGAAAACGATATTATGAGATAATTAAGTCAAAGGAACTACGGGACGTACTCTTCCTAAAGAACATCGAGATTTTAAGTACTGGAATATGTATCTTCTTATTGCAACCGATACTTTGATGAATGGAGCAATGGAGAAATGATATACGGCAGGGAAAATAGGTGCATCCCGAGAAAATCTGTCCCGACCCCATTTTATCCACCACATATTCCACATGGATCCAATGAGTTTCGATCCCGGATCCCAGATGTGGAAGGTGAACAGTCTAGCCTCTCAGTCATGAGGCGGTCAAATTGGGTCTTCTAAAACGTTTTATATTTGAAGGGGCTAGTTCCATAAGGGCGTAAGGCACATCTTGAATTCTGAGCTTTTAACATGTATTCCTTCTCCTCATATATCATAAATACTCAGTGAACAATTTATACTTGTGCCTTAAACCTCTGCTCAGTCATAAGAAAAAACCTGTGCTTGTAAGTGGTAACATTGCTTAGAAACATTAAGATTTCTCACAACTTTGCTGTTGTGCCTTACGCCCTTATGGAACTAGCCCCTTCATTTGTTTTCTTTAAACTGTTGATAAACTGAGAGAAAATGAATTTTTGCCATTTGAAAGTGAAGTTGTTTAAAAACACCATCCTATAAACCCCGATAAGAAAAGAATCCACTTTTAGATTTAAAAAATCCGTTGTACCAAGGGATGGGTACGGGTACCCATACCTGGGATTTCGAACGACAGCCCGAGTAACAATTAACTAATATTTTGTAATATAAGCATAATCGCCTTTCTTAAATAAAGTTCGGAGGGTGTATCGTCCGCTTTACAAGAAGTTGTGTGAAACATATCTATACATCCATACACTATATTGCAATATAAATTTTTAAAAATACTTGCAAAATTATAAGCTACTAAACTAGGCTTGTTTATTCTGTTTTTCAATTGTCATGGCATAAACAATAAAAATAGATATCAATGAATGTCCCTATTCAAAGAAGGAAATTTCGGTGTATTTCCAAAGGCCCTCAAATCCAAAAACAATATATAAATAGTATTTTGCGATACGAGTGTCATAATTGAGAATCGTACCTCCTGCTAGGTTATCAACCATACCCCTAGAATGCTTAGATGAGATCGGGTTTTCATACCCTGAGAAATGAAATAAACTGCCTGCACAGATCCTATTCATATTTTTATTTATTTTATTAATTTATTTATTTAACCTATTAATTTGCATGTTTATGCATGTAAAACCTGTAGTGAAGAGGATTTAATTTTAATGACTAAAATAATATGCTTTTGTCTTCTGACAGCTTTTGATACAGAAACAAATGTCTATAAGCTGGGTCAGGACTGTTTTCTTTCATGTCCTTGTTCCATTTCCTTTGTTGTATACCTCATTCAACAGCTGATGTGTACCCCACATCTTCAAATACAAACATGAACATGTGTTTAGTGGCACATATTCGCAGACGGTTTCATTGGTACTAGAATATCTGATACGTATAGGAAGAACATAAGGCAGTAAGTATTTAATTTTTTGTTCTTATTAATCTCAGGTTGTCTCAATTATGTATTGCATGGATTTGAGGTATGTAATGTGACACTAAGGGGAGACAGTAATCGCTGAGTTGCCCATATGCTAACATCAAGAATAATAGATTACTTAGAAACATTTTCTGAAAAAGGATATGATTTAGAGCCATGAAATGTTTGCACAATGTAGACAGGATATTCAGCTGCAATTTGATGGCAGCTTACTAAAGTATGATGCAAAAATTGTGAGATTACATATATATATATATATATTTTAAACTATGTGAAATTAATTTCATTAATTGTGAAATTTGCAACTTTCTTCCATAATTGCACACACATCCACCGTCTCACAACTCCAAAAACTTTCCGAGGATATTGCTTCATCGTGCCAGGAAAACACAATGCTAAGGTTGGGAAAAGGCGAAAAATGACATGTATATTAGGAACATAGGAGCTAATTTTGAATACGTGAGATATGCAAACATTTAGGCTAGATGTTGTAAAGACATAAATATAATTATATAATTTGTATAAGAATATCTTACACGAAAAGGAAGAAAATTAAGGTAGTACGTACAAGCGTGTTTTCAAAGTAAATACCAATATATATTTTTTAAATAATAGAACATTATTTTCTAAATATTTTATTATCATTCATTACTTTATATCTTACATTACTTCACGTAGTCACCGACGTTATTCAGGCACTTGTCACTGGAAACAAGTTTTTGTATGCCTTCGTCAAAAAATAATGCCGCCTGTGATGAAAGTCAAGTGTGGATTTCTTGTTTCACAATATCATCGTCGTTGAAATGTTTTACCCCAAGGAATTTCTTTAGATGAAGAAACAGATGAAAATCGCTTGGTGTCAAATTCGGACTGTAGGGAGGGTGGTGAATTGTTCCCTATCAAATGATACGATCACATCTTGAGTTTATTTGGTTGAGTTTGATTGAGTTTGGTTGGACTCCACTCATTACTTTTTATCCATAAATCTCACACAATTTCCTATTAATGTTTGCTTCAAAAAACGAATCACTGATCTGACTTCACAGTCTGTGGGTCGTTGGATTGTTTTGAACATTTCGAAACGCTCTAACAATAAAAAAGTGACGATCGCTTGAAGTTGCGTCTGGCTTCCTAATCAAATGGAGGAAGTCATCGCGCATGCCCAAAATCGCTACTGCAACGCTGCAGCGGCAAAATATTTAAACGGTACTTACTTTAAAAAACCTCCTCGTACTTACTTAACTTTGGTTCTAATCATTAATCTAAGGTATTGCTTTCTATAGGCTTTTACATAGTTAAGTATTAAGTTACATGGATATGAGGTATGTAATTTAAAATGATGTAGTAACAAACAGTTCTGTAAGTAGGCCAAGTATCAATAAGTGTCATTTCGCGTTTATTGCAAGAACATGTAATCGACGGGGTGTTGTTAAAGGGCTCGGGTCGTCGCTGTCACTCAGTCGAACGGGGTGTTAATGAATATGGACTGGGCTAATTGGCGCAAATGAGTTCACAGGGTTTAAGTGGTTCGGATGTATTAGGTGCATTCAGGTATTTATAAATTGGGGAGTGAGACAGTTCAGTGGGAGAGTTCATAAATGAAGTAGGGACTTGTAGGGTAGTTTGATTATGTTTATTATTTTCTAACACAATGAGGTCAAATCGTTAACACAATTTTTTTTCAGTAGACTACAACCGAATCACACCGGTTTTTTTTTTACGGTATCACTCGACAGGGTCGGGTTCACTTTCTTTAATGGGCTATTATAATACGTTATATATAATAATATAAAATAATACGTTTCTCTTCACTTCTAATATACTTTATACATGGGACGAAAATTCTTTCACACTGGCCGAGTGTAGGCTAAAATGGAAAGGGAGAGCCAGAATGAAAAATTCAATGCCACAGCCAGGATTTGAACTTTTCAATCCTTACTTTATACCGTATATAATATAATAAAAATTACATAATATAGTGTACCACAGCGTGATTGTGCCCTGCCAGAACATTAGTGCGACTGTCGTGGCCTATCTTCGTGGCCGTTGTTGTAGAAGTGCCCCGTCATAATGGGATAATTTCCCTTTTATTAGAAATGAGCCTGTGACATATTTGGGCATATCAAAGCTTCCTGATTGGTTTCCGTATCGTGCTATTTGCTTGTATTGGCCGAAATTTTGAATGGCGTCCCACGCTTGTAAGTTTTAGGCTATATCTGACGGTTGCCACATGAAAGTTTCGTTGAAACAGGGTCATTAATTAGCTGGAGATAATGAGACTCAAAGGAGATGACTGGTTTGAATTTTTCTTCATAATTCCTAAATAGATATAGTAATCAGAAAATAAATGTTATATTTCAACAGTTTTTCTTTGGTTCGATCTAATAGTATTAAATTTGGTGCGGGATTATCTATTTGTCATATAATTAATTAACAAAATTTGATTCTCTGTTGAAATCTTTACTTGAATGTATCGTATTTTATACGAAAAGGTGCCCAGGGATTGGTTTACATTACGATGATAGCCTAATTATTTAATTTATGTAATTTGTGTATGGCCGTAATGGAAGATCAATAGAGTTGAGATACGAATTTGTAAGTCACATCTGTGCCATTCTAAAGTTCAGTATAGGCCAATGACAACAGATTTCAAACATATTGTCACTTGAGTAGCCTGTTAGAGTGTCCATGTCCATCAAAGTAAGTTCTGAGAATACTAAGGAAGAAGCTTGGAATACCGAGAAGAATCATATTTAACGTGACATAACACAATGAATTACTTATTTACATGTGAAAATTGGTTTCGCAATATATGCAGACGATGTATAAGTGGAAAATATCGTACTTAGTAATCTAGGTACTTATTTGAAAGGAATATTATCTTTATTAAATCCTAACTTAAGTCAATATTTTTCAATGAAATAAAGTAACTATGTCGCTTCTCATGTTCATTATTTTATTGGTCCATTTCTAGCTGCCCCAATGACTAAGGAAACCCTAGGGAACTAGGGCGAGGGTTCAGCCTACCAATAAATTTAGAAGACAATTTATTAAAAAGTAAAATTAAAAGTCTTTTTCACTATTAGGCCTAAAGAAGGAGAAAGAAACTCTAGTATCAGGACAAACTCAATCAGTTATAGGACAGCTATCCCATCAGACCAATTTAATTTTTATTTTATTATTTTTTATTTATTTATTTATTTTTGCAGTTCACGTTATTCATATGGCTATGTACAATTTGGAGAGATTGTTTTTAAATATTCACGGACATATCGTATAAAATTATAACAGGTGGTTTGGAACTGTTTAAAGATATTAAGTGTGAATCGACTGAATTTTTAAACAATTAAATTTTAAGAATATGCATTGCTACTTCGGTTTTTTTTTTTTTTTTTTTTTTTTTGCGGAAAAGTTGAGCTAGAGTATACTAATCTCCTTCTAAATAACTTAACTCTGTGGAGCAACATCTCTGGAGCGACTAGGCCTACCATCCACCTTTGCATCATTTACCATAGGCATTACACTTAAAGTGCCCAATCCCCTGTCATTTTTACAAAGGGAGAGCAACAATGCAGATAAAATTGCAATGTTTTCTACATAGTGTTAGGCTATCTTAAGGTTTTTGTACTGGCAAACAACAGTTTGAGATGTTGTTTTAATTTTTAAAATATTTGATTACTTTCAGCTCTTATCAAATCTCAGATAGAAGAATAAAAAAATCCTTCTTACCAACTACATGATTGGCCATGGCTTGTATCATTGTACGCTAGGCAAAAATGATTAATCTTCAAGACACCATTAGTGTCATTCTTTATCTGATGTTTACAGTGTTCAATTTTCGAAAACAAATGACTTCAGTGTGTTGTTTTACTGGGTCATGGTGACAAAACATATAATCATAATATTGACTGGCATCTTTTTTCCGGTTATTAACTTAGTCGATGCTTAAAAGAAACCCATTAAGAGCATGTGCTAATTGTATGTTATCAATATTTAAGTTTAAGAAGTGAAACGCTAAAGCCCAACGGTTTATACAGGTAAATAGTGACAGGTGAGTTTAAGGCAATAGAACATCCCATATCATACGGTATTTTGCTACCAACATCTCCAATGCATTTGTGTGATTTATGAAAGCCGTATATAATTCATAAAGTTAGCTTATTTTTAAAATATTTATTTTTTGTTTCTTTTATGTCTTTATTTTCGTCCACCGCTGTGCCAGGGGATGCTCTCGCTCCTCTCACGCAGCGGGCTCGGGTTCGAATCCTGGTTGGAACAAATTACCTAGGTGGGGTTTTTTCGGGGTTTTTCCTTCACCTATGAAACAAATGTGGGGTATAATTAATCAATTTCATAATTTCTATACATTTTAATAATTTTTAATAAATGTGGGGTAACCTCAGGCTCTTGTGGTCCTCGGATATCATCTGGCTGTCGTTATTATCTTCATCATTCTCGCCTTGTTTAGAGCGAATGTGTGTGTGAATGGCGTGTCTCGTCCTGTGTTCGTGTTGTCTCGGAGGTGGCCCGGCATTGGACTGACCATTCATCCGGGGAAACCTTCCACGTCCTTGTATGCTCAAAAAAGTATGTATTTGATCAATAAAGAACCCTTTTTCCGACAGGTCGCGGCCCTTACGGAAGTGTGGGTCGCTTAAACGTTCCGAAAAGGAAACGAAAAAGTTGTCATTTATTTCCCGACTTTTATTTTTTCACACTTCATTTTACTTTATTCATTGTCTCTTTGTGGAGGTTTGTATACAATTTATGTTAGCAGTTTCTCTAAGCTAGTATTGTTTTGTTTCCTTTAAGCATTTAATCTTTTAGCTTCTTCATAAATTTTCACTTTTTGTGTCCTCTTTTCTTCACTCTGCTCGGTATCTTGTGGAACTGACCCGAGAACGAGCAGTCTTGCTCATTCGGGTGTATTCATATTACAGTAATATAGTTTGTATTAATATTTTGTCCCTGTAGTGTACTAATTGTGTCCCTGTGTAATGTAATATGTACCGGTAGAAATTTTTTGTACCTGAAATTCTAAACTTGTGTTTGTATTTGTAATTGCAAACTTGTGTGTATTAATGTTGATGATTATGATAATGATGATTAATAATAATAATAATAATAATAATAATAATAAATTTTGCAATCTGTGTAAAAAGGGCTGTTTCATTTGTTGCTTGAAAAACATAACTTTGAATGGATCAATAAACTTCAATAAAACCAATATCTGTACAGCTTAATTTTATTTTTTTAACCTCTCGTGGATGAATTGTTAAATATGACGGTGATGTGATTTGAAACAATTAGATGACAAGATACTCTAAACGTGATACGTTCACTGAAATATGCAATTGTACACAGTTAAAGTGCAGATGTTTTGGGGAATGATTATCTCTGAATAACTCAATTATCAGATGCCAATGTAATATTTACACAAGTATATTATTTTATTAATAAAATTATCTTTAATACGATTTTCAAATTAAAATACATGGTTCTATACTCAAGCATCAACAAAGAAACACACAGTTGTTTCGGAAATGAGGTTTACACCATACCGCACTCAAACAATTTAATTAATGAAATAATTTCAAATAAATAATTATGTCAGACAGACTATGTCTAGCATATCCCACTCACCCAAGGAAATCTCTCGATGTTTACACATTTTCAGGGCAATTTGAATGTTTGAGTTAAATATTTAAATATTAAAATCGTTAAATTTTTTAAACATAACGGCTAGGCTTAATTATTACGAAAATCACTAACTAATAAATAATTGACATCCTTTTCTCGTATCCGCTTAATTTTATTATTTTAGCCATATCGCCTACTTAATTTTTTGGTTTCTACAAAATATGCTAAATCCCAGTTTTTCTCCCAAATTTTCAAATCCAAAGTCAGCGACATAAGTAAAATGCCCTCATTTACAAACTTCGAAAAAATTCACATTTTTTAAAAAACAAACAGACAAACAGACAAACACTCTTACTATTTTAATATAATATTATACACTGTAAAACTACCACCAGACGACAGCCTAATTGTTGTAAATAAACATATCCTACGTACAAATTGCATTTTTTTTTTTTTACCTGGCACCGCTCACATAAATGCGCAGTCTAAATCGAAATTTTGTCATTTGAAGGGTTGATGTTTCATTCATACACCAGTCTCCAAGAGAGTCACATCGCACTTCCTACGGTATATGGCTACGGCTGTCATGACTGGCGGGAGGAGATGATGATTTGTCTCTTTGAATTCAACTCTTACCTCTGAATGCTCTTATATTAACACACGTGCCAGGAAGAAAAGAAATACTGTACACACATCATATAGGCTATATAATAAATAGATACACACATACATATATTCATACATACATACATACATACATACATACAAATACACACATACATACGTATATACATACACACATACATGCGTATACACATATACATATACATACATACCTACATACACACACAGATGCACACACATACACATATACATACACCCTACATACATAAACAATAAAACTGTTTTTGGTCTAATTTATCACAGGCCATAACCTGGCCTATTACAATACAAGTATTTCTCTCGCATTCATTAAAGACAAGTTTATTTTAAAATAATTTATAAATGACAATATTTTTAATTACAGAGGAAAAATGCAGAGGATTATTTTCCTGGTGATCCTGGGATCACTATCTACGGAAAACGTTATTGCAACAGAAGAAGACAATGCATCCGCGGCTTCAATTGAAGTCATATCAAACATCCTACAGTCAGTGAATGTGTCAACTTCATTAATTCGCACTTTGCTACTTAAATCCAATAATTCAGATGAATATCTTACTACGGTAAGTTTATTTCAGAGTAAGTATTCTGTATCAAATTATGCTGTTGTCCTACTGTATTTTAGTGTTCTGTCAACTTGACTAGCAGTAAGCATACATTAAAGAATTAAAAATATATCAATTACACTTTACGATTTATATAGAAAACGTCGAAAAATTACCATCTTGGATGTACAGTTGTCCTTCCTGAACTTGCTTACTTTACTCAAGATTCTTTATTGACAATGGCGTAATATACATTTATCTTCATACGAGAAATCACAATTATAATATAATGTACTTTTAATATTTCGTTAAAATGTGTGTGTTTGTATACGATGGATGGGGCATAAGTCATGGAAACTCTTTTTATATTTGAAAATGTGGGATCATTTTGAAATTTGAAATATACAAATGAAAGGGCAGGGTATGGAAAGAATGTACGATGCAGATTATGGGTACTAGAAGTAGGATAGGGTAAGGAGAAGCACCCATAAACGTGAATATGCGACGGCATCGTGCCACTCTACTGTATTGCAGTAGATGGAAGCATGAAAGCACACACAGCCCCACTTATAAAATCTTAAAAGTTCGGGACGGAGGGTCTTTATTCTCAAAGCTTCCATCGGCTCCTTGTGGCATTCTCTGGTATTTTCATTCTAAGAAAAAGCTTTTCTGACTTATGTACAGTGGCTGAATTAAAACCCTATGGGCACGTAATTTGATGGCATTTTTATACGCCCAGAGGGATTATTATTTATTTTGTATGTATATTTGTCTGTGTGTGCTCTGAAGGGTTCTAAGTGTTAATTGGAGACGTGTAATAATTAATTAATAACATCACCTTCAGTGTATGCTTTCGAAAATGTGCAACAAAACTATATTGGCTATCAGAAGGATAATTTACTTTACTAGTAGTAATGAAATAATTTAGTTTATTAAGCAAATAGAATATTATCTCCTGCAATATGTTAAGAAGTTTTCTTCATCTGTAGCCGGAACTTCTAGTAAAATATGGATATCCTGCAGAGATTCATACTGTTACAACTACAGATGGTTACATTTTGGAGTTACATCGCATCCCCTTCAGTGCTAAATCTCTGCCTTCAAATACCAAGCCCGTAGTATTCTTACAACATGGCATTTTGTCCAGCTCTTCCGATTGGATCATTATGGGACCGGAGATCTCTTTAGGTAAGAGAACCGCTTTATTACTATCATCTTCATCATCATCATCATCAAATTTTAATGAATCGAAAAATATATATATTTACAATATTTTTATTGACTCACTTAATCCGGAGAAACGTGATACTACTGAAAACTAACTCAAAAGCGGAATTAAAAGATACGGTGAATAAAGAAGATTGTTATTGTAATCAAATTACGAAAATAATTGACCTGAATCAATGTGAGTAAAAATATTCGTACAATATGTTGTATAATTTATTTGAAACTACTCTACGATTGATAAAATGCAATTTCCCTATTTTTTTACGAACTAGTGACAAAGATTAATGTTTTATAATAACGTCAACCACCCTTTATGAGTACTTGCAGAGATTAATTAACCATTTCAGAGCTCAATTTATACTTTGTTATAAGCATTCATCAATTAAAGCTACTAGGGTTATATTTTAAATCAACTACGAAAATTTTACTAAAGGAGCTGGTTTCCATACAAGACAATTTTAACGTAAATAAATATTTTCATACTTAAGATAAAGCAATATGTGCGGTGATGCATATGTACGTCAGTAGAAGTGAATTACAAAGCTATAATTATCAAGAGGTGTGATCAAGTTAAGGATTGTTTACTAACCCCAAATGAAACAGATGAAAGTATGAAACAAATTGTGAACAACTCTTTTCATAAAACACTTAAATATGGTAACTTCGTCCAATATGCAAAACTCATCTAGTAGCAGCCAGAATTACATTTTGATTTAGATGCTTAAAAGAACATCAAGTAATCTAGTTTCTCCATATCCAACGAATGTACCCAATGAATGAATGGTTAAGATTTATTATAAATCTAAAATAAAAATCACAGTTGCAAGAATTCAAAGAAAGCCGCAACTGAATCTCTGTAGATTGTAGAAACAAACTGAAGGCTCCTTAGCAAGTCATTCCAAACCATATTCCTCCAAATTAAACCTAGCCATGATTATGTGAGTGAAATAATTAATCATCAGTTGACCATAAGAGACTGTGTCCAAAATTTTGTCATTTGTAGGATTGTGAACACCAGTCTTCATGAAAATGTGAAGATTGGAAGTTTTATAGCTTGTGAGTGTCGATATCATCCATGGATTCCACCTGCATTAATTTGTTATAGATATTTAACGACGGCCGTACATGAGTTTCGACTAGTTTTACGTCTCAAATGTCGTGAATTGGATCACTATAATATGCTGATCTTCAAGGCTGTAAACAGCAATTTTAAGTACACAAATTACTATGTAACTCAACTGCTGCCACATCGTTCTTGATTGCTGGACGAAACTCCTATAATTTTCAGTTATTCTGCCTTTTAAAACTTTGTTTTTTATTTTATTTTGTTCATACACGATAAAAACATAAGAAGTTGGAACTTTAAAGCACCTAGTATATCTAAGAAAAAACGTATTATTATATAGTTAGGTGAAAAAATAGATAAAGCAAGTAGCATGGAAATACATAATTAAAGATTTTTCACAATTTTTCCCCGGATAAAGGTTGTCATTCTTATTCCTTGTAGGTTATCTACTGGTGGACGCAGGTTATGATGTGTGGATGGGAAATGCTCGTGGTAACACGTACTCTAAGAAACATGTATCTCTTAAACCTACTGATGCTAAATTCTGGGACTTCAGGTACTACTGTGCAATTATATGTAGGCCTATCGTACTGCTTCTTTGAGTATCCAGTGCTCTCGAATTAAATTAGTTTCTATTTCTAACAAGTCTAACAGTAAGTACACTACTTCCTAATTTGGCAAAGTTGGCTGCCAATTCTGACCTTCCATTTTCTTATAATTTATGCCCAATATTACGAGTGAAAATAGTTATGAAAGAATGTATCGATCATAAGTGGAATGAACAATGGTTGAACAGAGTTAAAGGCGTTCTGACAGAAAGATAAATTCTGACAGTCTATGATAGGTTGGAATTGTAAAATGGTCATGCCCAAGTTTGTTCTGTCTCAGTTTTTTATTGGACATAGCAATTTTACAGATTCCATATTAGACCTAGTCAGAGATTATTCAAAATATCACAAATATACTTTTTGATTGTCCATTAATTTATCGTTTATCTAAACCAGTCACGAACTTGTGGTAAACCGTACATCAAATAAAAACTTTATCTCCTATTTGAAAACAAAATTTCCAAAGACTATTCCATTCATATGCAGCTTGTTTGATATTGGCCATTAACTTTAGCAATTTCTCGATCGTTCATCTTATAATATGCTTCCTCGGGTCGCAAGGATGCAATTTTATCTGATAAAGCATCAGCTCGTTACAAGGCACATAGCCCAAGGTATCAAACGTGTAATCATACGTCACATACTGCCAATGAACAAAATTAATTAACAACAAATTGTTTAGAAATTGAAATAATGATAATGTGCATTGATTAAAAACACAATTTCGATTCAGTACAAACCAGTTCGTGTGTTGTTATTGAGTTCTGATGTTAGCAATCTTCGACAACGATCTCTATTTTGTGGTACGCACTATTGGTACCATTGATAACTCGAAACGATTCGATGAATCTGGCCATTCATTTACTAAGCCGTGATCTTACAGTTGGCAGAATATTGACAACAAAGTAAGAAAAGAACTATTATTTACAAAATCCATTACATTTTGTTCATGGAATAGTTTTAATAAATCCTACTCGAGATTACAAGTTTCATCAGATAAACTTGATGGAACTTCGTTCTCGCAAATATACCGATAAACTTGTAATCTCTCGTGGAATTACCTATGATAAATCATAGTCAATTTCTGTTGAAAACAAACATCTGAATTCTTACTAGCCATTTCATGCACTTGACATGTTCAGTATTTAGGAATGTATTAACCTACATGCTTTAAATAACTGTAACCTTATTTAGTTAACTATTTCGTAGCCTACACTATATTTACTTAGCCTATTTAGAATGCATTACATTGTTAGCCATTTCCTGCAACTCAATATTCATATATAGCTTTATTATTTAGAAGTAAGTATTTTATGATTGTAATAATTACGTTTTCATGCAGACTTCAGACTTCAATACGCTAACCGCAGTGAAATTGTCACGAAAACGGGAATTCAGATCGGTCTGAGTCTCAAGGTTGATTCACCTAAAAAGTAGAATCGGATCGGACTGAGATCATATGCAAACGCCATAAAAAAAACTACCACGTTTTCAGTTCGATCTCAATACGCTAAGCAGACATTTCATTGGTCCTCAGTGGAATATGGGGCTAACGCACTCTGTCGATTCTCTCGGAAACATTGTTTTCAATATCGTATCGAAAGTTTTGCATGAAAGCGGGATCGTATTGGAATGGGGTCGTATTTCAGATCGATCTGAATTCAGCACGAAAACGTAGAAATTATATTGATAGCTATTTCATGAACATGAACATCCATAAATTGCCTCAGTATTTAGAAATGTATTATATGTTTGAAAATACCTATAAAATTATATTGGTAGCTATTTCAAGAACAATGAATATTCACAAATTTTCCTAGTATTTAGAAATGTATACATGTTTCTAATAACTATAACATTATATTGTTAGCTATTACTTTCTCGCATATACATAGAGAAAGTATAGTCATCGCGATAAAAAGAATTGAAATCGAGATAACACCAGGAAAACAAGTTTCACCATGCCTAGAAACCGAAAAAAAAAGTATTTTTGGAATGACGTCTGTCTGTCCGATTGTGGACAAACATAGAGGGTAAATGGTTTATTGTATTTACTTCTTTATTTAATGAAGGACTTCTTTTGGAAATTTACCGTACCGTCCAGAATATGGTTTTTTTAGCTGGAATATTAAAGGGACTTTTCACGAAAAGTTTTTTTTAATTTTGATTTTTAAAAAATGACTTTAATGATTTTAATAAATATGTAAAATTCAAAACTTCTATCTATGACTAATAAAATGGCTGTATCCGTTTTTCTGTAAAAAATTCTTAGGGTGTAACATAAAATATAGGGGTTTTTCTTAATATTTTGAAGCCAGGCCAATGATATATGCAGTTATGTTATAGCGATTTCAAAATTTCAAAATTAGTTCCCTTATTGATCTGCTAAGACTATACAGCTTTATAAAATAGTCTACTATTTTATTGTAAATTCCACTTCGCAAGGCATGAACAACGTTTAGAAACGTTCATCCAATCAAATGTTAAATTTTTAACCTTAATAAATGCAATAAAAATTTTAAACATTATCTCACACAGCTGGCATGAGATGGGTGTATATGATCTACCTGCTGTTTTGGACTACGTATTGGCCAACACAAGCCAAACGGATATGTACTATGTTGGACATTCCATGGGAACCACCATGTTCTACATCCTCACCTCTACCATGTCTCAGTACAACAGCAAAATACGACTTATGACCAGTCTAGCACCCATTGCCTTCATGGATCACGTTACAAGTCCTATTGCAAGATTTCTTGGATCGAACCCTTTGACTCAGGTACGTTATCTTTTAAAACCTTATCTTTCGTACAGTTATTTTTAATTTTCGATCATTTTAAGTATGACACTTTCCCCTAGCAAACTGTAAAATGATTAATAACTCTACAGATATATACAGATCTGTACTAAACCACCTATCAGTTTTCCATACTACTGTTTGCAATAGAAATATGACTATAAAATGAAGCTAACTTTCTAAAATAATTATTTCAGGTAAGAGATTGAAAACTTAATATTCACTTTTCAGAAATGACCTCAGATAATACAGAAAACGTGTTTATTTGTTCATCTTATCAACAATCTACTACGCAACATTTAAGGACTATTTAATGCGTATGCCACTTTTTAATTATTTGTTCTTTTCACTAACATGAAGGTTAAAGGGACAAAGGTAGATGATGGGTTAAAATTAAAAAGAGTATATTGCCTTATCTATCCTTATCTATTTTTAAACAAAACAGTTCTTTATTTTATTAAAAAAAAACCTTTGCGAAGTGCCATTATCTACTTTTAATAGCCTAAGGAATTTTTAACGATTTATCTTATTTTACTTATACTGATGTAAAATATATTTAGCCATTTACGCTACCATTTAGTTTAAATGGTTTTATTTAAGATATTAGTAATACCTATATCAAATTTTTGATTAAGGCATTCAGAAACCGGAGAATAAAAATATTTATATAGGTTAGTCTTCCCTGCTCATTTGTGTGAGGCACAGAAGGTGGCGATCTCACGTGCAATCGTCCCTATGATAGGGCGTAGGTTCTAATTTCGCTCAGATCAAATTGTCCGGTTGCTTTCTACCGTCGTATTTCCTCAAAAGAATAGTAAGGAAAAATTAAGATTTTCTTAAAATTAGGAATTATGAGTATAAAGATTTCTTCAAAATATAATTTGGAATATAGGCCTAACTAAAAGATTAGATGGAAACAAAAACATGCCTTAAAAGTTAATCTTTTGATCATCAGTGGACCACATAAAACATGTAAATCTCAATCAAATAAAATATAATATGCATATCTCAGGTATTCATTGAATCAAATTTTTGTATAGAAATATACTATTATAAAGAATTTTTAAAAAAATATTCAGTGAGATTTTTAATTTCAGAGCACCACCATTGTTCATTGCATTACGAGGGAGTTCCATAGCAGAACTGTATAATTTCAGATGACAAACTTGCGTTAAATTACGTGTTATGAGTCAGAGAGTGACAAACGCGAAATTCTTGAAGTCATTCATTCCCTTCGAAATGGATAGATTAATTATTTATGAGTTCTGTAGAAAAGAGTCGAGCAGCATAAGTACGAGCTCTTTAGAAGAGAAAGTCATTTTTATTAAAACGAAGCTGCTTGCCATATGACACCGGCCAATTATTTTATGGATATGACTTTAATGGAATCTGTTATGTAAGCCTGAAACTCTCTTCTATAATAAGTGTGTCCTCTACATTCAGGTACTTGGTTGATTGCATTTTACTTGAGAAAGTCTCTTTGAGCAGAAGTTCATAAACGGGCAGTACATAAAATTGGACTAAATTACATTCGGCGGATTAATTTAAATTTATAACAACTATACCATTAGTTGAATAAGACAACAATAAATTAACAACATTAACAATTCTCTTTTATTTACTCTGCCTGAAATTTCAGGTGGCCACAAGAATCCAGAATAGGCCTACCAAAAAAGTGTGACAAATGAGCAACAAAAGATAGGTAGCTGCCCTAATTTCTGACCAAAATTTTAAAAATATGCATTTTGGCGAAATTTCTCAAACGATATAGAACATACAAAATAATTTTCACAATGATTAGTACCATATTATCTTTCTTGTAAAAAATTATGTAATTTTACATGAAATTCAGACTTCTTTGCCAATTTAACTCTTACAAGTACAAGGAAAACGGCTGTATCAAAAAATAAACAATTCTAATTTACAAGTTAATTTTGTGGTATTCTGACTAATACAGCCTAGCCCCAACAGTCTGTTTTATTTTCAAATAAACTAAACTGTTTAAAATAATTAACGTTTGTTATTAATCTGATGTTAATTGATACAGCGTTAAGTTGTTTGCCATACTACAAAATTATGTCATTCCACATCTACATAATTCTAGAATGCTTTCGAACAAATTTAAGACGTGAACTTCTTTTATATTAGCGATTATCTATTTCATTTATAATAAATTATGATTAAGCTATACCATCATATTATTTGAATACATATTCTGTTAATTTCAGCCCCTGTTAAGCCTCATGGGCATTAGGGAATTTCTTCCTACGGGCCAAGAAAGATACACCCTTGTAAATCAGCTTTGCAGTGATAAATCTGTGGTTCAGCAGATATGTGCAACAACAATATTTGCTCTCTGCGGCTATAATCCGCAGGAAATGAACATGGTAAGTTTATCATGACTTCATGGTGTCTAAAGAATTGCGCATAAATTACATTTTATGAAAGGTACAGTAAACAAGCCAGTTGATAAAAAGTAAAATCAATTATATCACGCTTATGTTAAACGAGCCTATCCAGAATCAGTGTAAATGAAATTTTCCAAATGCAATAACATACTATTCATGTCCTCGACTTCATATTAAATTTTTAAATTTTCATTATATTTGCATTACATTTCTATCCATAATAGGCTATATTATAAAATATATTGTTAGTTGCTTAGATGCTATTTTAAATCTATGCTCTATTTATTTACTACTGAAGTTTAGTGTTTATAGGTATCAATGACGAAAGTATTGTTTTACAGAATTCGAGTACGTGGTCCGCACATCAAGGCAATAGGCTTCTGAATAAAATTTTACCATAATTATGATTTTCAATCTATTTAACTGGCAAATTTTAAGGGATAAACTGAAATTTCTATATATATTTCTTTAATCCAACATATGAAAACTTATTCCAAGTTTCCTATATTCATCACATTTTTTAAAATATTTTAAATAACAAGAAAAAGCCTAATTAAAGAACGAAGTGAAGAATCACCGTGCTTATAATAATAGATATGTTTACAATACGTTATATTTTATTTGACGAGGCTTAGAAACCCTTGCCGGACTGCAGAGAAAACAGCTAACACAATGATGAAGCCTATAGTTTAATGGTTGAATCTTATTGTATAATTTTACTTTAAATTAATTTTTACTTCCAATTTAATGTCCTTAATTTTATTGCAAATTTAAGATAAGCTATTGTATCCTATAGGACACATTATCAGTTTAAGGGTTAATTGACCTCTGGCTGCGTGGGTCTAGACCAAGAAATATTGCTTAGAAAGTTATGGAATTCTAGATGCAGAATTGAAAGCAAACCTGAATTTCTCTTTAACTATAAAAAATATCAGGGTATGCAAATCTATTGAGTTGCTTGGTATTTATGTAGACAGAAAATTCACTTCAGAGTATCTGATTGATTGTGTTAAGTTTTCTAAAGAGCTTAAAAACAATTAGGTCTGTAGACAAATGTTAGAACTTGATACATTATTTGCTTCCAAATATGATTACGTTACCTCTTATGATTTTTCATCAGGGAAATGGTAGTCATGTTAGCAGAGAATACATCTTACAAAAAAAGTTTATTGACAAAATCGATATTAAGTCTAATGCCCATTGCTAGCCATGGAATTATGCTACGACAAAAATTAATCTTTACATTTTAGAGTTAATGATAGCCTATACGCAAATAGTGATTTATGGCTAATAATGTATACTCGTTGCACATGATACTGTAGGTAGTGCACGTAAATGAAAACCTCTTAGTGCTAATAATTGTCATGTAATGACTTTTAAAATAGGCGACACAAGTATCTACCAATGATGCTGTCAGATTAACCAAGTATAATACAAGACTTGCATATACTTAGTATGTACAATATTCACAAATGGTTTGTAGATCAAATATGTTGTCATTTTGACGAGTATAAGCAGACTACGCATTCCTTAAATATTATGTATATATTTAAATTCACATTATCAAACAGCAATTGATATACTGGACAAAGAGCAAAGAAACAAATCAATTTTATGGGAATAATACTATGAAAATGTCCTACTTATACTACTAGATTCATATGATAGCACACTTGGTTCTTGATATATCGGTATTCTGTTGGGTTGGTATTTTTATTAGTTCTCTCTAGTTTTAATATGACCGCTCCCTGTGGGCGTTATTGATTCCAACACTAGCAGATATGAAGTTTATAATAAAGGACTCGCTTTGTATCCTACACAGGCACTTGTATTCCACTTAAATAGAAGATTATTAATACTCCTCCAGCTGAGTTAAGACCCTTAAATCAGTAAATCCTAATTGCATTCTTATGCTATTTATATTGTATATTGTTAATATTGTAATACTGAGGCACACAGTACCCGTATTCAGGACCCCTGTGGTCAGTCATGAAATGACTGATGCCATTTTGGATAAATAAAAAAACCATAAATTTAATTTAATCACTTCTCCCAATCTTGTCAATTGCCAGTGAAATAGAATTACGTCGCATAATAGGCCCTGTTCTATTATAGGTTGTAGCACCACGAAGTAAGTTAGTTTAATTTACACGCTATTTACTTAACATTATGAAGATAACTTATAATAGGTAACAAAGGCCTCGATAAAGAAATAAAAAGTAAATGCATTATGAGAATGTATCACAATTATTTGATTCATTGAAAAAGATCAACTTTATCCCAAATATCAGCCAACAGATTATAGGCAGGAGCTAATTTCTGTATACGGCAATGAACCAAATTAAAAATAATAATAATTTTACCAAAAATTATTACAGACAATGCTACCAGTTATTCTGTCACACACACCAGCAGGTGCCTCAACGAAGTGTTTCTTTCACTACGCGCAAGTTATGAATTCAGGTAAATACTTGAAAATACAGAATATTAAATTAAAATCAAGTACACTCTGAACCTACTTCTTATTGATTTCTTTGATTCGCAGGTCAATTTAAACAATGGGATTATGGCATTGTTGGAAATATCTTTGCATATGGTAACATTGTTCCACCTTCATATGACGTAAGAGCAGTTACAGCTCCTGTACGACTTATTTACGGAGATAATGACTGGTTTGGTGCTTCTGAGGTAGGCTATCAGTATTTCGTTACTATTATATTATATTATACAGAGTTACTATTATATTATACAGAGTGGAAGTAATATAACTGCATATTCAAGGGGGCAGAAAATAGGCTATTACAATAATTACAAAAATTACCACTTAAAAATATACTTTCTTTAGTAGAAGTTTTTAATACGTTAATGTAGTGTAAGACATGTCTTCTAATGCTTCTTTAATACATAGTTATAGAAATGTCATAATTCAGAATAAGATCAGAATTGATGAAACCGGCGTTGGGCGTTCAACAAAAACAAACAGCTTGACTCGTCACCGCTTGAAATCTGTTTCGATTAGGGATAAGAGCCGTGTTCGTTTTAGTTATGATAAACATTTTATTTTTATGTTAGTGTCAAAAAAATCACGCATACCCTAAATTACAAATGTACAAAATTTTATGCCGTTTGGGCACATGGAACAGATGCTGTTGACGCCAATTTTTAAAATACCGCACCAAGTAAACGGACGGCCCACCTGCGTCGTATTTTGAACCCGGCACCGGTTGCATGCCAGGCCCACACGCTAAGTATGAGCAACCGCTACGATGTATATATGCATCACAGTAAAAATTCGTATAAAAGCAGAAATGTAAAATCGATACAGTAGTGCCTTATGTTAAAATATGGGGAATTTTTTCCACGTGTTAGGGTTAAAAGGTTCAAGAAAACCAGCTATTCAGCTAACATTTTCTTCATTGATTTCGAACTTATACAATTACTGATATGATTTCGTAAATGCTTATTTTAACATAAATATTGAGCTCTGAAAGTGATAAACAATATCACATTATGTACAAATGTTATCTTAGTTCACTTAAAATTAAGTTGTAGCACTATGTTATTGCATTTTTAATACGTTCTGTCCAATGTTATACAAATTATATATTTACAACATTTTTGTCCACACTAACCTCATAGAATCCTAAACGATTGCGCAGTCCCAAGTCTGCACGAAGTGGGAGGGAATATGTTCGTCTTCAGGTAAGATTGTATGTTACACCGGGACAAGTTGGACAATCGGATTATCGTCCTAGAAGGAGGGCCGGTGCGAGTCAGTGAGGATGAGAGGAGAGACGCCCAACAGAACACCATCAAGTCCCTCTTTAATTTACAAGAATTTACATTTTAACCTGAACTTTGAAATATATTGACCAACTGTGTATTTCCATAAATATCGTAATTCATGTTTCAGGATGTATTGAGACTGAACCAGACTCTTGGTAATTCAGCTGGGGTGTACAGAGTTCCACTTGCATCCTTTCAGCACTTGGATTTCCTGTGGGCTATTCATCTGAAGAGTCTGGTTAACGATGAAGTCATGAGACTGATGAAGGAATATTGAAGGAATATTAATCAAAGTCCTGGAGAAAATAACAGGCGTAAAACAGTCAAGTAGCTTACGTCAAAATACAGTTGTGGAAGACAGTTTATCCACAGAAGACGTGTTCCAGGAAGATAATACTTCATTGTGTTATTTGTGTTATTATTAGGGCCCGGGGGTTAGCCACAAAAACATTACAACAGGTTAATGGTGACTGGGTTAAAGCCATACGCTACCTGTATTTTTTTAATTTTGTATTTATTCTTCATAAATCTCATGCTCCATTACAAAGTAATACTACATGATATATTTTCTTTTACAACATTATTTTAGTCACAGTTTTGTGAATTTGGGCAATAATTTGTTGCAATGCCAAATTAATTTTGATATACTATATAACTAATATAGAGATATACAATCATCCAGGTCTTTGATATATCTACTGAAGTTTGTTGAAATCTATATTTTTAATGAATTTACCTGTATCTTGTAAACACGAGGGAAGGGGTGATTCGTGGTGCACTTTAATATGTACATTCAAGTTCAAGGGCGGTGTAGTTAGTCTAGTGAAATGATGAACACGACATCATAGAATAGTTCGCACATTTAATCACATTAAATCACTTAAGCAACATATATTTTCTAGTAAAACGAACAAAAAAATATACACAACATATACATTAATAATTGTTAACAATGTTCACAGTAAAAATGAAAAGGCAAATTATACAATACGTCTGCACACACGCTTTGTTGCAATGAATGACAATATACATTTTGAAATTTTCAAAAGAAAAAGATCTTTTATTTTCCTCCAAACAAGATTTGTTTTGGGGGAAACTTCTCTCTACGTCGCATGAGTGACGGAGGCAAACTTAATGCAAGATGTATTAGCGTTTCCTGTGTGTGAGTTATCATCGTGGTTTCCTGTAGGACCTTCCAATGCCTCTCGAAAGGCTCAAAGAGTAGAAAATCTACATTTTTCTGGAGAATGTTTTTTTAATTTCTGCTGCACCTGTAGAAGTGTTCCATCTTCAGGTCTGATCGCTTGTGCCATTTGTGGTATTTAGAAATTTCGTCTCTCTAGAAGAGTAAATACATCTTAACAGTTCCCCGAAATTATTTGTAATGAACTTGATATTACTTAGTAGCTTTTCTGACACAAGGTCTTTTCTTTGTTTTCTTGACGCATTTTGTTCGTCGTCAAGAATATTTAGCATTTCAACAATCTGAGGGTAGTAGGCCTATTTTGCATAGTACAGGGCAGTATCCAACCACACCATCTGCTGGTCACAATAGGTTTCGGGGTTAAAGGGATGTCAGGTCCAGCTTCTCAAAAAGTTCTTAGTCTCACAGACGATTTCAGAAGTATGTTCCTTATAAACTGTATTTGTGTAATTTATTATGGCTAATTAAAGTATTGCATTTATTTACTTAAAAAAAGCTTTCTAGTCCCCGGCGACCCCTAGGGTTCGCGACTCACCGGTTGAGGAACACTGATCTAGAGGAAACACACCAGGGTTACAGAAAATGGCCTTTAGTGATATCTTTTGTATAATAACGTCAATCAGATGTATCTAAGAAGTAATTGCTATGAAGAGGTATGTCGTAGACTTAGGAAATTTACAGACCGTTAACGAGAAATCATCTGAATTTCATTCGCTATTGCCAACGCAAACCTAAATCCTATAAGAATACATTTAGCAATCAATCAACCCTGAGATATTGTACACCTCTACGCATTACACAATGAAATATGAGTAGGCGTTAAGTGAGAGAAGCTATGTAACATGTCCACTTCATAATCCACTCCACTGACACCTAATTATGGAGAAAGTTCAGTTCGATGCAGACGCTCAGTCATGGTTATAAATGGAATCATTATGTCCTTAGAACAATGCCCGAATTCTAAAGTTTTGGGGTCAATGGTATGTTTAAATCTATACATAGAGGAGTCGGTAATAAAATTTTTATTGCTTCATTAAAATCGATTGTATTCGACGAATAAGGTATTTTAGTAAAGTGACTCAACAAGGTAACATCTTGTTGGCTATGTAATTTCATTTCATTCTTATCCTGTGCGTAGTACTGTACACGGCTTGAAAAAGTAGCCTACCGTGCTTTATAATCAGGTGCCTGTGTAGTTTCAAAATGAATTCTGTTTTTTAATAAAACCTTACAGGTAAGTACACCAAATTTATTTCATTATAGGGATGTTAAAATCGGCGGTAACCATCGATGTGACGATATCGACCTGAAAACATCGATGTGTTTAGAGAAAAAAATCGATGTACATTAAAGAAAAGGGTTTCAGAAAATTAGGCAAAATTCATAAATAAACTGAAATATTTCTATGAAAACTATCGATGTAAAAAATCGATGTTTTGGGAAATTAGGCTCACAACCTTACAACCAAGGTAAGCCTATTAATACAAAAAATTTTAGAGTTGATAAATTTCATTTTTCTTTCCGTTTGTGGTAATATTAATTTGTTATTATGAAATGACTTATCCACCTAACCACAAACCCAATAGACCAAAAGTTCAATAGATGCAACGTCATAAAGCCCTATAACATTATAATATTTACTAGATTTATGCACATATACATTCCTATTTATGTATCACTATGTCATAAAATATATTGCTGAAAAAAATTCGGCATAAGTGTACATATTTTAACAGATGTCAACAGTGTGTTTTTTAAAATCAGTGTGATTAAATCTGTATCAGTGTATATATTTTAATGGTTAGGTTTTAGTTGAATACATATAGCACTTTGCTATCTTAAATGTGATTGTATTGTATGTGACTATATAATTTTATATGCAACTTATATTTTATGACATAGTGATACATAAATAGGAATGTATATGTGCATAAATCTAGTAAATATTATAATGTTATAGGGCTTTATGACGTTGCATCTATTGAACTTTTGGTCTATTGGGTTTGTGGTTAGGTGGATAAGTCATTTCATAATACAAAAAATTTTATTATACAAACATCGATGTAGGGGAGAAACATCGATGTAGCAAAAACATCGGTTGTTTTCCATGGATGTTCGACCCTTTCATTATTCTTCATTACATCATTAATTTCTATTGCCGGTCTTTGCTTGATTATTTCTCCTAAGCTGGTATCAAAGCATACCGTTCCTCAAAGGTACTGGTAATGATTTACATAAGGTTGATTTACACAAAGAATAAGATACTTTTTCCATGACCGATTTATGGATTCTATTAAATATTTTATTTAATAATAATTACTGACTGCGATTACTACGACGACTGCTGATAACAGTGTTTAATTGCTTTGTATCATTGCAAGATTTTTACTTATGAAACGAATATTTTTTTCATGGAAAACAAGATTTAATCAAGAAAATAAAAGTACAATTTTTATCAAGACTAATAATAGTAATTATTACACCGTAGCTACAACAGGTATAGGGTATAGGCCCATCTCGTGTACAATGTTAACCCTAGCAATACTAAGCAGAGAGCTCTCAGATACCCATGAGTTTTTGTTTATTTATTCTAATTACTTGGAATATAATCTGAAATGAATAATAATTAATGCCATTAGATATTCTGCTTACGAAATAAGGCGAAAGCTTAACAAATATTTCCAGAAAAATAAAGAGTAGTCTAGAGAGGAACTAAAACAATGCGTTTAATTCATATTTTAAATTAATGTAAATTCGAAACATTTCGAGTACTCTTTATCAACAATGGTATTACCAGCTATCACGGGATTCTTTATGGTCTTTATGTTTAGTCACCTTTCAATTCACGAAAAGTACATTAGTTTAAACAATAAATAATAATAATAATGGTATAGTATATTATTATGATTTGATATTGATTGAATGTTAACAAAAGAAGGACTTCTATTTGAATAACTAAACCTATAAAAACAATATAATCAAATTACAGTGAGTAAATGTAATGAAAATACTTTTGTACTGCTAGGGTTATATTATATCGAAATTTTGAAAAGTAGGCCTATTAAAACTTGAGTATTTCAATCTACGTATTTATTTCTGTGGTCATTTTCAGTGAAGATTAATGTTAAATTACATTTCTCTATGTTTTACTTTCCGTGCCTCTTATAAATCCCTACCATTTACCACAATATTTATTACTCGTAGTTTAAAAACTTTCCGAGAGTGTACAAAGTCGGTATTATGAACTTCCGACAATTTACACGCAGCCGTAAAGCGTCAATGAGACGTGACTGATGTTCTACTAAATTCGAAAGTTCCTGAAGTGATGACTATTCCCTCCAATACAGATAACTAGTTAACAATAATACAGAAGCGCTTGCAATTACGTAGATTAGAATACGAAAATATTTTTATGTAGGTCTACCAATCATTTCATTTCATTTCATTTCATTTCATTGGATTCTTTGAGTTTTCCCCATTTAAACCTGCACCTGCACAAATTACAGTAAAAGCTTGTTAGACTACGTTTTAGACGAAAATGTGATTTAAATTTACTTACCCTTAACTTCCGGATGGATATCTGTAAAAAAGAAAATAATCACAATAAATAAGTGAATAAATACATAAATAAAAATGTAGGTGAATAAAATAACTTTATAAGGTGGAATTTCAAAATATGTTAACATTAATCCTCTCAAATGCATCTCTTTGACTATTGGGTGGCAGATGATAAAAACCACTAATGAAAATGGGATGAGAGTTTATTCCATTTGTAAGGGGGAGGAATCTTGGTTTCGTATCTTCGCTGTGAGGATTTGGAAAAATGGAAGCAAATTACCAACACCTTATAAAAGAAATTAAAAAAAATTATATTTTTTCGGCGTCGAATAGGGAGCAACAGGCATGTGTGGCGGTACTGGCAGGCAAAAAAGACGAGGGGTTTGGGAAAATTTTAATGGAGGCGAGACAGCTCAAGTTCGAGAAAATGGTAAATTAGGGAGCGGGGGCGGGGGCGGGGAGGCGAACATGTGTTGAGAATATAACTAATTTAATATATGTTTTGACATTGTAAGAGGTAGGCTTGGCTGGTTGTGTTTGTTATTTTTCTATCTTTTCTTGTGTTTTGAATAAGCACATACGGCCATGAAAATGTTTGAAATTTGATACGTGAACAGTAATTCTTGTAATAACTTGCTATTACTACTATTGCTGTAAGGACTTAAGTAGTGCAGAAAGTTATAAAAAAGTTTGTTAATTGTTTTACATTTTGCCAGCATGCAAGAAATCTAAGTTATAAAATAAATGTGTTTGTTCCTTTTCTTCCCTCTCCAGTTTTTACGATAGACTTAACTAATATTATCATGTTTCATTTTACAGCACTATAATTTATGACGACGCATGACGTAACTTATTTTTCTATGCCTTGAATGCTTATTTCTTGACGAAGAGAGGTATTCACAGTTAATGATCCAACTAATGCTCCGTGGGCGTTGATATGAAATCGATTTGGGATAAGAGATTTATTTTTGACAGATATCTTGAATTGTCGGTCTGATTTTTTCTTTAAACAACACAAAGGGTTCATTTAAAAAATATATATAATGTCCGTTTAATTTCTATACATATAACTGTAATAAATTTAATTAGCTTACTTATACGTATAAAGCTAAAAGAATACAGATCTACACCAGCTGTTTATTATAACCTAGATTTACTGCTGCCAAAGATTTCAATCATGGAATAGATTTTCTCCTATAATTTATAACAGATTAAATTGTTTAGCATTCAAACCCGGTCCATTTTCATATGAAAATGTGTAGAGTGTGACTCAAGAAGTTAGGTTTTATTTTCGCAAACTGACGTAATGACAAAATTTCTACGCTGTATATTTTTTAAGTGCAGGTATTTACTTTCATTTCCAGAGATAAGGGCCAACAATAATGACGGTTGTCGACCAAGAGCTAAGCTAAGTTAGCTTAGCTCACATACAGTGAGGGATTTCATATAATTATAGTTGTGCCGGATTTTATATGTAGTTGTGTCGGCACAACCACATATGAAATCCAGCACTGTATGTGAGCTAAGCTAAACTAACTCAGCTTAGCTCTTGGTCGACAACCGGCATAAGAGCCTACATGACCTAGTTTACGCACAAGAAGTTCACATATGAAATAGTCCTAAAGATAACGTTCTATGAGAAATTAGTCTGGAAACGGTAACATCCACAAGCTCCACTTTTAGCATATCAAAAGGTCTAAAAAAAGTTCATCAGACAAAAAGGTCTAATGACAAAGTCCAGCTAATAAAATATGTGAGATTTAACTTGGCACAAGTACCTTGCTTGCTGTTTGGGTTGGGAGAGATAAGGGATTCTCTTTAACAAAAAAAAACCCTTTAAATGGCTTGCGACTTCCTTTTGAAAGCTGTCAATAATTTTCAGTCACAAGCTGGTCAACGGCGGGCTGTCATTACTACAACTGAAAAATATTCTCGGTAAAGAACATTAGGGTTACTGGCTCATAACGGACCATTCCGCCACTGATTCTATGGATGGCATGGAAAGGACTACTATTTCCCGATGGTTCCGAAACAAAAGAGAAGGTGAGTGAGTCTACCTTTCTCTCTCTAAAAATCCTTGCCGAGTAAAAACTCACAACAAAAAAGTGTGTTACTAAGAAGGAAACCATCATTTCTGTGCTTTTTTAATTCTTAGCTTGTAAAATAGTTCAAATAATATTTATTCACAAATAAATTCAAATTAGTTACATAGGGAAATTTATACCATTACTATTGCGATAGGCGAACAGGAAATAAGAGAATGCTTGGAACTTAAAAGTTGTCAGATAAGAAATTGGGAATTGAACAACAGGTATAGTAGATAACATGAAGAATAATTTACTTTCTTCAAATATGATAAAAGTAAAAAGTTAAAATAGACTATTGATTCTCATATGTGATTGAAAAAGATGAAGAGGAAGAAATGTAGAAAATCCTACACAAAACTACGTCTACTCATTTTTACTTTATTTAACCAAGAAATACTAACTTAATATTCTGTAGTCTCAAAACAGCAACTGTTCTGAATTGCCTAAGTTTCAATATTTTCTCTCTTCGAAGATTTTTATCTTATTAACATTATTAATATTTCATGGACATTTCCGGTCACTAGGTTTTCAATAATGGTGGAATTTTGACAATGGATACTTCTGTATACGGGCATTTAAATACTAAGCTTCTGTATGGATGTTAACAAAATATGTTTGAAATTTCTGTCCTTTCTCAATAATCCTTATTTTACTTGAGAGAATCGTTCCTTTTCCCCTTCATATGGAATTTTGTATTAATGATATATACTGGGCACTTTATATTAGAGGAAAGGCGCCTATTATCGGATAGGTTCCTAGTAATATCATATATTACTATCTATTATTATCTAGTATTAGCTTCAGGAAGTGCTGCACTATAATGTTTTAATGTGGAATCACTACCCTATTAGGACGCCTCTCTGGTGTCCAATATTAGGCATCTTGCGTTTTCGAAAATGAATTCAGTCAATTAACACCGGTAATTTCATTATTTGAAGATGACTCGTGGTACAAACAAAACCATCTAAAAAATGGGACCTTAATTCAATGATGAAAAATGTGGAAACAGTGAAAAAAAATTACTGGACTATTTTGAAGCTTCTGAAACCTTTAAAGTATCAAGGTCAATTCTGAAGAACTATACTATTCGTAAAGGTAAAGATTAAGTGACCTGTGGTCCGAAAATTGGGACAAAAATCTGTTCTACCAGAAAGTCTAGAAAAGGAATTAGTGAAGTATTCTTTAACAATTAGGAACTACAGGTCTATTATGGCTTGCGTGGTAACTAGCCATAAGAAATAATTTAAAGCACCCTTTCTCTGAGAATTCAGGGAAAGCATGTTAAAAATTACAAAGAATTTTTTCGGCGACATCCTAATCTATCTATTTTTTTTTTAACTGAATCAGTCTTTTATAAAATCCGAGGAGATTTCAGACAGTGATGGTGATGATGAAGAAGAGAACGACATTGAATTTGTTTCCTGTTTACTAAGGACGAAAGTAATGTGCCAATGTCAGTGACTGGATAAACTTGACACACGCTGGGTGCCGCAGTAGTTAACCTGAGGACATACTGTACAACACATGCATTAATAGTGTAGCCTAATATCGGATGGTATCCATATTGGGATATCTAGTATCCGATATTAGGAAACCATTTTTCATTTTTTTGTGATTCTGATTACTTTTAAAGTTAATGTAATTTAAAGGTTTTCTGTCATGCTTTTTAATTTATAAATGATGTTTATTGTTAAACAACAATATTAGTAACAATACAAGAACAATTTTATGTCAAAAAATACATTATTGTGGTTAGTATAGTTATTTCTTAAAATGTATCCGATATTCGGCTACTTTTCATGACAAGAATAGACCTACATCCTCGATAATAAATTGTGACAGTTATTATGTAAAACATAATGATGCAATGACTTGCGGATAGCCTTCCAATTAATGAGGTTCCAATGCAAGAAGGCTGAAGATATTACATATATCCATCGCTACAAATACAAGGCCAAGTACGAGGAATGAACAGGAAATAAAATACCTATTCAGTATGGTTTTTCTGTGTATAATGTCATAACTACTTGTGCTGTACTTGAATTGAATCCCTGCACCCTAGCACGGGAGTCTGGTCATCTGAAAAAATCAGCACTTCAAATTGTTACCTAGTTGAGGGAAGGGGCTACCAGAAGCCCTACAGAACATTGCACAATGGACAAAGACCACAATCACTCTAAATCACTTGTTGCTTTACGTTGACACCTGTCTATACGATGACCAATTTTTTTAAGAACCGGTGTAAAACCTATTTGACTAATGTATCTTTGCGTCAGTTTTACAGACGACTACTTTCCCTGACCAAGACCAATCACTGAATAGCTTATTTTAACTTGAATCCTTTAAGAGATAAAATATCAAAATTGCAGCATTTAAAATTCAGTTTAATGTACATAGAAATCAGCATTGCGCCATAGCGTAATGGTTTAGGCGCTGCGCTACAAACCGGAAGGTCGCAGGTTGGATCCCCGATGAGGTCATTGGAGATTTTCAATTGGCCTAATCCTTTTCGTGGAACTATGGTCCTGGGATCGACTGAGCCTCTTGACAGAAATAAGTACCAGGAAAAATCCTGGGGGTTAAAGGTGGCCGGTGCGTAAGGCTGACAACCATACCACCTTCACGTGCCGAATGTCTAAAATCTAGATGCCTCAACCTCCTAGAACCCTCGGGGCCTCCATGGCCTGTGTAGGGAACACTTTACATGCTTAGGGCCTATGATAAACATCCATATTTCTCAACTAAAAATACAAAGCCTACAGCTACGAATAACGTATCAGTGGATAGAATTTTTTAGGCTCTGCGTTGATTCTCAGTCAGTCAGAACAAAGTCTCTTATATACGTATATACACACACAAGCAATAGTTCCATGGCCTACCCTACTCTATAGACACAGATCCCGAACTCCTGTAATGGCCACGCAGGGAAAAGGAGTATGAACACAGTTGATGTATTAAAATAAAAAATAATAAAGAAACTGTTATATGCTAATTTTCCTTATACTTAAAGCTGTTGTGTGTTTACACATTATAGTATAGTTGTGTTACGGTCTATTGTAAGAGTAGTCAATTACTGCATCAAAAACAATGTAAAGTAACGTAATTTATTCTTGTATCGTACGTGTTACAACAAGTTGTTTAATCTTCCGAACTTATCTTATATCTCTTGTCTTGCTGTAAGTGCCTTAATTGCATATACAGTACAAAGTTACAAACAACACAGTTATTTTGCATTCAGGAGGTTCCAGGTTCAAATCCCGTGACCGGCCAATTTGATATGGGTTTCCCCAGTCGTAAAGGAAAATGCCGAATTGGATATTTACATACCATGAATCATAGTCGCTATTTCATCCTATATTATAACCATTTATATTAATATATGTTGAAAGAGCTAGGAAAAAGTACAATTATTCAAAATAATCTAATGAAACATGGCACATTACTAAGATTATCACAGAAGCCAACAATTTAGAAAAAATAGAAAAATAGAAATCATGACAGTAGTTGTGATAGGAAATATAATTTAGTCTTCGAAGCAAAAGTCTTTATATTAGTATTTCCTTAATATCTCGTGGTAATTCAGTATAATTTATTATTGATGAATATCTAGGAACACCAAGTATGGCCCTTACCATGTCCAAACGTTTTCACGATTTCCTTCCCCCATACTTTCATTCCATCAAGAATTTTTGTTTATACTAACGATTTATAGATCCTATTTAACAGTTTATCTCTTATTTCGGGTATATTGGTTAAGCATATCAAAAATGGTGCATGATACCTGAAGAAATTTACAATAAAAAACTTGTAGGCCTAAAAGCCTCATTTGATTTAAAAGAATGGATGGGCACTGTAAGCTTTATGGAGCACACAAACACACTCTTGCCCTTATCCGGTGGATACTGTATTGTAGAATCGCACTTCGAGCAAAATATAATGTTTAATCGCTTGATTGCAGCGGATAGTAGGCCTACTTTTTAAAAATCGGTCCGTTAAAACACCGGGAAGAATCCCCATACTTCCGAAGAGCCAGTCCGGTCCTGAATTACAGAAGCTATTCTTATCTGGATCCTCTCCTGATATTCTTCTTAAGAGATTGATTAGTGTTTACAAGTTTACGTTTGTAGGCCTAATAGTTAACATTTGTTTATTTTATTTATGAGATAGGTGAACATCGTATTTGGATATACAAATATTGTAACACATAGGCTCTTACCAAAGGCTGAAGAAAAACTTTCCGCATAAAAAATGGAGAAAAAAAACTTCAATGATTAGAATACAACCTCCAATGCTCAGCGACCTTGAACTGTTCGATTGTGTACTTCACGCTTCCTCTGTGGAATTGGTACCTCTCAAGGATTTGGTGACAAGAAACCCAAGGTGATGAATTTATTGGAACATTTTTACCGCAATTAATTTTGTACATCAGTAAAGTAGATTACAATAGACTGAAGTAATATGATAAAACATACTGCCGATATCTCAAGCATATTAAATGTTGAAAATGTTGCTAAACTCAAACGCCTTACGCTAGAGGATTGAAATAAAAAGATAATAAGCTATAAATCAACGCTAATTCGTTCTTAAATCGCTAATTAATGGTTTTCAGAAACATTTTAATAACATCGATTTAAACCTTTCCATACTTTCCTTGACAATGAAATAAAACTATTTTGTGATGACGTTCATGGTTAGTGAGTTAATTAGGCTTAAAGGTTCCGTAGAATGGCAACAGATAGCTCAGGCAATGACACGTATAATAAACACACTTACTATCCATACAAGAAGAAGATACTTTTGCTTCGATTTTGCATTAGTTCGCGGGGTAGGCTAGGCCTATGTGTATTTGCGAAAACTACCAACTATATTGAAAACCCCCAAAGGGAAAATGTATTTCTTATTATTGATGTGGAATTAAATCATAACAATAAGGCTAACACTTATCGAGCAGAGCACGGTTAAAGTTTAGAGACAAAATTATTCCTTTTTGTTTTGAGAAGAGCAAAAATGGAGTAAAAATTTTATCAGATTTTTTAAACATTTCATTTTTTCTGGGTAAAATATTTTGTTTTAACAAACAGTATAAGCAATATCATATAATCCATCAGCAAATTTTTAAAGAAGCATCAAAGAATTGCACATTAAAAATACAGGTTCATATTTTAATATCTGTTGAAGATAGATTTCAATGTTAATTTAAAATATAAAGATTTAAATTTTTACATGAAATATAAATTTATATAATTTATATCTCAAAACAAAATTGAGATATAAAAGTGATTTTTTTCTTTCTTTACATTAGTTTTACCTCTCCCTTTTAGGGGCATTTAAGCGGCCTACGCCGGCTGGGCAAAAGTGAAATTTTGAATTTCAAATTATGTTTAAGTTCTAATAAAGTGTGCAACGTTTCAAGTTTCTAGGAAAATAGTTTAGAAAATCACTCTCAATAGTTCGGTCATTCCTTAATTAACAAACTTTTTTATATATTTTAATTAACTTATATAGAAACTATTAAGTTAATGTCAAAATGAGGAGGCATAAAAGTCCCTCATTTGCTTTTTTAATAATTTCTGTAAAGATAACAATAATTGTTTAAACTCCATTTTATCGAATAAAATAGTTTTAGAAAAATTTGTGTTTTTTATTAGAACCTCTATAGATTTTTCACTGATATGGTAATAATTATATATTTTTCACAGATATAGTAATAATTATAAGTTATATATTATGGGATCCTATACAATACTCCCTAAAAATCTGCCTAGGAAGACCACTTACACTCTGTACCTTTCAAAACGGTATTTGCTTTAAGCCTACGCGAATATCCTCGGGAGAACTTTCTTATGAGATGACACAGACTATCGATCTACTTTATTTCATTGCCACATCTAATTGCTTCCTGAAATACCTCTCCTATACTCGCTCATATGGGGACAAATTTACGGCGAACAGCACTTGCCGAACTGAGTGGTGGGAGGAGATGGAGTCCTTCTGAAGAACTTGCAAGACCAACCAAACCGATTCACTTATTCCTAGTCCGTGAGTGAGAGTGCTGGATTCGATGCAAAATTTGTGAACACACAATATACGCACATTCGCAGGTGAGGTTAACTCTTATATTCGTACCGGTGTGCTTCAATGTCGTTGCTGGTGAAGTTCATTAACAAAGATATAATATTTTCTATTATTGTTTTTTGTTATAATCTACAATGTTGTATTATCATTACCTCCATTTTCTTTTCATTTCGACAAGTTACTTAAAATGTATAACATCTGGGATAGTTTAACTTTCTACATATTTCGAGTTACTATCGTTATCATTATTATTATTATTATTATTATTATTATTATTATTATTATTATTATTATTATTATTATTATTATTGTTGTTGTTATTATTGTTATTATTATTAGTCCACCATCAACAGAACTAATTCAAAATTAATAAATGCAATACAAAAATACACAAGAATGAATTAAGTTGATCAGAATGAAAACCACTAAGGCATTTTATTAAGTGGATCTCAATTAAATGCAATTTTTTTGTTCGACCATATTACCATATGCTTATTAGGCCTATATGTGACGTAACAGTATCATAATACCCTCTAAAGTACAGATTTTCATAATAATACTGTTATCCAACTATTGATTAATTTCCTACACGGAACAATATTCAAGCTTTGAAAGCAACAATTCAAATTGCCTAACAAAGGGAAAATGAATTACGTTTATGCGAATTTTAATATTATACTAAACTGAGTTCATTTCATGTGTTTTAATGTGCGTTGTTTGGTATTAAAAAGTCAAGAGAAGCCCTGTAGCCTGCCGTCTATCAGAAAGGACGAGAACTACTAACAGCTGATGGCATAGAGTTGTTAGTTTCATCAATTACGAGGTATTTAAAAAACCCAGAACTTAAGACATTTAACTATGATCGTACAAAAACAGTCGGATGTAACTTGCCTATAATGCTAATTAAGAAACTTATAAGAAAATAATGAAACGAGTACTCGTTTATTAATAAATGTCATTATAGGCTCGTTGCAAAATGAACTATTATCTATGGCATGTATACATGCCGGTACGCGTGTAGGCTATTTACATTCATAAATAGGCTATATACCATTTATGCGTTAACTATCATGCGATTAGAGCCCTATCAATGAGGAATCAATGCCCAACTAACCAATCAAATTATGATTGTTTGTTTATTTATTTATGTATTCATCTGTTTACTGATTTACAAAATTCATTTCTTTACAAAGAATACATGGTTACCTCGTTATTATACAGATTTTTGTTAAATTGAAGCAAAGAAATGTTACCGCTCAAAATTGTAATCTATTTATAAAAGTTTATACTAATCTACTCATTACGCTTGCAATTTGTTTACAGTTGACAATAATTGAATTGATTTGGTAAACACTACATCATTACGTCTACAATATCTAAAATGTTCACACTTATAACCCTAATTCGATTATATTAACCGCATAAATTTGTAAATAGAATATTTTCAAAGCTTTAACTCTCACACTTTTATTCAGTCATTGGGGTATTACTTGCCTAACTTAATGTATTGCACAGTTAATTTATTTTATCTTGCTTAGTTAAGCTATTTATTCCAACAATATCTTATCTACATTTTATAATTTAAGGTTATGTTTATATAAAAACGAATTCACATAATTAACTTTAACTTAAGACTTACCATATCGTAATACATAAGAAACTGTAGGACTATTGTAGACATTACGCCTGGTAAGAACTGCACAGTATTGTAAATAGTGTATAATAGACATTCAGATTCCAATATCAGGATAACCTATTGTAAGTAACATTTGTGACATGTCCAACCCTAATGTACCTTCGGGTGAAATAGGGTTTTGTGTATTGTGGATATTCAATAAATAATAACCGCATAAATGACTTCAGTTATTTAAAAGCGCTAAGAGTAATTTCCAAAAACTTCTAATAATAATATGAACGAATGAGGAATACTGCCTATATAAATGAATTTAGATCTTAACTCAAAAACATATCTAAACTACAGTAAATTTCAATTTTCGGGTTTACATGACTTTTTTTAATATAGAGATTCTTATACACCCTTCAAATCCAAATATTATGTATCTGGTCAAGGGTACGATTCTGGGTTTTAATATGTTGTATTCTTTGAAACAATGTGAAAGTCTTCACGTACGACACTATAAATAAAACAGTAGAATCGCATTAAATGAAAACGGTGTTTAAATTCCCCTGCAAGCAACTATTAAAGCCATATTCTCACACTTATGTTTTCCGGATATTTCAAACAAAATGGATAGTCTCCTAGGATTTTTATACTAGCCCATATCACTAAAATGTTTTGTGATGGTATAAATGTGGTTCACAAAATTATACATAGGCTACACTTTAAAAATAAAATCAGGTAAACTGATATAACAAAGTGCCAGAATGCTTTCGTTTAACCAATTAAAATTGCAATTATGATATGCAGAAAAAAAAAAAATTTTAATTGATATCCGAGTTAAGCTCCAGATTGATTCATTGAGCAGGGCTTACGGAACCATACAGAATTGTGGTATCTTGACAATCGCACACTCACATAAAAATATAAAAATTAGAATTAAATTGGCCGACTACGGGATTTGAACCTCGGGCCTTCAGAATGCGAGTCATACCATCTCTGACACCTCGCTCGGTTTAACGGTCTAGTTTGATAAGTGCATATGAAGGAATAGGGTTATTTGTCATAGCTACCTGTATTGTAACTCCCAAGGCCGTATATGATCACTGCAAAAAATATGTTGTCATGATAATTGATTTGCATTTTGATAAATTATTTTTAATGTATTAGGCACTAAATTGGGCTTTACTCTGGTACCGGTCAATCAATTTGGTCCAATATCAACAGGCTTCTTCCAATGGACGTTATAAATGCATATACCAAGTTTTATGAAAATCCGATAAAGCGTATTTGAGTTATCGCGCGTACAGACACACGGATGGACGAACAGACATTTTCCCGACTCGCACACAATCTCATAATGCTATGGTACTTAATAAAGTAAAAGGCTTTAAAATTTTAGATTTCTTATGTTTACACTCTTTTAACTTTCTCTACGTTAAGTATGAGCAATAAGTTGTAACTCTCTCACTTCACATTCTGATTTCAGAATAAGAGGCGTATTGGAGGGAGTAGGCCTACTTTTTAAGTTGTTTCAGCCTCACGTAGGCTTAAAACCGGAGTTTATGCAAATTGTGACTTGTTTGTAACTATACCTGAGACATCATCATCATTATTATTATTATTATTATTATTATTATTATTATTATTATTATTATTATTAATGTTGTTGTTATAATTATTATTATTATTATTATTAATGTTGTTGTTATAATTATTATTATTATTATTATTATTAATGTTGTTGTTATAATTATTATTATTATTATTATTATTATTATTATTATTATTATAAGCAATCGTGAACAAAATTTAAACAAAGCAGTTAGAGCAGTCTTTGAGAAAAATTAAATAAAATGCAGTAAATGCAAGAGAACGTCGTCGCCAATCTTTGTGACATAACCCCAAACGATAGTTTTGATACTATTTTTCTTTCTACAGCTATGCCGTTCACACACATAACACACAATCAGACAGAAAAACCCACACATACACAGATATATTTAGGCTATGATGGATTAAGAGATAGAAATATGCAGAAAAAGTTATCAAGACCTATGTGAGTCATTATTATTATTATTATTATTATTATTATTATTATTATTATTATTATTATTATTATTATTATTATTATTATTATTATTAAAGTCTAACGTTTCGGCATGAGAACCATTATTTTCCATACACTGTTGAATGCACAGCATGTCCGTCTATTTGCCTGCCAGTGAATTTAGGAAGTGATCGTACTGAAGATTTGGATAATCTCTCTTTTCAATAATTGTACTTCAGAATCCATCCATTTTTTTTTAATTCTCTGGAGGATAAACATAAGGCAGTCATCATGTGCACAAACCGAGGTTTTAAGATTGCGTAGATTGCACACATTAGCATGAGATTGAAACAACTGAAATATGCACTCCCTGCAGTACGGCCCCTTTCCTATATTAGAATTTGAAAAAGTTGTATTGCCTTTACTTTAAATAGAGAAAGTTATGTGAGTATAGCATATCATATATTGTTATTAATAAATCCAACTACTCAAACTCTATTAAACCAAACGCATGTAATTCATATGCGTTATTGCATTTGACAATTGAAAGATATCAGAAAATTGTCAACTGCACCTTTAAAACTGTAGGAAAAAAGTCCACTCACCTATTAGGAAAGTAATATAAGGTTACCTCCTTGACGAATAAAATTAATGTGCATAGAAGAAACTAAGAACGCGTAAATTACTTTCAAGAAGTAAACAACAGTAAGCAAAACAACAACACGGCCACTCACACAAATAATTACTGTTAACATTAAAGCCAGTCTTTCAGTACAGTGTTTTGCCAAGTTCGAACACAAAGTTTGTGTATTTGTGAAGATGATGAGACATGTTTGTGTTTATCAGAAAAGTGGGAGTGTATAATTATAATAATGGGAACTTTCTTTATTTAAACTCATTAACGTTCAGCTTACGAAAATGGATGAGAATAATACTTTTAATCCACTCGCTGAGGTAGCCACTCAGATATTAGCATACATGTCCTGTGAATAGTAGAGATAAAGCATAATCAAGCCAAGATACATTGTTCTTATAAAACAATATAACAAATTCACCACAGGGATATAATACGTCATCATCATTAAAAGGTATGTAGCAGTAAAATAATAACTCTTAGGTAGTTTCAATGTGATTTCACGAGAAGATTCCTAATGAATTGCAAATTTTTACTTTCTGGCATATACGTAGTATAAAGTATTGTGATTGTGAAAAAAAAAATTAAATCGGGATAACACCGGGAAAACTCGTTTCAAGATGCGTAGAAACCGACAAAAGTGTTTTTGGAATGACGTCTTCCGTCTGTCTTTGCACAAGCACAGCGGGTAAACGGTTCAATGTATTGACTTCTTTCTTCTTGTTAAGAACTGTTTTTAGAATTCCATCGAACCGCTCAGAATTTGGCTTTTATAGCTAAAATTTTAAGGGGACTTTTCATGAAAACTTTTTCAAAATTATTTTTTTATTTTTATTTTTTTAATGGCTCTAACGATCTTAATAAAAATGTAAAGTCTGAAACTTCTATCTGCGACTGATGAAATAGCTATGTATATTTTTTCTGTAAAAATGACCTGAAGGTACTTTACTCGTATCAATTTTTCATTTTTATAGGCTATCTCCATTACAGTGGGCGATACATGAAAACTTAGACTTAAGGGATACTTTACTCGTATCCATTTTCAATTGTTTTAGGCTCTCCATTACACTGGACGTTACATGAAAACTTCATACACAGTAAAGTTGCGTGAAAATTAAAATTAATTTTTTTGTTAAATACATTTCTTTCAAAAATTAATAAGTACTAATATAAAAATGAAATATAAATACTTAAATGTAAATAACAGAACATAAATTTTGATTTAAATGTGAATGATTTTCTTTTATTGCCCATAGTAACGGGAAAACTGTATCAATTAGAGCGAGACGGTATAGGCTAATAGGGAAGAGGTCTTGGGTTTAAATCAAACCTTGTGACCGCCCAAATCTACCCTTAGGCTCTTGTATTAAATCATTTGTGCAGATTTGCTTCTATTGTTTGGCGATATCTCAATATTATCCAGCATTTTACCCTTTGAGATTGAGGAAACCCCAACCTAAACTGGCCGAACACGAGGTTTGAGATTTGAACCCAAGACATCTTACCTCTACCACCTCGCTCGGTTTGGATTTTTGACGTGTCCATTATGAGACACTGCATTTTACAGCTATGAATTAAGGCAAGATCGGATCTAAGGCATTATATTGAAAGGCGGAGTTACCTCATTTTATATTTGGACAAGTCAATATGGCTCTATTTTATCAACATTGTGATACATTCCCAAATAAAATCTCCTGTTTAAAAATGTTATTGGATCATAATTAACTAGTTCAGACAGTCGAAGTTCTTTCAACTTTGAGAATATGTTGCGCTGTCATTCATCAGAGTAGGCCTATCAAAATTTAAAGAACATCCTTGACATCTGGACCTAATACTTAATCCTAATCCTGAACCTGGAAAAGAGATTTTCCGCTACTGAAAAGTCCCCAACCCGGCCGGGAATCGAACACGGACCGCCGCTGGGGCGGAAGGCAGGGTGCGCTACTGACCTACCCGCGGCGAGACACTTATGCTAAAATATTGAAACGATCTGTAGGTTAGCTCAGATATTGATTACAATAATTTATAATTTTTCAACTTTTCATGCGTATCAGAGCGCTTCATTTAACGAAAGCATGCATTACCGTGTAAAGAATGCGATATTTCATCTACGAGTTACGAATAAAGGATATAATTTTTTAGATTACTTGAACAGAGATAGAACAAAATTTTGTTACTTTAGACAAAACATGTTAGGCCTAATTGGGATAATTCGCTGTATACCTTTTTATTATTCATCCCGATTTATAGCGATTAGATCTACTACCAGAACGCATAATAGGCTCTGCGCTGAGATTTACGAGGGATGTTCCAAAAGTAAGTTTCGTCGTTTTTTTAAAAAGTGAAGATGGTAAAGCAGATGAAGCAAACAACTGCCATAAGAATCGACACCTATTGCTGGTTCAACGACGGAAAGAGCGTCAGCAGAGGAGAAACGATGCATGAGTAGAGTCCCGAAGAAGAGAGAGTAGCAGTAGACTGGCGTGCCCGAGGTTATTTGAGTACAAATCACGATGGCAGATGGACGTGTACTGAAAACGTGGTCGACAATGGAAGTACATGCTGTTATCCGGTAGGAATGGGCATGTAGGACTAGTGTGTCCATCATCCATGGACGCCTACAGACTGTGTATGGTGAAGAGGTCATGTCTCATCAAATTGTTGGTCGCTGCTGTTGCATGTTCAATGAAGGAAGGCACCTGTTCCATGCAATGAAAGCCGCACTCTCGGGACGTCACTTCCAAAACAATGCTGAGGTGGAGAAGGCTGTGCGACAATTCCTTGCATAGCAGGGCACCGAGTTTTACCAGAGTGGTTTCTTCAAACTGATTGCAAGCTATGACAAATGTCTCAATGTCGGTGGAGACTATGTTGAAAAATAGTGCAAGGGGTATATTTCATGATTGCATGGTGTATTTGTTTTGGTAATAAAGTTTCCATGTGAAAAAAAAAATGACGAAACTTACTTTCAGAACATCCCTCGTATGTTTCCTACATGGCGTTTGTGCTTTTATCCATTATTTTGTAATATTATATGTTTTAACACGTATACGCGAGAAAGATTGTGCAACTTATTTTGCACCATTTATTTTCATTGCCATCCACAGGATCGGATTAAAACAATCTCCTTCCCTGCTGGAAGTCCTCCCCCCCCCCCTTACACTGTTCAATGCCCGCACTTTCGAACACATTTGACAACTTCGATAATGCTTCGTAGGTTTCTCTTATCGCATCAGAGCTGCTGAAATAGAAATCGTACCGAATTCTTTAATCATGACAGCAATTCGTAACCTCTACGGAGAGTGAATGTCTCCAGCTTCGCCAGATCTTAAACGGTTGAAGAATCCCACTAATCCGGACTTCGCTCCTCCGGACATCCGGTGGATGAGAATGGGATTTTTTTAAAACTAAAAAAATACAGGATTTAACATTAGTCAATAAATCTTGAATTTTAATAACAAATATGTTTTGTTAATCCTACATCAGTTCGTAGATTGAAATCTTAGATCTTCGTATACAGTAGTATTTAAAAGTAAAATTAAGATTTGGGAAAAGTTACAGTTATGAAAAAAAAAAATCATAGTTTTACCCATCCAAAACTTGTGTTACAGTACAATAGCCTATGTGCATTTTAAGGCAAATTTCGCTTAATCCGGACTTTCTGCGATCTTGTACAGGGTCCGTCCCATCTGGTCCGAATTAGTGGGACTCGACGAAAGAAAGGAAAGGTATTAATTGCAGGCCTTTGGAAATAAATATTTCCTTTGGAAACGTTGGGGTCCCCTTCGTCCGATTTACTGTTTAATTAGCCCAAACAGGTAATTAACGAAGATGAATAACGCGAAATGAAGGAATGAATAAGTAATGGAGACATGTATCACTATTAATACATAGGAATTTCTCAGTAACTTTGGCCGTTTAAATAACCGGCTCTCAAAATATCCACTTTATTATTTACTGTACACTTTTAATTAGGTTAATGTATTAAACATAAATAGAAATTACTAGAAATTAATAAAAATTTTACAAATTATTTCAGAATTAGCTTGAAGATGAAGATGGAGATGCATTGGGAGATTCCTCGAAAGTACAAAACGATATTCGTAGTCTGCTTTCTCACAGAACTTTGTATCGTGGTCAGCAGTCTCGAAATCACCTCTCCAAAGAAGAATATCAACAAACCAGATGGTCAATTAACCACGGTATGAGGTAACAGAATTTCTCATCAGTCATCTGTCACATGCCATAAAAAATAAACACAATTATTATACAAAGGATATGAATTAATGATTAATGCTAGTTTTAAAATTGTACAAATGTTACAGAGGGCCTTGAAGTCTTTTATAAGGAATGTCTTTGTCTACTACAGTAACTGTTAAGGCCCACAACCATAAAAATTCAGATCAATTTATGCAATCCTAACATTATAGACAGGCCGTAATGATGAACAAAATTGTTCACAATTTAACTTTTGGCAATAAAGCCTTTCTAAGAACACAAACTACGATGAATTAGGGAAAAACGTTTTTACTTTCTCGCGTATAAATTACTTAGTCCTATTGAGGGAGTATTCTTGTATTCAAGATAACACCAGGAAAACTATTCACTATGCCTGGAATCATAAAAAAGGATTTTTTATGATTGTCTGTTCGGCGTCTGTCTGTAGCGGGTTAATGGTGCATTGTAATTAAAATATTTTTGTACTGCGAACTTCGTTCAGCTTTTTTTGCGATCCCTACATCATGGTTTTATTATGGTACTAAAGTATTAAGGAGAACTTTTATTCACTTTCCTTTTTCCAAAATGTTTGATTTTCAAAAAATGGCTAACGATTTTTATAAATTTAAATTTTTTAAATTCTAACAAAGGATATTAAAACAGCTAGGCTATATATTTGTTTGTCAATAAAATTGATCAGGAGTCAGTTTACTCATTTTGCCCCCTTTTTCTTGGCTATCTCAACTGTGGTAGAAGATATCTTCTATCACAGTTCACATAGGTTGCATGAAAAGTTTACACAGTCAAGTTGAGGAGAAAGTTAACTTTTTATCCGGAATATTTCTTCACAAAATAACAGCTATCGAGATAGAAATGAAATATATATGACTTTCAAATACACAATATCAGAGACATGAAAATGTAAATAACGCTATTCTATTCATAATGAATCTACGGTTTAAAATTTGGTTTGAAATGTAACTATGCTCATTTTGTAAGGTTTCGTCCATCTAAAATCTCAACAACATGTTTGTAATTAAGTTTGTGCAGCTTCTTTTTCACCATTTATTAAAACAAGAAACGGCACTACCTTAATAGGTACTGCTACACAAAGGAAAGCTGTATTGTTTGTAAATATTGAAACATCAATCTGTTGTACTAGTAAAATGATGGAGTTTTCGTTCCAGGTTGACACTTTCAAATTGTTCTATCTATAAACATATTATCCTTTTTTCCTTCGTCCAAAGACGTTTTGTTTGTCCATTTTTATGTCCACAGATTATTCGTTGAAATTAAAACTGGTTAAATTTTTCTATATATTTTAATGTCTTCAAATGGTCTAACTAACCAGAAGCCCGGCCTTGGAAGTTATTACTAAATAAATATAAAATAATGGTAGGTACAGCGTTGGTAAAAGTCATATTGATTGACTATTGTATTAAAATACGGAGTATACGTCAGTAGCCTACATGAGGCTTTAAAATACCTTATTTTATCTTATTATATTTTCAAAATTATATATTCAAGGCACATAAATCTGTGATCTGACCCATTACGTGTCAAATAGATTTGTTTCTGATCCTAATGATCACATTATAAAAACGTATTTCCAGTTCTTAAAAAAATTTTCTTTGTTATTCCAGGCAATTATAGCACCTAAAACATACTTTAAAGTGTAAACAACCGATGTTTAAAGACATTATTTTATCAGTTACCATCTGTGTCCTTCACAAACAAAATTATAAGGCAACCTGTAGAAACCAACATTTTTTTTAGGTTCAAACAGGATTTAGAAATTCTGCAGGTCTGTCATGTTCAAGTACGAAATATCCTGCACGCAACAATTAAAATATAATGTATTAACTAATTGTCGCTGACTACATAATGAGTTATTTTCATAATTAGTTTAATCTCCTATTTCCTGAAATCCTACAAACGAATGCGAAACTGGTTGTGACATCTTTTGTTTTCCTTCGCTATAAAAGCTGCAGACCTTTACGTGTTGACAAGCTTCAATGACCAGCTTAAGAGCCTTGATATGCTTCTTGTCATCAACTACGTCCCCTTTTCCAGGTCATCAGTACTTCCTCCTTGTACAGTTCGCTTATTCTAAAGTATATTTGTTTTATTGACTGTACTGGTCTTCCACATAACATGGCGCTATATCCCTGATGGGGACAAGGTCGAACATATGACCGCGGTTTCATCTGCCTCCTTCTTCAGCTCCATTGGTATAATGACATGATTAGGAATGTGTGGTTAGTACACTGATTCCTATGGCTGTTATGTTTTCAAGTATATTGAAAATTTGACACGATCTATTTTAGTATTTTTAGGATATACACAGAGAAAAGAAGCAAAAGTTTCCCATCATGTATGAATCAAGGGAGTTCTCTTCTTAGGCAATGATTAGAAGTACAAAATCTTAGTATATTTTGTTATATATTTTTATCTTTCTCGCTTTCCAATCAATAAAACATTTCATGTGTAGAAATTTTGAATCTATGGCAATTAAATTTTCCGTTTTCAAAATTAAAGTTTTCGATTAATAAATTACATCAAATTAAAAGACAGACATGGTTATATCGCAATTATGCAGAAATAAATATCATATATTTGGGCAAGAATCGAACCCGCGAATTTTGGAACAGAACAGCTTCGAAAACACGAAGAAATTGAACTGGAAATACTGTAGAATGCCTTGAGAGTCAAATAAAAAAAATGGAAGCTGAAGGTGATATTTACACCTACATACGCGTATCTACAATATTAATATGCGAAAAAAGTAAAAAATACAATATGAAAATCTGTATAATAATGCAACTAATAATACTTTACTAAAATTTAATCCCGCAATTCGTTTATGCTGTAAAAAGGCGAAGGCACAAGGAAGTAATACGTTATAATTTTGAATCTATTGAAATGAACAGTTGAGTTTGACACGGTAATTTAATAAAAACAGAGATTGAAATGCATTTATAGTAAATTTTTTATTATTTAGTCTGGCCTGAACTTCGTTAAGTAAGTAGAGTAGGATTACCTCCACAACGTCTCTGGGTTTTTACGTATATACCTTAGGAGCGAGTCTCACCGCTCGTAGAGTTCCTGGCTGGGGGAGGTAGCTGCACCCTGATTGGCTCAGCTCTCCTATCCCGCTCCACGTGTTGTCTGTCTCTCTCGCAGCGGCATCATCCCTCCACTAAACTATTATTGTATTTTCTACGACTGACGACATGGTGCATGATGTTCACTCTCTGCCCAGCGGTAGCTTACTGATTTACGCGCAGCGAATTCGCGCATCTTGGTAACGAGACGTAACGAGAAGCTCGCTGGCTGGGTTTGTCTTCAAGGCCAGAGACTTTGTGGGAATGATCCAACTTCTACTTAGGCTACTTATGATATTATATCCGTGTATTTCACTTCTACATAAACATTTAGGTTCTCTTTTATTACAAGTTTATAGTGAAAATGTATATAGGTCTATTAAAATGCACTCTTTGATAAAGAGAGGTCTACAAGGGTCATTGTAATTGGCACTGGACAAGATATGAACATCTTTCTTTTGTAAACATAAGATTTTCGATTACCATTTCCATTATTCTAAAGTCGGATTCTGTTACAAGAGTGGATTATACTATTAAAAATGCATAATATGCTTTTTTGACATAGAGATCAAATCCTAAATTGCAGAAATGTTTACCCAAATCGAAAATTTAACTCATAATATTCTGCCTGTGTGGCCCAAATACTGGTAAGCTGAAGGTAAAACGTTTTAATAATGCTTTTATTGAAATTCGAAGAATGTCACCTTGCGAAATTTGGAATAAGGACTACACGCATGGACAATATCCTTTCCATAATATCTGTTGTTTCTAATAATCCGCTTTTAAGCTGGCGACATAGCATGGCATGATCGAATGCTATAATTATTGTCAAGAAGCTTGGTTCAGGATTTAAGAGATAAAGTACTATTGTTTTTTGGCAGAAAGTTCATGTGTTCACTTTTATGATATTGTAGAGTTAATATAATATTATTCTATAAATTTTAAGTGTATCAAGGCCTTGTGGATCCGTTTTAATAACATGCTTTTATCTAATGCTAAGAAATCTGAAATTTAAAGGCATAATAACGCTTCATAAATATCGGAGGTTTAAGTTTAGCATTTCTTTTCTATCTATCCATGGCAAATGATAGATGTTACTTAAGTCTCTTTGAGACCTCCTACAGCTACTTACAACAGCGAATATCTTCATATATCTTGATCACATTGACATACATTATAATTCAAAGCCCTGATTGGAATGCTATTCAACAGAAATCCTTCACTGAACAATAGCAATTTGACTATAGTCGAATGCACAAAGGAATAAGGCTTATTATTAATACCCTTTCCAACATGGAGATCAAAGCGACTTCTTATAATAATGAATTGTGTAATGATTCCTTGTGAATATAAATGAAAAAAGAAATTTAATCTTGTAAATGCATTGCAAATTAAGAAAAGAATATCTTGAAGTATGCTGTTGTATGATAAGCGCTGATGATAGTAGCTGGTTTGTATTCAAGATTTGTACATTATTACAATTACAATTACAATTTATTATTCCAAATTACACGAAAAATACATACAAAAGTTGATACACCACCCGAAGAAGCAGAGAAAATGGAAGGGAAAGATCGAACCTTTAACGTTCTACACTAGATTTAGAGAATTCGAGATCAAAGTTTTCATACATAACTTTTAAATCAGAACGGAGTACATGAATAATTCAAGATTCATTTTTTATAATTATCAACCAACACTCACTGCATTTTTAATGTATCGCGTAGCACACTTGATAGTGAATATTTGTGTAAGATTTCAAATGGAAATACGAAAATTCATATGGAACAACTCAAGTATGGTTAAAAAAAAACATAAATGTATAATAGGTATTTAGATATTTACATTGTTAGGTGTATATAAATGTGTATGGATGATTAGGTTATACAAGCCCTAAACCTATATTCCTCTTCGGGAGATGGGAAGACAGGACCTATTTGTACACCACAAGCTGAGATTTGGAGAAAATGGAAAACTTCTGTTGCAACGATATTAAATCATCTAAAATTCTTGAAAGAGCAGATATGTGTTTGTGTGTGGGTCTAGAAAGTATATCTAAGTAACAGCCAAAAATAAATAATTTGACTGTAAATGTTAAAATTTGTAGGCGTGATTCTCAGAAATAAGGATGAAGATAATATGCTAATCCAACGACCTCAATACTCTATTCTCTTAAATTGCGTGATAATCATTGACTTAACCTTTTCTTATATGGGCTTGCCACTTTCTTTAAATAAATATGCCATATTGGAGAGGATCACCTTCTGAAAGCTATTGTCTTGAAAGTTGAAACCACACGTATGGTTTCTCCTACTTTGCATAACAACGTTCTACTTGGAATTACGTCTTGTAGTTTATACAATATCTAATATTATGTACAAATGATATAAGATGTAGACGGATCTTACAGTGGAGGATTTCAATGCTTCTTACTTTTCACGCAATTTTCTCTTTCAAGTAGTAGTTCACTCAAGATAGTTAATACATATAGCAAATGCGAATATTAGCGGGTAATTTTGCCCATTTTTACTAGGGTTCTGATTTCGTTTTACCTCAAAAAACTATAGATGCAAAATTAGTCTATGTCGAAATTTTCTTATTACTCATTTGATATGATTTCTTGGATATGTTACTAAGCGACATTAAACTATTTCACAAGCATCTGCAGATGCATGTCTAAAAGTATCTTTTAAAAAATGTTAAATAAAATAGTTCACTATGCGACGAACCTATAAGGACATGTAATTAGATACGAGTTTTGTTCGACCAACGAAAAGAATAACGAAATCATCAGACCGCGTCAATAAACTATTAGAATTCTCGTAGTTCTTGTATTTTGCGACAGGTGGCAGTTAATGGTGGTACATACAAGCCGAGTAATAAAATCGGTTTTAGATTTTTCTTGCAAAAAGTTATGAAGTGATCTTTATCGTTTGTGACGCATTTTCTTTGTCCTTTTAAGCTTTATCTCGTGCTACTTTTCGTTTTTCCCCACATTTTTCTTTTTAATACCTCAAAATCGTAAAACTTTTTCACACCTTTTTGATTTTTGTTCACCATAATGCTACAAACAGATTTTTCCAAAACATGTACAGTGATAGATATATAAGCTTTCATGAACCACAGATTATTGTCTCTGTTGGACAATACATGAGAATATTATAGGAGAAAAATTCCTCCGACACTGGGACTTGAACCCAGGACCTTTGGCTATTGGCGCGAATAGCCAAAGGTCCTGGGTTCAAGTCCCAGTGTCGGAGGAATTTTTTTCTCCTATAATATTCTCATGTACAGTGAATTTCTGCTATTTTCCTCCTAATTATCGCCTAGAGAAAGTGGCCATTTTGATTTTTTAAAAATAATTAGCATTTTTGCTACTTTGCCTGAACTTTATAAAGTATAAGTTTATTGTCTTCTGTAGTAATGTTACAAATTAAAGCATGATGAAGAAAACATATGGTCTTGAATACCATGTTGATATGAAGAAAAAATAAATTGGATGTAATAAAAGACTATATCCAATTTCGAAAGAGTTGTTGGTTAGAACACTATTGCTCCCAGGTTCGCAAGTGTTCCCAGAATGTACATTACGAAGACTTTCTTACTTCCTCCTTTTTCTCACCTTATTGCACTATGTCTCTGACATAAGCTAATGTAGGGGTTAATCAATTTACTTTCTCTGTCCTTATACCAGCCAGAGTTGATCGTGAAATATGGATACCCGGCAGAGACTCACGAGGTACTCACTGCTGATGGCTACATCCTCACTATGCATCGCATTCCTGGAGGCTATGGCAAACCTGTTGTAATCCTACAGCATGGCCTGCTTGGCAGCTCAGCAGACTGGGTCATGTCCGGCCCCAATAAAGCTTTAGGTAATATTAAATTTATTTTCAATACCGGTAACCATTACTGTATTAGCCGAGACTTTGTCCAGTGTAAAATGTAAGGTGTAATGATATTTTAGGATACGGAAACATAAAGAAACATGAACCTAACTTTAAAAGCAGGAGACCACGCAAACAGGTCACCACAACATTATTATTATTATTATTTTCTTCTTCTTCTACTTATTATTATTATTATTATTATTATTATTATTATTATTATTATTGTTAATAATACTATCATTACTCCTTTGTTATCTTAATCTTGTAAATGAAATTTCTTTACACATCTGCTGAATCTGGAATATGTCTATGAATAATTCAGATTTTTTGCTGTGACTCTGATGAGTGGGTAGGCTTAGAATGTTTTCAAAATGGTTGCCTAAGTTTTAAAAGAGTGGTGATAGGATAGAAGAAAGCGACCAAATTGACTTTAAAATATAACAGACAATTATTATACTAGATATGAAGAAAACCATCCTTAACCCTCTACCATGGACGTGATTGTTAAGTGCTAGAATGGTATTTTCTAAGATTGTAAGGTGAACGGGAAAATGTCTGTCCGACATTTGTGTGTCTATACGCGCCATGACTCAAATACGCTTTATCAGATTTTCATGGAACTTGGTATACGCACTTACAACGTCCACAGAACGAAGCCTATTGATTTTGGACCAAATCGGTTGACCAGTACTGGAGTAACGACTAATTAGGGGCCTAATTTCTTAAAAAATATTACATAATTGATTAATCAAAAGCAATTCAGTTCTCATGACAACAATACTGTTTGCAGTGTTCATATAGGGCTTTAGAAGTCGGAAATAATACTGAATGTTTTAAAGGATTGCACTTGAAATTGAGGAAAGTGACATCGGAATTCACCGGTTTATCTATCAGAAATAGGCCTATCTGGAAAGTGCGTAGTGAGTACAGAAACTCTAGTGCAGTGAGAACTCCTCCAAGAAAGCTTACAAAGCCACGCTGTGTTTTAGATAACCTAGATTACTTTATGAAAAATGCTATTTGAAATTAAGGATACAGTGACGGAAGAAAATAAGATGTGGGATTTTGATTGCGTGTGTAGTCAACAGGTAATAATCAGTTTAGGTGAAAGTTCGAATGCTGATTCCGATATGGAATTGACTTCCAGTGTCAGATGATGTGGATTTGCGGGTTATGCCACTGCCAGAGAACTCCGATTAATATACTGTAGGCCTAGTTAATTCACTGTTTATAACAGTATTCATTTAGGACTCATTTCAACTTGAACAAAAAATAAACAAATAAACAAGTCTTATTTTTAACGCATAATATATCCAAAGGATAATACAATGCCGCATGGCCAACTCACTCACTAACGGAAATATTAAATTTGGTTCTGATTTTTAAATTCCCCCCTCCAAAGCAAACTTTGAAATTTTTTGAGTTTTTGAATGCGTATTTGTACGGCTTCAGATGTTTTGACAAAAATAAAGGAATAGGCCTGTTGTTGAAGAAGTGAGGAATTTGTTGTAAATTCCTTTATATATGCTTACTAAATTTTCTCAAGAAACCGTGGTCTAAAGCTCAACAGCTTCTGAAATATGGTCTATTAAATCCATCTGGCACTTTGTTACATCAGTTTACTTGATTTTATTCTGTTATATTAATGTGGATATGAGGTCTAGGCGACCGATCAGTGTTAAGGGTCTTGAACAACGAAAATACAACAAAATGTGAATTTTAGTATTGTTATTTAAGCAAATTGATTCCTAAATAGTTAATTAACCAAGCATTATTCTTACACCATCATTTTATGGGAATTTTCAGGCCACACATCTGAGTCACTGCTCCACAAATGCAATAAAAAACACAGTTTCGAAGATATGTTAATATTTTTTCAAATGAATACCAGGTAATATACACAAAAGTTTACTTAGTATCGCCATACACATTACTCTCAATCAGATATTAATCACAGCTCACCATATAAGTGTATGTGTTAAAAATTTACAGTCATTCTCTCAAAATATTCACTGCAAAATTTCACCGAAACAATTCATCATAACTGTCATCACTTAGTCTTAAACTTTTGGCCTAAAGAGGTTTCAAGGCTCCGGCCGTTCACTCTGTTATTCACAAAATAGTATACTAAAACAAAATTACGTAACAACGAATGTGAGGTCTCACAGACCGATACAAAATGCACTGTTTTCTAGCAAAGATCCACTAACACTGATGGGTAAGTGACCCATATCTAGCAATAAAGGGTCTTGAGAAGGAAAAAATAGTTTAAATAATCCACCTGAGAGCTCGATATCCAGACAGTAGCAGCGGTCTATGTTTTTACTGTGGTCACACAGACCTCACGTGCATAATAATTAAGGAACTACTTTAGATCCTCTCTCTTCTGCTTGTAGGCCAATACAATTGGAATACGACACTAGCTTCACATAACCTCAACGAGATCGTGTTTCGACTGTTGTATTCATAGCTCCTGCCCTCAGGGTAATAGATATCGGTCCACCTAACAACATCAAATTGAAAGTTATACCATTGGCCTGAGGCAAACCTGTCTCCCTTCATGGTCTGTCTAAGCTTGGAACACCTATGATTGTTATCTCAAAGTTGCGAAATAAGGTTTCTCTTTGTGATGTTAAAAATTACGACTTAAGAGATCGGTGAAAGAGCATTAAGAAATTATATCCTTTGACCAGTATATCCTTTTTTCTTCTTTCACTTTCTCTCTTTTAAACCCGTTTGGTGGTATTCTGATGCCATGCATGGCTGAGTGTTTTATTCAGGAACAGATCTGTGAATCAATGGTTACAGCACTCCTGGGATAATCACTGGTTAAGTTACCTAAGATTCGAACAGAATTGGAGGAATCACTGGTATAATTTATTACTTCTGACATTAAATGAAGCAGCAAAATAGTAGTACTTTTTAACGTTGGTACCCTTGGAACTTCAGAACATCTGTTGTTTGTAATTAATTCTTTTCATTTTTATTATTCGCTAAATCTCTGTCGTGGGAAATATAGTCTGCAATACACATGCGTTAGGTGCCTTGGAATATCTCGGAAACTATTTCTAGATTCTCCAATGACTCCCTGCTTTTGTATCGCAATAAATAATAACACTATCTCCGTAAGTAGCACAAAGTAAATTCCCAACTATTTTCTATTTTTAAAATATATACTGTGCGCAAAAGTATGAACAAGCTGTTGATAGTATTTTTTTTTTCAAATCCGCATCCCATAGTTAATTTACTTTTAATCTAAATAAAACCTAAATGCTTATTCCGTTAAGGCAGCGTTTCTCAACCTATGGTCCGCGGACCACAGGTGGTCCGCGAAGATTGTGCAGATGATCCTCAGACATAATTAAAAAATATTATAAAGCAAGTAGAAAGTAAAGAAGACAAATTTTTCACATATTTCGTTATAATGATCTATACTAAATACCCCAAATATTAAGAATATAGGCCTTCTTTTAAAAATGGGATGTAAAATTAGGGGTCCGTAAAATTTTTCAGACATTTTAGAAGTCCTCGGGTTCAAAAAGGTTGAGAAACGCTGCGGTTAAGTATTCATAGATCTTTGAAAAGGAAATCTATACTATTGGTCATTTTTTTTAGAATCTTGTCACATAACATCAAAACTAAGATAATTTTACTGCACAATAAGATTTTTCTTTTAAAGAATTTGGGGGCACTTATAAGAACTTAAAGTTATATAACTTCAGGAAAACGTAACTAGAGTTAAAATTAGTCTACGACATAATCTTTTTCACCAAAATGATCCAAAAAGTTCACAGAATTTAAGAAAAATTAAATGCCTGGAAAATATCATTTGAGGATTCCAATACATTTTATGAAAAGCTGTTTGTAAGAGAGCTGTCATATAATATACCTGCATTGTTCTGCTTCATTTTGGTGTTTAAATAAAGTCAATATCTTAATTCTAAGTCATCTTTCCATTTTTTAGAAGACAGAGAAATGTCACAAATTTTGAATTAGGAAACACCTACTTTATATAGAGCCTTTTATTAAAAAACTAAGGATCCTCTAGGAATTACTTTTTTTTTCAGGCTACACTCTATACAATGCTGGATATGACGTCTGGCTCGGAAATGCTCGAGGATGCAAGTATTCCAGAAAACATCAATGGCTTACCACCAAAGACAAACCATTTTGGAACTTTAGGTAATGCATCATCGCCTGACAAAAATGGGGTGAATTCTAAATGGAGAGATATAGTCATAAGCCACTCTTACCTAGTTCAGAGAAATTATTGTTACAATCTCTATAAAACTACATAAGAAATCTAAAAATATTATCTGAGTTCAAAAATATGTTTGATAACTCACTGAAATATGATTTGATATCAAAGAAATCTCTACAGTTTTGGTTTAATATTTAATAATAATTCATCGAAGTTCAATTTCTCAAAAAAAAAAATCTCAAAACTATGTAAGCCCAAATGTGGCTTCTGGGTTACAACTATAACATCTCTTCAAAACTTATACAGGCCTATTCTTTTTTGTAGCAGTACAGTATCAAGGAACTCTTAGAACAACTTATTATCCCGTTGCATAGATTACTCCAATAAGATTTTGGAGCTTGGATAATTCTTTAAAATATATGTCCGTGAAAAGGTTTAAACATGTTTGTATCGAATTCATTTTTAGTTTTCCGAGTTTCGTTCAAAATGATTCAAGTAATAATATTATGCATTATCGTCCCAAAACATTTTTAAAAGCTTTTTTTCGGGCCTAATATATTGCCACTTGTATAAAAATCCCCAACTTATAAAGTAAAATAAAACCAAGTAAACTGATATAACAAACTGCCAGAATGCTTTTGTTTAATCAATGATAATTGCGATTACGATATGCAGAAAATAACTTATTTTTGTAATCGTTCTCCGAGTTAAGCTTCAGATCGATTCATTAAACAGGGCTTGCGGAAGAACAAAGGTACAAAGTTTGATGATTAACCTTAATTCATACTGGTATACACTGATATATGAAATTCTTAAAATATGTGAACATTTCACAAATGCACTGGCAAAGAACTCCGCTTAATGTACGCAGGCCTAATTATTTCACAGTAATATACCTTCTGTATATAACAGTATGTAGTAGGCTACTGATTTCAATTTGAGCAACGAAATAAACAAACATCTGACTGCATTTGATCAAAAATCAATAGGCTTCTTCCCATGGATGTTATAATTGCGTATGCCAAGTTTCATGAAAATCCGATAAAGCGTATTTGAGTGCAGATACACGGACAGACGGACAGACATTTCTCGTCCACCATACAATCTAATAATTTACATACAGGCACTTGATAAAAAAAAAGTTAAATTAATTTAGGAAGGTGTGTGTGAAGAATTCCATTATTTATACACTGATATTCTGAGTACTATCTTTGCCCTAGAAAGCATTAACTTAACGGTACCCTTATTAATTTCAGTTTCCACGAAATGGGTATATACGACATGCCTGCCATGATTGACTATGTCCTGCGGATGACAGGTCAGCCTTATCTTTACTACGTTGGTCACTCCATGGGTACAACAATGTTTTACATCATGATGTCTCTTCTTCCCGAATACAACAACAAAGTTAGAGTTAGTTGCAGTTTAGCGCCTGCTGCATTCTATTCGAAAGAAAGCAATATACTCTTCAGGCTTTCTGAATATAGTGGCGTTGGGGTAAGTATACAAAGTACTCTACATGGCCCAGATGTTTTGTTCTTACATGGTAGATTCAATCTGGCTAAATCACATCTGACTTAGTCGTTAGACCGGTGAAATTTAATTTAATTAATTCTTGTTGAGACAATATATTCAATAGTTTAGTTTAGTAGATACTTCGTCTTGAAAGTTATTTAAAGAATAGTATATTTACATTTAGTTACATTAGTTCTGTAATGTGTAATCTACAGTGAGTCCCACGCAAGGGTTGGCCAATCATGCGGGTTTCTGCGGCCCCTGCTCTAACTCCCGAGCGAACGGGTGAAATATCTACGCAAATAAATTCGCGAACTGTGTAATGGTTCAGTTCTCTCATTTACAGTTGGAATTGCAATGAAAATAACCATGTATCTCATCACAAGAGATGTTGGAAATGTCCTCCTCTTACATCCACACAACACTGACATCTTTTCAGGAAATTTTCTTTCACGTACATAAGTTCAGCTTCCGAGATAGAGTTAATTTCTCTTGTGATATTGTCTTTAAGTTCTTCTAACTGTAAGTGAAAACTTTAAAAATAAAGTGTATAGGTCAATTTCCCATATATTAGAAGAACTTAAAGGCAATGTCAAAAGAGAAATTAACTCTATCTCGGAAGCTGCGCGTGAAAGAAAATTTCCTAAAAAGGTGCCACTGTTGTGAGGAGGAAATTTCCAACATGTCTTGTGATGAGGTACGTGGTTATTTTCATTGTAATTTTATCTATAATCGTGAGAACCTGAATCATTACACCGTTCGCGGGTTTATTTGCGTAGATATTTCACCCTATCGCTCGGGAGTTATAGCAGGGGCCGCCGCGACGCAGAAACCCGCACGACTGGCCAATTCTTGCGTGGGACTCACTGTACATTGAAAGAGTTAAAATATTAGGATGTTATATTATTTTGAGTTTACAATTCGTGACTCTATTCAAGCTGAAATTTCCCTAGTTTCACTTACCAGTGACTATTGGCTTTATTCTAGTTGGCAGTTTATTAATTAACAGGGCATTTTAAATTTTTGCTCCAAGTTGAACATTTTTTGTTCCAGTTCTTACAAGATGGATGGGTATCTACAGTATGTCGATTATATTATTATGCTGATGAGCTACAGATTTGGAGCATTATAATATATAAGAACCAGAAAACCTGGCTTTTAGACTAATAACAATAGGAGGAAAATTGAAGTCAAACTGAAAAATGCAATGCCATGACCTTGTTCAAATCCCGCTATGGTATTGAATTTTTCAGCCTGACTTCACCTTTCCACCTTAGGCAATACACAGCCAGTGTGAAAGAATTTTCATTTCAATAACAATAGGAGGCTATTTCAGATGCAACTTAGTGGATTAACATGCTTCCAAGACAGTAAATTATTTATGAGTCTACAATAAACCATGAAGCCTCTATATTTCAGCTACTTTGTCTACTTAATTACCAAAAAACAATAGTTACTATGAGCATTTTTTTAACAGGCTGTACCGGACAAGCTGTACAACAGCGACTTCCTTCCTAATATGAAGATCATGAACACCATGGCGCAAAGAATATGCAGTGGTATTTTCTTGCAGAACTTATGCCAATTTCCAATAACTCTGATTGGTGGTCTCAGCACTACCCAGTTAAACAAAGTGAGTGTGCATACGTACAAGATTATACCATTGAAAGAATAACATGATTTGTCAGAATAGAGAAAGATACTTAGGGTAGAGAAAGTCATGTGAATGCTTACTCATAAATGAGTTAACATCACCCCTTAAATGTGTACTGGCTTATGAAAGTAATAGAAATATTGAAATAAAAGAGCAAAGCAACATTGTTCGCCCTTGCTATATAGAAATATTGTCTAAGCAAGAAATTAATAATATTATTGTCGTCTATAAATCATAGCATAATGATATCAGACATGTCAACTCGAAGAATCATCACATAAATGTTATTTTAATAATTTAATGTAACCAGTAATATTAGGCCTATCTTATATTACATGCACACATACAGACATACTTACCCACACACACACACACACACAATACATTATCTCTATTTCAATGTTATTAATTATTTTATATGCATTCATCTAATATAAAAATTTTACAATGGTTTAATTTTAACATAGTTTAAAATGGATCTTGATGTACAGGTGGGCGGGGGGGGGGGGAAGCGGGCCGACTAAAATATCTAAGTTGCCGATATGATAGCAGGGAAAATATTGAAATTTGTTCTAGACAATCAACTAAGAAATAATTTCACGTAATTTGCATTGCTTGTGAAAACAAACGTTTCCGTTACATCTCTTACATTTATTTACGTATCACAAGGCTCTGAAATCAGCTTCCAGAGTCGGTCCGTTTTTCCCCTACCTGTACATCTCTATGTAGCAACATACATGCAAACAAATCAATCGAAGATCGAGAAAGATCATCACCATTTGAATGTGGAAAAAATCATACTATATTATAGTGCAGATTATCTGTAAACCATTACATTCTTATAATAGTTATATGATACCGAAGGTGCAATATTATGTAATTTATTAAAAAGTTTGATGCCTATGAATTTACAAGTATAGTGTTCTGTGTTTTGCTTAGCCTAACAAGTGGAATGTCTATTTGTTGCTTGCGTCGTAGTTGTGAATGGTGCTCGGGAGTTAAAAGTAATAACATTTCTCTTGATATATAATAAACAGTTTAATATATAGATATTGAGTAATGGAATTATTTTTAAGGTTTTAAAATGGTCTCGACAAGAGGTACACTGCGTGAGATTTTTTTTATCGACTTTACAGACATTTTTGTCATTTACAAACGTCTTAAGCATTAATGGAATTCCCCCATAGTAAACACGTAGGAAAAATATGTACTTAGGCCTACAAGAAATATTTCAATCACTGATAGTCTTAGCATGTTAGGTAAATAGACTATATTACCCAAGACAATTGTGTACAGAGCTACTTGGTGTGAATATCCCAATTCAAAGAGGAATCTAATTGAAAAAATAAAATCACACGAACAACAGAGTACTGCAGCACTGTAGTAAATTAAGAAAAACCACCCTTGCTTAAAATGTATAATCCATTCTTCATTATTTCTTTAACACACTGTTATAGATTGATATTTTCTTTACAGACGATGCTACCTACCATACTTTCGCATTTTCCAGCAGGATCTTCCCTAAAATCCTGGATTCATTATGGTCAGCTCTGTAGATCAGGTAATCTAAGGCTAATATTAATCTAATAATATGTTTAATGTAATACTATTAATTTTGAGTATATTTACACTATATTCTAACAATGTAAAACTTTTCTTTTTAATCAGGAAAATTTAGACAATATGACCATGGCAAAGAGCTCAACATAAAATACTATGGTTCACCAGAACCACCAGAATACAATTTGACAGCTATTACAACGCCTATTAGTCTACATGCAGCAAAAGGAGACTCTATTACGACTGTGAAAGTAAGTATAGAGGTTATGGTAATATCCAACCTTTTCAGATACGAATATCAAAATTCTAACTTAGAAGGATGATATGACTACAAATGGCATACTTCTTTTTTACTTTTACTTTCTTTCTTATACGTAGGCTTAATACAGAGAGAGTATTGTGATCGTGACAAAAAATCGTAATCGAAATAACACCAGTATATGTTTCACGGTGCCTAGAAACAAAAAAAAGTGTTTTCGGAATGACATCTGTGAGTCTGTTTTGTCTATCTGTCTGTAGATAAGCATAGTGCGTATCGTATTTACGTTTTATTTAAATTAATGTCTTTCTTGAAATTGAATCGAACAGGGGAAGAATTTGGTTAATAAACTGAAATATTAAGGGGAATTATAATAACTTTTTTTCAGAATTGTGATTTTTTAAGACAAAAGAATGGCTCTAACGATTTTAATAAAAATTAAATTTCGAAACATTTATATGTGGTTAATAAAATGACTATATTGGGATTTCTGTAAAAAATTAGGTAGGGGACACTTTACTCGTGTCCATTTTTTTATTTTTCCAGACTTCCTCCATTACAGAATGCATTACATGAGAGCTTAGGCTACTGCAGTCAAATTGTAGAGGTAGTAAAAATGGACGTATTTTTCATACACATTTCTTTATCAAATTAATAGGTACGCTTAACAACATAAAAATAAGTAAGTACGACTTAAATGCAGAATGTCAGAACATTATATGAATCACACTTCATTGTTTCCCATGGTAAGAAGGAAACTATAATTAACATTGTTAGGAAATGTAATATAGGCTACCTGAGACGTAATGAACACAATAAAACTAATTAAAATCTTAACATCTATACGTCAGAAAGTTGTGCAACATATTTTGCACAGTTTACTTCTATATAGATTCAGAATTTGGGAAAACAGACGTCCCTTATCGTGGAACTACTCCTAACTTCATAAATTTGCATTTAACCATACAGGTTTCAATTTCGAGTTACGAGACTGCTCTTATCCTGGAATTCCTTTTCCTTTTCCCATACAGGGTTCGAACTTCGAATGACTAGACGGCTCTTGTGCTTGAGGATCTTGTTATCTTGAAAAAGATGAAATTCATTAATAATGAAATATTAGGCTTTCAGGATTCCGCTGTGTGCACGGGCTACAATTGAAGTGTTAAAAAGATGTGTGATGTAGAATGTACATATCATAAATAATCTTATATTTCCTTTTTCTGTTATTCCTTATAGCGTGCGAAGAGGGAGTAAAAGCATGTCTTGTATTGATGTTAAGACGTTTTTGACTTTAATTACAGACTTCTAAATGATCTTTTACTTAGTGAACAGAGAGAAAAGACTGACTGAATACGTCGTATTAATAACTGAATTTTTATTTTCGTTCCAGAATTCAAGGAAGATTGACAGAGCGCTTAGAAGCAGCTTGGGAGTATTCGTAGTACCGGTGTCAACCTTCAACCATTTCGATTTCTTATGGGGCATTGATGCACATGACTTAGTTTATAATTTACTTATAGCTATTATGAATAAATTTCGATGATTAATTTTAAGAAGAAATCTAATGCCAAATCTATTCTCTATCTAATGCCAAATGTATGTCTTTCTTAAACCTGACAGTTTAAATTTAAGATGTACGTTATAAAGAAAAGACACTACGCCTATGAAAGTTCCAGGAAGCCTGAGCGAATAAATTCAGGTTTTCTTTTGTTGAAACTTCTGAGAATTATGGTACCGATACTGAAATTGTGTATCGTTGTAAGCAAAACCAATATGTTAAGCCTAGGCTATATGTCATTTTTGTATGATTTTAAAATGCCTCTATTTAAAGCAAAAGGAGGGGAAAAAAGTACGAAACTTTAGAACAAAAGGCATATAAAAGAGTCAGGAAGACTGGGCGAATAAATCTAGGTTTTTGTTGTTGTTGAAATTGCTGGGGATTACAGAAACAGATACTAAAATTGTATAACGTTGTAAGCAAAACCAATGTATTATTTGTAATTTTTGTATTATTTTAAAATGTCTCTATTTAAAGCTACAGGATGGGAACAAATACGAAACTTTAGAAGAAAGTATTTGATTCATTAGTATGTGTGTTAATGTTAGTGATCGAGAGTTTTTGAATGTTACTGTCTGAGTGTGAGTAAGCTTATGAGTGTACGAGTGCGATTGTATGTGTGTAGGCCTATATGCTTATTATATCCTGCGTCTGTGAAGATTAACGTAATGCAAAACATTATATGTAATGTATAAAGTGTGAAGAGAATGAATACATTCTAATTTTTAAATGATAATAAATGACAATATATTATATTACTATTATTATTATTATTATTATTATTATTATCATTATTATTATTATCATTATTATTATAATTATATTATTAAATTTCCAGAACAGAAAATAAACAAAATTGTGCATAGCATACTAGGGTTATAGTTAATCGATTACATACAATTTATAACATTTACAATTGAACATTATAACGGAAGGTGAAGTCATACTGAAAAATTCAATGCCATGGCTGGGATTTGAACCAGGATCTTCGGCTCTCCGTGCCGCTGCTCTTTCTTACCATTTGTGTACCGTGGCAACATGCCGGTACAACAATAAATTCTCGAACTGACTCATATACCGCGACATGTGCAATTTTATTTTAACGTATAACATACATTTTTATGAAGGTATGGTTGCATTTTAATATATTTAATAAATTTTAATTGTTGTTAATTGGATTGCTTATTGTTAATGCCCATAAGTTTTATTTTAGACAAGTAACTCATGTTTCATTCTAACATGGGGATTCCATTTTAATAGTTCTAAGAATTTTTAATTGTTGTTATTTGGGCTACTTATTGTTAATAAACATTAGTTCATATGTTAGCAAGTAATTTATGTTTACAATAATTTTATAACATGACAATTTTAGACAAGTTTGTACAATTTGCAACTGAGCACTGTGGAAGATATGACGTTAACACAGATACAAAGCACAATAGGAAAATGAAAATAATTGAAAAAGTCTTAAATCAAAATTAATATCCTAATAGAAAGGATTCCGTTGGGTACGGTGAACTTAAACTCGTTTCAGAGCATACGAGAAAATACATGGAGATATTATATGGTACATTGAGGTATTATACCAACGTATCCAATAAAATTGTTAGTTAACGCTATTACAAGGCCGTCGAGTTAGAGAACTGTTAGAAGTGACATGCAAGTAGTTGTTAGTGCTTTTTAATATACAACAGTTACAGTGCTATGCTCCTCTAAGTTCAACACGGTGTATTCAGAAAGTCACTCTTTGGACCAATGAATAAAAATCGTAATGGATTTCGAAAGAAATAAAATATTTGTTTTATTAATATTGTGGATAGAATTATGCTCAGCATCTCCAGACCTGACAAATACACCGGATTATGACCTAGAAATGGTAAGTAACAAACACTGGAAAACATTACAGATGTGAAAAACATGTGCAAAGGTTTATTTTTAATGAAGAGGGACAATTTCGAAATTTTGTGTAATTTTTTTCAACCGTTTTGGTATACTGTACTGTCTTCAGCCACATTACAGGAATTAGCCTTCAACTTTCTTCAAGACTCCCTCCATATTGACCATAACCATTTGTATTCAGAATTTTTTTAATGAACAGAAAAATAAGTCCTTTATTGACAGCTGCTTTAAAAAATTAATATAACAAATGTATGAATATTGAAAATTAGACAAAAAATCTCAACCCGTAAATATATATATTTACGGGTTTGATTCCGCGATCTTAAGATATAGAGGCTAGCACGCTACCTCTAGCAATATAGTTAACTGAGTTATACGTTGTAAATTTCTATATAATCTATTCATAACGTTTATTATGAAATCTGTGTAATATACAGTGTTCAAACAAAACGACTACACACATTTTCAGGGCGAGTAAGAAATGTAACAAATGATATGCGCAATACAACATTAATGAAAAGATAATATTGCTCGCAGGAAGAAAGGAATGTTTCTCACACTTTAACTATAAAACTGCAGTGTATAAGATCATTATTCAAAATACTCGTACTTACAATAAATAATTGTTTGTTTATTTTTATTTTAAGAGATGGTTTTAATTAACTTTTAAAATAGGTTTATCTTTGGGTACGTACTACTATCATGATAATTTATTTTTCATTATTATAATTATTTTTTATATCAATTGAGTCAAGCCTTTACTCTCAGCTTTTGTCTTTTCCCCTAGTACAATTATTTCACAATATTTTGTCTTTTTAGTTTTAAGGTAATTTTAGGTAAGATTATATTTCAGTAATGTAAAACATGTATATATAAGCATGGAACTGCCCCCGAGCTAGAGCTTCTGCTCTATTGAGGTTTCCGGACCTTATATATTTTCTATGTATTCATGTAATTAAAAAAACTGGAATAATAAGATATATGAATTTCATATTAGTCCTACGAAGATGAACAGAAATAACAGTAATTCAGTTCGTTCCATTTTATTCCCTTAAATGTCCTGCTTTGAATGACGAAGTCAGGTTAAGTCAATAAGCATAATAACATTAGAGCATTAATTTTTTCTTTGTTAAAGGCTTAATGTTTTTACACTTTTATTGAAAACTTGCAATTATTAACTCTAAGGACGTCATTCTTACAGATTGTTGTTTGTGACGACTTGGAAGATTTGAGTGCTGTTATTAGATAGGCCTAATTTTATAGTTAATACGAATATTAAACCATAATTAATAACTAAGTATTCAAAAAGAAAAAGTTACTTCAACCTACTGTAATATATTTCAATGTAGTTCAGATTATTAAAAAAAAATAACTTTAAGCAGGTATTGAAGAAAGTTATTGAAATAACATAGCAATAGTCCTAGTAAAAACAGATTACAATCTAAATAGTTTTACTGATTTGACTTGTCAAGTTTTATAACTTGCTGTTATTTTATATTAACATAATAACATTATAATATGATAAAAGTAGTGGATATTATTAAAGTATTATTATAATTTAAGTAGTTTGGAGTCTTCTTCAAGAAAACAAAACCTAATGCGCTAATGTTATTAAGTTTGTTGACTTAAATCTTCTTTGTCATTCAAACATGGACATTTGAGGGGACAAGGTGTAACGTACTGAATATATTATTGAATAAAAAGAGTCGAAATTTTTCTTTTGTTTCGGTATAATCATATTTCTACTGGATTTATTTAACATATATGAAAATAATAGTATTGAAAATCCAAAGATCAGGATCGTACTTAAATCACCATCTATAATGAAACTGTTGAATTAAATGAAAAAGTGAAACTCTTTTACGAGCTCTACACTGAAGAGAGACGTTGCAATAATTTTCCCTTTCACATTCTAAAAAATGATATGAATGAATTCAAAGGATATTTTTAATTAATGAAATTTCCTCACTTCTGGTTTTATTCCAGCCAGACCTGATCAGGAAATACAACTACCCAGCTGAGGCACATACTGTAACTACAGATGATGGTTACATTCTCAGTTTACATCGCATTCCATGCAGTCCAAAATCAAATATTACTTGTATTAACAGACCAGTAGTATTCTTGCACCATACACTGCTAGGAAGCTCAGCTTGTTGGCTGATCATGGGTCCAGAGAAGTCTTTGCGTAAGTCCATTCTAACATAATTACACGTTGGACGCCAGGTAATGTTTCTTCCCTGCCAAGATACATGAACATTGAACATTGAACATGAACGTTTTTCACAGTCAACCTCACTAAAGTTCGTATGGGTTTTTAAACCTTAAGAGTTCCTGCATATGTTGTTTAAACTTTTAAAATAAGTATTAATTATAGAGGAAATTATCAATTTTTCCAGATTTTCAGCTTTAGTATCTGTATACACTTCTGTCAGGAACCCAACCAAGCCCAAACAACTGCACGTAAATTAACAAAAGTTCCAATTCTGAAATGGTACTCTATTTCCTGAAAAGTTTACGGTCATATTTCTTTCGTATAGTACTAGATTATGGAGTTTTGTAAGGGGAAATAACTTTGACTACCAATTATTTGATTTCGATACTCGATCGAGTTACACTAGAAGGACAGGAAACTTGCAAAGAAGATAAAGATATGTATATGCATTCATGAACCACAGATTATTGTCTCTGTTGGATATTACATGATAATATTATAGGAGAAAAAGTCCTCTGACAACTTTTTCTGCAGGATTTTCAGCTGGTAGAGCACTGGCACGGATAAACAAAGGTCCTTGGTTCAAGTCCCAGTGTCAGAGGAATTTTTATCCTATAATATTATCTTGCAAAGGAGGCTGATATGAAAACAGAAATCACCCATTCTGCCAATACTTGAAACAAAAATATAAGATCACCACTTTGGAGGTGGTTGATTTGCTAATTGGATCGAGAGATGTAATTTCGAAATTTTACGTCCAACTTTCTCGTTTCGGTAATCTTCAACACTCTATAAGGAATAGCAATAAACATTCTGCAGGACACTCTACAAATTGTATATAGTCATTTATATTTTCAAATTTTAAATAAATAAAAATAAAATCCGCAAGAGACAGTTGCCTAAATAATACACTGGTATAAAAAAGAAAAATATACAAAATAAAACTAAAAGAGATCTCAATTTGAAAGCAGTTCTTAGAATAATTGACATTAGGCTGTGTCCAATTGACATCTTTCAGTTAAGGCACCTGTCCTACAAGGATTTTCTTTCTTAAATAGGACAAATATTAAAATAGAAACAGCATACGTTATACGGACTGATAAAAATGTTACAAATCTTCATTATATGGCATGCAATTGATTTTGTCTAAATCTACCTGTTGCGATGCAAATTATTAACTAACTTTTTTGTATAATCAATATAGGCCTAAGTATATATAAAACAAAGGCCGGTGAATGACTGTACTGTTCATGTTATCATTAAGAAAGTATTTTGAATTAATCTTATATAAAAAGAAATTCTGGCAATCGTTCTAATCATTGGAGGGAGAGGTGTAATTTCGAATTTTATGTTTACCTTCCAAATTAATTAGTATTTTCCAAAACTCATGTTAATGTAATTTCAAATACATGCAAAAATTGTAAATATTTCATATAGGCCTATATACTGCCAATAGTTCGGAAGGAAAGGTATATTAAAGGTCATGAATTTAACACAGGTCAAGATAGGAGGGTACAGATACCGATTTATGTAAATGAACAGAACAATATTCTCAATTTTTTTTTTTCGTACAAGAATACCCCAAAAATAAATTAAAAAATTAATTAATTCCCGAATGATGTTAGCCTACTAAAAAGAATGGTTAAAATGTCGGTTATGCACCCGAAAACTATACAGCGTATTTCCATAAAAATTTGAAGAACACTATCGGATATTACTCCGTCTATACTTGGCTCATTTTACTTTAGCAGTGTCTTAACACTATAGAACAGCAGAATTTTCATAAGCCATTTGATATTTGCTCAAGAGGTCAGACGCCTTGACCGCAAACAAAACCTGAAATAACTGACTATTCAATGCTGTGGAGAATTAGTATGTTACAAAAACTCGTGCTGTGCCACGTCGCGTGACACGCGTCAATCGCGCCCCAATATGCGCCTACAGTAGGCTAACGGTAACAAAACATGCCGCATTTGATATGTAGAAGTGTGAACAGGTACACCGAAGATCTTATCGACAAAACATAATCCATATCAACATGGGGTGGTAAGAAGCTGAATAATAGAAGTATAGGCTATAGGTATAGAGTTCTTCCCAAGGTATATCGAAACGTAGTCATCAAATGAAAGTCTAAAAATCCTTGTGTTTCCGAATATCGAAACGAACTCGTCAGATAAAAAGTTCTAAAAACCCTGCTATCCTTCATCGTGATCCCGAGCTAATTAAAAGTTGAGTAAAAATCGGATCAAAGTGTAAGTCTACTCATCAATATTAAAACTTCGTGATCTCGTGATCCTATATAATATATCTTGTAGGGACAGGGCCCACCGTTGAGACCTCATTGACAGATGGTAAAATGGGCAGTGGTTGGTGCCGATGTCTATTAGCCGTTAATGACAGCTTTCTTTTTCAGAGCTGCTAATTTTTTTTATCCTTACCAGACTCATTGGACTTAGCCGATTCCAAACCTATATTTTCTCAGAAAAAGCCAAGTTTCGAATGGAGAAATGTTAACCAATGAACCCGGAGCACTCACTTGAATATTAAAAACAAGAATGAAATCATTTTACAGTAGGAACCTAATATGAACAATGCTTAAAGAAAAATTGGTGAGAATTGAAGAAATATGAAAAGCAGAACTTAGCGAACGGGAAGATCTTAATGAATCAACTTTCAATGGAAAGTAATGCTTTAAAAAATGCAATTATAAACTCATTTATTTGTAACTATATATTTCATGTTTCAATAATATGTCTTGTGCAATTTTAGAAGTAATAATAGTCAAATGATTTTGTGTTAACATTATAGATTTTGAAAGACTCAAGACTTCTCTCGGAAATATAAAATATTTAGTAAAAAGCGACTATAAACACCTTGAAATTTTTAAAAAATCTGTGTTTATTATCACAACTATAAATTAATTACAATAACTATCAGTCACAATATTTATTGTAATCTTACTGTGGGGATCTTTGGAAATGTAGAAGTTACGAACAGTGCAACACATATTACGCTTTATTTTTACAATATGCTTTAAGTCTTTTCAATGGTTATGCTTTAATATGCTTTATTTTTTATAACGTATTTCTTTAATAGTGACAGTAAACTATGTCTGTCTTACAAAAATAATATTATGTTGTACAAGAACACACCACAATAAGAAGCAATGCTAAAGAATGAAAATCTAATCATCTATGTCACTGTCAGTCTCTGTGCCATATTCTTGAGGTTGATTAATCTCAAGTTTTAGGTGAATGCTTTGACCACTTCTTTAATATTATCCTTTGAACCTTCCATATGCTGCCATACTTAAGGTATAAGTTAGTACTGGTACGTATGCTGCTAGGATCGCGTGAAGTTCAAATATGCTCATCACATTGTTACCACATGCTTTTCACAACGGACTTCTTTTCAAACTCAATGCACTCCGAACGTAAAGTACAAAAAATTTAGCTCTTTTCGGCTATAAAATAATCTGTGGGAAACTCACGAACCCTTTAGATTGCATTTAGAGCAATTTTTGACACACTGGTGTTCAACAGATGTGAACAGCTCCGATTCAGATTGTGCAATGACCATAAAATCGTTGAACTTTAGGTACAATATGTTAATTCTAACTGGATATATTTTTAATTTTTACAATGAATCTATTGTTATATTTTAAACAAGCAGTTAATCTTTAAAGAATTATGCTTTATAACTTATGACATATTATGGTTTTATAATTTTTTAAATTGTGCTTTTAACACTTATTTTATCCAGATCCTTAGACCCCCAAAATCATGTTCTGGGTAGCAACCACATATCTAAAGCCCTGTTGGGATTTTTGTGCTTATTATGCTTTTGGGTTGCTCTAATAATAATAACATAACAAAACTGTGAGCTTGTTTAAATAAGTAATTTGATCTTACTTTATAAAGTTATCAAAATTAATTTTTATTAAAATATCAGTTTTCTGTAGGCTCTGCTGTTATAAAATTATATATTTTTCTATAATTATGTAATTTTATTATAACATATGTATATACTTATTTGATATATAGAATAGTGTCAAATAATTATTGTTATCGCAGTTATAATTTAAAAGTTTGTTTCTTCCAGGCCTACCATATTCTAAATAACATATAAGAATTTTTATACACACACTAGTGACTGAGTAGTATGCTACACATAGTTCTACTCTAACAACCGTAATCTATACATCCGAGATCAAATAACAAGTAAATACAACCCGTCTTGTGTTTCGATTTACTTATAACTATTGAAGGTATAACTTAGTGAACAAATTCAATATAAACTAATGTAATGTATGGTGTGAAATTCATTAATACGTAATAGGAATAACATGATTGTGCAGCTTTTCAAACTGTTACCAACAGCTTGTAACCAACCTACTGATCCAGAAGAAAATTCGCAATTTCTTGGAAACCATCAACATCGCGAATGTGCAAATCATAAAAGAATGTTTGCAATATATTCATAGTACTGGGTCAACGATAAACATATATCATACACCAATACAATGAATACACCTTATCCTCGTGGATTAGCCCTTACTTCATTATTAATTAAAGTATTTAAAGCAAGTTGGCTTGCTTTTAGAGCAGTAACATTTAAAAAAAGCGTGGAGAATAATTAGAAAAAAGTACGACTTTAAAGTATAGATGTATAAAATCTGACTATTTATTATTTATTTATTGAATATCCACATTACACAAAACCCTATTTCACCCGAAGGTACATTAGGGTTGGAGATGTCACAAATATTACTTCACAATAAGTTATCCTGATATTGGAATCTGAAGGCATGTTTCATGTCTATTATGCAATATTTACAATACTGTACAGTTCTAACCAGGCGTAATGTCTACAATAGTCCTACAGTTTCTTATGTATTACGATATGGTAAGTCTTAAGTTAAAGTTAATTATGTGAATTCGTTATTATATAAACATAACCTTAAATTATAAAATGTAGATGATATTGTTGGAATAAATAGCTTAACTAAGCAAAATAAAATAAATTAATTGTGCAATACATTACAATTTACAATGTTGATTTTTAGTACAGTGACTAAATGTTGAATCAGACGTGTAATACTTTCATATGCAATGAAACTAGTTAATGCTGAACGAAATACATCAAAGCTAAAAAATACTTTAGTCGTCTACTTAACTGATTGGTATGATTCAGTAATGGCAATACGCTGAACATTTGGATAGAAGTAGTAAATACAATTTATGAAAAGTTTGAGAACCGAAACTGTACAGATATTTGTGTACTCTATTTGTACCACATATCTGCATAGTTATGAGTTTGAGATACTCAAACGAAGATGTGTTCACAGCTTTTCTTTTAGCAGATGAAGGCTATGACGTTTGGCTCGGAAACGCTAGAGGAAACAAATATTCAAGAAAACACAAAATTATGAGGCCATATCAGTCCAGATTTTGGAATTTCAGGTGAGTTTAAAGTGTATTACTACTGGATATTAACTATATTATTATTATTATTATTATTATTATTATTATCACCATTATTATTATTAATTCTGATTTCTCAAACAATTTTTATAAAACGAATTTTTGTATAAACATATTTCAACATCTAAGTCAGATTTATTTACAGTTGGCATGAAATTGGCGTCTATGATTTGCCTGCTTCAATAGACCACATCCTGGATGTCACGAAACAGAAGAACATGTACTACATTGGACACTCTATGGGCAGCACGATATTTTTCGTCCTCATGTCTCTGAAGCCTGAATACAATTCCAAGATTAAACTCATGATCAGTATAGCACCAATTGCATACACTGGCCATGTCGAACACTCTTTATTTCGATTAGCAGCTCTCTCTGAAGTTGGTGTAAGTCTGGAATGATATTTATATACTGTACCAAATGTTGCCTCAGTTAATCACTAGGCCTAAAGATAGGAGTTCCATGGACTATCAGATCTTAAAATATGCATGCATTCATATATTTATATATAAACTAGTGTTATACAAATCTACAGTATTATTCCAATCTTAATGAAATTTTGCACACTTAGCAATCTAAATACGAGAAAAAGCACTGTCTACTTTTAATTTTGAGAAGAACAATATTTGTGCCCTTATTCAAGGCGCTTAATATTACATTTCGTAATATATGAACCTAAGCCCTAATGACCACAAGCCATGAAATAGATATTTAGCAAGTTTGAAAACTGTAACAAGCTTTCACAAAAACATCCATTTGCTTGGAAATCTTGCCTTTAAAACACATAAAGGTAACAAGAATGAATTTATTAATTTTACTGAGTTGTGATTCGATTGAAATTTTTTGCGTAAATTTTTCAGTTTAGCATTAAATAGAAAGCAAAGAATATGAATGGGTTCCGATACTTCTCTTACACAGTTGTTTTTCCCAACCATTCTACAAGACAATACGTGCTTAGTTTTACCCAAATAATGTTTTCTCTCGTTATTGTAGGTATAGTACGGTTATGTAAGTTGAGATAAAGGATATATCTTCGCCTAAAGCCTTCGTTGTGACCTAAAAGTATCTAGGGAAAATTTATTTATTCATGAGATGAAAGCGGAATTTTAGAATATTTAGAATAAGTAGACTAAAAGGATATCATTATTAATTAAACTCATACATATGACAAAATAAACAGATAAATAATAAAAAAAATATATTAAATATAAATTAAATTTTGAATGTAATATATGAAGCCGAAATCGGTATTTTTATTGCAGCAGTACAACTCAAGTAACTACATAGGACGTTCAAAATTTAAAAAATCGATAAAAAATATAACAGCCGATAAAGCATGAAATAAATGTAATATAAATATTTTCATAAGTACTTTACATTTAAAAATCATATGACTGGCGCAGAAGTCTATTGTAATAACCCGATAAACTTTTATCACAACTCAGTATCCTTACGCCATGATACTTATGCTATTTAATCTCTTAATTATAAATAAATGTATTTATTTAAGGAAAAAGCTGATAGGAAATACAATCAGGAATTGTTCCCGAGTTCTAAAAGAAGAAATGGATTATTGCGACAGTTGTGTGGAGATGGTAGCATTGTTCAAGAAGTCTGCAGCACAACCATCTTCTTTTACGCTGGCTTAGACTTCACTCAGCTCAACAGAGTGAGTACTTTAATCGTATGTATGTACAACTTATTTTAAAAAAATCCCTTTAGGCAGGCCTACAGGCTGAGGTAGATTTCGAAGTGCTTTTGGTTTAATTTATTATCGCTGCGCAGCACTCTTCTTTTTTAGCCTTGGCATGGCAAACCTGCAGTAAAGAGGAAGAGCCTACAATCATTTGTTTTAACAACAAGAATAGGATATTATATTCTGGGAGGCCGTGCGCAAGATCAGCAATGAATAAAATTAGCAAAGCCGCTAAACAAGACAAAATTATGATATTATAATAATTCTTTTAAGTGTTATTATTTTCAAACATTAAAATCTCGCGTCATATGAGAGCTATCAAGAAACTATTTATCGATTTGTAGAGTACTCATCAAGAGCTTTTCAATGATACCCCACAAGACGTGGTTTCAAAAGTTTCTAATTTTCATCCCCCACCCCCACCCTCACTCGAACCCCCGAATCGTTGGTGTCACTGTGAACTCCATAGGGAGTACTCTAATTTATTCAAACAAAGTTTCCCTCTATACTTCATAGGGGCCGAGATATACATTTTTAAAAATTTCAACCCCCTCCCCCGACCACCCCCTTGGGCCAATTTTGCTCATTAACGAACTTGTCCGAACTATTGGGCCTAGAATCATCATATTCAAATTTGGTTCAAATATCTTCAAAATTACGGCCGCTATCGTGTAAAGATATATATAAATATCACAATTTTTTTTTTGAACGGGCGGTGGTTTCGTACTCAGGGGAGCATGAAACGTAAAGATTGGAAGAATTTTTCGAAAATCATGATATGGTATCCATTGCAATAGGTAGATTTTTCTTCGAAATCTACCTAAAATATATTATTTAATTTACATACGCACATTAATCGAAACGAATAAATTCAATGTTCACGTTGATCAAAATATACGAAAAAATCAATAAAAAAACATACGAGAGTCGTCCAGAAAGTAAAGAACGATGTGGCATAATTAAATAATAACGAAAGATATCAACACAAAACTTTATTTACAAAGAAACAATACCTTACTCTATTTCTCAAATTCGTCATTTCTGGCAAGACATTTATTCAGAAACAAGTGAAAATCGCTGGGTGCCAGGTCAGAGCTGTAAGGAGGATGCACAACAATTTTCCACTTAAAACGTTGAAGTTGTGCTGTGTTTGAGCAACCGAATAAGGCTGAGCGCTGTGGTGAATCAAAAACACCTTTTCAGACAACTTTCCACGTCTCTTGTTTTGGATAGCACGTTTTAGTCGTTGAATAATTGCACAATAGGCCTCTGCGTTTTTTCCTTGTCTTCTTGCAGAAACTCCAGGCTCAGATCTTTGGCGGTAGATGAGTATAATTTCGGCACTGAAAAACTGGTACCACGTTGCAATAAATGACTTGACAGCAATGGCAATTACGTTGAGAAATACAGTTGAAATCTTTCGTTATTACTTAGTGATGCCAAATCGTTCTTTACTTTCTAGACGATCCTCGTATAACAGTACTTTCCATTATCATCTAAGTTATGCATATTCCATCTCATTGGAAATTATATGTTTTTTATTATTTGTTTACAGACTATGTTACCTACAATTTTATCCCATTTTCCTGCGGGGTCATCTTTAAAGACATGGGTGCATTATGGCCAAGGAATGACTTCGGGTAAGAATGGTATAGGCCTACAAAAGTGAATTCTGGATGGAGACCATACACGTATTTTCCCCAGTATTTCCTTTTTTTCAGTGTATTCTCCTTTTTTTTTTATCATTTTCGCCTTCATTCTTACACAGGTACGTGACTCTTTTGAAAAGCAATCAATTAAATTCTATAGACCTATAGGAAAATTTGTCCTGGGTGTGAATCGAACTCAGGGTTTCAGATTGGTAAGCTGAAAACCTATCAACAATTAAAATCAGTGGAATTTTTGGTAAGTAAATAAGCATTAGAGTAGGCCTAAGATTACCTTCGCTGAGTTGTTTCCGCAATGGGCAATCGCTAGAGGTTTAGAGGAATGTTGGGAATGGGAGCGAGCAGGACCGAAAGTTTTCGGCAACAGCGTACCAAGATGGTGTTCCATTCCCTCCAGGACAATTTTTTCTACATGATATGGCCTAGAGAAAATCCTGTCAGTCCGTCAGTCATAACTTATAAGACTAAAAACCAGTCAGTAACTACTAATTATTATTGTTGGCATTGTTATCTTCTTAGCCATTTTCAAAAACACCAACTTCTACAAAATTATCATTACCATATCCGTAGTTTTTAAACTCAAAATGAACAGAAATATTTATCGTCTTTCATTTTGTAATTAATTCTGTATTCATTTTAACGTTCATCGAAAAACTGTTTATCCTATCCCTAAACGCTAAATTAATCAACAAATTGTTTTAATACTTAAAGAATATAATTTAAATGAGTTATAAATAGTACATGTTATTGAATTATTGCATAACATTAGAAATACTAAACCATTCATTTCAACCTTTTACGTAAATAATCTATCTTGGAGTAGGTGTGTGCAAATTATTTGTCTATTTTATTTTAACTGAAAATTAGTAGGCCTAAAATTAGGTGTTTATGAAAATGTATACATTATTTTATTTCTTGTAGTTAATCATTAAACTATTTTTTCAGAACAATTCAGACAATACGATCATGGGCTAATACTAAATAAGATGTATTACGGGCAGCCTGAACCTCCAAAGTATAATTTATCTATGGTAACTTCACCAGTTTCTATACACTACAGTGAATATGACATCATATCAATTTCAGAGGTAAGTTAACACAATTTAGCAAGTACTGTACCTTAAGAGAATAATGGTACCTTTTAGGGGGGAGGGGGAAACGTACAATTTTTTTTTTCTCAAACTATTGCAAATATAGGCCTAAGCATCAGAACGACCTCAGATTTTTCACATCGCCTCTTCATGTCTTGACAGGGTTGCCACAAGTAAACAATTTTCTTACTGAAAGTCAAAACATGTTCACTCTCAGATTAATTAATTTAAATTTTCTGTTATATAAAAACGTTTATATTAAATAAATGCAATTTCTTCCTATAGGCTGGACCGCCACTTTCTTCAAACCATTTTAAGCATTGACTACAATCTAGTCAGATGTTACAAACTTTATTTCCCATTGAAGGCTAAATCCCATTTTTCTGGTATATATTGAGTGAACTAATTTGTTTTTCTTTCTTATTTACAGGACATTGACATTCTTTTGAATGAATTACCAAATATTGTTAGCAGAACCATTGTTCCACTGCCACTGTTCAGTCACCTGGATTTTCTATGGGGAATAGATGTGAAAACTGTAGCTTATGACGAAATAATTAATGTAATAAAAACTTTTAAAATACCATACATTATGTGATTTTCAATAAATTCATTTAGCCTAAACCTATAATAATTATGTTGTAGGCATGGTTCCATTTAGGTTTATTTTACAATTTTATAAACTGTACGCAAAACATGTAATCACTCAACAAAGCGAACAGAACAAAAGCTTTCTTCCCTCCTTCGAGAGTTAAATATTGCGACCTAATTTTTTAATAACAACGATAAGCGCGAAATTATACAAAACAGGTTTCTTTAGCTGCTATGCTTAGCTTACAGATGTTTAAAATATCACTGTTAAGCAAATTATATCCACGAAATATACGAAATTTGTTGGATATCACAAAGTATGTACTGTATAACTTATAAGCACGATTCATAGTGAGAAACATGATTTAAAGTTGCAATTGTTAGTGTATGACATTTCTTTTCTTTCTCTCAGTAATATACCTTCTTCTTCTTGCTGCCGAGGAGTAAGGGAAAGGCTTCTTATGATCGATTACAGACAAGACTGAGAAAATAATTTCAATTTAGCATATTTCTGTTTGCATATTATGGTTTTCCTTGGTCCCATATTGTATTGGTGACCCTGCCCCTTCAATATGGTGTTTGTGTGTTAGCCCACGCTTTGTCCCGTGGTTTATCACTATTTAACATTAAAGTAATACGAAATGGATAGGAAATACTAGTGTGGATTTCAAAAGAGAAAGCGTAAGAATGATTTGTTGGAAGAAACTTCACGACAAAATGGTGCGTTAAATAAGTTTTTGGAGAAAACGCAAGAATATAAAATGGCTGGTGTTACGAGTGAACAATGTGAATTCGACGCAGCCTCGGAAAGTGTAGCGACTGAATATACAAAACCTGAAACAAGTACGTGCAACGAAAATCCATCAATTTCAAATGTAAAGAAGAATGTTGAAGTAGAAGACAGTGCCGTGGAAGTGGAACTCATAACTCAAGTTGAAGATAAGGAAGAATTATTTGAGAACTACCATGAGTGAGGAGCGACTTAAGAGGTCTATCTGTAATATCTGGGGAAAGGCAGAAAGCCCCGATCTTTATCCCTTCTCCAGTCGAGAAACCGCTGTCACCAAGCAAATCCATTGACATCCATTCTTTTTCACTTTAGGGTAGCATTATCATGTTTATTTTAATGCACCTCTTTTTTACTATGACAGGCCAGAGTTTTCAAAGCGACCAATCAATTATTAATTCATCCCTTATCCATCCATTACCTGTACTTCCATCAAGTCACCCATCCATTAGTGCGTCCGCCCCACCCCAACCATCAATCGGTCCGTTCTTCTTGTCTATACGTCCATCCGCCTATGCATTTTACCTTGGTACCTAGACGTGTGTTAAATATGTCTGCATTACTTCATGACGGAGAATAACAATAGCAACGAGTCAGTCAATTCCTAAGGAGAGAACAATAACAATACTGAAAGTGCAATGGAAATAAGGAAAAGAGAGAATAAGGAATATAATTTTGTTACTCAAAAGATGAGTTAAGTAGATAACGCTGAGGAGCAGAATATCAACCAATCGTGGTTATGAAGGAAAAACTTCATGGTTCGAAAGTTCAGAGGGCTACTGATATCGATGATATTAAAACAACCTTATGCCCACAATCTTACACAAATCTGGGTTCTATTCCACTTTCCATACTCACCCACACATTAACCGCATTCGTAAAAAATAACAATAGTGTAGAGTCATCAAAAATTCTCTCCACAGCTCTGGTTATGTTCGCCACCCATGCGACTCAGACTGTAGCAGGCATACCACAGTAGACCATGTTAACTACTGATAATCATCTGTTTTCTATTGTTGATGGGCTGTAGCTTTCTGTTAATTTCAACTGATATTCAATTTCAATGGATGTGTTACTGGATGAAACAGCAGCGATCAGTCGTCGAATACGTGAATTCACAATACAGCATTTGCCTTTATGACAGGAGAAATCATTAAAAAAAGTCAAATTGGCCGGCCACCTTGCACGGTAGATTGTGTGTTGTTCTATGTGTATCTGTGTGTATACAATTAAAAATGTGACGAGAGGAACTTTCATTAAATTTTCAGGCAATGAATTAAAGCGAGTGAATTTGTGTCGTTAAGAAGTTGGTAAACATTTCCAACATTTTATGTAAATAAGTGAGATTTATGTTAGGCCTACTTTTATTTCTTACTTAATAAATGACTGTAGCAGAACATTATAAACATACGCTAGTGCTGCCATCTGAATTCCGTTTCTTAGCGGATTCTGCCTCTAAAAGTGCTGCGGTGCGACTTCTTGGTGGCATTGCTTATTGCAAAACAGGTGTGGTAAATGCATCATTGAAGAACCCCGGACTGGTTTGAAAAGACGAGTCGAAGGAGGGTCTCTTTTTTTCCCGAGATTCTTCAATACAATTAACGCGTACTATGATTTCTATGTTAGCGAATAGTCAAAATGTTACTTACGTGAAAATAATTAATCACTTAGAACAGCTGTTGTCAAGTTACGAGAGTAGGTTTGCCAACTTCAAAAATTAGTAACACGGTATCTTAATCTTGGGTGGTGAACGATACATCGATTACTTGAGCGCATGTGTAAGTAGTTGCATCAAGGAATGGGGGAGGTTAATACTTCGCATCATACTTAATTGTCTGATGAATTATATAAGTGAATGGTAAGAAATAAAATGGGATTAAAGACACAGGTAAGATTAAAAAGGTAAAATTCAGCTATAGTGCTTTCACATTCGCCAGAGGTTTCAAGGCCACAACTTCTCACGTCTAATATGCCCCCACTGATCAGCAGTCAACAGTATTCCCCTCTGCGCGGAGGAGCTGAGCTGCCGCACACAATCATACGACACCAAGGGGAACTCCCTACTGGCTTGTCATGTGACTGGCATTGGAGGGGTATGATGTCATATGAGTGCGGTAAGTGGGGGCATCATAGGCGTGCTACGTTTGGCCTTGAAACCTCTGGCGAATGTGAAAGGACTAATAGAAAATATGATTATAATTCTTATCTGCAATAATAGATATATATCTAAAGTTATAGGTTTTGATATAATGACGCACATGTGTGGTTAACTATATAAAAGACGAAGGTAGGTTACGTTACCGACACTTAAAGTAGGAAGTTCCAAGTTTCCACCATGGTGGAATGAACGGAAAATGGGTGAAAATACACCACTGTAGAAAAAATATTTACTCATTAAAAATAACGTCTGTCACACTATTATTAAAATAGCTTTGTTATATGCTCAAATGATTTAATGGTAAGCAAGATATAACTCTGTGTGCAAGGCTAGGTCTAAGGTTACCCAAGTCAAGAAAGTTAAGTCTCTCCGGACCATTGCGTTGTGTAGGTTGAGGCGAATATTAGAGATGGAGCGTGGCGTTACTCGTTGCCTCACACGTAAACATTCAGTCATAGTAGGGCACAAAATAATTGTTCGCATTTACAATCATAAATATATGCATTACATTTCTAGTTTAAAATGATTTGCCTAGCATTATGTGTTTCAATTTGCGTTAAAATCTACATGTTTTAATAATCTTGAATAATTTTTGGTCCCTGACCCCTTGTTATGTAACCCAAATTTTCTGGTATTGCACCACTTTTCTAATCTGATTCAGTGCTCGTCATAACAAGATCTTAAGGGATTTTTTTGTTAAGGTCTACTCCCGAGAAACTTTTTTTAGCCATATGTTTTCAAGAAACTCTTTACAATATTTATTTTCTTCTTTGTTGAATGTTATGTTGATATGTACCAACGTTATACGTAAATGCCGATAACGTTCGGTTTGATTTTCAATGTCTGATTTTTTATATTGATGGCCTGTCAAGAATGTGCAATATTTCCCATGCACCTTTTGCTATCAAACAAGTGTTTTTCAAACAATCGATTTCTAGCTGTCCATGTATATTTTGTGTACAATTTGCAAAATGCAGTGTTGTTTCCTTTCACATCCAGTTGCATACAGGCCAACTGCATGTGTCGGTTATCACACTCTAAATAATTTTGAGTTTTATCGCGTTTTGAGTAAATTCTGTTAAGCTGAAGAGTTCTGTTGTATGTCAATATGCATTTCATCTTCATATCTCTTCTTGATATCCTAAGTAAACCATGACCTAGACCTACGTTTAGGACTAAATAAAGTGATCTTCAATAATATGTACATTGCTTATCAACTTTAATATTACAAGATCATTCTTTATATAGCATACAGGTAATAAGATTTATGAAAAAGACGTTTCGGAAACTTTTGTTTATATTTTGTTTACTAGAACTACCAGTAATTTTTTACGTGTTAGCACCATACATTAATATATTTTTCAAAATGTCTTATCCTTAAAAGCACATCCTAATTCAAGGACTGTGACTTTACAAACTACTAGCAGTTCTACGAACAGTAGATCTCGAATCCAAAAAATCGAACTGCTCTTCATCTTTAAACGTAACTATAAATAAGAATTGTTATAATTAGACTAAGTTGTTCTTAATGATTTCAAGGAACATTCTTGCAAATTGAAAGAAAATTGGACAACGCGTTTGGTCATGACAGCGTAACAAACAAATTTATAAACACACGAAATGCCGTCAAACCATTAGAGTGGCGTCAAAAATGAACTGGAATAAAACCAGGTAAACTGATAACAAAGTGCCAGAATGTTTTTTTTTAATCAGTGACAATTGCAATATAATAGGCCCATGCAGAAAATGAGTTCGTTTTGTAATACATCAATAAAAAAATACTCTTATTAAAAGATAATGTAGATATCGGTAGTCGTACATACCGATAGAATGCACAATATTGTATCAATATTCAATGGCTTGTTGTGTTTTAAATATTTTATTTACATGTATTTACACTGATATCGTTATGAATAAATGAATTAATCAAAGCGGGATGACAATACCGATTGGCAATTTGTTACGTTAGCCTATGTTTAATATATCGTGGGTCATGCACTAATATTGTAGCGTCTTATGTCCATTACAAAATTAATATTTATATTAGATTGGAAATGAAAGCTCTTTAATAAGTAATTTAGCCTATTATTGATACTTACAGAAACTGATACATCTGAACATCCCTTGTTTACATTAGTTACGGGAGTTCGGCCGCTGATTGGCTGTCCGCGACCGAATCAAAATGCTTCGAATTTTCGGAGAACGAATATTATATTACAATAGATGTCATCGTTAATTACTCGTTATTTCGGTGACGGTCAACCGATTTGGTCCAAATTCAACAGGCTTCTTCCCATGGACATTATAAATGCGTAGGCCTAATACCAAGTTTTATGAAAATCCGTTAAAGCGTATTTGAGTTATCGCGCCTTCGGTTTCATAAAAGCATAATCAGGGCATCTTATTTCGGGGAATTAATAAAAGATGTTTTAATAATGGGCACTGTAGAATAATACCATTAAAACTTAAAAGTTATTAAAACATAATTTAAAAAGTACTTATTTCTTTTTCTAAGTTGTGTGTATGATTTTAATCAACAATGACACCTTTATTAAAACTGCTTTACTATTTTTATAAGTAATTCTTCAAAATAAAACGTCAGGAACATGATTGTATGAAACCGAAAGCCTAGATTAATAAATTTAAAAAAGTTAAGATTAAGGTTTTATATAATTATTTTAATTGGAGTTCTTTAATTTGGTTAAATAGTACTCACACTTTACTGTCCCCCCAAACTAAAAATTCGTCTAGGCCGAGTTTGACCCCTCGAACCCCGGATCCAGGGACAGGCACGTCACCTTTGTACGACAGAGCTGTCAAGCCACATTCAATGTGCCATAAACAATAATTATGCCTATTATTTTTTTTAAAGCCTTTTCTTATGTCAAAAATCTTCATACGCAAATATTGTCATGTAGTAGTTAACGGCCACAATTTTGCTAAATCCTTAGTTCACTCTTTCTCTTGCACTTTTGAATGTGCTGAAGTTCACTGAAAATAATCGTAATCTTTTAGCATTTAGACAGTTATCAAAGCCAGAAATTAAGAAATCTATATTTATTTACTGATAGGAGGAAGTACAGCTTCAATATTTACAGAGCTATCTGGAAGCTTCTCTTAACTTCGCAGTACAAACTGATTCAACTTCAACTAGGAATTCCGATGCAAAGTAGGTGTTCCTTGTTCTTTCCAAGCGGTCGGAATATTCAGGCAGTTCTAATCAGAAGAGATACAGACAAGACATACCATGGCGGAGAAAATTCTATTTCTACTCTGTTGGTTCTTTTTAAATGCCTGTGGTGAAGAATTTCTACAAATGGTAAGTGGACTATCTGTTAAGTATTGTATTACAAGAAGATAACATTCGTAATCATACCCTACCCTTGGATAATAATTGCTCAATAATCATAACAAATCAGATACAGCACGTATATATTACTGAAATATTCCATTGTGTCATGTCCTTCGTTTCTAGTAATTTCCCTTAAACTTAAAAATCAGGGAAATTTGTCAGTCTTAAAACCTTTTAACTTCTGAATACATGTAGGCTACTGTTAATTTTCTTTTTTAAATGAAACAAAGAAACATGCTTTATATCCTAAATTAAATTCAAAGGGATAGATATTATTTGTGGATCTGGGACAATAGTAGTGTAATCAACCAATAATCCGTCTATCAAATCGAGTTACGACTTTCAAATCTTAAAACTGTCTCACTTTAAGCAGACTTGCAAGCCCAACGCTTTCTTAGAATTCTTTAAATTATGTCCTCTGAACATTCTCTCACTGAGCGATTTCCTTCTCACAGTGTGCAGCAGCCAGTATTGCTGAAAGCAATTAGTACAGGCGCAATTATTACCGCCTAGTTTAATTGCTTTAAAAATTCTTTGGATTAGAATTAAAAATTACATTTTGAAATAATTGTGAAACAAAATGTGATATTTTAGCCTTAATACAACGGGAGTTAAATAAATAAAACTCTTTACAAAAATTAAACCAGATAATAAAAATATAACAATAATAATAATAATAATAATAATAATAATAATAATAATAATTGAGCTAATAGTAGTAGTAATTGAAACTAATTTAAACTCACAATAAAAAATCAAGAAAAAAATTCAAGATTCACAGTTCACAAAATGTTTCAAACTTCTAATGGTAAATTAAAATAATTACCGAAACAAGATTAAGCAAAACACAATACGAGTAGAAACTAATCCACTGTCAGTTGTCCAGCCCTTTAATAAATCAATTTTTTTAGCTGTTTGTCCTTTGGTTAAGCGCTGTAACCTTATAGAGTTTACTCATCCTATGGACGCAATATTTGGTAAGAAAATTTCAAAAGTAAAATATTTCGAATTAAATGTATTAAAATCACAAAAATCATTCGGGTGCCGGTTAGACACTATTATTCAATTTCTAAATTTCTTATAATTATATAAATTGATGGAAATAAAACTCTAAAATACGATACTCCAAACAGTTGAATACTAAAGTCTTAACCTAACCTAATGTGTATGACCAGAAGACCTGAAGATGATGCAGTTTCCAAAGCATTAACGACACATCTTTATAAGTTTTTTCTACATTTCATTTCATTAAAGCCCATAGTACACAGCCTACAGCCCATGGAAGGCCCAGGAGGTACGATTGGGGATTTGGGTTACGGAGATCTTTAATTCGAAATATTTTATTTTCAAAATTCTTGCACCAAATATTACGTCCTTAATATGAGTAGATTACTATGATGTTACAACGCTTAACTAAAGAACAAACAGTTAAAAAGTGGATTTACTATATGACTGGACAACTGACAGTGATTACGTTTCCGTTTTCTTGAGTTTTGCTGAATTTTGCTCACTCAAGGTAATATTTTTAGTTGAATGTTCATCAACCTTCATTACAGTATACTATTATTTATAAACAAATTTAAAATATTTGATGAAATGAAATCTTTATTTCTTGTAATTAACACGTTTATTCATAGAGAATACACTGTAAAAAGCACATATTCAGGTAAATTAAACTATAGAATTCGTATTTAAATTTAAATATAATTAAACATTAAAATTCTTACTCTGAGAATTATTAATGCTCATTTGTTAATATTTAATATCGTATGATATTACGTTTATGTCGAATTTGAAACATTTGTTACATAGAATAAAAAAAGGCAAAGGTAGGTTGTAGCTCTAACTAACTATAAATCTGCTTCTGGATTTTACGGGAAAGAAAGCATGCGCTCAACTGGGTTTGAACTCACACAGCTAGTATTTATTACCAACCATGCTACCCACACGAATGCTGTTGAGTGTTGACACGCGACGGTGCGAATTAAAGCATTCGTCTTAATTTCATCAAACATCGTTTTGCTGTTACGAGCCCTGCAAGAAATTACTTAGTTTATTTTCCTTTTTAATAAGTTGTTTACAAATACATTCCATAGATTATTTCTTACATACATAGCTAGGTAAATTTAAAATTAACGGTATGCTTATATTCATACTGCATTTATATAAAGCATTAACGAAGTTTAATAGAATGTTTGCCATCAGGATAGTTATAGGCCTACTTAGAATTACAGGTTATTGTTCTTTTAGTAGCATTAATATGAAGAAACATATTTTTGTTTTTATTTATTTGTTCTTTTTAAGGATGACAGCGTTAATCACTAAGAGATTCAAGGAATTTAGGAATTAGCCTGGAGGACTATAGTTGGAATCCTGCTCTGTCTGAAATCTTCCGTAGAAATATCATAACCGTTACATATTAATTCATCATCACCTGCCCCTCCTCCAGATTAAAGACTTACTCTACTTCTTTTACTTACTCTACAAATCGTTTCTGACATTAGCGTTATATATCAAGACCTGACACACTGTAAAATAAGAGCGGCATACTGAATAACATTCTTCGTTCAATGAGAGCTACGGCCAGCATATTTCAATCTTAAACTTACCGAACCGTTATAATTATAAGGGCTAATGAGCCTTGCCACGTGACTACAGATCCGTCGGCCCGGGTTCGATCCCCGGTACCTCCTCGGATTTTTCTGAGGTAGGGATATCTGGTAGGGGTGCACTCAGCCTTGTGAATCAAATTGAGGAGCTACTTGATAGAGAAGTAGCAGTTCCGGTCATGAAAATCACCATTAACGGTCGTGGGTGTCGGCATGTTGACCAAATGCCCCCAATCCTGCCACCTCCCTAGCGGTCGGGTGGTAGGCCAAGTCCCTCTAGGGATGTAGCGCCATGGAGTTTAGTTTAATTTTTATAAACCTTGCCACGAAACTTTCAAGCACTTGTTTAAAGATACGAGTACCAGAAATAAATTCACTTGCTTATAAATCAGAGTTGGCTAATGACCTGACTTTGGGAGCCCAGTTACAAACTATGAAGAGAGCTACATTTACAAATTCGAACTTCAAAATAAAAATATACAAAATATTATAAAGAATATTAATTAAATCGATTTAAGGAGTAGACTATGAGCAGCAAATCAAAGTGCATAATATACTGCTTGAATTTAAAATAAAATCAGTTCTGTTCGCGTTAATTCAATAAACTAAATTGAGTTAATTACGTCTTCTATAAATCCGTCCGTTTCAAAAACGGATCATATGGCTTCGACTTGACAGTATGCCATCAGCTGCTATCTATCGCAGAAGACATGAACTACAACAACTTGCTGACAACTCCCCCCCCCCCACCCCACCCCGAAATTGTGTGGTGGATTTAGTTATCACCAGGGATTCAAATTTTGGTGTAAACATATTCATGTGTGGTCAAGGATCATAAGATTCGATGCCACGACACTCATTGTAGGAATATGATAAAAAAACTGATTGCCGTGGTCAGCCGATTCTTTTTATGAATCTAAAACCTCAAAACTTAAAACATTTATTCATAGTCGAACAAAAACAGTCATAAGCAACTTGCCTATAATGGTAATTATTAAGATACTCGTATGAAAAATATGAAACGAGCAAAGCGTGTCTTAATAGATGCCAAAGGTCCTGGGTTCAAGTCCCGCCGGAGGAATTTTTATCCTATAATATTCTCTTAATAGATGCCGTTATGGCTCGTTGTACAATGTACTATTTAATGCTCAGAACTTAAAACAGCGTAGTCTAAATGGGTTCATATACTGAATACATCCTCATTAAATGATATCCTAAAAGATATCCTAATTTTTGATAAAGCATTTTTTTCTTAAATGCAGGATTGTAGAGCAACTTAGTATCAATTGATTGAGCTGAAGCAGCATCTTGATGAAGCAACTGATAGCTGGATAAGCAAAGTAACCGTACTAATAGATGAAACATAGAACAATAGCAATAGTTTTGGGAAAAATCTCGTATGTTACTCTTACTTTCTCTATTCTAAGCATGAGCAACACAACTTCTTCACTTCATATTCTGATATAGAATAAAAGGCCTTATTGCAAGGGGTGGGTATTCAGTTTTTTCACCCTCATAAATATTGTTCGCCATGCAAGTCATAAGACCTGCTTCGTGCGAATGATAGCTGCCTTATAATTGCCCACCAGAGAATTTTTTTCTAATCAAAGTTTTAGTTCTTGGTACAAGCACATCATGTACAAAATTTAAACATGTAAAGCGATAGCAAAAGTAAGGGGAAGTGTCACATTCCCAGAAGATATCTAACGCAAGTACAAAATTTTGTTCCATATGTTCCTTCTTTCATAGAAAAATAGACATAATATATTATATATATACACACAGAATAGTGAATAGGATATTGTTTAGTATATCATTCTGATGTCTATACACACCATACAATACAATTCATAATGGCAATAAAACGTTTCTAATGTAATCTTAAGTATGCTTGGATAACTAGAAAAATAAAAAAGAGGAATTCGTCCTAATCGCTATATATTTCTTCGTGAAAACACGAAATATTCAAAATAAAGAAATAAATAAAATTCATTTATTCGTCGTTCGAAATGCAAAGATGTATAAAAACTGCTTATTTTATGATCTATCAATAAATACGTGCATTTTCATGCAAATACTCGGTCTAATGATCTAACAAGGTAAGGAGAGATCTACGTTTAATGAAACTTTGGATAAATTAATTCAATGTTAGGTATAAACTCGAGACATGAAATATTAAAATTTTACCAGTAAGTGTTCTAATTCTACGTTAAGGAGCATTTACCCAATTAACTTCCAAACGTACACGTCTTTTAGGATTCCGTATTTCGCCCAACTATGAATCGTAATATAGGACATTACATCTGTCACATTTTCTACCACTCGTCGTTGTTTCTGCACATCACTAGTTTTAGCACTCCTTACAAAATTATAGGCCTCTATCTCTCTCTTTATAACTAACCCGTTTCTCAAATCCCTCTCCGTAAGCACTACCATTCCATTTTTATACCGTGCCTATATCGGGCCTAATCCTACCTTATATTCTGGCCATTAAGGTTACACTCCCATAAATCCCCGCGTTCAGGTCTTAAGTTATTTTTTGTTTATATTTTAATAGGTTTATTGAAATTCGTTCTACAGAAATTTATATAGCCTAGGCCTAATAAGATACAATTCTACAAACATTATTAACTTTGACTTATTCTGGGGAATAGCCGGAACTGATCACTCAACATGGATATCCTGCTGAAGTTCACAACGTGACCACAGAAGACGGATACATTATCACCATGCACCGAATTCCATTCAGCCCCAAGACCTGCCATCGAGGAAAGAGGCCTGTAGTTTTCCTGCAGCATGGCCTCCTCAGCAGTTCTGTAGATTGGATCATCGTCGGGCCTGATAAGGCATTAGGTGAGATTAGTTGTTGTCTGAATTAATATTACTCGGAAACGTCAAGGTTTTCGAAATGAGAATAATGTAAGGTACTCCAGCATGAATAGTACAAACAAATCTAGGTAAAGAGTTCCAGTTTCATCTCGTCGAGATGTTAAATTATACTCTCCAACAGAAAACACTTCTGAGTTGGAAATTTAACCTGGAAATTCGCTGTACCTACATGTTTTCTACCACTGAGAAACTAGGAAGTAGTTGCAAATTCCAGTAAAACTTTATCATTGGATGATATGTGTTTAACATATGTTCACCCTTTTTTTCGAGTAGCATACATGCTTTCTGATGCTGGATATGACGTCTGGATGGGGAACGCTAGAGGCAACATGTACTCCACCAAACACAAGATACTGAATCCAATGTTTCCATCCTTCTGGGCATTCAGGTAAAACTTTAAAAAAATATTTATTACTTATATCTAATATATTTCTCAGCTAATGATTGATAAGCCCATTCGTTAGGGGCTTTGATCTTAAAGTAAGTTTCAAAAGGATAAGGGCATGAATCTTATTAGAATACAATATGGCAAAAGACTCAACAATTTAAATATTAAACAGTAAGAAATAAGTTACAAAGAATTTCGTTTACAGTATTTATAAACGTCACTTTGGAAAGCACATCAAAATTGAATTACCCCTGCTGTAATAAACTTGTTTTTCTCATTAACATATAAATTATTAATTCATATGTTTATTTGATTATTTAATTACTTAATATGTGCCTGCATACTTTCCAGCTGGCACGAGATGGGAATGTATGACTTGCCCGCTGAGATAGATTACATTTTAGCCATAACAGATCAACCATTCATGAGTTATGTTGCCCATTCAATGGGTACTACAATGTTCTTCGTACTCACTTCCATGAAACCAGAATACAACGAGAAGATCGATCACATGATCGCTCTAGCACCTGTAGCTTTTTTACGGCACACCAAAAGTCCTTTTGCGTCCATCGTTAAACATTTGCCAAAAGGTGTAAGTATTTTGATATTTTTAATATTTCATTTACGGTAAGGTAATACTGAATTTCACTAGGCATGTTTAATATGTACGTTTTATTTCATACAATAAATACTTTATTAACAGAGGAACGGAACTCAAGACATTAGCTTTTATACTGCTTTTATTGCATTCGTATCTGTTCTAAAATTTTTACATTATGAACCAGGGCCGACTTGTAAAGATTATTTCAGCTTTACGTCGATGTCTAGATTGTTCCGTGACCTGTAAGTAGAAATCCGTGAAAATGGTTTTATTTTTAAAGCAAAATTTGTTTTTAAATTTCAGCAATTCGGTATTGTTACTACAAATTAAGCGATATTAGGCCTATTTATAAAATATGATCTACATATAAATTTTACAACCCAACTATTATCTTATTGTGAACTAGCCTCCTAAAGACAGGCATTTTTTTGTCAGCCTAATTCAAATTTCGCGCCTTTTGTGCTTTCGCTTATATTGTAGGAAATATTGGACTTTTCATAAGTTCATGGTGAATGCTCGTAATATTGAGTACTGACATCTACAAGAAATTAGGAAATAAACATTTCTTTAAAAAATTTAATCGAATTTCTATTCCAGAATACCCCCCTCCAAAAAAAAAGTAGTATGGTAGGGTACAGAAGTTATAATTTATGGAGCATTCTATATTAGACTATATTCTGAACGTGCATCAACGAGCATCGCATCACAGGTTGATCCTCCTCCGTGACTGCATGATATACAGTAAGTAATTCGTTTTGTAGCTGAAATTGGCAATGAGAGTCATTCTACAAAACCCTTAATAACACATTCAGATCTACATGACGAAGCTCGATTAGAAACAATTCGAAAATACATAGGAAGAATCAATGCAGCGCAAGCTCGGAAATTACTTAATCATCGCAACATTTTGATCAACAAATCGGTACTGGCACTGCCTTCTAGAAGGCAGTTTTACTGGACAAGATAGGTTCCAAAAACACTGAAGACCTAACACTATTGTTAACATTCAGCGGCAAGTTAACATAGGCCTACCTTGAATGAAATACGCAAATAAGATATGATATGGAAATATTGACATTATTTTAGATTCACAAAATCAAAAACTAACTCTGTTTATCATGTAATTGTAAATTATATTTACTCCTCGAAACCTCTATAGTCAAATCACACCCATTGGAATTAACGGTAAAAGAAAGAACTATCAAAAGCACAAAGGTAAAAATGTTGGGACAAAAGCCCAAAATAGGGCTCAAGCCCTTGTCATTCAGACATTTCCCCAGTAAGGATTTATCTGACTGCCTGATGCGGTCTTAAAATTTGAAGTGTGGTTACATATTCCAACATAAGTGCAAATAAATTAAGTTAATTTTTTCCCCTACAAATTTATTAATTCTAATTACGTAGGTCTATTATAGGCTAAGACTTTCTAACTTGACAATTTTGTTTTGCAGATAATATTTGATGTAATGACCAATCTACCCTTCTTCCCCAATCAGGAACTATCAAATGGATTGCTTAAGATGATTTGTCAGAAAGATGCGATGACTCAGTCGCTATGTACAAATACCTTATTTCAAATCGGTGGATTTAATACAGATCAGCTTAACCAAGTAAGTATTTATTCAAGTTATTATTATTACAACAATGTGATGGCTTTTCTTGAAATGATCCATTGCAACACTTTAAGAGGAGTTTAATTTCATTTTCTGCACCAAGAATTAAAAAAAAAATACAATAAATATGTTACCGTGCTTATACGCAAGGCTATTTAAATTATTCGATACTTCAACGAAAAGATAAAATAATCCGAAGGATAGCTGTCCTAAGTCAAGGATTTCCATAGGGGTACAGCCTACTATGGTATATTGTTGTGCTACACTGAAGGTTGTATTAGAAACTGGTTTATAGAATACCAGCTATATTCAGGAATGAAGTGGTAAGACGTAAGTTTGTATTTTACTTTCACATAAGCATAGCCCATTTAAATTACTTACTAAAGTGTAGGTATAGTTATCTATAATCCTCAATGATGATATACTGAATAACATATGAATTGTGAAAAAAATATTTTATATTAATTTTGTCTATATTATTGCCAATCTGTCCAAAGAGATGGTGTATAATGGCCAAAGGAATCTTCGTAATACATCTAAAGCTATAGACTGTAAAATAGAACGATTGAACTCTGCTGATAAAACATTAAAAATAAATGTTGAAATAACTCCTCTAGCACCAAATACAATCCAGTCACTTCCCAATTCGGCAGTCCGAATTTTTCTTCCATTTTATTACATCTCACGCATGGCTTGCAGTGAGGTTTTTCTCCACATTAACATATTTCACTTGGTTCATACGCTGCTGAAACCTAAAAGTCGTATCTAAAATATAGGCCTTCTTAACTTAAGAGCTTAAGATTCCACTGTACATCGTACGATTTTTATATTTTCTTAGTTTAATTGTTTTTGAGTTTCATTGCAATTTATATCGATCGTTATCCGTGTTATTAATGATCAAGATTTTTGTAAGTTATCAATTTTAAAATTAACTTATTTTCAGCTTGTAATGAAAATAAGAGTATTGAAAAATTCTCCCATTTTAATTTTTAATGACACTGAAATCAGAAGGTTCCTATTGGTGAATATAAATTTGTTGCGTAACAATTTAAAAGCTGAAAATAAGTTGATTGAAAATTGATAACTTACAAAAATCTTGATCATTATTAACAGGGATAATGATCGATATAAATTGCAATGAAGTTCAAAATTAAGAAAATATAAAAATCGTACGGTGTACTGTAATAGCTTAGCTCTTAAGTTAACAAGGCCAATATTTTAGATGCGATTTTTAGGTTTCAGCAGCGTATGAACCAAGTGAAATATGTTAATGTGGAGAAAACCCTCACTGCAAGCCATGCATGAGATGTAATATGGAAGAGAAATTCGGACTACCGAAATGGGAAGTGACTTTGGCCTACTTGTTTATTTTAGGACCTTTCTAGAGCGGACCCGTGAGTCTGCATTCCACCCCGGCAGTCCCGGGTTCAATTCCCGGCCGGATTGGGCATTTTTCAGTATCGAAAAATCCCTTTTCCGGATTCAGGATTGTGCGTGTTTGTGTTATCCTTAGGTTTAACTGTTAGGAAGGGGACTGGCCTATCCCGGAAAGAAATTCGTTGAGAAAGGGTCGTTCACCAGCGATGAACTTCCACTAGAGCGGACAATACGTACCAATCCCACTGTCTAAAACATTTCTATGCCAACTATAAGGCGATATCTCGCGCTTTGATTTTTATAATCGTGACAGAGGTCATTTGGCAGTGCACTGTTGCAATTCCGCGGAACCTTAAAAACTCATTATCACAAAAGCCATAAACGTAAAATTGGTAGTCTATTAGATTTATTGTGATGTGAACTACTACCCCCTTTGAATCGGCACAGTTGTAATCCTTCCAGTCCTTCCACCCTGTACAACGATGCATACATACATAGATACGTACATACACACACATAAATATATACGTATATTGATACACAGCATATAATTAAGATCTCACCTATTTAACGAGATTTTTATACTGATTTTTAGAAATATGTACATAGGTTTATCTTTCATCCCTAAAAAGTCAAATGATACTAAACTTGACATGCGTAAGTGAGAAAGTTTGTGCTATATGTTTTGCACCAATTGTTTTATCTTTGTTAGCACTTGTTTCCTTTCTTTCTTTCCCTACAAAATTTCCCCTTAAAAATTTAACCTTCGATTATAAAATCCGAAGTGCGAGCCCATTTTACAGCAATCAATAATTACAAATAATTCTGTTATCTTCTCTTATCCAGACCATGCTGCCAACAATTTTCCACTATTTCCCAGCTGGCTCATCGATGAAGGCTTGGAGGCATTACGGTCAGCTCATTGAATCTGGTAAATATGTTAATATTATGTGTGTATGTTAACGACACTTGTTACTCTTCAAAGATGCTGAAATTATATATAAGATAATTTTATTATTCATGAAAATGTTAATTTAGTGAACTCTATAACTCATATTCGTCGGCGAAAGTCACATTGATATTGCAGTAAATATAGTTGTAATAGAAACATGTTACGTAAAACTTCAACGTCCGATTTCAGATCGAAATTAATCATATTATGTTTAACATAAATGTCTAATATCGCAATTTATTCTAACCTTATTTTGCTATTTATACGTCCGGTATTTATGTCAATAAACAGTTACCACACACCAATTATTTCATGCTCCTTGCTGATCAGACTATTATGAAACATAAACATAGCAAAAACAAGTGATTTGATTATTTTTTACATATATATATATATATATATGAATCCATCATGGCTGAAGTGATTGTGTTGTAAGGCTAACATAGTCTTTCGTTTATTTTAAGTACGGTACTTGAAATATTATCCAATTTTATGGATCTCATTTATGGCTTTAAACTTTTATTTTCTTGGTGTTATTCCTAAAATACTCGTAACAAATACTGCTCGTGATTTTTTACTTCTCTGGATAAATTTCCTTATCGCTCAGTTGAAAAGCACTCGTGGCATTACGTATGACAGAACTTACAATAGATTATTGTACAATTGAACACCTCATAATTATTCGTGTGCAGTCAACACTAATGCTAAGGAAAAAAGTAATATCCAAAAAAGGGAGGAAGAAATAATTTCCCTGTCAAAGAAATAATTTCTCTTCGAAGAACATTGACAGAAAGCCAAGGAATTCTTTATTTTAGCCAGAAGTTACATTATTGAAATTTATTTTATCGACATTCAAGTCTGTTTTCTTTCTGTTGTAAGTAAGTATTTCAGTTAATATTACATCAAACAAGAATATTTAGATCATTCCCGCTAATAGGAATATGACACATCACTTCTCGATTTTTGCATAGTTGCCGACCAATGGAAACTAGCACCTTAAACTACCTCGTTATACAAAAATCTTAGTCAGTACTTTCATTCTCATATTCAATTCAATCTTGTATAGATTTCATAATCCTGCATATGTTTCACTTAAAGTTTACTCGTGAACTTGATCACATTATCTAAATTATGCTATTTTCTATATTATACTATCTACCGGTATTTTAAATTATATCCTATATAATATCCCCTCAGTTTGATTAAATTTATTAATCTGTTTTCTATTTCAGGTAAATTCACACAATATGATTACGATTTAGGAAATCTCTACAAGTACGGATCTACAAAACCACCTAAGTATAATCTGAAGAATATTAGAACTTTCGTAAGCTTAGTTGCAGGACATAATGATTGGTTGGCTTCCCCAGAGGTACGATAACTCTGATTTTCATGGTTTTTAAAGCTTTTCTCATGTATAAAACGATCACAATCTGACCTAAGGGATTCTCACATAGCATAAATGGTTAACTTCTTCTGCTCTATAAATATTGTCATCAGTTAAAATTTCCATTTTTTATAGATAATTAGCCTTCTTGTGTTCCCAAACTCTCCTCATTCTTCGTCATTCTAGTGCTATTTGATTTTTAATGTCCTTAGAACCATAAGTATAATTAATGTGGACATGATGAACTCAAATTTATGTAGCATTTTATTATTTAAGATATATTGTTATGTACTGCTCATTCTTTTAATATCCATGTACTATTTTACTTTACTATTGCAGGATGTGATGCTTCTTCATACACAATTACACAATTCAGAATTGTATGAAATTCCACTACCGGAATTCAACCATTTCGATTTCTTGTGGGCCATCGATGTGAAGAGTCTCGTAAACGACAAAGTATTGTGTCTTTTGGATAAAGTTTAATTAAGCAGGTGAACGCTTGGAAGAATCCCAGTGATAATGCACTTGTATCAATAACATATTTTTGTGTAAACTCAACATCTTGTGTCAAAAGAAAATTAAATAAGGATCATTGTGATATTTTATGAATGAGAACATTACTAAAGCTTGCATTCTAATTGTGAAGAGTGTGAATTTTAGCATATGTTTAGAGAATCCAATATAGACAATTAAGATGCGTACAACATAATGAGAACCGCAACTATATTAGCCCAGCCAAATGTTACACAAAAAATGCGTGTATTTACATTAAATAAAGTATTAATAATTTTTGGAGAGGTGTTTCGGACCGTTACTGGGACTACAAATCCAGATTTGCAACCATCATAAACCTGTGCATGCTGAATGGCGGTCGAAAAACAGCGATTTTTTCTGAATTTTTCTGTTTTTTGACAATGTCTTCTACACTAGGCTATGCGTTTGGTGGAAAAATTCTTTCCTAGTTTTTAATTGTCCAAAAAATACGAAAATTGACAGCTATAATTTTTAATTATGTTTTATAATATTGACAAGTATAAGTTTTAGATTTGACAAAGCTATGAGCTGATATTTTAACCAAAACATTTTATACGAGGGAACAGGTGGAATTATTTTATACACGACATACAAATCCCTCGTAGGAAAAAAAAAAACATGAAATTTATCAACACATATATACGCCTAATTTTATAATAATCCTTTATTGCAACCAAATGGTCGTATTATGATTGGTGGAATGCTATATGGGAACACCCCAGAAAACCTGTCCCGACCCCATTTTGTCCACAACAAATTCCACATGAATCCACAGAGATTCGATTTCGGGTCCCAGCGGCGGAAGGCGAGCGGTCTAACCACTCAGCCATGGTGGCGGCCAGGCCTAGTGTTAGGGTACAAGGTCAGATAGATAATAATTTTGTTTCAGTCGTTGTAGAATATGTGGATAATTTTGATGTTCCGTTAACTCATTTTATTCCCGATTTTAATTAAATTGTGATCAATATACAATATAAATAAACTGTTATTACATAATGTAAGACATATCAGTGAACTGAATAAATATGATCTCATCTCTTCCATTGAATGTGTTCTCTTTTACTCAGAAGCGTTGCAATTCAGGGTCCAAAGATCACACAGTATGTGAATCACGAAGTTGATATGGACGAAGCATCTCATGTTGCAATATTCTCATATTGACTCATCTTGCAAATTTGCTCTGTATCCAAAGTTCTTCACTGACAAAGCATATGTTACTTATCGATAGTTTTAAAAAGATACAAGTAACTACTAAGTGATATCCACACTAAAACGATAAACTGGTACTCAATAAAAGGTAGGCATTTCCCTAAGGACATCTTTGAGAAAACAGGGAGGGTAAAATTTGTTCATAGTAGTCCTATTGTTAATCTACTTACTTAATGGGAATAGAAAATTCCTAAACAAACTAAAGGAATGTTTTCTATTTTATGGAACCCGGAGGTTCCGCGCCTGCATGATCCTGCCATTCAATCCTATTCTGTGCTAACTACATCCAACAATCCCTCGCAAATCTTATACTTCCCTTAAATCAATTGTAACATTGTCCTCTCACCTATATCTAGGTCTTCAAAGTGGTATCTTTCCTTCGGGTCTCCCAGCCAGTATTTTGAGATATGTCTTTCCTCCTTCATGCGCGCAGTTAATCTATATGAATAAAATTATAGGAGTGCGCCTGTTTGTTTCTCAATAATATCTTTAGTATTAAATAAATATAAATTTAAAATAAATTATAACTACCTTTGGGGTTTCGTGCTTGTCTGATTGTTTGCCTCTCAGCGACACAACTACTCCGAGATGGGCAATGGCTGTATGTAAATTTACGAGAGTACTGTAGGGCCTTACAGTAGTCAAAGATTTTAATTGTAACTCTATTTCCTCTCTAAATATAACATGAAATCTTAAAAATCCAATTCCTTCCTTACGGATAACACTAGTAAGTAAGACACACGAAAAGAAAGTAAAATAGTTAAGACTAATGTAATAAGAATGAGAAATTTCAGACTTGTACTTTTAACCATGGATCGTTACTTTAAGTTACTATTGCGCTATTACAGTAATACTTCTGCAACAAACAAAAGATAGTCTTTGCCGATTTCTAAAAACCCGGTGGACAGAATTTTAAACCCTGAAAAAAGATGGACGTGGACGAGGATAACCTGCAATTAGTAACTCTAGTAAAGCAAAGAAAGCAATAAGTTAACATAACGTAAATTGCAATAAAATTAAAACCAAAACTATAAAAACAGGTAATTATACAATACATCGTTTCCTGAATTCCATGTCCCATAAAAATCTCTCCGAACAACAGGAAAAAATAAATTAATTGAAAATGGAATGGAATGAGACAAGTTGAAGAATTCGTGCGGAAAAGAGTTGAAAAAATAGAGCTTTTTAAATCGAACTCTGATTAGCTCAAGTGATAGAGCAACGGCACTTAAAGCGGAAGGTCGTGGTTCAATCTCGGTGTCAGAGGAATTTTTCTCTTAAACTTTTCTCAGGTAATGTTCATGAAACAATATTTTGTGGTTTCATTAACACATATTTCAATACAAGAGAATTCAGTTACAGATTCAGTTACGATAATCTACGAGTAACTAAAGAAATGTAAAAGGTAATGAAACAGTTTTAAAATATTATCCAGTGAAATATTAAGATGTTCAGTAGCCTATAACAATAAATGCATGGACGTGTACATTATTACTGATTAGATTATTATTAAATAAGTTATGTACACTTAGGTTACTGAAGTTGTATCAGAATAAACGTGTATAATTGTTACTTTGAAGTGTTTTTTGTTTAATGCAAAAAGGAAAAATTCGGCGTTAAAGTGTTGACATGTCTCAGTCGGAAGTGAGAATCAAATAAACGCCAAAATTTTGTATTATATTACTATTGTTATTAGATTTACTTGGCACCAGAGTCAGCCACCTGCTTGGATTTGAGAGTGCAAACTACTAATAAACAACAATATAATCCGGCAGACCACAAAAGGAAGTGCCGAATTTTTACTCACCAGTGCCTCAGTGCCAGTATAAATTTCCGTCAGAAAAGTTTGTACAATAATATATTTTTATTAATAAAATATAAGTTTTTAGGTCATTAATATAATTATTAAGTCATTTTCTTTCAAATTTAGGTCATTTATCAAAAAATTTTAGGTCATCAGAATCCGGGCCCTGGTTATAACGATAATAGGCTAATAAAAAATAGAATGAAAAACCTGAGTTTGGAATAAAGAATACGATATAAAATAATTATTTTCTTCTAGCACAGCGGTATCTAAAATGTGCCAGGAATTAACATAAACATTATGCACGGAACTGGAAATCAGATTTGCGTTCACTTGTGTCAAGTTCAAAGTTCTCTTATCTTGTTAATCGTCTCATTATTTGTAAGTATTTTTTTACTACGATTTTTTTTCTGCTTGAGTCACTGCGCTCCTGTGCCAATGGATTGAATGGACTCTGTCCACTTTGATTAGTCAGCCCTTGTTTAATCTTCATTAAATCCTTATCCATCATATCCTCGTAATACAGTTATAAATACTTTATAAATTAATCACTTATAGGAAATGTTATTGTAAATTCAGTACAATCTTTGTATAAATACAGAATGTTGTTACATTATGACTGCTAGTTTTAATTCAATCAAGAACTCGACTACTGGTAATTTTCAAGATGCAGACCGTTATACAGCTATCGCTCTTTTTCGCTACTTTATTATCGTGTCTGTTATATTCTGTGGCAGAAGAAAACACCGTAGAGGACAGCACTGAATTATGGAATAAGATTCCAGCGAAATATCCGTTGCCCATGGTGAGTCAATAAGTTTTCTTTGATATGTGGTACCTTTTCAGCAACAAATGCAATAATAATTTTACTTCCAGCATTCATAAAAATAATTTATACTTTTAGTAAAAATTTTGTTCAAACTAAGAGACCATTTGGTCCTACATGGCTATTTTCATAAAAATCGTGACAAATGTAGATCAGAGGGTCATTAATATAACACGCGAAGGAATCGCTTTATTTTATTAACTGAATAAAAATATCACAACTCCTGGAGTTAAGCACTGTTCAAGTTTCGGCCCAAAACGATTCAATTCATTTACTATCAACCATCTTAAATTAATTGGGTTAAACAATAAACAATAAACAATTAAAATCCAAAATTAGAAAATTTATATAATTACTTCTTTCATTACTTCCTTACTTTCATTATTGTTATAACATTTTCTGTAATAAATTTTAAAATATATATTACTTTCAGTTTCCTCCGACAATTTACTTTAAAATTTTAAATATTACTGTTGTATTACTAATTAGTACACTTCTATTATTGTAATAATTATAACATGTTCTGTATTTACTGTAAGAGTTATTAACTCATACTTTTGCATGTTTGCAATTCTATTTTCTATATTATTGTCAATATTTCTTTTAGTGTATTTGAGCTTTGCTTTTTTCGGGTTGCATTGTAGTAATAAATTATTACTCATTCTTATTCTCATTATTATTATTCATAAAGTGACATTAGTACAATTTTAATTATGTTTATTTGTCTAGAAAGAGTTAGCCTCGAATAGAGTTAGCAAAATTAAAGCTTTCAAATATTTGATCATAAGGTTCAATAAAACGTATATAATAAAATGAATAATAATAAATAATTATACTTCTATAATTCTAAAAATGTCAATATAATAATGTGTGTGCACACTATGCCATTAGCTTTACTCCACTATCTTTAAATTATTGAAAGATCCATTGTATTTTTCTTTCCTAATGTTTAGATTTAAATGGTTTGAGAATAAATTGCTAGCTTATTAAGATTATATAAAAATGATTTGCGCAGCTATTTATTCAAAGGATTTTGGGGTTTTATATACAACTTATTTGGGTGTGAAATTTTATTTTTATAAACATGAAAAACAGTCAAATTTGATTGTTCTTCAAAACCTACAGAATCAATGAAGCAATTTTTATTGTAGGAATATTGAAAATACTACATAAGTAATATCGCTAGGAAGTTCACAAAACAATAACCTAAAAAGGCGCTATGAAATGATGCTGCAGCACCGTACGGATCGGGCCAATGACAAGGTCGTCGGCAGCTAATGGGAATGTTGGTATCCAAGCTACGGCCAGCGTGACCACTTGGAACCGTGTTCTGTGCTTGGAACACCTCGCGTAGAAACCTATATTATTAGCTACAGCAAAGCCTGTTTTTATTTCGTATGTATCACATTAAGCGGTAGGGCCAGTTCGATAATTCCAGCTGTAAGCAGTACTGTCAGTACTACGAGGAAGCACATGTCCTTGGGAACATGCGGTCAGTTACTGATATAGCAAACACGAATATTAACCATACTGAGGAAATTAATAAGGAAAACTTGCATAATATTATATAAGCATCGTGATATCAATGTATTGTTTTCTAGCCAATGGTGGTGATAGAACACGGATATCCTGTGGAATCCCACACAGTGACGACTGATGACGGCTACATCCTCACTATGCATCGCATCCCAAACAGTCCGAAGTCCAACAACACGAATGTGAAGAGGCCAGTGGTCTTCCTGCAGCATGGACTGTTATGTAGTTCTGTAGACTGGGTCATTATGGGCCCTGGCAAGTCTTTAGGTAAGCAGTGACTTTTGTCATGAGATGTTCTTCCCTTAAAAATTGAATTAAGTACTTAATTTCAAAATTTATAGGCTATAGAAAACTTTATATTATCTTGAAAATAACTACATAATGATGCAGATGTCTTTAAAAATTGGTCTTGGGGGTTCCTTGCTATTCTCTATCCCATTTAAGAACGATCCTGTCATAGCCCGCACGTGAGAACGCACGTGTTCACCGTGTTTATGCTAGTTTGTTTATTCTCAGTACAACTGACCCTCAGGGTCGTCGTGAACAATGAATCAGTTGTTTTGTTTGCTAATTGATATACTATAATGATGACGATGCCAGTGAGAGTTTGTTATTTCACGTGTAAATGTTGATATTATTGTTGCACGAACTTACGAACACTCGTTAACCACACCCTGATAATGGCGCATGCTAATGACATTAACCAATCACGTTTTGACACATGATGCGAATTTTCCGCGAACTCTCTGTGAGTTCTCCTCCCCTTTGTTTTGACTAGGATCAAACTAGAATGGGATCAATTATAAAACTGCATGTAATGGAAATACGTTAAGCCTGGACAAATGAATGAAAAACAGCAGGTATTTGCAGGGATCGAGATTAAAAGCAAAATGGTGGACTTTCGATGCAATGTAAACAATAGTTTAAATTAGTGTAACAGTATAGCTTAAAAAACCAGTTTAATTATGGTTTATAATGGTGTATGCTTAATTGTAGTGGGAATCACATGTTTTAAATTTCCTAAAGATACAGTTCTTAAAAACAAACATGTATCTGCAATAAACATTCTCTGGCAAGTATAGCCGGGAAGGAGAGACAAGAAGCCTGGTTTGAAGATGCACAGTAGCAAAATGAGCTTGTGGAGTGACTTCGAAGCGGCATTCTCCCGCAGGCCTACGTGGTACAAAAGAAGTGAAACATTCAGGAAAATGCTACAATCTTAGTTTTAAACGATCGTGGTTTACAGAATTCCCGTGGTTGTGCTCTAATTGTTTCGTTGGTCATGCTTGCTTTTTAGCAATAAAAGCAACGTTTGGAATAGAGAAGGATTTGCTTCCTTGCTGAATAAAACATGATCGTTACACAAACACTAAGATTTGGCAGAGCACATAAAGTGCCAGGTAAATTTCAAAACTTTAGAAAGAAATCTAAATACTTATTTCAGATACCCTACAGAAAATGTTACACTGTATACCCTGCCATTCAATGAAGTTTGTAGCCTTAAAGGACTGAAGCACTGATTTAGTATACAAGATATAGGCCTAGGTGAGTTAAATTATGAATAAACATGTGTAAATATTTTTTTCTACTAGTAACTAGCTCTTCGACCTCTAGCGTCGCTGACTACAGATTCGTCGGCCCGGGTTCAATCCCCGGATTTTTCTGAGGTAGGGAGGTAGGGAGGGGTGCACTCAGCCTCATGATTCATATTGAGGAGCTACTTGATAGAGAAGTAGCGGCTCCGGTCATGGAAACCACCATTAACGGCCGTGGGTGTCGGCGTGCTGACCACATGCCCCCAAATCTCGCAGTCTGCCTATGGTAGATGACGCAGCGGTCGGGTGGTAGGCCTTGTCCCTCCTGGGATGTTAGCGCCACGGAGTTAACTAGCTCTTGACCTAACTTTCCAGTCGCGAGCCACAACTGTTTTACCGTACGTGTAACGAAATCATAATACCAAAATACTAACTATTTGCAGGACCTGATTAGTTCGAGCATTAGATACAATGGATACCAACGGATTACGTTCCGCTGCTGTACTGTTTGGCGTTGGCTGTCTTGAGTAGATACGTCTGTCGCAGAAGTGGTGTGAGAAAATAAGCATCGAACAATGTTCAGCCATATCCTTCCCCACGTCTGTAGTAGACTAACCATAGCTAAAGGACCATGTCCTTAAAATTGATAGCGTCGCCATTGATAACCAGAAGTTTATCGTAACTTGGTACATGTGAACTGTGGGATTGTCCCCCGATAGTCAAACAGGTCTGTTACTTGAAGAATACGGCAAGCATGGGTCACGAAATTCTGGAGCATTTCCGCACTCATAATGGATCCCTTTATCAGTATATCCCATTCTATTTCTCATGCTTATGACTATGACCTTGTGGTACCGATACCTAGAGTTTACTAGCAGTTCGTTCTTAGAGCCAAATCCCAACACATGTTACTATGCTTCTATCTCACTAGTAGTTAGGAGAACGACAGTGGGTTGTAAAACAGTCTTGAAATTGAAAAATACAATTTGATAACATAAGAAAATAAAGTCTACACTAATAATTTGCCAGTGAGTTCTTACCTCAGCCATAATCAGAACTCAGCATGCACAACCACCATACGCGGGAACCTCCGTTTTCGGTATTCATAGCACTCGCGAAATGTATTTTTATTTGTACACTTACTTCCACAAGACACACGTTTTCTTTTTAACTAGAATTGCAATGATTACAGATTATCAGAATGTTTAATCACCATAATAAAACACTAGAGCCACTTCCATTGACACAAAACGTCCAACTGCCGTAGCGGTACTGAACAAAGGAACAGGAAATGGAATGGGGTGCCATCTTTCTTTAGCTTCAAGCAAGTATGAAAAATCTCACGGCCAAAACAAAATTAAAAACGAAAAATCTTGTGTGAATGACTCACATAACTTTCTCTACTCTTTTTATATTGCAACATATCAAGCGAGAATAGTAATGTTCAAGAGAAATATTCTGTGGAATTATGAATAAATAAATCTTCCTACAGAGTAAGCAGCTGCTCTGGGGGGAGTGAACATTCAATTGTCCCATTCGCTTGTGTACACTGGGCAAGAGAAAAATGTGTTGTGACGTCACGAGTAGTCTAAACCCACCTTCAGATAATGTAATTTATTAGGAAAAAAAATATTTAAAATAAAAGTTTTAACTCTTGATAAATTCAGTCTATATTAAAATATTAACAAAATCATTATTTTTTAAAGAAAATCGTGAATAATCAAATTTTTTCATGTAAAATGGTAATAAATGTAAGAGAAAACAATTAACTTGCTTCTTGTCACTGCCCTAGGAGACAGTTAAGACAAAAATTGTTTTTCTATGCGATTGCCATGCTCACTGGTAGCTAAAACATTGCAGCATGCAGCTTTTTATTGCTATTATGTAATCCATAAACTACACATTTTCTGGAACTACACACAGACTTTTATACGGCACAATTTTTTTTTTTTTTTTAATTTGTTGGGGGAAAATACAATTCCAAACTTATATGCATATCTTGGAACTGCACCAGTGTTCCATTGCTTGCTTTAGTGAAGAGAAGACTAACAAATTGTGAATGCTACTGTTACTTTACAGTATATTTCTTTTTTTGTAGCTCTACCTACTGTAAACGTAATGACTTGTTTAATAATTTCACTAATTGATTATCAAATAGATAAATGTTCAAGCTCTTCACAGGAACACACATTACAGCCGTGATAAGCAAAGATTATGCAGAATATGTAATCCGCACAGTATAAAGCAAGACAAATGTCTAGAGAAAAGCATCCACAACGGTTTTAGGGAGGAATGGGGCATTGTGAATGAACTTAAGAACGCAACACAGCCATAATCACAACGCCCATTCTGCCTGTCCCCGAGTTCTACATTCAGCATAGTGGACTGTGGCATTACTCCATCCGACCCTATCGTACCTTGTACACTCCAGGGTCACCATGCTGAAAGTGAAGTTATTGCTTTGCTTGGAAGAAGTTTATTTTTCAGGAAGTAAAAAACTTCATGTTTTGACCACATTTACCTTACTACGTCCCAACTCACTGACAACTGTGCTTTTTGTGAAAGAGAATTGCTAAACAATTACTTACTCAGAATATGACATGAACTTGTCTCAGATCAGATTTCTCCTTCTGAAACTGATTAACCAGTTTTTCCAAGTAAGTGTTAGTGAGTATGTCCTTTAAATATATAATTGGAGAAGATAACTTTACCTTGAAATTAGGGGACTGTGGAGGGAGAAGTGGGAGAACTACATAAACTTTTTAAGTCTGGTAGGGTAAAAATATTGGCAAAGTGCCACTTCACCCACTTCCTGCAAATAGCCACTGCTGCTCTGGTGTAAACCTTTATAGACACGTCACCATGTCCACATTACAGTAAGGATACAACTAAGTCCTACCTAATATTTTTTAAGAGTTTTAAATAGCGATGGGCAGAATCAAACGATTTTAAGAATCGAGTAATGTGTTCTCAAATAATATAACTCACGATGTGAGATCTCGAGTCTTTAGTAGAGAACTACTAAAAACCGACTCAATTGATAACTCATATTGTTATTTGAATGTTCAGCTCGGCAGTTTTATCATGTTACAAGATACTGGTTCTCGCAATGGCTGTGAAACATATACCGATGGAAGTATGTTTCACACAGCACTGTCAGATATTGCATCAACGACATTCAACTAATAGTAAAGCTCCATTTGTTAAGAACACTGTCTTGTCTGCTGTGCGATAATCTGTTAAGAAACGCCAGTATGGCAACGTTGTACTGCCTCTGCACATGGTAGCTGTGCATTCATATATATACCTTTCTTGTCTACAAAACTTATACCACATTAACGAAGATAACCAAAGTGATCCGACTTGTGCCCACCTCTTGCTTTTCGTAGCATTAAATCATTCGAATATTTTTTATACAATTCTTGATATCTCAAGAACTTTCAAGAATTGATTAATTCTGATTATTTCATTCGAGAACTCCTATTACTAGTTTTAAACTATATTAAGACCTTGCCGGAATATTATAGGAACGATCTTGGTACGATATGAAACCTCACAATAAAATTTGCATCAGCACTATATGTACCCTCCTATAATGAAGATATAATATTTATAACGAGTCTACAGAAGTCTTAAGTAGTAGATAAAATGGATCTGGATGAGTTCCTGTGCCTAAAGCAGAATTTCTGGGTTTGGTATTTATTGAATAGTCCTGATCTAATTTCAGCTTATATGCTCTCTGATGCTGGGTATGATGTTTGGATGGGAAATTCTCGTGGAAATGTTTATTCCACAAAACACAACAGCCTTAAAACATCATCATCAAAATACTGGGCATTCAGGTGCGTGTTAAATGTTTTATTTCATAAATGACTTAATTACAGTAACCCATATATGCCTCTGTTCCATTTTCACGTTCTGCATGGGTTTATATAGGTATTGATATTAATGAGTCACAAAATCTACTTGTAAAAATACATTTTTGTTTCAAATGTGTGTGTTAAAACAATTTGAAAAACAAATTATGTCACCTTATAATTAGTGATTTAAGTATTTTCTATTAAAACTTAAAGCAAGAAAGTTAAGGGCAAAGTGGAATTTTTAGAAATATAAATAAATGCATATACATTTCCGTAAGTATGTCTAACGGTAGCATTTTATGTTAATTATGAGAATCAAAGCATTTTATGAGATTGAATCTTTTACGTGTGAGGTCAATAAAAAAATCTTTTATTCTGAGTCTAGTAATAATTGCTTCAGTTATTTACTGTGCAGTTATCCACCAGTATTTGAATTAGCTATGGGCATATATGGGTTAAAATAATTACTATGGTAATTTCTATTCATGACATTATTTCCTATATCAACTCCGAACTCTGATTGTACAGAGTGATGTATATAGAACTACCACATTTCTTTAATTATTTACGATACAAATCACAATTTGTTACACCTCAAACATAAATATCTTTGGAAGATTACTATTCATTAAAGAAAATGATGAATATGTGCTTCTTCCTGCTTAACATGTTCCATGTTACTGAAGAACAATGTTGTTGATCCCATTGATCTTATGTGTAATGTTGTGCTTCAAATATTCTACTATCTGGGGGCATGTGTTGTAAATTATCTCTTTCGCCACAGGATCTTGAAAATTATCCATCGTCAAAGTAGCTTTCAACTAACACCAAGGAGTCATATTGTCAATAATAACCTTGACCCAGCCCACCATTGCCCACTTGCTCAACAAACTCCATGAAAAAATTACAATAATACAGTACAGGAGTTAGAATGCATAGAACATATAATGGGCAATGTTAGAATATTACGGTCTAGCTAATAATAGACCACCACAATATTTCAAAGAAAATATTCTGCTTGATCAGCAGAAATAATTAATTTTTAAAAGAATATGATTGAGTTATATGGAACGTTGAAAAATCATGAGTTGAGTTAGCAGGATTCTACTGTATTTGCATGTATATCCAGTTGAATAAATAAATAAATAAATAAATAAATGTGATAGGTGTATATAAATCACTCTGTATTATCATATGAATTATTAATTAGAAGAAGCTATTTTTATCAAGTTTAAAGCAAATTTTATAGAACCCAGATTTTATACAGTGAATTGTATTTCTTCTTATAGCTGGCATGAGATGGGCACGTATGATCTACCAGCAGAGATTGATTACATTCTGGACAACACTGAACAGTCAGAAATGTTTTACGTGGGACACTCAATGGGTAATACAATGTACTATGTCCTGATGTCACTAAAACCTGAGTACAATAACAAAATCCGTCATATGGTTGCTCTGGCACCAGTTGCTTTCTTAAGAAACACGAAAAGCCTTTTTGCTGTTGCTACCAAATATGTCCCAAAAGGTGTAAGTACTCATTTATTCTATTCTTACTCCACACTATATTTATAACAAGGTAATAAACTTGTGCGAAGCTTTTGCACTTCACCCGTTTTGATAAGTGCTTAGAAAACTTAATACTAAGTAATTAGAGACACTATATAGAAATTGAGATAGATCCATACACTGCTTCCCTTATTTTAATTACTAACCTGAACCCAGGTTTGGGTGAGCCTTCCCATCATGTTCACCAGTTATACTCCATCTTAGATGGATCTATCTCAATATTATTTTTTTCGTAATTAGAGACACTTTTATATAAAATTATATAATGCCTTAATCTCAACTTTTTTATTTTTCCTAGGCCTTTCAGTTACATGGAATCATCATCAGGGCACCTTTTGATTTGTACAAAGCAAGGTGCCCTGATGTTGGCTCCTTGTGCTTGTACTTACAATAACCAAACTTCAGTTGGTTTTTGTAACTCTGTCTTGGCAGAGCAATCAACTCCCACAATATTAAATGAAAGTGTCAAAATGTATAAAATTACATATTACTGATCAACTATGTTACTAGAGCCTCAGTTCTGTTACTTGGACTCACAGATAGATATATAAGCATTCATGAACCTCAGATTATTGTCTCTGTTTGACATTACATGAGAATATTATAGGAGAAAAATTCCTCCGACACTGGGACTTGGCGCTGTGAATTGAACTCTGGCTTAGCTCAGTTGGTAGAGCATTGGCATGAATAGCCAAAGGTCCTGGGTTCAAGTCCCAGTGTCGAAGGCATTTTTCTCCTATAATATTCTCATTGGACTCACAGAGTTGAGAAATATGGATATAAAATTACGTACTGCAAATAGGTCATGCTTGACACCTACCTTCCTCTACCTTTAGTACCTATGGTAAGGACAGAGGAAATAATAAATGTGTAATAACGCATTAAAGAAACAAAGGAACATGAAAGGAAAATGCTACAAATAACATTGCAATTTCTGAGTTCGCAGAGTAACTTTTTTTAAAAATTGATGCAATAATATAAACCAACAGGAAACAGACTTTCTTCAAATCAACTACTTGTGGAGTAATATTTAACAAAAATCAGTTTCATCATTTAAAGAATAACTATACAGAAACTTGTATTATTTTAGCTTAAGGACATCAATTATTAGGTCAGTTTTGCAAAATGCAAATTTTACCTTAGGAACATCAATTATTATGTAAGTTTTGCAAAAGTGCGCTTATTTACAAACTCTACAATTGAACAATTATTTCAATATTTCACGAGTTTATTTTGCTTGAGAGTGGTAAAAGGCAAACAAGTAAGTAGAAAAATCCTGTTTTGTAAAATCTCATGTTTATCGTTGTTACAGAACATAGGGATCTTAAGTCTAACTTATAATCTTCATTCCTCCTGTCCTACAAATGTATTAGCCTACTTAACAAAATTTTGTAAATGCTACACGTTAACTAAGAACATTTTTCTTACTTGTATGTGCTGTATACAGTCAAAAATCATCAGTATCGGTATAACAGAAACAATTTCCAATAGAAACTCTAACAGTAAGTTTAATTCTGTAACCTAAAAAAATGCATTTTGGTTAAGAAATTGTTAACCTCATGATGAGAATGGTTAATAGCGGATATTTTATCTTTTTTTTTTCAGATGTTCACAGAATTGTTTTATAATAGGGCTTTCTTCCCTAGTAGCAAGTATATAAATGTCCCTTTGAGAGCACTGTGTAAAACTGGAGCTATTACTCAAGGATTGTGCACAAATATTATATTCCAGATTGGTGGATTTAATTCCGATCAAATAAATCAGGTAAGCGTTCACACAGTAGTAGTAATGTTGAAATCAACGACCCTGAAATTCTATTTTGTAAAGGAATTAGTCATAGCTCATTTTCAAGACAAACTGCTAGTGTATTTGAACTAACATACTTTACTTTTGACAGACAATGCTGCCATTACTTTTTGCTTATTTTCCTGCTGGTTCATCTCTGAAAGCCTGGGCACATTACGGACAACTCATGAGATCAGGTATACTCCTACATCTATTTTAACAACCATGTAACATAATCTATGGATACTATTTTATTGTGAATAAAAATGCTAATTCCAGTACAAAAGTTAGGTTAATTTTGGTGATATTTTACATAAAATAATAAAATTTCAATGTTTTAATATAAAATTATTAAAACTACTTAGACTTGTGGCCCATATAGTGCAAACTACTGCACATATTTCTGTAAAAACAAATCATCAAAGGAATTTTGGCTGTTTCTTTCTGTATGTTTTAAGAATTCTTATCAGATATCTATTATCACCTGCCTGTAGGAAAGATAAATCTGTGGAACACAACCCACTTGATATTTTTTAAATATGCAAACTAGTAGGCACCAAAATATAGATGTTTATTGAAAGAATTCATGAAGAATGGGGTTTAGTCCTAAATTCAAATCCACGATTCAGAAAAAATCAACTTGGTACTTGAAATTCTGAATTTTATTATTAACATTTTTTCTATGTTCCTTTTTTTGCATTATACTAACTCTCAACTCAACATGTACTTGGATAATTGAATAAATATTGATATATTGTATTTGTTATACAACTGAATTATATATTTATGTGACTTTCTCTACACTTGTCCACCTCAGTGGGTGAATCGGTAGCACGCCTGCCTTCCACTCCGGCAGCCCGGTTTGATTCCCGGCCGGGTTGGGGATTTTTTCTGTAGTGAAAAATTCCTTTCCTGGGTTAGGACTGGGTGTGTGTCTCCTGAGGTTTAAGTAGGTAGGGGACGGTGCACCCCGGTAACAAATCCACTGAGAATATCCCCTTATGGGATCACCAGGGGTTGTTTGCGAACCTGAGGAATACCTTGCTCTACATTTATGACTTAAGTGATTTAATAAAATACCTTCCTGAAACTCGAGATCACTGAATACTGGTAATGAAATTTCATTCACAAAAACAAAAAAAATTTCAGTAAAGAAATATTTTTCAAAATTAGAAGTGTTTGGAACAAAAGATTTTACTTCTCATTGGAAACAACCACAATTCATAAATCCGTCATCCACAGCTTCTCTAAACACAGATTTTTGTTTTCTTATTAATGTGTCTACTTGCTTTTTTTTTCTGTTGCAGGTAGATTCCAACAGTATGATTTTGGATTTATGAGGAACCTCTTAAAATATGGCAACACTAAACCACCAGAATACAATTTTGCAACCATCAATTCTTCTATCAGTCTGATGGTTGGTCCAAATGATTGGTTAGCAACACCAGAGGTAATATCAGAAAGATTTTTATATATCATAAAAATGTTAAAATAGCTATCCCATTAATGGAACCATTCTTTCTTTTACATTTTGACCACATTACCTAACATACTATTATTGAAATGGTGACCGTTTCGTTTTTTAAAATGTAGCACAACTTAACATTTACTAGATCTCAGAACTGTTTTAATTCATCAAACGCACAAATTACTCCATTTAAAACACCATATAATAATGGAACTTTTGCAGTGAAGCAATATACTATGTTAGTTAAATACTTATTGATTTGGCATCTCTGACAAAAAAGTTCAACATTCGTTAATAAATATAGTAAACATGACAATAATATTAGAAAACATAATTATACAAATAGTAATACAAAATACTTAAATCTTGTCCTTTGTTTATTATCTTTTAATATTATACTACTCTATATTCCTTTTTTTAAATACACATTTAGAAATATTGTCTTTTTTTCAGTTTCTCATGTTGTATTTTAATAAATTTAAGGTCATTTTATAGTTAATTTTTCAGACTTTTTAGGTCACCAACTTCAGAGCCCTAATTATCACATACTAAGTGCATTAGTTGGGAAAAAATATTTGGGAGACTCACCTTTACTATGGTAAAAGGGTACTTCAGAGAAACTGAAATTTTGGGGGCATTTTGATATAACACTACTGTTAGTGCAACAGGTCATATGTAGAAATGAAGTTCCAATTTAAAACTGCAAAAAGTTGTAAGTTCCTATAATTTTATTTAAGAATTTTATGTTTTAAAAGTTACGTTAATATAGGCTATATGGTATTTTTATTTTTTCAAATAGCACCACCAAATTAATAACACCGAAATATTAAAATTTAAAAATTAATTTTCCCTAAAAATAAAACCAGTTTCCCAGACCTGTAATAAATATATAATAATTGCATCCCCCCGACTAAAGCACTGCACATTCTGTGTACTGTACCTAAATTTGTTTTCAGCAACATGGCTTGTACTGGTAGTTTGTTTATAACATGAAATACCTGACTTCTTTTTCAGGATGCTGGAATCCTGTATAGAAGCTTGCCAAACCCTTCAGAGTTCTATTTGATACATCACAGCGAATTTAACCACTTTGACTTCCTATGGGCCATCGATGTGAAGACATTAGTCAATGATAAAATTCTTGATATCTTAAATCTCAAATTAAATGAGCCATATGCAGCAAACATTGCTACAATTGCATACTGAAATGAGATTCCTACAGAAAAGCATTAATAATTTCCATAAATCATTTCAATCCGTCCTACATTCTTCACAGAGCCTGAATGTTTTATTCACAACTCACAAGAACTTAGAAAACTAAGTTCTAGTAGTAACCACCCATATGCCAGAAACATGAATGTATAAAAATTAAGAAGTCAGGATTGTGTCAAATTTGCTATCGTAACTTAAATAAAGCAGAACTTGTACTTTCATGGAAATGAAACTATTATTCACAAAGGGAAAAAAATTCAACGTTTGTGGTTCTTGCAGAACAAAGATTAATACGCACAGATCAGATAAGTAGAGCGAGCGAGTCAGTTCTGTTATCTTGGAAGTATAATTACAAATGACAGCAGATGAACATCAGAAATAAAGATAAATGTTTTCTTCTTAAGACCCTGAATGACTTAACTAGTTCCTGCCTAATTCTAACCCATTTTGAACCTTTCCAGGATAGAAATTGCGGTAGTCCCATGCCAGTTCAATAGGCACACGTTTTAAAGTCTTCCAGGAAAATAATATTCAAATTTAACTTGTTCTTTTTGTCCTCTGTGGACACATTAAAAGATCCATCTAACTGTAGAAGGTGAAGGAAGTCATTGTGCTTAAGATTTTATGTCCGTATTGATTGCCAACTCCATGGCCCTGATGCACTTGGATTCCACACTGATGTGGATAAATAAGAAAAAGTGGGTCCCATTTTCGAATTAGGCATCACTTGGGCTGGCCAAATTATAAGGTGATGTGTAACTGGAAAGTGTGTGGTGTGTACAGATGACTGCATATATGTTGTGGTGTGTGCAATGTAGTGTGGAGTATGGGTGATGATGGCAAGGTCAGGAAGGCTGGAGAAGAACCCAGATACATTTGGAGCACACATTAGTGATTGGAAGTTGTCAGATTAAAATCTGCCCCTACTGGGAATCAAACCCGAGTCACCGGTGTGAGAGAGGCTAGTTGCCAACCATGCTACAGTAACAGATATTAAAATAAGTAAGATACTAATGTAATGGTAATATATATGAGTTAAATTTCGTGCCATGAAATTCATGAGTTAATCTTCAAATGAGAAAAACCTGATGATATCAATGTTCACATAAAGTATAAATATATCTACTTCTACACAACATTTAAAGTGTATAATAATACAGTAATCACATACTTTTGAAATAAGAATACATTAAATGTATCCCTTTATTAAATCATCCCATTTGTTATATAATTTTGTCACCCTAATCTATGAGTGAATTTGGAAGCAACATAGTACCACAGTATTATTAATGATTAAGCTTTCATTTTGTACTAAAATAACATGTTGTATGCATTCATGTAAGTAATTATGTACGGTATACAAAAAAATAAAAAGTACAAAATAACTGAAAACCTTTTTTTAACTAAAGCTATCAATGAATTCTTAAGGTTTGAGGCACTCTCCCTTGGATTGCTGGAAAGTAGCATGATTTCCCCAGCTGGATATCTATGAGGGTATGTGATGAAATGAGATCAGCGGTGATTTATGAATGCATTAGCTGGGGGAGGGGAGGTGTCCGTAAATCTAAATCCCTACATATTAACCAGACCAGGGCAGGGAAACTTATTTATGAAAGAAAATTCCTGCTGGCCAAATCAAGGAATATAAATGAGAAACTCATGATTAGCAGTTAGAAATAGACCACTAGATCATGGAGATCTGATACTGGTTTAACAGAAAACTTGCCACATTATTAACTTCCACATTATTTAATCAATTTAAAAACTATTCTGTTCTGTATAACTCATCATTTCATTTTCTTATTTTATTACATTATTCTCTGTTCATCCTATTAAAAAAAATGATTTCTGTTACACTTTCCATGAACATAAATTGTACATATCGTTCGTAACATAAATGTTGCTGTTGTTACAATTTGGAAAATTTACAGAGAATTTATGGAAAGAATTAAATTAATCAGTTGGATTTTTTAAGAAAAGTACCCACCATCCTCATTCACAAAAAAACCACAAGCATCTTTTAACACGACCAAGAGCAAAATTCCAGTGATAATGAAGTTGCTTATTCCGATTGAACTATCATTATCGAAGAGTCTTTAATAATACTTCACACGAAATGAAATGTTCCATATTTCATGTACGGAAAATGAAAAATAACAAAAACTTCATAATACACATCAAGGAGACAAAAAATAATGATAAGCTCCTTATTTTCCAATCTCTAGATAAATGATCGTGTAAAATCTTTAATGAAGGCACTTGAAAGGCCCTTTCCTTAATGTATGTGAGAACAGTGATTATTTACTTGCAGGATATCACCTCTTTCAATCACTGTCGTCACTGGACTCCCTAATCCTCTTTCGTGTCTTCCTCACAGGTCCTTTGGATCCTATAGAAATAAATATAAATTTTTAATGTCATGTATAACAAAGTTCTTTGAAAATATTCATTTCATAGTGAAGCCATATTTTCATTATTAATACATAATATCCTGGAGAACATTCACTACTTCATTAATATCCATTACTTACTGGGAACCAGATTTCGATAGGACCTCTCTATAGACCGTCCCAACCTTAAAAGACAGTATTGGCACAGTATAAGTATTAATACAGTAAGGAAACTGTGTGTTAAAAGTCCTATGACAACTTGTTAGCTGGGCGACACTAGCGCTCCATGCGGCGGTTGAGTAAAACTGCATTCTCACCATATAAAATAACTTGGGAAAATGCATAAACACATAACAAAATATGTTATAATAAGAGAAAAAAATCTTCTTTCAAAACTGAATTTTAAATTTAAGAAACAATGAAGCATGTATTATATTTTAGTTAAGATCAGGCACAATTTTTAAATGCCACTTACCTGTAACTTGCACTGCAGTTCCTAGGGCTATTCTTATTACAAGTTTTAATAACTTCAAGATGATTCTTGGAAAACCAATTATAACTCATTTTTATTTTAAAAAGTAGCCTAATATTACATTGGAATAGAAATGTCATCATTTTACAAAAATAATACAATATTACATAAGATACAATACAAAATTCAAATAAAAAATATAGGTTTCTATCAATATTTCTCAATTTCTAATACTCCAAAACTGCTTTTAGTATACAGTCGGTACGGCAGTTTTAATTAAAGAGTTCTTATTGGAATTCATAAACTGGCTGTTTTCGAAGTGTTCCAAACATAGGCGGCAATTTACATTTAAATATTTTACAGTTTTTGTTAGTAGGTCTTCTCGCCGACTATTGATGACCCATTTTTTACACCTGAAATCATTACAACAATTGAAGGTAGATCGAAGCCGTAAGATACAGAAACAAAATACAATCTCAACAATGAAGTTGAGGACGAGCAGTGTGACAAACCTATATTCAAAGGTCACTCTTTAATATAATTTATAACTTAAACGTTGATTTTAATGGTGGGAAAAACCTTGGACTAGATACGCTTCTTAACAGTAGCCTATTTTAGGTAAGCCTATTGCTTGGCTAGGTTTGGATAATGATGTCATGTTAGTTTACTGTCGCAAACACCTTAATGGCACATGTATCCGAGAATTTATGATGTTAGATTATGTTTTCGTCATCTTTACGCTTACATCGTGCTCGAGAAAATAAATATCGTACCGCCTGTAAAATCGGCTATGTGCACTTTTTTACGAAATTGAGTTATGTGCACTGATATTCCTTAGCATTGATCCTTACAACCGGGCATGTGGATCTTTGATTGTCAGGTTTGTGCAAGCAAAGAAAAAAAATCGGCTACATGCTGCAAAATGGCCATGTGCATTAGAGCTCACATAGCCATTCTTGACTGCCAACACGGCACACATGTTTGTATACATAACCCGCCCTGACATATACATTACAATGCACATAGGAAATAAGCTGCACCGCAGCAAATATTGTGTTATCTTAAGCGATCACAATACGACACCCTAAATATTGTTATCTTAACCGTGATATAGACTGCTGACATTTTCATTTCATTAGTATCTATTGTTAGAAATTACAACATAATTAAAGATAAAAATATTACATTAAAGTAAATGTAAACATAACCACACCAGAACATGTGTCAAGAGTAAGCCAGCAGGCATACAATAAATATTACCTATTTTTCTTCTTACCTTTCTGGATCTTTTGGGAAAGTGAAGAAATGCAATTCAGGATTTCTTCCTTTATTGTTACTGCAATTTATAGCAGAACAATAACATCCTTTCCAAACACGCATTGCTATAAAAATTCAAGACTCCTATTTATTTCCATTCTTCCCGCAGTAGTGATTGTAGTATTACTCATTGGCCGGTAGGATCGCATGGAATCTGCGCGCGCATGTCCGTATGGCAGAAAAACGGGCTGAGTTTCTTTACTGTATTAATACGTATACTGTGGTATTGGTCTTATGCAGCGCACTGATGCCAGATCTACTCACATTACAAGGCCCGGCACATGATGTGAAAAAGCTCTTAAACCTCGTGAAAACATCGAAATTTGTTTCTTGTACATAATAATAAATGTAAATCATGCCCTGCAGATAGAACGACGGCACACCCTTCTTCCCTTATTTTCATCCCCTATGAGTAATATTTTCTCTATAGGCCCACAAATCTACATTTTCTGACCAATGTCTACAAAATGTTACACGTGTACCCTGTGGAATCAAGTAAAAATTCTACGAGACAATCATTCTCGAAAAAAACACCCCTTGTGAAATTTTCAATCCCTACTTTGTGATCTTTTTACTAGTCTACATTGTTTGAACGATTTTTACCAAACTTTACACACAGACCCTATAAAAACAAGAGAAAAATTAGGCGAAGTTAATTTTGGAAGAAGCCACCCTTTAAATGTTTCTACCCCTATTACACCACCAAAATTTAGATCTACATTCTTGACGTGTTTTAACAGACTTTGTACACAGAACGTATAGAATCAGGAGAAAATGGTAGGAAAACTAATTTTGGAACAAACCACATTTTAGATCTTTCACCCCTATTTTGTGATATATATTTATCTACATCCTTTGACCAATTTTATCAGACTTTATACCAAGAACCTATTGAATCAAGAGAAATTTTTAACCAAAGTTTATTTGGATGAAACCACTCCTTAAATGTTGCAACCCCTATTATATAAATGTTATTTAAATCTAAATTCTCTGATCAATTTTTGCCAGACTTTAGACAGAGCTAACAGAACCAGGAGAAAAACTTAGGTAAAACTAAATTTGGGGGGAAAAAAAGTCCCTTAAATGTTTTAATCCCTATTAAATGACGTTTAAATCTACATTCTTTTGGCTCATTTTACGACTTGACACACAGAAAAGAAATACTAATAGGAATTTCAGTCTCTTCTTACCTCAACCCCACCCTCCATGGTCTTTAGAAGTAATAGGGTCCTTGAGTGTGACAAGTTGTGCTTTCTCTAGGGCCTAAATTTTGAAAATTAAAGGGGCTTCCTCCAAAATTGACTTCGAAGTACAAGTAAAATACAAAACCAGGTGACGCCGGGTCCTTTAAGCTAATAATTTATAAATGTTATATTTAATATTAAATTTCATTTCGATAATATTATTTTTCATCATTATTATTATTATTATCATTATTATTATTATTATTGATATTATTATTACTATTATTGTGTTATAATTTTCAAGAATATAATTATAAAGGGAAGTAATAGTTAAAATACATTACATGCCTTTAGGCCTGTTCACTATCCTCAGGGAGTAGTATTATTCCTTCTCAGAGGGCCTTTCGTTTTTTCTTTTCTTATTCTATACAGTAAACTTTCTGGACACCCGGTAGCTTCTGCTATCTCTTTAATTGCTTGGGTAACGTTCATTTTCTTCAAGAAATAATTAAGTATATTTAATACTATAATTCGCTCTTTACTGCGCAATTTGTCAACACTAAGATTTCTAGTTCCTCTATTCATAATTAATATAAAATTTAATTTTAAAAAACACAAGAACCACTTCACATCGAAGTTAAACTTCACTACACAGCTACTATATAACAATGAGCTCTGAAGAAGACACGATAGTCTTAGAAACATCTGAGTACACAAAATCTCAAAGCAACCAAGTCATGAGCGCGAGAATGCTGAGCTCGGGAAAACTGTGATAATTTATTAATGCTACATGATAGAGAGCTCTGGTTTGTTTTAAATACTTTTTCAGACATCTATAAACATTTCTTCTCGCTTAGTCACCAACGTAAAGTCAATACCAAAGTATGTTACTCACTACCTAACTTTTCTGTGTTGCCGTCCGAGAATTTTCAGGTAGCACTTAATAAAAAAAATATATAGCTTTCTTCTTATGTAAAATTTATTGCCGACGGAAAGGGAGTACTTTCTTTCACCATCAGGCAGTCCAAGAAAAAAATCTTGACTTGTTTTGATTATTAGTTTTCTGTCTATCGCGTGATAAGTTATTAATGTGCAAAAATATTGTCTTCCGCCAAAATAACGTAATTATGAAAAATAGGCCTCATATTAATTATTTATGGCTTTGCAATTGACATCATTAGAAAGGGCGGAAAATTCCCTATCAGACCACGCAATCACATTATTACATTTATCACTTTGGAAAATGGCAACATTGTCGGGATAGAAAAGGACGAAGCTAATTGCAGAACGTACGAGTGCAAGTGAGATGCAAATACTACATTTAACTCAATACTGTCTTTTAAGGCTGGGACGATCTATAGTATTGTCAGCTATGTCCATATTTTCATATCTAATTTAATTATTAAACCGAAACCTTTAGTACGAAATGTCTACCTAAAAACATAAAATGACTGCTCAAAATCCTTACAAAAAGGAAAGGAGTGTATCTAGAAATATCATGATCAGAAAATAAAAGTTAATTGTACATGCCATTCTAAATCACACTCTTACCAATGACGGTTTGGTACTATGGCACTCACACTAATTGCTTATTCCTTATTGTAATTCACTCCAACCCAGTTTTATTTTATTTTTTTGCTAGGCCTACGCTTTGAATAGTTGAAAAGGTTTTTCAAGCTTGAGGCTTTGGAAGATACCAAATATAATAAGAGTAATTATATCACAGAGGATGAAATGGGTTGGACATGTTGCACACATGGGAGAGGAAAGACATATATAAAAAATATTGACTGGGAGACCTGAAGGGAAGAGAACATTTTGAAGACCTAGACACAGGCAGGAGGCCAATATTAGGACACATTTAAGGGAAGTAGGATTTGCAAGGGATGGTTGGATGCAGTTAGCACAGAATAGGGTTGAATGGTGGACTCAGGTAAGCGCAGCAATGAACTCCAGGTTCCACAAAATAGGCATTATTCTTTTAGCTTGCTTAGGAATTATCTACTGCCATCGAGTAAATAAGAAAGGAAGGTTAGATTACCAGTGTTGGGTGCTGGTAGTTCCAGCTTCCACCTTGATAGCATGAATGGGAAATCGATGAAAATACAGTATCATACTAAAAAATTAAATTTTGTGCACTGGGTTTTTGACAATGATTAAATCCAGATAACATTTTGTCGGCAATATTCTGCAGAACTTTCAAAATATATGAACGTATTGCTTTGTTTTGAATGCATTTTAAAGGAAAATAATTTTACAAAAATAAGTAAAGACAGATGAATTACATTACTTTGCTATTTTTTGTTTTATAAGAAGTCTTTTCTTTTAAAACAGTGCAGTGTTCTGCAAGAAGAGTACGAAATCCAGCACATTCCAAAACAGTACTGAAAGAAAAATATTTAAATAATACTAGAAATTTTTAGAAAGTTTATACAGGGAAGTTTTACTATGAAAATATAATATTGAGACGAGTTATATACACTACTTCCCTTATTTTAATTACTAACCTGAACACAGGTTTCGATGAGCCTTCTCATCATTTTCAACAGTTATACTTCATCTCTATATTCCACATGGAATATAACTGTTGAAAATGATGAGGAGGCTCATCGAAATCTGGGTTCAGGTTAGCCATTAAAATAAGGGAAGTAGTGTATATAACTCATCTCAATATTATATTTTCATTTAAATAATATATTTTAGTAATATTATTACCACTAGGTAGTGGATCGACTCTTCTTTGTCCTGACTGCCGAACATTACTACAGCTTGGTTGTGGTTCTTCACTTCTATCTTGTGACTGCTTAATGTTATTGGCTTTTGGTTGTGATTGTTCTGTAGATGCTGCAATGTTCCAATTGTAATCAGGACTGTATCCATGCATCTGTAAATAATATATATGAATTATCATATACATACACAAACTAAACTCTGAGGCCTTATATTCCTTACATTTCATCTCTACATTATCTAACTCTACCTAATTACTTAATTGACATATGGAGGGATTGGGGACAGGCATGTCTGACTCCCACAGCCTCAAATGACTTTCTTCACTGAAGCCTGCTAAATTGGCTGTAAAACACGTTCAACATTCACATAAAAAGTTGAAGACTCTAAATACAGTAGAGTCCCACTATTCCGAATTAATTTGGACCGAACACCGTTCGGTTTAGTGGGAATTCGGAATAGCTGGATTTCATGAATAATATCAATGTATTGACTTGTTAAGACGTAAATTAAGTACCAGTTTTCATTCCAATTTGGTTTCAGGCGTTTTCATCAAGTTTAGGCTCTATGTATATCCCTATTTAACTTCTTTGTATAACAATGGAATTCCTGCATTCAGATTGGCCGATACACTCCAACCCATTTCCTCCATACACAGAATTTCATTTTCATTCAAAACATATATAAGCTCTCTCTTCCCCCTTTTCTACACTCATTTCCCTGAGGAAGGCCGCAGAGATGTCAGTGACCGAAAGCATGGATGCAATATATCTTTTTACTCGGCTTATAGCCCGTGAAACCATCATTAGTGAACTATGCCGAGAAAGCCTCAAGTCTTACGAACAATAAATTAGGTTTTTTCACGAACGTCTTTTAAATTTCTCCTGTTTTTAAGTTTAAAAAATCGGTATTTTTTCTTAACAGGATTCGGAATAGCGGGACTGTATTTGTAATTATGCTTACTGTCCAAGGTATACTCCAGTTCAGCTTATTTATGGTGGTCTGCCTTTGATTTCAGTGGTTAAGGGGGAATTAGACTACTCTATACAAGGAAGAGTTAAGAAGCGCACATTTCTGTAGGATCCGACAATACAGCGATCAGTTGTATTGGGTCTAACTTCCTTGTTTTTTAAAACTAGAGTCATCAAATTTTGAACATTGGTATAACATATTAATAGTAATGCACATACAAAATTTCAGGGTTCTATGTTGATTGGTTTTAAATTTACAAATATTTTAATTCATTATCCCGTTATTTGATATACAAACTCCCTTTGTGCCCAGTTTTCATTATTTTTAGCTGATTTTCAGTAATATGCTTGCTCATGCGTATGAAACAAAACAATATAGGATGGCTTTTAAAAGAAATGGATAAATTACTACAACAATTTATATATGTTGTTTTCAATTTTTTAAATTTTATTTTATTTTGCAACTCTTTGACATGTTTTAACTTCTATGCTGACCCTGGCCACACATCTGGAGACAAGCAGTTTTTTAGTAAGCAAATATAGTTGTTGCCATATTAAAAAAAAAAGAAAGGGGGAAAAAAAAAGAATAAATGATCAGTATGTTTGCCCTCAAAGTATCTTAAGTGATTTTATGAGATCCATGTTCACTTTAGGAAGGACAGGTCTGCCCTTTAAAGATCTACACTAAATTTTAGTTGTCATCAATTTTAGAGCTTCTGTGCAAAATTTCAACTTATTTTGACCCAAACTTTGGTATAAAGGACATTTTAAAAACTGTGATTTGTAGAAAACTGGCAGTTATTCCATAAATTCCATTATAAGCAACGCTTTTGATTCTACAAGTATTTTTATCTGTTTTACTGGAAAAATTATAACCAACCTTAATGCAGGCAATATTTAAAAATCAAAATTAATTAGGCCTACTAAAAATAAAATATTACACTGTATTTTGGACTTCCACTAATAATTTAACATGTGACGAGACCACAAGAACTCAACATCTGGGAGAAAATCTTCATACTGAAGAATAAAGACTCTGATGAATTTTGAAATTCCCCCCGTGGATGACAAATGGCAAACAGGAAGAAAGATGGCGCTACAATACAGACACAGATGGGAACTTCTAGCCACTGCCATGTGGATACCAGTCGACCTACAGCTGAGGATCTGGATGAGTTGTTTCCCCGAAACTAGTCCATGAAAGAATGTGACGTAAGTGGAGCTTAAAGTGTATATAAGTTGACCATCAGCTCTTCACTGTTTATATCACTTCCCACGTTTATCGTTTTATTACATCTATGAAAATGTTAATACTACACTGAGGGGAAAAACAGTTACACATATACACATACTGCAAAAGGAAGGGAAGTCTAGCTCAAAAGGAAGCAGTGATAAAAGTTTTCTTTCAGTATGATTTTTAAAAGGAATATTTTCCTAAATTTCCTACTCACCTTGTTTACATAGAAGAGGATGTCAGACTTAGATATTTCTTCTTCTGCTCTTCTTCCCCACCTGAATTCATACCTAGGTGGATCACTATCTTCAACTTTACGATAATCCAGGTACATCTGGCGTACAAATTCCTAATTAAAAATTAAAAACAGTTTGTTGAAGATGCCAAGAAGAAAAACGTAGATGTTAATTTTTCAAGGTTGTTCTAAAAAATGTGTAACAACTCTAACCTAACCCTTCTATAATATTTTGCTATACGTGTTGAATTCATATGGAGTATAATCATCAAATTCACCTGCCTGTAGTATTTGGGATGACAGAAAACAAAAAGGAAGTAACATATCATTAATATAATCCCCAACGATTATTCAGTGCTTCTGAAATCAAAACAAGATGGACAACCCGAAAGACATTAATGCACGGTACCAAAATAAACTGAAGCAGAAATTAGATGTGTGCTAGAAACACACAATGGATCAACAACTCAAAAGAATGTCAACATAACAAAATAATTTTTACTGTAATATTTATTGTTACTGAAATGAGTGGACTTTCAGTACAGTGGAACCTTGGGAATCCAAACTAACTGACCTCTTTTCCAATTCCAGAAAATTCAGTAAAATACTCTTGATGTATCAAATGCAGTAGATGAGTACCGGTAATGACTTTGAATACTTTCTGAAAGAGTATAAAGTTATGGCAATTCACAAGCTATAGTGCCATAAATACCAATTCAAATCTTTATTTTAAGTTAGGAATAAATATTAGTTTTGTTTCTGATTTGTAACTGTTATTTTTCCTTCATTATTTAATTAACATCTTTTGTCTGGATTATCATAAATTTTGTATTAACGGGGTTCACATTACAAAGGTTCCACTGTATTAGATTTTTCTGCAGGCTACATGGCCATTTATATTTAATACAATGGTTACGGGAGACATAGCCTATATTTTTGTTTTCCCCTAGCTGTGCTATGCAATGGAGAACATGAATTTAAATTTTTCTGAAAATTTGAATAATGGAAAAATGCTTCTAATTCTTTGTTTAAAACATCTTAATATTTTTAAGTCATAGGAAAATATTTAAACTTTTGTAATAAACTGATTTTTCAAATATATAAGCTTATTTAAAAAAGTAAAGTATCCCTATTTCTGCATATCTCTTGCTTTCACGAAATTTCTATGAAATGTACAAACTACATACAGTCAAATTGCCTAACGACCACCTTCAATTAGGTATCACCACAATAAACGACCATTTTTCTGTGAAACCGACGGCCACTTCATACCATGGACTGTGGCCATACAAATTTCAGAAAATGTCCTGGATTAAATAGCCAGTCATAACCATTAAGAATACTTTGTTCACGCTTGAAACTGTCACACAGGCTTCCCAATGAATGTCTCAATTCAAAGTCTGTTAATGCAAGTGCTGGTTGACTTGAGTGGAAGATAATGTGGCAGAAAAGCCTCATAAGTAAGGTATTTTTCTTAAAGGTATATAAAAAATGTATTCATTTGATTTTACGATTACTCATTGAAAGTCTCCGTACATGTCCTTGAAGTCCTTACACAGAATTCAGAACTTACATTTATAATATTATATTACAATTTAAAAGATCCAATCTACGTAGATTGCCACTGGTCGGCAATGTGTTAATAGGGAATGCAGATTGAATAGACAGAACCAAATAGTGAAAGGTCTCAAAACAGGGACTCATTGTGCTTGGTACACATCTCTATTTTTCCAATAATGTAGTCAGTAATAAAATGAATAAATAAATAAATAATAATAATAATAATAATAATAATAATAATAAAAGAGGACACTCAAAACATGGGTTAATTACTACCTGCACATGTACTTCACTTCAGTCAGCATGAGCAAATTCTGAATCTGAAATCAGTACTCCTCTAAATGTACTAAGTGTTTGGAAACTAAAGTTTAAAAGAATAATTTGATTATTTCTTAATATAATTTAAAGAAAAATTAGCTTTTATTTACAAGTGCCAGCAATGTTAAACTGTAATATTTGTTTCATCTATTTTCAATAATATAATAACCTTTATCGAAAAGAAAGGATTGACATATCCAAAATCTTTCTAGAATTAAAATATATCATTACAACAATTTTATTACAAGTTTTTATAACGTAACTAATAAAAATACTCACATGTGTAAGCAAAGATTGAACTTCACCAAAGACCGGATGGCGCTTTTTGTTGTCAATATCCAAAGCATTCAGGAACTGCCACATCTTCTCTGTAATGAATAAAATTTTATTTTACTAGGAAGAATACAAAACATATGAAATCTAAATTTCACAACTAGAATAAGCGCACCTTTAAGAAAAAAATATTGAGTGATCTCTTAAACCATAAACCAAAGTATCAGTAAGATGTACTTATAGCAAACTCTTAATTATCCATGTTAATTGGGACCATTACATGAGCAAAATTTTTTTTAAAAACCTGCCGTCAATGGAACCTTTATGAACTGGAATTCTGTCCCTATTGGAAAACTTTCCGTAATTTACGGTTTATTATTCATGTAAATTTACCTCTAATTACCAGAACCCATCTGATGCTGAAACAGAAGACTATTTTATGGCTTTAACGGAAAATATTTAGTTTTGAACCCAGTAATTACCGGTACTGTAAAACAGGAAAATATGTTCTGAATTACTTGGACAACCCTGATACAGTGACAATGGACATCCTTGAACTGCCACTGGCCAGCTCATGAATTTCTTTTATCACACTTGTTGTGAGAAGGGTTGTTTGTAAAGTGTAACTACACACTGTAGAAAGAGGCCGAAAAAATCTGGGAAATCCTTCAGTCAAGGTACAGTAAAGTAGATCACTATACCTGCTACACAATGTGTGATCTATGTACAGAACTAGGATTCTGTTACTGTACTGTCATTCAGTTCTTTAGAAAGGTGTTAGACTGTTGTAATTGAGTGTTAAAATAATGACAGATAGAAATTGATTGAATTTACTTGAGCTCAGCATTTGTTTCTTATGTTTGAATATATTCCACTGAGCACTGAAGGGGTTAAGGAAGAAAAGGTACAGAATTATGGTAAAGGACAAAGTGAAATAGAAACGTCCACCTCAGACTTAAACTAATTAAGTAAGGAAAGTTGTCTTAACTGTACTGTACACATGAAATGGTTCATTCTGTGTAGTACCTGTGTCATCACAGAGTGGACTTTCAGGAATATGTTGATACTGCTGGGGGAAGGGATAATAAGGCAGGAATCAGGGGATGTGTTCTTAGGGTAACCAAACTTCTGAATGAATGAATTTAGCTATTACGTCCCTTAAAAGGGCAAGGCCTCTTTTGAAAGGGGTGGCTCGTTATTCCTCGCTTGATGAGCCATTCCAAGCGAGGTGATATTCTGTTGAATTGCTTATCATTAAATATTATGACCTATTTAACACTAACATTAGTATCACTCTTTTAACTGCTGTTAAATACAGTCCAGTTTAATTTTGCACTGTCACTTCAGCTAATTATAGTTTGTGAAAGAATGCTCCAAGTTCTTTCAACTGAGTTCTGTCTTTTGATTTTCTTGGACACTGGCCCAATAGATTTTCTTTTTAATTTCCTTTTAAAAAATTTGGTTCTGGGTATTATTTAGGAGCGAGTAGTGTATGGGTATATATATGGTACTTCTTATTTAATACAGAAGATTTCCACTTTATATGAACAAACAATTAGAAGAAATCAAGATTGATAAAATGCTTGCTATTGCAATATTATACTTGAGAACCAGCTACTAAGATTAGATTCTTTACTAATTCTTTAAAGAGAAATTATAACATCAACATACACACAAGTGGTAATGGTAATTTATTATTTAAGGTAAAAATATGAGATTTTCACAATAAAAAAAGTTTTAATTTAACTATAATATATAATGGTCTCTCGGGCTTCCAACCGGGTTAAAGTATGGTTTATTTCCGAGCTTTCGGCTGCAGAAGAAGATGGCTGCAGAAGAAGATGGCTGCAGAGCTGACAGCAGCCGAAAGCTCGGAAATAAACCATACTTTAACCCGGTTGGAAGCCCGAGAGACCATTATATATAACCAACGCCGGGAAAGTCTCAAGTCTTTTATTAACTATAATAGTTGATTAGTTTTAAAAACAAAGAGTATTTTTGTTAGGTATCTACTTCCCACACAACGAATATATCCCAAGTTCATGTCTGAAACCAAAACAAAAAAGTCAGAATGAAAAAGTGATTTGAATGAAGTAGAGTTCTGGAGCAATGAGGGGAGGAGGAACCTTATACACTGATATATATATATTTATTAAATGTTAATGTATATTTACCTTCTGCCACAACACCGCCGCTCATTAATATATTTGAAAGAATGACAGTGAGCAATATCTCGTCATTTCTTACACATTCTTTCTCTTCTGTATTCACTTCACTCTCTTCAAATTCTCCACAGTATTTCAGAAGGTACTGATTCTTTTCAATGTCCACCAGATCAATCCCGAACACCTGGATATTATAAAACAATGTAAATCCAATTAAAAATATATAAATCTGTATGGACATCTGTATGTCATTTTGATATTTCATAAACTATTAAATTTATATAATTTTGTTAAATTATATACGAGTTATAGCCTGCAACCACTACCTTAGTGGTTCTGCATTTAAAAAGTTTGGGCGGCCCTGCTGCAAATACATATCATGCATACCTAAACTCAGAATATGGAAAATCTCACTTTTCACTCCAATGCTCAGCTGAAGACATACGTAGAACTTTGGTTACAATGGTTACTATTTCATTGCCATTTTAATGCTATCATCATCACAAATTCTTATTATCATCATCATCACTGTTCTTTACATTATCATTACAGAATTTATATTTTTTCCAGTGAAATGGCTGGGAAACATTCAAAATGTCAATGATGTTAATACAGGCTAACCATATGTATAGTTTTGAATGGGACATAATGTTATTTTTGTATTTTTTGGCCATCTCATTAATTTAATGAAAATTTCAATTTTGTACAGCTTTTTTTTTTTTGTTTGTTTTTAAATAAAATCTATTATACTCTAATAATGGTAAAGTATAATTTATTATTCATATATCAACATCATGATTAATAGCAAAATGAATGCTCATGAAGTTGTATTGTTTGATACTAAGTATGGATGTCTGCAGCAATTTATTCAGAGAAAATGTCACAAAAAGTTTAATAGGTACAAGTACAAACAAATGCACACATGAAGGGGCATCATTTGTTGTCAAGTTTCTCAACACTTTTCTCCCATCTTGATACCAATTTAAAAATACCCTGTTCATAGAAGTCTGTTCGGTTGGAGTATAGCCATCGGCAGACTGCTGATTTTACTTCTGCATCTGACGCAAAGCATTCAGCAAAGTGTAGTGCAATTTTTATGGGCTAAAGGGCATAACCCGAGTGAAATTCACAGGGACATGCATGGTGTGTATGGGAACGACTTTATGGACCGTAGCAATGTCTCCACGTGGTGTGCATTCTTCAAAAGATGACCATGATAACCTTTCATTTGTTTGGTCCCATGAAGAAATTATTGGCTGGTAAATGCTTTACATCAGATGCAGAAGTGAAAACAGCAGTCTGCAGATGGATATACTCCAACCGAATGGACTTCTATGAACACGGTATTTTGAAACTGGTATCACGATGGGAGAAATGTGTTGAGAAACTTGGTGACTATTTAGAAAAATAGACCAAAGATGTCCCTTTATGTGTGCATTTGTTTGTAATTGTACCTATTAAACTTTTTGTAAAAAAAAATTATTGTGCATTACTTTTCGATCCACCCTTGTATACAAACTGGTGACTATTATTGAATGTCGATGGTTTGAATTCCACTTTTTAAAGTTTCAAGTTTTATTTTTAAAGATTCAAGTATACACTAGCAATGGCAAAAAGGCAAAAGTGCAGTTTGAATGACTATCTCCAGAAAGAATTCAAATTGACTACAGTGGTCAAGCAGTGTAATGATGGAACGAAAGTGGTAGGCCAATAGAAATGCCCATTTTTCCATTGCCCTGTTTTTACCATCCCAATGTTCTGTTTTCGACTCAAGGTAATATGGTAAGCCTATGTTAATGAGACACAACTCAGCTCAAGGGGGTGGGGGAATTAAAACACACAAACATACATACAAGAAGCATCATGATATCATATTCCACTGACAACATCTTATTTAAGCCATTAACCTCCCGCATAATTTTCTTCCATGCTAAAATACAAGAAATCTGTGTGTTTTGTAGAAGTCATGACCCTATAAATTTTACAGTTCTTACTTCAAAGCATCTACAACAGCAGTTTCAAACTGTGGTATGAAAGGGTACTTGTGCAACTAAACATGCAGCAGAATTCCACAGCTGGTTGGCTCAATTTAATAAAAGACAAAAGTTATACTTACATTTTTCAATTCTGTTTTTGCTGCCTCCATAACATCTTTGAATACTTTTCCATGCTTCTTCAGACAAAGCTGTGTTATTGCAGTTCGTTTGGCAGAATATTTGTGGAAATCCTGCAGAAGCATACAAACTGTATCGCTCACTGCCCCATACAGATCTATATCACCCGAATCCTGGCTCTGAGACATCTGGGATTGTGACTGTGATGATCTTGATGGTCCCGGAACTTGAGAAGGCATGATTTACCTGTAATATACTAATATGTAATACAGCCATTTTTATACAGTTACTCATTACATAAATAAAAAGATAAAGGCAATCTATAAACATCCAATAAAAGCAATATAATCAATGGGGAATTTAATCTCATTGAACCGTATATTTTATTAAATAAATATATATATATATATATATATTAAAGATAGAATATTAAATACATTTTATTAAATGTATATCTTGTTCAATCATCACGATATCCTAAAAAATACAATAAATCATTTACAATCTTTGATGTAGAATTTAAGATAATATTTTAGTAGAAGAATTCCTCAGGCACTGGGATTCAAACCCACGACCTTTGGTTTATAGCGATCTTCAACCAACTGAGCAAGTGAAGTTCGATTCACAGTGCCAGATGGAATCTCTCTCCTATTATTGATCACCCTTAATGGTTGACCTCACTGAAAGATGTACGTCATATACAGTACACTATTGTGAAGCACACTAATATAGTGATTTTGTGAACAGTTTCCATTTTATTGGCAGTAACATTTAAGATGTAGAAATGTATTCATGAAATCACAGAATATTGCTTCTGTTGAACATTATATGAGAATATTTCAAGACAAAAATTCCTCTGACACTTTGACTCAAACTCATGACCTTGGGCTTTCGAAATATAAAGTTCAACAGAAACAATATTCTGTGGTTTCATGAAATTAACTAACTCTGTGGCACTAACATCCCAGAAGGGACAAGGCCCACCACCCGACCGCTGCGTCATCTACCATAGGCAGACGGCAGGATTGGGGGGCATGTTAATGGTGGTTTCCATGACCGGAGCTGCTACTTCTGTGTCAAGTAGCTCCTCAATTTGAATCACGAGGCTGAGTGCACCCTTACCAGACCTCCCTACCTCAGAAAAATTCGAGGAGGTACCGGGGATCGAACCCAGGCCAACGGATCTGTAGTCAGCGACGCTAACCACAATACCATGCCAGTGGTCTTTCATGAAATCATCTACATAAAATTTAAGGGCTGCTCAGAGCCGAAGTTCAATATCAAAGTAATTCTGGAATTCTCATGCATGGTGATTAAGATTTTAAATTAGTAGGTCATTTTATTTCCAAAGCAGGTTGATGTAAAAGTACATGCTGTATTTCATTCAAAGATGCAGAACTGTGTATCTGTTGTGAACAAGGAGTAAAACACACGACTGGTTTAGATGTCTTGTGTTTCATTCTCCATTGTTTTTAAGTCCACCGAACTCTTGTTAGTCCAGCTCTAAAAACACTTGTGTTTCTATATATATAGACTTAGGTCTGTTATGAGTTTAAAGAATTAAAGAACCACAAGTGCTTTAATAGTTAACCTAGAAGTATAAAAGGATATATATATATATATATATTAGGTAAGGAGGTCTTGAAGTAGATGATAAAAAGGATTTGTTCTTGAAAGACCGTTGGAGTGGGGATAAAATATTAAGTGAAGTTGGAAAGAGAAGTAAAGCTGTAAAGAAGGGTGAAGTTGTAGAACATGATTCTCTACAAAACAGGATGAAATGTTCCAGACAGAACGTAGGGAAGTAATAAAAGAGTTAAGCTGGAAGGGTTTGAAAAAAAAAAGAAAGAAAAGGAAATAAAAGGAGTGATTGCTGGGATAGGGTTCTAGTAAAACTCAAGAGATTAAGTACAGAGAAGTAGGCGGGTCAAGTTGAAAATCATTAAGTTAAAATGAAGAGAATTTTGTGAAGAGCACTCGGGAATGGGGCAACCATCGTCCCCACTAGCGCCCTCTGGCTGCAATGGACCCCACAGCCCCGAGATCTATATTTATTTTTGTTTGCAACCCATTCCAGTGTTCCCAGTTCCAAGGTGACAGAGGTGAGTCAAGTTGAATGGATTACATACCCTCAGATCGGTGGTCTACTGCTCTAGTTCACTCCAGGCCGTAGACCTAAATTTCCTCTCTTCCTGGGATTCTGTTCTGTCATCTTTTTGCAAATTTTTCTTCATATACTCCAACAATGTTAGATATTGAATATTACAGAAGGATAAAGAATTTACCCAACAAGGGTTAAGTAATAAAAATTTAATTCAACTAGAAGTGTAACCAGAGGAAACGTATTTAAATTGATAGTTAAGGAATGTTAGTAAAATAATATTTGGTTCTTTATTTAAAAAAAAAATATATAAAGTGCTTTCATTAGAAGTGGTGAAGTAGAAAGAATAATTACCACAGTAAATGTTATGAGCAGATAGTGTGCTCACTAAACCACAGGAATTGATTTTTGATAAATTGCGGAAGTGCAGAAGTAGAAGTGAATCAGTAAAAATACAACCCGACAATGGACGAACATATAATAAAGAAGTTGGAAGGATTCATCTGCAGGAAGAATAGTTAGGCCTACATATAAGTCAAGTCATATTTGTTTTGTCACAGATTGTTTTCCTTCTCTTCTGTTTCTAATCATTTTTCTTTACTACTCAACTCTGATATTACCCAGGCATAGGACTTGAAATGAATAACTCATTGCAAGAATTCCATCTCTGGCCAATAAGCAAAGAACTGGCGATGGTATAAACAGAAAAATGAATTTTTTGTGAGAATAGATTAATTGAAGTGTCAGATGTCTACAAATTTCAGTAAAAGGAAGGAGTATAGTGAAAGAATTTAAAGAGCACCCTGTAGTCAGAGGCTCAGAAATCAATGTTTATATTGTAATGTGAGTAAAATAATTATGTGTGGTGAAGGTTCAAGTGAAAGGTTATTGTCCGCGTGAGACTTATGTTAAAAATAGTATAGGGTATAAATTATCGAATAATATTCAGAGATAATGAAGTAATAACTAAATGGAATTCTTGACTTTGAGAAATTCGTCAGAACTGGGGCTGGAACCTTCGACTTTCCGTGCCGATAATCACCAACAGAGACAACTGAATGGAATCTTTCTCCTGTGCTTTCCCTTAAAGGTTGACCTCACGCAGGAGAGAGTTGTCTGTGGGTTGCCAATCCACTCCTTGGTTCTTACATACGTAAGTTACCTCACTGGAGTCAACGAATAGGAAAGCGGGCAAGAATTACATCACCAAAGCCACATTAAAAAATCACATGCATGGTGCCATGCATTACATAGAAAGAACTGACTTTTCACCTCCCCTCACCATGTAAATGCAGTAGCTGACTCTTTCTTGAAAATATCTTAGCACTTGGATATCCACACATAAAGTAGTAAAAGAATATATCCATTTTATGGGTAAGATAATTATTTAATACTTGTGAAAGCTAAATTAAGCATTTATGCATATTATCAAATGCAATAACTCACCCTTTGACTAAATTTAGTACTTTCATTTAATGATTTTCTTTATTTCTTCACAAACTTTTTTTTCCATGTCACTATCAACTTTACATATTGAATATTGGGGATATCTTTTGTTAATAATAATTCTATATTTAGACTACCTTGTATCCCCTATTAAATAGTTTTACAAAAATATTAATAATATTAAAACATGTATAATACTGAAAAACACGTGTTTTTAATGTAATCTTGAGGTCATTTTCAACTTGAGAACTTGAGAACTGTACAGCAGATATGTACTTCTATAATACACATACAATATTGTAACTTCTTGTGGTGGTTATTCTACTGAACAAGCCTAGAAATAGAATTGCAGGAATTAGCTTTTTTATGACTCATCAATTCGAACATAGATTTAAAATTAGCACCACAAATTCTGCACTTCATTATATTGTCAGTTCTCTGCCAGTGACTAAGCAGATGTTTTGTGTAATTAACAACGCCTATACATTTCTTTCCACAACGTTTGCACAGATGGATCTGCCCTCCGATGCGGCGTTTTATATTAGCTACTTGAGAACTTAGCTCCCTATGTCTTCTTGCATGGCGTTCTTTCTGATGAATGAACATCTCAGACGGTCGAACAAATTCTTGTCCACAAACCTCACATTTACAGTTCATGTTCTCCTTGTGGAAATTCACATGTAAATCAAATGGAGAATGCATTGAAAACTTTGATCCACACTTTGAACAATCCTGTGAGAGCCTGTGAAATAGTGTATAGGATTTGCTGGCTAAAATTTCATTGCACTCCTTACATTCAATGCTGCTGTGTGTCTTTTTGTGATCTGAAAATGATTCAACATCAGAAAATTTATCTGAACATACACCGCATTGAAATTCCAGATATGGCACGTCTTCCTCTGAACTGTGGAAACTTTGAACATGTCCATCTCTAGCATTTTCATTTTGAGTCTCGAAACTGCATTTACGACATTTGAAAATCAAATTTGATCTAGAATATTCTCCGTGAATTTTCAAGTGATCTATTTTAAGTGAAATACTTCTTGTTTCAAAATTGCATACTCGACACTTATAAACAACACTTCGGTTTTTCTGCATTTTATGCATTTTCACATGGGCATTTCTAACATTTTCATTCTTTGTCTCAAACTTGCATTCTCGACATTTGTAAAGTGTTTCAATTTTCCTGCATATTTGATTATGCATGTATTTTTCAAGTGATGAATTTGTGATGAATTCACAATTATCGCACTTGTGAATTTTGTAATGTGTTTCCGCATGTTTCTCCAAGGAATATTTAGTTTTAAATGTTTTCTGGCACACGTCACATTCAAGTTCACTGTCATCATCATCTTCATCCTCCTCTTCAAAATGTGATTTCAGGTGACCAATTAAGGCTGAATGTCTTCTAAATTCTTTATTGCATATGTGGCAATGAGTTTCAGGATTGGAGGAATTACTTGCATTTAAAGATATTACTGGTCGGCTTGGTTCATTTTCTAAGGTTCCCTCTGCACTAGGCGTAACATTTTCAGAGACCCTGAAAATAAATAATATCATTCAACATAGTGTACACCAACTCAATAGACTTAAAATTAGAGTTATCTTGCTTTAAGAAAACAAATGTATAGGTTCAGGAAATCTAGTGTTACTCTAACAATTAACATCTCCCTGTACTATTTCTTGTGACAGTGCAGGAAATTAAGGGCTCCTGCTATTGAACGGCATAACTGTACAGATTAACCCATCTGCATGCTTATTTTTTTACACATGACGCACCCTTAAATACTAATATTTTAGGCAAAAATGAGAATTTTGTATATAAATTAGGTTCTTTCATTTGGCCATGAGGATGGATAATGCAATGTAAACGTATATTTTATCTGATGTTGTAGGGAACCATTGAGTTACTGTAGGAGAATCAAGTCATTAAAACTGTACTGCAAACCAGTTTGTTTCTCTGGCTATTTGATCCCAGAGCGAGTTGTAGACCATGAGTTGAAAAACTTCTACAATGTTTGGTTCAGGGGGAAGATTACGATTCATGGCTGGTTTTATCTCAGGATTTTATCTGAAATAAAATTTTTATGGTCCATCCCCAGTTTCAACCCATTTCAACCCTATTCCTTTGTCTTTATTATTTTTTGCTGTTGATGACTATGTTTTGTCATTGTCAGTTAATTCAAGATTTTCATATCGATTTATAACTTAAAATCAATTTATCACATATCCACCGATAGTTAATTTCTTTAGCTTTAAAATTACGTAAGGCATGTCAAGCCATCTATTGAAAGCTAGAACTGAAAGAAAAGGAATCAGTGGCCAGCTCAAACCCGTCTGGCAGCCGTGACGGTATATGAATGGATTTGCATTGTGCTCATGGCTCAGAGGCATGATGATAAGTTAACGGGCTAATGGACTAGTAGATAAGATTAAAACAAACATAAAGTCTCATTTACAGTTTGTGATTAGGTCCATGGTTTATGAGATTATTATGTTAATAGTCTATGCAGAATTGCAACTATATTCATTTGTGCCCATCAGGACATTTGGTACTGTAATAGCTTAGTGGCTCTATCTAACCCCCTACCCTTCGAAAGATGTGACAAACTATACACATTGATAAATTGCTTAATATCATACATGGGAATATTAGCAAAGGTCGATAGTAAATATGCTTCCTTAAAAAGAAAAAAAATCATCATTCCAGTATCACATACCAAGAATCTTACTACTATTGTTTAGTAAAAAAAATTGTGTTTGATGGGTAACAAGAATGAAACCTTGCCTTTTTTTGGTTCTTAACACATGCTAATATTGAAATAGCTCAACTACCCAGAACCTACTCGGTCCAAATATTCTTCTACATCCTTACAGATCTCTCTACAAATCTAACCCCCTAACCATACATTGTAGCATCTAACACCAACAATACTCAATTTAATCAAAGTTTTAAAGTAATATCAAATTTAACTGGTATCAACATTTTCAGTTACAAAGTTAAGTTCAGTAAATGTTATCAGAAAACAAATAATACAAATGATACAAACAAATTTCCTTTAATGCCCTCCAAAATAGTCACCATCCGCTACATCAAACTTCTGACGTTCGTACAGCTTCTGGAAACTGCCAACAAAGGCCTCCTTAGGAATTGATCACAGAATGACTTTCACAGAATCTTGGATGGCTGCCACATCTGCATAACATGCACTTTTGAGGACCTCCTTGAAGTTGGGAAACAGGAAGAAGAGCACAGAGCCAGGTCAGGGGAATGCAGTGGACAGTCAAGCATAGGTAGGCCTACCCTGCACTGAGCCAGAAATTGATGCATGAGGGTCAGTGTGTGCAGAAACATTATTATGTAACAGCACCTATTTTCCTGTCCTGTGCAACACTGGCCGAACATGCTGATGCGCTGCAGCAATTGGTTTAAAACTTGCTGGTAAAATGCAGCATTAAAATGAAGACCTGCAGGAATGAATTCCTCATGGATGATGCCATTGCTGTCAAAGAAGGCAATCAACAGTGATTTAACCTTGGACTTTAGCAGATTACTATTTTTGATTGGAGGGATGTCAGCGAACACCACTCCATTGATTGCCGTTTGGAATCTGGATCGAACTGGGTAGTACCAGGTCTCTTCCCTGTGACTATGGTTTGCAGAAGGGATGGATCCTGGTCACACATGGTAATGAAATCTCCCCTGATTTGGCTTCTGCAGACTTCTTCTCTGCTTTAGGAGGGTCTTCCAAGGTACACATTTTACAGACATAGCAGCCATCCAAGATTCTGTGACAGTCATTCTGTGAGCGATTCTTAAGGAGCCCTTTGCTGACAGTTTCCAGAAGCTGTAAGAACACCGTCAAAAGTGTGTTGTAACGGATGGAGACTATTTTGAAGGGCAATAAAGGAAATTTGTTGGTATCGTCTGTATTATTTGTTTTCTGATAACATTCACCGAACTTTTTAGACACACCTCGCATATCTCATGGGACAAAATTACATTATACTCATTTACAGAAAAAATTGATCTGGACAAGAATTTTATTGACCCTGAGATTTTTTGATTAGTGGAATTTTATTGAACTAGGGATTTTCTGATTAGTATACAGGTCATCAACTACCCATATACTTACCTGATTCATTCAAATCACACCTAGCCTACACATTACAGATCTCGCTATAAAAATTAATGCTATTACATTATAGCAAGGATCAAATCCCCTTCCATACAACTGAAGATTTTTTTAGAAAGGCATTTTTCTTACTGAGAAAAGCACTATTTTATCATCTCTAAGTACATTGTTACTTAAATTTATATCCTACATAAAAAACAACAGAATTTCCACATATTCTCTGCATAAATTCTTAATGATTTTGAATAAGATCATAACTTTTCCCATGCCTTATTGAGAAGTAAATATACACAGAACAAGGCCAATTATAGTAGCAAACAACACTAATTATGCTCTTCAATTAACCAAGGAGTTAAAATTACTGATGTTACCCATCAAGAGAAATGAGTGGGGCATCTTTGAGAGTAACTTGCTTCATCGGCAATGGTTTAAAAACAGTAAAACCAATTTTTAACGGAGGACATGAATAAAGCTACATTTTTACCTTTTTGACATGTCAAGATGTACTTAATGCTTTAAAAATAAAAGTTTAAACTTCAAAAAGTGTGAAATTCAGTCCATTGCCTTTCAATAACACAGCCACTAGTTTGTATACACACTTAACAAAAGATGATCTCATCAGAACAGAACTTTGCTATCCAAGTATGCTATCAGTAAAACACACAATGTGGTAATTTCTACAAATAAATTGCTGCTTGGTATTGAACAATGCAACTCCGCAGCTATTTAATTTAGAGATTTTAATAAAAACGGTACAAAATTTACATTTTCATTAAAACAATGGGACGGCCAAGAAATAGGAAAATAACAGTACTAACCCGTTCAAAATAGTAATACAGTCAGCCTAGTATTAATAACACATATTTTTATATAGAAAAATTGTAACCACTTTTATGTCAATAGTTCCAAATCTGAACAGAAGTTGATTGCATAAATAATCTGTTGAAGAATAATTTTGACATAGGATTTTGTATAAAATTGAAATAAGAATACTATAATTAAAATAATAATATGATTATGAAATAGACAAGCACTGGTAAGGACTGGTTATAAAGAAATATCACCACCATAACACACAGCCCAAAAACAAATAGCACTATACACATAGACACTACATCGGATGGTCATGGTTCTATTACAGTAAACTCTCAATTATCCCTGTTAATTGGGAGATTGCATGCACGAACAATCGAAAAACACTAAAAATCCAAATGTTAGAATTACTACAATTCTATCTTCAAGCAATGTTGTTATAGGCTACACATAATTAATCTGAAGTGATATTTTAATAGGCTGTAAATTATAATAAATTAGACATAATACTTGTTATATTCGGAGTTACCATTAATAATTTCACTGCTACTTATGTATAAATTTGTCACCTAAAACTATTGTATAGTAACAAAAATATAATAATATAGTAATGCTTCATGTAAAACGGGAGGATGTTTATCTCTTCTACTAAAATTTTCCCCATAATTTATAACCTTAAAACCCACGCTTTATTCGATGACGCTTATACACAGGGTCCCCAGAAACAGGACAAAAAAGTACGGGATACTTAGATCCGTACTTTGTTTATCAAATAACTTACATATTAGCTACTTTCCATGTACAGAACATCGACCAGAAACTATGGTTGTGAAAGGACGTGTAATAAGTGAATGTACATTCGTTTGTAGCTGGATTCTTTTCTAGCAATTTGAGATGCAGAGTAAGTGCCTCCTCATGGCAACGTGCTGAGTAATGCCAAACCATTTCCATGTTCGACACTAAACAACACACCACTAACTGAACATTCAACTCTTCCAATTTATCTTTCAAAAATGGAAACTGAGCTTTCAACGCATCAGTAAATTCAAATTTCCATTTAGATATTTTCTAATTCAATCACTGGAGCAATAGGATTCAGTAACAAAGATGAAATTACAGTGTGGGTTCCTAAATAACAACAAAGCCAACTGACACAACCAAGCATGGTCATACTCATATTGAGTATCCTGAACAGTCCTGCGAATCGCGATGATGCTAGCAACTGTTAACCAGTACTGCCATCCAAATTTTTTTCTGGACTGTCCTTTGAGAATAAAAAATAAAAGAAACAGTAAAAAATTTAAAATACTGGGGAAAAACTGGAAAGTTCCGCTAGGACTTATATTGGGACAACGGGATGCATTAACAAAAAGAGGGACGTTCCCATATTTTACGGGATGTCTGGGAACCTTACTTACATACATGTACAAATTCAGCACTGAATGGGTTAACAATAATAGCACATATTTAAAAGGATCATATTTTTGGTAACAGCAACAAGCGCAAAATTTTACAAAACAGCTCCTCTTAGCTATATTTAGCCTAAAATACCAATATTAAGAAAACTGAATCCACAAAATATCACAAAATTCGTTCAATTGTGTGAAATGTCTAAATAAGCACGAAATACACCCATTCCATACGTAAATTGAGAAATGTGTACAAAATGATTCAAAATCGTAATATTTTGTTTTAGTACGATTTTTCCGAATTGGTTATAGCATGCTTCCTTTTCTATTTCTGTGGCTGCCGAGATGTTATCAATTCTTGTGTTCGATTACAGCAAAGACCAAAGAATGTACGACACATATGGGAGCAATCATGACAAACTACTTTTCTGCTATCTGTGTGCTGCGTTTGGGATGCCTACGTTTCATTGCAGCAAAGAGCATAAATTCAACAGATTTCATATTTTATCCACAGTAGTTGGCACTTCTGTGCATATAAATTATGCCAACTTCACGATTTTTCTTTCATTTCGCATATTTTTTAGCAACAAACTGAGCCTATATAGCCTATGAATTCTATAGGTTTTATAGAATATTGTAACTTCAAACATTGCCATTTTTTGTGGTTATAAAAAAGAACACAGCATGCAAAGTGCTGTAGCATCCCCATAAGGATAATTGTATAAAATATTTTATTTTGCGAAATACCCACGAAATAGAAGAATGTTAACAGTGAAATCAGTCATTTTATTTTAACAAAAAGTATGGTCAATATATATGATATTCTATGTGTGTAAATATGTGTATACCAAGGTAAGATGTTTTAAAATTCCCAAATTTAAATTTCTCATGCTTTCTTTCACCATATTATGCACAGTATCACAAGAAAATTCGGAAAATTGAAATTCTCGCACAAAGTTATATCCATATTCCGCTTAGAAAGGGTGTACTCCATTTTTAGGAAGAACTGTATGTACAAGCGAAGTGATTTTTAAAGTATGTTTGCAAATAGAGGCTTACCATGAGTTACAAGCTCCAAGAAGCAGCAACAGTGATGCCCTCGCAAATTCCCTTCAACTGTCAGAATACCAAAGTAATTTAAAAATCATGATAAGTTAATCTTTAGTATCTTTATCCACGCACATATCACTTTTTTAATTATGTTATTTTGTTGAGCTATTCAAAATAAAATAAATAATATAAACTGCACAAATATTTTCATTTAAGAGCTCCTCTTTAGTATCATATAATGCACACAGCGACAGAGGAATGAACATTGCTAATCCATATTCTGCAAACAGCATTAGAGAAATAAACACTGTTACTCTTTTAGAAATTGAAAAAGTACACTTCTGCAATTTTTTTTTACTCATCACTTCCACTCTCATCACTTGAGTTCTCAATCTGTATTAATGGTTTAGTATATTTCGAAGGGGGTAGTCCAAGTTCTCTTTCCAGAACTAAGCAATGCAAGGTAAGATTGTATGTTTCAATTTTTAGTTTTTCTTTCATCAGTTCTAAACGTTCTGTTTGAAGCATCATAATTTCTTCGTCGAAATTATCTTCTTTGATCTCCGCTTCTTCTATTACTCCAATTTCTGTCTGCAATAAAGAATAAATAGTATCAAATAAAATAATTCTTTGTATGAAGATTTATTATAATCAGTAATATGTAATTCAAGCAAGAATATTGAAAAACAAAATGTTTACTTCTTCAATCATTTCGTGAAGAAGAACTGGATCTGCTCGTTTCCTTTTTAGTGATGTACTGCTTCTTTTAGCATCTGACTCTTGTTGATTCCTCCGAATAATTACATTCTCCTCCAGAGCAGGTTTTGCAAGCTTCCGTTTCACAGATATTTTTTGTTTCTTCGGAGGTTCTCCAACATTCTTCACCTTAATGCAAATTTTTTGCTTCACTTTTTTTCTTCTCTTCATTGGGTGCTTTTGTTTGTGTGTAGTGGTACTTGGAACTGAAGTATCAACATCCGAAGAAGAATTATCCGTACCTCTGTTTTCATTGAGTCTGTTTATTGTCCTTTGTATTTCATGTGATGATCTTTTGCCCTTTCCAAGAATATCTAATATTAAATAGTCCATGTCTTGGAGGCTTTCACTTTTTCCTTCTTCATTTCCAGCGATTTTAGCCTAAAAAGTATTTAAAATCAATCAATATTTTTTGTAATTATTTCATTCAGTTTAAAAGATATAAAAGAAATATTCACTTTTTATCAATGTTAAAAATGATTTACTTACCAAAACACATTTCAAACAGTTTGGCCAAAAAACATCTCTGATGTATTGCCAATTTCTTTCTTGCTTTCCTACTCCAATGCTACATGCATATTTATGAATTTTTTTCCACTCATTGGCTATTTGAGTTTTAGATGGTGCAACGGTATCAGACATTTCACCAAAAAGAATGTTCTTTCTCTCTTGCATTTTCATTAGAATTGCATACTTTGCCTTTTGAGAAAGTCTTCTAACCATACCTTCCTTGCCTTCATTTTCTTTCCTGCAACAACGAACCGTTGTACGATAATATCCATTTCTACAGCTCAGCTAGAATAACATACAATAGTTCCGTGAGAAGGAAAAGTTAAAGAACCATTTAAATGAAAAGAAAACAAATCAATAATACAGTATGTATTTAACGCTTTGGATTACAGCCATTTAGCAACCTATGCAGATAGAAACGTACTTTGTATAAATAAGAACCCCAATTTTCTGTCACTCTAATAAAGATCGGCGATTTATCAGACTCTGGCTCAATCTTCAATTTTTATTTTTACATTTACAGTATTTTTCATACAGTATTTTATTTTATTCTACAGTGTGTTTTTTTGAAGAGGAAAATATGAACAAGTGAACATGGTAGTAGTGTATGTGGTGCTGGTGCAAGTTGCATTGTCTGCTGTCAAAGAAATGGCCTTCAGAAATTCCAATGTTGCGGTATTGTGGAAAGGGTGCTTTTCCAAACTTGTAAAATTAACCATCCCCTTTCTAAGAAACAACCTTCAGAAATTCCATACACTTGCAACCCATGTTGACCCACTTTAATTATTCAGTTCCTATCTTGTAGTGTTTGAGTTAACATGCTTAATCTGTAATTTCTGTAAGACGTGCCTTCCAAGAGAGTAAACAGAAAATGTGTTGTCTTAAACATAAAAAAGTGCAAATAATCAAGTGGATTAAGAATGGAGAAACTGTGGCTCATCTCCATCAGAATTTAAAGTTGGCTTAACAAACTGTGCATGATTTAATCACAGTATAAGTATTAATACAGTAAAGAAACTGTGTGTTAAAAGTCCTATGACAACATGTTGGCTGGACGACACTAGCGCTCCATGTGGAGATTGAGTAAAGCTACATTCTCATCATATGAAATGGCTTGGGAAAATACATAAACACATAGCAAAATATGTTATGTTAAAAGAGAAAAAGAGAAAAATACAGAACATTTTTATTTAATGCAAATCTAATTAAGAAATAATAAAACAGATAATGTATTATATTCTAGTTAAGAAGAGGTAAACAATACCTAAATAGACTACTGTTAAGGACTGTACCTAGGCCTAGTATTTTTCCTTTAAAATCATTGCCCTTTAATATAATTTATAATTCAAATTATGATAATAAATAGCCTACATATTAATTACGTAAATTATATTATAGGTCTGTCACGTTGTTCATCCTGCACGTCATTGTTGACAGTGTATTTTGATTCTTTGCCTTATATGGCAATATACGACTTCAATTTATTGTAGGTCTATGTAGCGTCAATTACTGCAGGATGGACTTCATTAAACAAAACAAAAAATTCAGGAGCATTTGGAATTGAAGACACCGTCGGTACAGCAGTTTTAATTAACGAGTTTTTATAGGAATTCAGAAACTGTCTGTTTTCGGTGTGTGTCAAGCATAGACGGTAATTTTCACTCAAATATTTTACATATTTTGTTACTAGGTTTTCTTGTCGACCATTAATGACCTATTTTATACACCAGAAATCATTACAATAGAATAAAATATGATAAAATATTACATTAAAGTAACTTGAAACATAACCACACCAGAATCACGGGTAAGCCAGTAGACCTACAATAAATATTACTTATTTTCGTTCTTACCTTTCTGGATGTTTCAAGAAAGTGAAGAAATGCAATTCAGGATTTTGTCTTTTATTATTACTGAAATTTACAGCAGAATAATAAGGTCCTTTCGAATATAGCGTGTTCTAATAAATACAACACTCCTATTTATTTACATACTTCCCGGAGTAGTTTCTGTAGTCTTACTTTATGGCCGCTACGATCGCTAGTAAATGCGCGCGCATGCTCGGCTGGCAGAAAAACGGGCTGAGTTTCTGTACTGTATTAATACTTATACTGTGATTTAATTGTGAATAAATTTTGTGGTGTTTTAGTTACATCTTACTGTATTTTATTGTGTTTGTTAGTTATATCTTGTGTAATATTGTATAGTGTAGTGTGAAACATGAAGATGCTTAACCTTCAACCCCATCCCCCTCAATGAAACGGAAATATGGGCCTATATGAATATATATATATGAAACACACGGATCTTTTTCACATGAAAGGTAAATAGTCTGGATACAAGTTAAGTGATATATCCGTTTATACTGTTGAAAAATTCAGGACCACAAAGAAGTACAAGTTATTAAACACCACATACAGCAGATTCCTGATTATCAGTGGCAGAATATCAAGCAGAATAAGGATGCGAGATTTTGAATTTCCAGTATTTTTTCTGCTTCTGTGTAAACCATGTAATATTCTCTAGGCACAATATGACAAAGAACAGGAAATTTGAAAATAAGTACAGAAAATGCAAAATCTCAAATCCAGTTATACCTGCATTCCATTCGCAAAGGGTTAAATTTATATAAATAAATAAATATAAATATAAATACATATATCGTCGTTGATACTGCAATACGTCGTATGTAAAATAATTGCCATCTCAATTTTAGTGCTTTTGTGATCAAAATGATCAGACCTACCTTCTTACAAGAAGGTAGGTCTGATCATTTTGATGACAAAAGCACTAAAATTAAAATTACAAGAAGGTAGGTCAGATCATTTTGATCACAAAAGCACTAAAATTAAAATGGCAGTTTTTTTTACATACAATGTATTGCAGTATCAACGACAATATATTATATATACACATATCAAGTGTAAAGAGCATTATGACAAATTTAGCAGCATAGCTATATGTGTAGCCCATAAAAACATTGCCTGAACCTTGAATAGTGATAATTCTAACATTTGGATCATATGTGTTTTCGATTATTCGTGAATGTTTGCTGTACTTGGGTATGGCCCCATAGCAGCTTTCAATTAGTTCAGGTATAGCTTAGGCTTGGTTCCAAAATGTCAACGTACATCTCACAGAAACATGTCTGTTTGTGTGTGTGCATGTATGTATTCATGAACAGCATAGCTTGTGAATAAAAAATTATATAAAAGTAAAATTTTATATGGGGATTAGACATTTTTTGGGAATGTAAACAAAGTTTGGTGATTATTTTTTCTTACTTTTAATGCCGCTTAAATAAAGAAAATTTCAATTTTCCTGATATACTAAAAAATGGTTTATATTTATTGATACTGACATATAAATGCGTCACATTGAATAATTGTTTAAAGTAGAAATACAAGACTAATTGCTTTATGTAAAACATGAGGATTTTTTACTCAAATATTACAATTATTCAGCTGTTCCTCTGAAATTGTTCTAATTAATTTTAAGCTTAGAGCCAACTGATGGTTTCACTTGATGACTGCTTCTATAACCATATCAATTCAGCTCTGAAGGGGTTAAAAATGTTGTTTAAATACTTTACACACGGTGCTCACTCTACTGCTAAAAGTCTTATTTTATTTTTTTGCAAAAAATTTCTTAAGTATAGTTTATAAAGCCAATGTCCCACGATTCAATTTTTGGTCCAAATGTCTACAAACCGTCAGATTGGATCGTGTGACATGGCCGAATGCCATCCTATATTTTCCAAACAATTATTTTGCATGCAACAGAATAGAAACGTTTCTATTTTTCCATCCAAAAATATGAAATCAACTAACGAGCGTCATTCTATCCCCGCGTGACGTAGAAACATGGCTTCTTCCTCCGTACAGCTGATTCTCACCGCTGCCAGCGCTCGCTCGACCAGCGAACATAACCAAAAAGATAAAATGTTATAACATTAAAGTCAAGAAAATTAACAGATGCTAAGACTTTGAATTTAACAATATTAACAATCATTATTATTACAACCGGCATAAAAGCTGAGGTGCTCTGGAAATTATGATAAAGATTCCGTAAAAAATGTTACTTGTGTCAGGTGCGTATATATCGACCGCCATGTCGATTGTAGTAGCCATCGATTTTCGTTTCGGGAGAACAGCTGGCGCTGGATATTGGATCAAAACGCACTCTCGTGTGCACAGCCAGAAATAGTTGTATAGAAATGCTACTTGATACAAAATTTTCAACCAACAAATTGGATTGTGGAACATCGGCTTAAGTCAGCCAGAATTTGCATAATCTCAGGCTAAGCCTTGCTAGGTAAACCATTCACCTTTTTGCGAGCCTGAAACAGATGAATCATGCACTCCCTGCAACATGGCCACTCATTCTATATCAGTATTTGAAGAGAGAAAATTGTATTGTCATGCTCATGTTAGAAAGTGAGTGTATTACATTAGATGTTATTTGGGGTTTGTTCCTTCAAGATTGTATCGACTAAAGAAGCAACTGCCACTGAAAAGTTCTAGCTTTTCATCAGCAGTAAAATACTCTCCAACTAAACAGGAGTTTTTTTCCTTTCTTTCTTTCTTTCTTTCTTCTTCCAACAAATAAAATGAATATCTCAAGTCTTGATTGTCGATTTTTTTTATTTTCCTTTTGAAAGTCTTTGTCATGGAATCTCAAACGATATAAAAGGAACCTAAATCGACTTCCGGACATTACTAATGACAGAACTCAATTCCCATTTAATCACAAGTTCATACTTCTTTAGCATGTATATGACTGTCTTTTCAAGGTACAAATTTATACAACGCTAGTAAAAGAGCTTTCGTATCAGTTATGTCAGTCAACTGGACATACCAATGTATAGAATAATTTCCTTGCAGCTCAGATATTCTTGTGCATTCAACAATATTAGATAGCATTCTTTCATCAAAAATCATTCCTATTGTTTCTTTTGGGTTCTAATACACTTCTCGGTGGTATTCCATCTGCTGATAGTTGATCCACTCCTGTAACATTTGTTATTTTCTACCTCAGACATAGAGTATGTCTTGCAATTGACATGTGTTGGATGGATGCGGTTATGTAAGCGTCATACTCAGCTCTGTGAGAAATGTTCTTCATGGCATTAATATATTTGTATATTTTGTCTTCTGAAAAATCTGTGCATTTATTACCCCAATATTCATGAGGCTGAAGAAAATAATAAGACGCCAGCGGTTGCTCATTCTTTTGTGAGATTGTAGAAAGTAATTACTTCACGTTCACCTAAGTCAGGATCCATGGCATTATCATGATAGTTACCACCAGCACATTCTTATCTTTTCTTGGTAAATAAGGAGTGAGAAGATAATTATTGGCTGGTTTCCATCCAAAAGCAAACATACTACAGATCTGTCTTTGACTGATAATGGCAATCCTAACCCATGGATAAATTCCTCATATTTTAACATAAAGAATTAGACTACTCTATTAATTTTATATCACCTCTCTTTTGCTTTTATTATTATTTTTTTTTGTGATGCATATAGGCTATACATCAGTAGTACTGAAATATACCTGGGTGGGAAAAGGATACATCCACCAGTAGCCAGTTGTGCACAATATTACATTCATTCCAGTAGTGCCATTTGTCATATCTGGAGCGAACTAAAGCAAGCAAGCTTGTTCGCTAGTGACATCTCGAGGCACCTTGTTAAACTGCACTGAAAAATAATTGCGCTTAAATATGAAATTTAAGAAACAAACTATTATCCTTGGATATTTCCATATTCTGCTCGAGAAAGATTAAATGAGTGTCAAGCTTACTGATGAATGCTTGGCAAGTCATAACAAATGGTAGCTTAGACCATTTATCACAAATCTAGAACATTCAGAATCTAATGTAGGAAAACGAAATTAAAGTAGAAAAAATAGGTTACCACTGCTTCTTGCCAATACACAGGTGGCTGTTCTCCACTCACCATAGTACCATACAAATTGTGGGATGAATATCCTATTTTATCAATGTGTAATATCGTTCTTTTAAACATTATAGTGGAGCCTCAGGATTACAAAGTAACTGAGGCTGACCTCTGTTTGGATTTCGGAAAATTTGGGACAATCGATAAAATACTCTTCATATACCAAATGCAATAGAGTATTGACTTTGGATGCTCTGTGAAAGAGTACGGAAAGAGCTAGCAATAATTCGCACATTATGGTGGAGCTGTAGGCAAACAAGAAGGCAGATGTCTTGAGCAATGCTGCTACTACACTGAGCAATGTGATGTTTATGTGGTGCTGGCGCAACATATCATCAAGCATGTTTAATTCCTTACATCAAAAGAAGATAACCGATTTTGTTTTTACTAATTAAGGTACGGTATTCATTTTTAAACACCAATTCAAATGTTTCTTATAATCTAGGAATAAACATTAGCTTTGTTTCTGATTAAAAATTGTTATTCTTCCTTCATTTTTTAATAAAAAAATTTTGTTCAGATTATCCAAAATTTCGGATTATTGGGGTTCAGATTACTGAGGTTCCACTGTATCTGTATTTTTTCTAACTATGCCAACCTTTACCAAACAGACAATAATACTAATGCAAGCCCATATTTCTGAAGACAAATAGCTGCTGCCATTCAAAAGAAATTCCATATGCTATATTCTATCAGTCCCTTTTTAACCTGGCATCACTTGCATGTTAGACTTTATCTAATGTGCATTTTTGTTCTTTTATAGCTATTAAATACAATTCAAATGCATGTATTAAATTTACAATAATATTCTATGCAACCAATTTAATACTAAGCAAATACTGTTTTTTTTTTCAAAATATATAATACAGTAATAATAAATGGCCTTTCACAAAAATGCATATTTTACAAGTCACTAATTTTAAATAATATGTGTGAAATCGAAATTAGAGAAAATAACCAATAACATGAATATAATATTTAGGTAACTTAATGCATTTTCGTAAAGCATGAAAATTTATATCAGAAAAACAATATGAACATAATAATAAAGTCACAGATTTAAAACGATCTTGTAAAATTGATATAAGAAATAATACAATAATAATAATAATAGGCCTACTACTACTAATAATAATAATAATAATAATAATAATAATAATAATAATAATAATAATAATAATAACAATAATAATAATGATATAAAAATAATAATGGAACCACTAATTCACAAAATGCAAAAATTTTTACATAGGTCTCGGTCTAGGCCTATTCATCTGAGTCTGGGCTTATTTCATGAGAGGTGCACTCCCAGCAAACAAGAACAGTTCTTGCTGTGTGTTCTCTGCATACATGCTTTGTACAGTTGTTACATTGTTTCTGAGTGAACCTATTTTTCCTTTTGGGACAGTAGGCACACCTTGTTTTTTCCCCAGTTGCTGCTGGTATTCCATCTGCTGGTAGTTCGTTCGCTCCTGCAACATTCTTGATTTTCTCCCTCAGACATATAGATAGACTTGTAGTTGACATGCGTCGGATGAGATGCGGTTTTATAAGCATCTTACTCAGCTCTGTGAGAAATGTTCTTCGTGGCAGTAATATATTTGTATTTGTCTTCTGAATAATTTGTGCATTTATTGACCCAATACTCATGAGGCTGAAGAAAATAGTAAGAGGCCAGCGGTTACTTACTCTTGAAACGGAGTGTTCAGATTTTAACCGATCCACAACATTCACACCTCCTTTTGTGAGATTGTAGAAGGTAATTACTTCAGGCTTATTTGCCTCACCTGAGTCAGAGTCAATGGCATCATCATCATGCAAGGTAGATACCATCAGCACATTCTTATTTTTTTTCAGTAAATAAGAAGTGAGAAGACAATTGTTGGCTGGTCTGCGTCCAAATGCAAACATACTACTGTTTAAAGGTCTGTCTTCAACTGATAACAGCTCTGGTGGAACTTCCTTCTTATTCTTCCTTATAGTCCCCACTAACGTAAGTCTGTGTTTGTCCCACAAATCATTAGCAAGAGGTACAGATGCGAAATAATTACCCAACGTTACATTTCTTCCTGTTTTGTCAATTGGTTTTATCAGCCTCATTACGACACTTCTTGCATCAATGGGAATTTGGTGCGGTCCAGTAGGTTTTTTTCCTGCATATATTTCCATGTTCAAAGTGTAAAATGTTCTTGCATCACAAAGTGCATATATTTTGATACCATACTTTGTAGGTGTATTTGGTATGCGTACCCGGAACTTGCAACTTCCTTGGAATGCATCTAGCATTTGACCAATTGTAGTATATGCACTTGGACTGTAACTATCTACACAAATTTTCACAAAGTTGTCAAATATCTCTCTTATCGGGGCCAAATTATCTTTCTGCATTTTCTGATTTCTTGCATTCCTATTTTCGAACCTAATGGCCTGTAAGAGGGTACGAAATCGTCGCTTGCTCATTGCTGCAATGAAGAAATCTGGTGCTGTCCCATCCGTGGCCCAGAGTTCGTCAATATTCATGTGCTGTGACTTTTTCACTCCAGCAAGATACAACACTCCTAGGAAGGCTGATAGTTCTTCGAAATCTGTGTGTGGGCAGTCCCTTGCTTTGCGAGAATATGAAGACACCATTCTATCTAATTGCTGATTAGTGCACTGAACTATATGAGCGATTATTGTATCCGGAAAAAAAAGTTTCCAGCATTCTAAAATTGATGTCAAATTCTTCGCTTCTCCTTTCACACCTGGTAGTTGAGTCACAATATTCTGGTGGGCAATCTCGGTAGGGGGTTGTTTATGTTTACACCATTCTGTTGTTCCATCTTTTCCACGGTATACTTCACAATTTGCACTTGCAAGAGCAATATTTATGTTCCCAGAATCACTACTATCTGATTGCTCTGGTGTTGTGTCAAGATCTTGATGCTCGGATTGGGCATCTGAATCAGAATTCAAACATTCAATTGATACATTATCCACATCTTTTTCCAACCATCTCAATATGTCTTCATCTGGCATGATTCTGGCACTGTAAAAATTTAATTTTCGTTAGTAATTATTATTATTATTATTATTATTATTATTATTATTATTATTGTTATTGTTGTTGTTGTTGTTGTTGTTACTATAATAATGATTAATCTTATCATTATTAAGTTTATTATTATTATACTGTTCTAACTATTGGTGATATTTTATCATTTTTATATTATTATTGATGTTATTTTGTTCTTATTATTGGTATTAATTATTATTTTTGTTAATTCTTATTATAATAAGTGAACCAAAATAATCAAGAGCTTCAGCGTAAACTTAGCTTTCATACACAAGATGAAAGAGTCGTAACACTGACACCAATAAAATATAAACTGCATACTAACAGATCATGAACATATCTGAACTATTACTATAGATTATGCAATATTGGCTAATTTGCTGAATTGTCAAGACAACAGGCAGCGGATGTGTAATGCTGTAACTCTCATGTTAGATTAAATCTAAATGTTCTAGAAGGCAATGCTGGCAAAACTGCTCTTTCTTGCATGATATAAGCAAGTTATTAAGATATAGACAATTGTTAGATTTCTTCTAACAGGCCTTATGATCACAGGTTAAGGAAACACTGAGAGATAATTAGTTTCCATGAATGACGGTTTTACGAATTGTGGTCGATACCAGTGATAAAGTAAAATCTTTTGTTCCAAACATTTCTAAGCAAAAATATTGTCACTTTATTTTTGTGAAAGAAAAAAGTCTTTTTTTTTCTTCTTCGAAATTTTCATTTTCACGTGAAACTGCTATAGTGAGCTGTAAGTAACATGGACGTCATAAAGGTTCCAGTAACTTCTGGCGAGCAGCCAGATCTGTTCTCATTTATTTTAATATTAAATAGAGCACATGTTTTAAATAGGCTAAGCTAGTTGTATTGTAACAAATATTATAATAAGTTATATTTCAGTATGTGATTGTGATTAATTATTGCAGTTAGTGATATTATTTATTGTAGTTCTTGATTGTGAAAGTCTGCTTCATGTCACATGTGTATTTAATCATTATTTTTGCGATGTGCCAAGAATGCACGGTCCATGCGACAGCCTGGAAGCAAGTCGTCAGTCCGTAAAGGCTTATGTATATAACCCCTCAATTCAAGCATACAGATTTCTGAATTAGGCCTACAGTTAGAATAATCACCTACCTTTGTTATAGAAGACAATGAAAATGATCTTCGTCTACTGCCACACATTCGACATCTTTTAAGAAAGTTTACATCCACTCGCATTAATTCTTCATGTGAAATTGCAGCAATTTCTCTTTCGTTCTCTTTCAGTTCTTCAGATGTATGAGGGTTATTCCTGTACACTTTATTTTTTAAGTTCCCCCAATGTAGCAGAGTCTTGTTAGAAAAATGCAAATTTAATTGAAGAAGTGTTTGAAGATAGAGTAAGGGGCTATGGCCAGCAAGATCTCAAGAACTTACTGCAAGTGATTTTTATTTTGTGGGGAACTTAAAAAAAAGTGTACAAGAATAACCCTTATACAGTACAATTGAAAAACTGAAAGAGAACATAATAAACAATTTCACAAAAATAATCTTCCAGTACATAAATTTAATATTGAAAACAATATTAAAGTATGTAATTAAATTTATTATGTAGTTTTCGATTCTGAATTTGCATAGATTTATTATTAGCCACTGTTATGTGAGTGATAGGAATTTATTGAGTTATGAGTTCTATTGGTACTGATTTCTATTTCTGTTATGGGTCAATCCATATGAAATCATCCAATAATAAAATAATTTGTTGCTGACCTATTTTATTTTATTTTTAAGTATATATTTTCTGTTTCTATGTGTATCTGGGAGTACAAAACAATTTTTTTCACATTTTTATCACTAACGCTTCGGCAACTAGTGGACATTTTGCTTAGAAGGATCTGTCATTTTTGGCATTTTCAAAGGTTAGCGGTAAGTTAAATAACTATTTTATTTATGAAGATATCAACTTGAAGTAAAAACCATCTTAATCTACAAGAAACAGTCTACAGTTCATGTTGTGACCAAAAATTTGTTAGGTCTTAAGGAAATAATCTAAAACTTTATTAGAAAATGCAGTTCCGATTAGAAAAAATTAACAACTTTATAAAACTTTTTTTCATAGAAGGGATGAAAACACATGTTTCATATTTTCCCCCCACAAAGATATAGTGGATCACTAGATGCTAGTAGAATTTGAGATCATTTATGTAAATCCTTTAGGTTTTATGAGTCTTCAAATATCGAGATTTTGCAGAATTGTTGATTTTCAAATTAAAATATCTCAAATGGGACTGAACAGAAAAATCTGAAATTTTCTCAAAATATTCTTCTAGTGCCTAGTAATCAACATATAAAATTTCATCATTATGTTCTGACCAGAAGTATTTTATTTTTAATAAAGCAAATGCTAAAAAAAAACACTGTCAAAAGAGCGAATAACAGTGTTAAAATACAATAAAAATTGTCAAGAATAATATAATTATTTGTTGTTTCTAGTAAAATTAAATATGCCATAAAACTAACATATTAAATGTTCCAGGGTAGTTGTCATAGTGATCAATACTCCAGCAGAAGGAGACCATATTGCCACATTTGCTGAGCAAGCCAGAATATGCTGACTTGAAAAAGGCAAGTCTCTACAGACTCCTCTGTAGCTCCTTTGTCCAGTAATCAGTAGCTGTGCTTGACTGAAGATATCAAAAAAGTTGCCCCTTCAGTTAAAAAAATTGTTTATTTTAGCGATGGAGATGGTAGCCAGTACAAAAACAAAAAGAACTTTTTGAATATTTGCAATCACTTTGAAGCTGAATAGCATTTTTTTGCCACTTCTAATGGAAAGAATGCTTGCTATGGGATTAGAGAGGGTACAAAGAGGGCTGTCTCGATAGCTAGCTTGCAAAGACCATATTTGGGCCAGATACCTTCAGCAGAAGAAGTGTTCAAATTTTGTTCTGAAGAAATTAAAGGTATTTCCTATACACTTGTATAAACCTTTTTTAAACCTTTGGCTCAGCTGTGGAACAAACTTCTAGCATCATAAGGTGTTACATTCACTCAAAAAGTGATATTTATGGTGAACATAGTATTTCCATTTTGCCCAAATTTGAAATAAGACCTTTCGAAGTAAAGGACATTGTTGCCTGCATTATGATCAGAACTGGTGGTTTGGTGAAATCGATATTTTTTAAAGTGAAGGGGCAACTTTTTTGATATTTTCAGTCAAGCACAGGTACTGATTACTGAACAAAGGAGCTACAGAGGAGTCTGTAGAGACTTGCCTTTTTCAAGTCAGCATATTCTGGCTTGCTCAGCAAATGTGGCAATATGGTCTCCTTCTGCTGGAGTATTGATCACTATGACTACTACCATGGAACATTTAATACGTTAAGATATATAAGCGTTCATGAACCACAGATTATTGTCTCTGTTGGACATTACATGAGAATATTATAGGAGAAAAATTCCTCCAGCACTGGGACTAGAACTCAGGACCTTTGGCCAATGGTTTGGCCAATGCTCTACCAACTGAGCTAAGCTGGAGCTCAATTCACAGCACCAGATGGAACCTCTCTCCTATGACTGATTCTCCTAATGGTCTACCTCACAGACAGACAAGTCATGTCATATGCAGTCCGACTTAGCTTAGTTGGTAGAGCATTGGTGCAAATAGCCAAAGGTCCTGGGTTCAAGTCCCAGTACCGGAGGAATTTTTCTCCTATAATATTCTTTAATATGTTAGTTTTATGACATATTTAATTTTACTAGCAACAACAAAAAATTATATTATTTTTGACAATTTTTATTGTATTTTAACACTGTTATTCGCTCATTTGACAGTGTTATGTTTTAGCATTTTCTTTATTAAAAATAAAATACTTCTGGTCAGAACATAATGATGAAATTTTATATGTTGATTACTAGGCACTAGAAGAATATTTTGAGAAAATTTCAGATTTTTCTGTTCAGTCCCATTTGAGATATTTTAATTTGATAATCAACAATTCTGCAAAATCTCGATATTTGAAGACTCATAAAACCTAAAGGATTTACATAAATGATCTCAAATTTTACTAGCTTCTAGTGATCTACTATATCTTTGTGGGGGGAAAATATGAAACATGTGTTTTCATCCCTTCTATGAAAAAAAGTTTTATAAAGTTGTTAATTTTTTCTAATCGGAACTGCATTTTCTAATAAAGTTTTAGATTATTTCCTCAAGACCTAACAAATTTTTGGTCATAAAATGAATTGTAGAATGTTTCTTGTAGATTAAGATGGTTTTTACTTCAAGTTGATATCTTCATAAATAAAATAGTTATTTAACTTACCGCTAACCTTTGAAAATGCCAAAAATGCCAAATCCTTCTAAGCAAATTGGCCACTAGTTGCCAAAATGTTAGTGATAAAAATGTGAAAAAAATTGTTTTGTACTCCCAGATACACATAGAAACAGAAAATATATACTTAAAAATAAAATAAAATATGTCAGCAACACCCATTGGATGATTTCATATGGATTGACCCTTATGCTATGTTGCTAGTTATGCAGTGTTTTTGCTGTAGCAGTTTCAGTCAGTGGAGTTATCAATAAACTTCTTTATTAAGTTTGTAGGCTTCCGCGGCCGGTGTCATATAGGCCTCTAAACTGATTGTATTGACTATCCGGGTTGGGCCGTGTCTTTTTGTTAATATCTAACGTTACGGACTTCCTGTCGTGTCCTTCTTCGGAGAGTACACTAGAACGAAATGTCTGTAATGAAGTGTCAACAGTCGCAGTTGTCATGGCGTCAGTGGGTGCATTCTTGAAAGTTTTAATAGTTTCCCGCCAGATAACAACGATCTTGTAATCACCTTCCCTGTTTATGTTATCAGGATGCTGTTTTAGTAGAGTTATGTCATCAAAAAGTATTTTGTATTTGACGAAACGGGCCTCAAGGAGGCTTACAGTAGTGAACTTTCTTTTTACATATGGTACTTACTTACTTACTCAATGGCAATAGTAATTCCTAAGCAAGCTAAGGGAATATTATCTATTTTATGGAACCTGGAGGTTCATTGCCGTGCTTTCCGGAGCCTGCCATTCAATCCTATTCTGTGCTAACTCCATTGAAACCATCCCTTGCAAATCCTACCTCCCTTAAATTTATCCTAATATTGTCCTCCCACCCACGTCTAGGTCTTCCAAGTTGTCTTTTCCCTTCGGGTCTCCCAGTCAATATATTTGAGATATGTATTTCCTCCCCCATGCGCACAACATGTCCAGCCCATTTCATTCTCCATGATTTAATTACCCTTACTATATCCGGTGATGAGTACAGGTTATGAAGCTCGTTGTTATGCAGTTTTCTCCAGTCCCCATTTTCATCTCTCTTAGTCCCAAATATTTTCCTAAGTGCCCTGTTTTCGAATACTTTTAGATTAGTACCTTTCCTAAGAGTAAGCGACCATGTCTCACAATCTTGAATAATTTAACTTTGTCAGGACAGATTTTCATACAATTTTGTACACTTATTCTAGAGGAGTTCAGCTTTAGTTTGGTAAATAGTACATACAATAATATATCAATATCAGGTAACTTTAAATTTATATTTAAAAATTGAACCTCATCATCAATTAAACATGATACCATCTAAAGTAGGAGGTTATTGCCAATTTGATTTTTCCCTTTAGATCTGAGATTGTTTTCAGATGAGTGGACTTCAATGAGTATCCTACCTCCCTTAATATTAAATCTACATTTTTTTAATTTGCAATAGGCTTACTATTTTTACTTCATTTTCAAAGATGTTTTTATTTTCCAGTTAATCATTTTTTTATCAAATCTTAACCATTGAGATCCACCCTTTGTAGATTAATACAAAGGAAAACTGTGTAAAATTTGACAGAAATCAGACAAATGGTTCTTGAGATATTACATTTTTTGTAATGAAAATTAAAACTGAAGGATAAACATGTCTAAAATGAGCTTGTACACGCACATGCACAGCTTTAGAAAACACTGAGTAATACTACTATTATGTAAATGGAATTTTTATCTGAAAATTTAGAAATGTGTACAGAAAAACATACTCAATCACCTAAAATGATAAACGAATTATTCTTTTTAGAAAATTTTCTAGTTTATGAGACCCTTAAAACTTCTACATTCGTTAACCCATTGGAGACTTTTAATGAGTCTGCCTCGTGGGCAGATAGGAAACCCAAACAGCCCCACGAAGCTGAACTTGTGCTGTGTTAGTTGACATTGTGTCTTTCTTTAGCAGGAAGCTCAGTTCATGAGCAATATGCCATCAAACAGAAATAAACGAATTCCTAATGATAAAATAGAGCAAGTACTAAATTATGTTCTATGCAGTGAATTATCATGGAGTAACTTAGTTATTCGAGTGACGGTAACGTGCACAGTAGTTCAATTTTATTTATTAGCTTACGCATTCCCATTGTTATTATTTTTTGTTTCTTTGTAGCTGTTGTGAACTATTCTTCATGAAATATAAGTGTAAAAGCAGGTTTGGGAATGTCCTTCCCTCTTTCAGAACCTTGAAAATAATTAAAGATATCAGGTTTTAACACAATAAAGAGGGTAGTAGATAGGTCACATTCCTCTATCGTATTTAAAAGTTCAAAATACAGAAATACACACAGGGGATGACCAAACTACCTGAAAAATATCAGAGACTACTCTAATGGGTTAATATGTGTGTGTCAATTGAATCTAGGCCTACTCCATCTTCCTCCACACATCACAAAGCTCTCACAAGATTAACATTCTATATTTAGCAATTCACATGCTTCTTTTAAGCTGTAAATCAGTTTTCCAGTCAATAGAGATCTCTTTTTGTTAAAAGCAGCTTTGGCCATTATTATGCTTATTAATTTCTAACAAAAAGATAATGGAACTAGGTATGAAATTAAGGAATAAGACTTCAAGGTTGTCATCTGCGGATATATCCTGTCCTACTCACAAAGGGTTAAGTGTTTCAGGGGTATGGGATGGAAACGGTAGAATACCTGTACCACTGAGTTAAACTGTACTGTTATAGGCCTATAAAATAGCTTGGATTCTTTGAACATGAACTTTTGAACCATTCAAGCAATGTTAAAATATGATAACATCCGCAAATGTTTCCTAATGTTTCAAGTTCTCCACTTAAATAATTGGTGCTATTCCACACAAGGTTACAAAATAGTACGTGTTAGACACTGGACCCCACATACAACAGTCACAACCATTGAAGACGTTTTCCTTGATGGATATCTTTCAGCAATTTAACAACATTATCCAGTCATAAAAGGGTTTAGAGGTAGGGCCTTCCGGTAATAAACACATTGGTATTGTGGGGTTTTACTACAGTTAGGCTAAGTCATCAACCAATGAACTGGGGGAGATCCTCAGGGAATTTTGTCTCGCATTTTAAGTTTTAATTTACAGAAACATGGCATATTATCTTTCTTAGTGAATACTTCCATGGACTTGTTTTAATTTTCCTATACATGCTTATATAATATGCAATTAAAACCCAATTCTAGTGCTATGAGTACTCTATTTTTTGTAACAATATGCGACATTAACTGACCTGTAATCATTAATTTTAATTCACCTCTTTGTCATTGCAAGTCTAAATTTCATCACTATACTTAAATTCTTAGGAAACAAGAATGGAAATAAATAAATAAAATATATTAGCCTACTTACGTGACATCATCTGTGCACTGAACATCAGCTTCTTTTTCCGGTTTACAGATAGTAGTTTCAACAGCAACAGGGTCATATGATTCATATGGTTGAATGGTTTCATACTCCAAGATGTCTTCGGGTTCTGTTTTTACGTGACTCAAATCTACTGAATCAATAATCTCGTCTTTGATTACAACTTGTTCTGTTTCCAGAACATGTGATTCATCCGCCATCCTCTCATTCAAGACTCTTGACTGTCAAATAGTGAGAGCCTGGAGCAGAAGACACTTTTTACAATCTCAAACTGACAGATTTTGTTACTTCTAACATAGTTTAGTACAGAAAAAACTAAGCCACATGTCAGAGAAAAATGTGTAAATTTATCTTTACTGTATTTTCAATTTCTACCTTACATTTATTGCATTTGCATCTCTAGTTGTAATATGTAGGCCTACTCCCAATAAGATTACTTTTTTTTATTTATTTAGTTATGATTGGTAAATTGTCGGATTTGAATAAGTTTTATCATTGTGAAAAAAGTTTGTAATTAGTTGGCCATTACTTTTCCAGCACAGGAATGCCAAAAGCTACATCCCCTGCCTGGGTGATTGATTTTTGATAACTTTTTCATCCCTTCTATTTATATTCCCTCTAAAAATTACCTTCCCGCAACTTTTTTCCGCTAAACTTGAGAATAAGGTGACCACCGTCACAACCGGGCCGTACTGAGTGAGACCAAGTCTACAATGTTGCCAATATTACGAACATGATTACATGCCGATTGAATTCGGCAGATAAACGACTGTTGCAGCGATGTTTTATGAAAGATGTGGAAGGGTAAAAAAGTTTTTGCATTAAGAATTCTAGGTCCTTGACAGGTTATATTAGATTAGGAACAGTCATGTTAGTTTAGCAGTAGTATTCTGCATAGCGCGGGGTTCGTGCCATGTAACGATGTTTTACGAAAGGTGTGGAAGGTAATAAGGCTTCTAGAAGTAGTGACAGCCAAATTCTAGGCCAGTGACAGGTTATGTTAGGTTAGGAACATTTGTATTAGTTTAGGAGCAATATACTGAATAGCACGGGGTTTATTATGTCTCACAATGAATCTTTTCTGTGACGGGAAATTTTACCCTTGCACCGATCGTTTCTCTTTTGTTCCCTGCAGCTCAGAGGGGCACGGTCGCTAATGGTAGGGCATGGCTGGCTACACTATTCTGAAGGAGTTCCCTTTTTTCTATATAAATTTAGCAATTTTAGGCCTGTAATTTTTGTAAGTAGGTTTAATAAAAATGAAGTAGGCCTATTCTTGAAAAATAAGACCTTAATTAACCATATTGATGAAAAATATCACACACAACAAAATAAACGTATCACTGCAGTAAATAAATGACAAATTTTACATTTTTATTACGACTGATTACAAGAATGGCATGTTGCCATGTGGTAGTTCTAGGGGCAGAGCAGCAGCACAGAGAGCTGAAGATCTGTGGTTCGAATACCGGCTATGCAACTTCAGTTTTTCACTCTGACTATCTTTTACAATTCCACTCTATATTTTATTATTGAACGTTGGTTTTTAATGTAAAGTATAATAAAGAACAGTTTTTATTTGCTTCATACTATAGTACACAAATTAATTATAAATAAAAGGAAAAAGATGGCTATAATTAAGAGTTGAGGACACACGAGCTCAATTTAAATGACATCTCTTTCCAGGAAGTGTATTTTAATTATAATTTTATTTTCCATTTCTGTATTTTGAAGTTAAAGCAAACTCATTGTGTCACTGAAGTAAAATTTCTCATATTTGTCATATTCTACCGATAAGATTGCTAAATATTATGATAGTCTTCTTTTACAAATACTCAACCTTAAGTAGATTTTAATCACCTTTTAATTTACTAAAACACTATTCAGAAGATGCTACATTTACTGTCTTTTTTTACAAATGTTTTCACCACTATTTTGATACTTCGATATGCATCTTTACCCCATTCTTTTAAATAATCTTCAAAATATCCAAATGTATTTCACCAGGAACTTGACAACAACTAACAACTTCAGTAATATTTAATTAGTCACAAAAGGATTAGTCTTGAATTCTTTTTTTTACACAGCAGACGGTACTAACCTAACTCTTAAACCTTGTTTTTTTAATGGTCATATTTGCACAACCTCTTTGCCTGCGTCCTGGGCAGGGGTCAACCTAGCCACCCCTTGGTACGACCCTGGTCAGGTATATCTTAAAATTAATTTTAAAAAATAAAGAAATTAAACAATCAATACAGTAGAGTCCTGATAATTCTAGGTAGAAGAGACCGAGCTTACAGTACCTCAACTTAGAAAAACACAGACTGTGCAGAATAAAATGGTACAAATTGGGAATGTTGAAAATAATTATTAATAACAAAATATACCATGTCTTTTAATTTTCGTCTGAGTATAAAACTATGTTCTCAAATAGTGAATTTCACTATTGTATACTGGTAGGCCCTACTGATGAAAGAAAAAAATATGGTGAAGATAGTGTCTTATGTAGATTTAAGATCTAAAGGAAACCCCTTATGGCATAATACTACAGACTTGTTGAATATGTGAAGGCAGAATCAGACTGAACTGAACCAGGATCTTTGGCTCTCTGTGCCACTGCTCAGTCAATTGAACTACCACAGCAATATGGTGGTACTTTAAATTCTCCAAGCGACTCACATATCACGATATACCACCAGGCATTCTCAATATGATATAAAATCCCAGAGGCGACTTACAATCTCGTAAGTAACTTACTTTGTTATCTCATACTGAGAATACCTGGAGGTATACCAGGATGTGGAGTCAGTTGGAGAATTTAATGTTATACCAGCATATTGCTACTGTAGTTCAATTGGTGGAGCAGCAGCATGGAGAACCAAAGATCTTGATTCAAATTCCAGCTATATCACTGAATTTTTCAGTCTGACTCTGCCTTTCCACCTTAGCCTACACATGGCAAGAGTGAAAGAATTACCCATTGTGACCTACTAGTGGTTTACTATGAAACCTGGGCCTTAAAGTACTTACGAGGTTGTAAGTTAACACTGGGTTGTTATACTAGTGGTATACTGGGATACAGTGGCAGCTTGTAGCTAAAATTAGTGGGGTGCAGCACCAGAAAATGTTTAGGCTTTGTTTTAAAATTGTGTAAAAGGAAACATACATAGGCCTACATAAAAAGAAAATTGATTCAGAAACTAGATAAAACCCTAAAAGGACAAAATAAAAAATTTTTACTTAGTCTACTTTAATGTAAAATGTTACAGTTCAAGCTTGATCTATTAGTATAAAAATGAAATCCATTCTTCCTGTTTTAATTTCCTTGAAAAGATCAATAATTTTCTCCTTGATCTGCCATGGTTCAAGTTTTCTGTTAAATAAAAGAATAAAAAAAAAATTAATGAAATAGAATAGCTGGAAACAAGATAATAACCTAATTCTACAAGTTATCACATTTAAGAATATGGTACATGGTTTTTAAGCACAACACACGTAAAGAAAGAAAAGAAAGGAAAAGAAAGGAGAGAAAAAAAAACACTACCTTCCATCAGTATGCCATGGTCGGCAATGTGGAAGCGACAGTGCTCTATCTCCCTCGCAGCCAGCAGCGGCATGCATATTACTATGTCCGCATGCACACAACAGTCAAACACCATGCCAATGGATTTCTTTTATCTTTTTAATAAACTGGGGGATGGGTACTGGCATTAAGTTTAAAGATTATATATTGTACAAGTATAAAGAAAGAATTAAAGAAAACAGGACTCATTACATTAACCCTTTCACTGCTGCAATCGAGATATCTTGTGCGAGGAAAGGCGAGGCGATCTTGCTACAGTCGAGATATCTCAATTGCACATAGACCTCAGCCTTGAGCTTAAGATCCTCTTTATTCCAAGCTATTTCTTCCGTGCAGCTGTAAAGGAATGCCAGCTCCATCTATGAGCAAATGATAAAACTACTTCGAAAATTGGCTGCTTGATGTTTAGTGTCATCTACAACAAAAATTCTTAACTCCTGTCTTATGACCGTGACCTAGCCGGGGAAGTACCTGTTCGACAGTGCGTTTCAATATGGCATCCAGCAGTAAAAAGTTATTGAAAGACGATGAAGTTCTTGATTATTTTTATAGTTTAGAATCAGATGACAAAAGCAGTGATGGTTTGTTTGATAATAATTCAGCTAGTGAAAATTAAGATAGTGATTGTGTAGCGAGTGATTGTGAATCTGGTGACCGAGAAAATGTACAGGATGAAGTGCAAAATACTACGCGTAAAAGAATGCGTTAAGAATCTGCCCTTGCTAAAGTGGACTGATCAAGTATAGGCCTATACATTAGCCCTATTTACTAAAAATTATAATAATTGTTGGTTTCTTCAACAATTTTCTGTAAAAGTTCTAAAGTAAAATAATTAGGCTACTCAAGTAAGTTAATGCCTGTTACCCATAATTTTGAACAGTGGAACTTGTGTAGATGAACTAGACGATAATCCAGTAAATTTGATTAAAACTTGAGTATGGGTAATTATTTTACCTTAGAACTTGTACAGAAAATTGTTGAAGAAACCAACAATTATTATAATTTTTTAGTAAATAGGCCTAATGTAGAGCTAACACCTTCTTCACAGCTCAGGAAATGGACAGACACGAATGTAAGTGAAAAAATATTTATTTTTCGCCGTAATTATGCTCATGGTCCACACTAAAAAATTAACCATTCAAGACTATTGGTCAACACATACCCTCATTGAAACAGCTCAGTTTGGAAATATCATGCCTAGAGACAGACAGACCTACTTACTTCTCCTGTGAATGCTTAATTTCTGTGATAATAATCAGCAACCTAGGGGCGACAGACTTTATAAGGTGAAAGTTGTTGTTGATCATTTGAGGGAAAAATTTTGTCAGGTAGGCCTATTTACCCCATTTCAAAATATGTGTATTGATGAAAGCAAGGTGCCATCAAAAAGGACTCGCTTTGGAATAAAGCTATTTGTTATTTGTGATTGCGAGACTGGTATTGTGTCAGATTTTATTGTATAGGTACACAGGAAAAGATTCTGACATTCTCCCTGATAGGGAAATGGAAATTTCAGGTGCTGTTGTAAAAACCCTAATGAACAAATACCTGGAGAAAGGGCATAGGCCTACCCTTTACATTGACAACTGGTATTCCAGCCCTTCCCTCTTTGATTTCCTCCACAGTAAAGAGACAAATGTTTGTGGTACTGTGAGGAAAAATAGAAAGGAGATGACCAAATCTTCAGACAGGCCTAAACTAAACAAAGGTGAAATGGAAGCGAAAAACACAGGCAACATTATGGCATTATGCTGGATGGACAGGGTGAAGTTTGTATGCTTTCAACACTGTACGAAAATAAAATGAAACCTACAGGAAAAACAGACAAAAACCAGGAACCTGTAGTGAAACCTGAATGTGTCACCTAGAATACAATAAAAACATGGGGGCTGTAGAAAGGAGCACGACATGATGATCAGGTCAGTATTAAGTCTAAGAAAGAGCATTAAATGGTACAGGAAACTCTTTTTTCACCTGTAAGACTTGTCAGTGCTAAATTCACATGCACTCTACAATGGTAAAAACTGGGAAAAATATTAGTCTGGCAAATTTTAACTTAGGTCTTGTAAGAGAAATGGTATCTAAATTCAGTACCCCAAAACAGTGTGCAAAAAAGGGATGGTTATCCACAATTGATCAGCCATTCCATTGCTAGAAAGGCATTATCCATCTCAGGTTCATCCAACTCCAAAAAAACCTTATCCTACAAGACAGTGCCACATGTGTTCCCACTCAACACTTCAGGCCAAGAGCAGAAAAGGTACATGTCCGCAGAGTGTAATTTAGCATTGTGTGTTGTGCCTTGCTTCAGAAAATACCATAGTCTAACCTACGTCATTTTTAAAATGAATCTCCACTGCATCCTGTGCAAGACATGTAAATACTGCAAATAACAGGCTAAAGTGTTTTCAGAAAAGTTAAAAGAAACCGCAATTTTTAGTGTACCGGTACGTAGTGTTAGGTAGGCCAAAATATAATACTAGTGATCAGTGGCGAACTATGAAAAAACTAGAATTTTACCTCATTTATGGATTATATCATGGATCAACATAATACAACCTAAGCTTTAGTCTTCAGCACTCTGCACGCTTGTTAAGACTATAATTGGGGTTGCAATGTTCTTTAGAACGTAGAATTCATATAAAATATAAAACTGATATATAGGCCTAGGTAACATTTCAAAACTTAAAACAAAAGTAGACCTACTTTTAAGGGCATACAAAATTTCATCTAAAAATTATTCAGCATGGACGTGTTGTATGCTCTTTATGAATTCAGCAGCGAAAGGGTTAAATGTTATTGATAATATCAAGTGGAAAAAGGAGGTGCTGCAGTTCCACAGTGCTTATACACGAGCCGCCACTGCTGGGTTATGTGTCAGTTGGAAAATTTAATGTTGTACCAGCACATTGCTTTGGTACCTCGATTGGTAGAGCAGTGGCATGGAGAGCTGAAGTTCCTTGTTCAAATCACAGCTATGGCATTGAATTTTTCAGTCTGGGTCTGCCTTTCCACCTTAGCCTACACATGGAGAATCATCATTCCCTTGTTGAATGTGTTTATACTGTTTAATATTACCATAGTTGTCTACTTTTTCATTGTACCTTAGTTGATTCATTACATTAATAACAAAAGATCTTTCATCAATCTTTGGTAAGATGTCAAACTGTATTTTCAGAAAGAGTTTGAAAATAAAACAAATAATATAAAAACACCAGTAATTATATTAGAAATAAAAGGCTATCAAGACTGAGCTTACAATTTAATATATAATTACATGGTTAAGTGTCTTCTGCTTCAGGTCGCTCTGATTTACCTTCTCTTTTATAACCCAACAACAAAAAATGACTCCTGTTTTCTCTCAGATAATATGGAGACTCTACTGTAAATTTATTTTAAAGTAAAAATTGTTATTTCTTTCTCAAACCAACATAACTCACAACCAGCATTGCCAACACCTGCAATACGTCAGTAATTCACAGTTTTCTGCTTATCGTTCAACAAAATTTCTTCATAGCAATGGATGATTTTTCTAGTGACTTTAATGTTTTTCAGTGAAAGATTTCACAATTTGCCTGCTCTTGTTTTAATAATGCTAAAAAACAAACTGACAATTTGAAACCCACTTAAACGGTGTGTGGAATTCACCCAGAAAAAAGGCTGCCTAGTAATCTTGCAACTACCTACCTATGAAGGAGGGGTAGCAATGCCATTTGAACTACTAGTAATGTCATCTAGGCCTAGTAGGCAGAAGGTGAAACTGATAAAAATAATTAAATAACTTATTTCTTCTTTCTTCTCTTCTTGTCTTCCTTTTCCTCCTCTTTCATCCCTTTCTCCCACCTCCTATTCACCCTACCTACCTATTTGGGACCCATTCCTAACCGTAAATTCTTTGCGTTGACTAGTATTTGAACACGGGACCACTAGCATCACAGCTAGCAGCCTAACCACCACGCCACGAGTGACTGTTAAACGCTGAAGTGAAAAGTCATCTATTTAAGTTTAAAGAGCTTTAATAGACGAAATGAGAAATAGCCGTTTTGGTGTAAGAGCCGTTCTGTCATGTGGTGGGTCCTGAGTAATGCCAAAGAAGCTCTGGTGGGGAAAAACCAAATATAGGGTGCATCGTCGCATGAGGAATAAACAGTGAAGCACTTTCTTTTACACCACGATCTAGCGAATTCTTCAAGGATAAACAGGCTGACAAACCTGTGGGTACTCTCGAAATTTTAATATTTGGTACAAGGGGCACTCTCGAATTATTAATATTAGGTACAAGGGCCACTCTCGCAGTTTTAATATTTGGTACAAGGGGCACACTCGCATTTTTAATATTTGGTATGGTCGGGAGTGTCGGCGACAATATACAAGGATAGTTTGGTCACCCTGTTCGCTGAGAAACAAAATGCGAATATCGAGTGGGCGGAGCCTATTTGGCACCTTATATTTGGCTATGACCAGCAACGAATGGACAAGTACTAACTATGAGCTAAGACACACAATAACGCACTTTTCAATTCATGGCTTCCACCATAAGGTGTGCACAGAAAAAAGGTATCATGACCCGAGCCCCGAATGCAAGTGTATATGGTGTGGAAGTTTGTGCACAAAATACCATGCGTTGACATGCACAAAAAGAACAATATCAATAGTGCAGCTCTGCAGTGAATAACAGTGTCTAATTTTATCTTAATGCCCATTGGGCGCATTTTACTTTATTATTATTATTATATTTGGTTTTAGCCCTCTGGTGATTGTAATTTTGATAATTATGGTACAAAGGTCGTTTTTCATATTGGCATTATTAACAGTGCATAGTAGACCTACAAAAGTGAACTGCATTACCGACATTGAGAAGCGTGCGAGAGAAAAGGTTGAAGACCAGGAGAAGTGAAGGCCAGGCTAGGGGAAGGGGGCTGTCGCCATGGCAATTAGGTTTGGTTTATAACTACACATAATTTGGCAGTAGGCCTATGGGCTTGTATATTAGAACCCAAACTTTTCAACATAATGATAAGTCGTCCAGTCAACGAAATTACTGTCGGATAAAGGCATCCCCGGATAAATTCTTGAGGTGAGAGGGAAACTTTATGGTGTAAGATAAATGGGCAATGTAACTTAATTGCGGGTACGCCTTAACTGCTAGAAGCCAAACCTACTCATATCAGCATCAAAACTTAAACAAATGCATTACCTGTTAAGCCAATTCAGTAAAATCTTAAATCACGAAGCTCACCAACAAAAAGAAACACGAAACAACAGACTGCCGCCTGGCAGTAGCTGCAGTTTGTGTCAGAGGTACCAACATTCCAGTTTACAAACCCCTAGTTTTCATAAAAATTTCTCCTTTTTTAACAAAAACTCCCTCGACGAAATTAACGCAATGGGTTGGTTGTCCTTGGCACTGTGGTTCTGAGTTCGATTTAAAAAGATTGGATGTTGAGTGTTAATTTTCAAGTTTACAATTTCTCGTACCTAATCGATTTTATTTACACGTTGTATCGGTACTGGGGACGAAACAAGACCGCCACTTTTAGGTAGAGTGATTACTTTTAAAAAATGTAATGCCTTCTAACTTATTGTATAGAAAATAGTGAGATTGATCAAAGAGATCATAAGTTTCTATAATATTTCTTAGTCTTTTCTATTCTTTGTAATTTTATATCTAATTTTTTTAAGTTTATTTCATATTTATGTAGATGTTACTTCTCTGATTGTACAATTCCAGGTTTTCTTACACTAACACCAATACTCCTTTAAATGCAAATTTATAACGCTGAGAACTTGAAATAAAATAAAGAGTGGGTTGCAATGGTCGGTTTTCTTTGCATCTGTCTACATCCTTAACATTTTCTTTTGGATCAATAATACTTCATGTACATCTGATTCATTTCCACAGAGAATACCCTTGTTCATGGAAGTCCGTTCGGTTGAATAATAATAATAATAATAATAATAATAATAAATAATTTGTTCCCTAAACATAATACATATTATGTAATAGAACTCGTCAATATATAAAAGATGAAACCTGATTCATTGAGGATTAATTTAAATATCTTCTTGTTGAGCTTCTACAAATTCTTGAAGTGAATAAAAAGCATGGGCGTACGGTATGGGGGGGTTCAGGGGGTTGAAACCCCTCCCGAAATATCTGCAATATTTTGAAGATTATAAATCATGTAACAAAATAATAAAAAAACACAGTTCGGTTGCTACATATTTTACAATTTCGTACATATATCAAAGCATTATTTAAGATTTATCGCAGTTTATTTAAGATTGAAATTAGTCTAGCCTGTTCGTAAAGTCAACAGTAGTCTGGAGTCCATCACAAAATTATCAGGACGTAATTGGCATTAATGGGACTTTTCCACCAGTGGATTCACAGATGACTTTAAAAACGTGCCCTATGCACCATACAGTATTATGATAAATTGTCAAAAGAAAGTTTCTATTTATAGACTAATTTAAACGAGAAATGGACAGAAATCTAAAAAAAAAAGTTTCAAAGACTGTGCTTCATATTACTTATTATAATGAATTGATGATCACAACAGAACTGTTTAGTAATTTAAAAAAAGTATTAAGTTACTATATGTGCAAGGACATGGAGCTCAGACGACTTTACATTGAACCCCTCCCGAACAAAATTTCACCGTACGCCCATGATAAAAAGGATTCAACAATAACCATTTATGAAGTCTAGTTTTAAAAATCCTTAAGGGAAGACTAGTCTAGGCCCTTGGCAGCAGATTGTTTAATCTGAGTCCCTCAATTTTATAAGATTTTGAAGTTATATGGTGTCGATGATATGGTATGTCAAAATTTCTTCCATGACGTGTTTGGTATTTATGTACAGTATTTCTGATAAGCAAATTTATTTCATTTTTCTTTATGAAAATCAGTATATCATAAATATACAAATTTCTGCGGACTGCTGTTTTCATTTCTGCATCTAACACAAAGTGTTTACTGGCAGGAATTTCTTCATGTGACCAAACAAAAGAAAAGTTATTATGCCCATCTTCAAAGAACGCACACCACCTGGAGACATTGCTACAGTCCACACAGTCATCCCCACACATGCCACGCATGTTCCTGTAAATTTCACTCAAGTTATGCCTTTTTAGCCCATAAAAATCTCACGACACCTCGCTGAAAAATTCCTGGCCAGTAAACGCTTTGCAGCAGATGTAAAAGTGAAAACAGCAGTCTGCAGATGGCTATACTCCAACCGAATGGACTTCTATGAACAGGGTATTTTGAAACTGGTATCACGATGGGAGAAATGTGTTGAGAAACTTGGTGACTATATAGAAAAATTGACAAAAGATGCCCCTTCATGTGTGCATTTGTTTGTAATTGTACCTATTAAACTATTTGTAAAATAAATTATTATGTATTACTTTTCGATCCACCCTCATACTTAATCTTACATGGTGAAAAACAAACTGCAATAATTAATTTTAATTGATGAAGTGGATTACTCACCAGATCCAAGCCCGGAGGAGACATCTAAGAAACTGTAACTGACTACATTTTGACATCCAAAAGCACATTGGCGACAGCAAGACAAAACTTTAGGAAACCTACAACCCAATACTGGTTGCAAGTGCAAAAAAAGAAATATGAACTGTAGAATTTTCCAGAAGACGTGGAACATTGTAACATGTGCCCAGCGCACCCGTTACAATTCCTTATCTCATTTTTTATAAATCGGAGTAACCTTAAACATATTGGAAATGTAACCTCTCTTAGACAAAGTTTTTTGCATAATTTCAAAGGTTGTAAACATATTCAATTGTTCCTTTGATAGAATTATTTGACATTTCTTAAATCCTTGGTGTCTGACCTTTTAAAATTGTTTACTACTTTTTTTATTTCTTCCATTGTCACATCCCTTAGAGCAAAATATTCTGATACATTTACCTTAAGAAAATTTAGTGCTAAGTTTGTACAAGAATCAATTTTGTATGAAATTTTGCATGTTGACATATTTCTCCCACTACGATACTTCCTCTAATTGAATTTATAACAGACCAGACCACCTTTATCTAATTCTCAGCATTGTCAATTTTTTTTATTTGCTGCCTTTTTAGTATTTTTGAAAGTTTTCCTGTAGACCTTCCTGTCCACCTTTATTGAATGTAATAAATTTTGATCTGGACACTTTTATTCATATCTGCCAGTATGATTAACTTATTTCTCATATTAGCTAGTTCTAGGGTATACCAGTTATTAAGTGCAAGTGTGGTACTTTATGATGGAAAATGTCTGTCTGTCTGTCTGTCTGTCCGTCCGTGTGTAGGCCTATATATGCACGATAACTCGAATATGCTTTATCGGATTTTCATGAATCTTTGTTTCCATGATTCAAAAAAGAAAAAAATGCAATGAACCATTTATCCACTATTGATGTACACGGACAGACAGAAAGACAGCTAGAAATCATTCCAAAAACACAATTTTTGGTTTCTAGACATTGTGAAACTTATTTTCCCTGTGTTATCTCGATTTTTATTTTTGTCACAATCACAATACTTTCTCTGTACTATTTATGTGCGAGAAAGTAAAACTGACTTATTTTTTACTAAACCAACCTTCCATTATCATGTCAATGGTTCCCACAGGGCAGTATTTTCTGGAATAGCCAGATTTAGGGCATTGACATTATATGAGCAGGCCCTCTAAGAAATCTGCTTCTCTACCTGTGTAGTGGCTTTTACAGATGACCCTTCTCACAGACCCTTCTTACAGGATGCCTACAAAATTTGTTGTCAAGCAACAAATTGTTTCCATTCCTATAGAAAAAAAAAGTTTAAATAAAATACAAATTTTTGGATTAAATTTAGGTGAAAACTACTTTACCTTAATAGCAACTACTGCTAACTACACTAAGGCCGATATTCGTAGTCGCAATAAGTCGTACTTATATCCAAGTTGAACTTTAATCTAATCTTAAGTTGAATTTCTGGCACAAACTAGTCGTACTTTTGATGTAGTTACTTTATAAAGCGAGACTTGACAAAGTTGACGAAGAGTTATTTTGAGGATTAGGGCGAGGTATTAGAAGAAAATTGCACCCCCAAAGCGTTATTTGCGAAGCGTGAAAAATCTGTCTAAATTCTACAATGACATGAATTTAAAAGAAAAGAAAAATACAATTTTCGTTACCATTTCTCTCTGCTGGCATTTCACATCAGTCCAAAGCTTCCTAGGCTATTTTCAATCTCTAGATAACAATAATTAATATCATAATATCAAAATAAACACATAAATGTACCGGTATTAATTCTGAACGATGTGAAATGTAATACATATAGGCCTACACAGAATATTCTCAAGAAACTATTGATCAGCTTACGTACATGTTGCATAATATGTATGGATAAATATATTTTTTTGTTTACAATGCACATCGCCGTCTGTATTTGTATATCAAGACAGCGAAATACACACCCAGATGGCTTTGCATTACAAGAAAACTGAAAAAAATCTGAATTACGATTCACTGATTCAATTGTTGTTGGCTATGAACGCACGATTTTTCATATTATTGAGTTTGACTTTAATATGTAGAACAAGTAAAGCTTTATGAAGTCAGACTTAACAAAGTACAATTTTAAAGAGGACTATGAATACGAAAAACATATAAGTCAATTTGTCCAAATAAGCTCAGCTTTATAAAGTCATTCTTAAGTCGTCGACTATGAATACCAGCCTAAGTACAAAGCAATAATAGTGTATCATTAGAGAGTCAAGGAAAAGTTTGAAAGACAAGTCATTTTCAATTTCTGTGATTCTCCAATGTACTTAGTTCATGTATATCGCACACTATTTTCTCAACTGTAGCAAATAATAAAAATAATACTTACATGAAAATAATAATTAATCACTAAAAGCTGTTGCAAAGGTACCAACCTTAAAAAGTTACCATGGTGGCTCATGGCTGGGAAGTTAAGTGAAGAGCTAGTAGGAAAGAAAAATATACACTTGCTAGTAGGAAAAAAAAAAAATATGTAGCCTACACATGCTTATATAATTTAAAACTTCCCTCTTATTTTCGTCTTTCCAACGTGAAAATGGTGTTTCTAATAAAACACACTATATCATAAGGACATTTCATATTTAAAACGTCACGTCACTGATGCAGTAAAGAAGGAAGCAAGCTTTATCTGCTTCTCACACTGGAAGAAGCAAGTGTAAAGAATCTCGTCTACCTCTCTCTACAGGCAGACTGAAGCTGGTGACGTCACGGTTGTCATGCTTTGCCCTTGTAGTAGGAGAGCCAGCCGGCCTGATCTCATGCTTGCAGCCTCAGTGCAGTACAAAAATAGAGAATACATTTCAAGTAAAAACCAACATATGAGACAAGGAAAATAAACTTTAAAAATAAGGCTGGTAACGTAAAAATATCAGTGAAATGCCACTTCATCTACTTCTTCTTAATAGCCCCCACTGAAAAGTAGTGAATATGTTAATCTTGGTAGTGATCATAATATCAGTACTTTAGCACAGGCACAACAGTACTGTTAGCTGCTAGATGAATTTTAATTTAAGTCAGTATTAAGAAACAAATAGAAAGATAAAAACAAGTAAGATTGAAATGGCAAAATTCAACTAGTAAATATAATTATATTCCATGTCTGTAATAAAAAATATATGAAAAGTAGAGGGTTAGATATAACTATTCATTTCGGTTGCAAAGAAGGAAAACAAGCAGATAGATTAGGTTACTGGCAATGGGTGCAGGAAATTCAAGTTTTCACCATGACAGTACGAAATGGAAATGGATGAAAAATACACTATCGAAAAAATAAATGATCTTAAATAATGAGAAAACTGGGACATTTTGTTACTGACAAATCCCCTCCCCCAACAATGGTTTAGAAGAAGGACATCTGGCCACTCATATCCATCGATGGGAAAAGGCTCCCTTGCATTTTTGCTGTAGTAAACTAGAGTTGAGAAAAAATGGCCATGACAGTCCATTCAGCAAAACGAGATCTGAGGTTGCTTCACCATCACTGCTGCGATCGTAAAGCACTAAGATATATTATTTGCAGATCCAGTCTGATAAAATGTGGTACAAAACATACAGATGTATTGAACACATTAATAATCTAAGATTAGAATTATACTTCAAATGTTGCAAATAGAACTTAAAAAAAACTGTAAAGAATTTATAACTTCTAAAACGTAAGATAAAGATTTGTTAAAAATATATATATATTACATGTACATCTAACTTCAACATTTAATCTTTATATACTGAATTTTATAATTATACATATTAAACTTAAGAATTAGAATTAACCCTATTTAATACACACTATTCCAGTACTGTACAATACTGCTTTCACAAAGTATAATATCAAATCTATTTATAAAGAAATATTTTATTGTCATTGAAGCAGATCTTTCTACAAATTGCTCAAAATTACATCAACCATAACAGAAATGAAGTTAATCAATTCTATATAATTATAATAAGTTTGTTCCCAAAGCAAACCCATGATTACTTGAGAATTTGCTGTACTGCGCATATCCAGTCTATAACTTATCCATGATTTTGCACTTTGGGAATGGTTAGAAGAATTTGGAATCTATGGTTTCTGTGTTTAATCGATATGATATGTGAATGGAATATGTATTTCCCTTTAAAATATTATACATGCAATATGCATCGCCAATATAAACTATATTTTGGGAAACTTTTAATTATCTTCCATTATTCATACATATAAGTAGCCTATGCTTATAAATCAGGCATGAGGTTATTGGAGGGAGGAGTCAGGCGCATGAAAATACGTTAGTGCGCATGTCTCTGATAACAATTCATGGTAGAGCCTGCAAACTTTTCTAATCTCTATCTATATAAAAGGCTTTGTCCTGACTGACTGAATGAATGATTGATTGACTGACTGACTGACTGAATGAATGACAGGAATCAACGTACAGCCTAAACTATAACAGGTAGAGACTTGGAATTTTGACAGTACCTTCGCTTCATAATGTAGGTGCTCACTAAGAAAGGATTTTGAAAAATTCTGATTCTAAATGCCAAAAATTTAATGTTTTTGAAAATACTTAATCCATTTTTACATAGAATTATCAAAACAAATTCACAGAATATATTGTTGCACAAATGGTATCAGGTGGGCTTGGAAGAAACAATTGAAATGCACTTTTGACAAATAAGAGAAGTTATCAAAATAGTTCATGTTATAAATAAATATTACAGAGTGAAATCCACTAAAATAATGGAATCACATAACTTTCTCTACCCTGGACATAGAGAAAACAAAACGAGGTATGGTAATGTGTATATTATTATATTATATCGCAGGTTTTTGGAGAGAAAAGTATGAAAGTGATAATGCTTTATGGTAACATAAGAGTGGGAAATTTCCCGCCTCGATATTACAATTTTATGTTACAGGAATTTCTGTTTCTTCTTATTTAAACCTCTACCAGGCTTGCTGTGCACCGTACAAGCGATGGGATGCAAAATTCTAGATCCTCTATGAGCCATATAAAACTATATCAAGCGTTTTCTGAGGGAATAGTTTGAGTGTAATAAGTCGTTCTTCCTATTTCAAATTATAAATGCCTATATAAGGACCTAGAATTTAAAATTTAAAATCCTTCATAAGCTAATTTCCAATTACAAAATACAAAACCCGGGCGACGCCGGGTCTTTTAAGCTAGTAATACATAAACTGTCCATGAGAATATATGGAACAGAAGATTGACAATCAGAATCACGAATTCTCGCTTTGGGAACGTGTGTGGAGAAAGAGCACATGCGCAAACAATGTGATCATGGTTTCTGAGTGCTTGGGGAACAAACCTATTAATCCCATAATTTTAGAGGGATTCCAGACATATCTGTAAAGGATAATGGGTTTTCATCTATTGAGAATTTCTTTTTAGATTCTATCAACAGAATAAAATTTTTGTAAAATTCTGAGTTTTCAGAATCTAGTTCTTAAAACTTCTGGGATATGAATGCCAAGTGTATCTGTACAGTTAAGGCTGAAAGAGCCATGTTGGCTTTCCATCTGAGAGGCCAAAAACATATTACATTAGCCTTAACTCTAATATATTATACAGGCACACTTGTACTTGGCATTCAAAACCCAGAGGATGGACAAAGGGGTACTTGTAGAGTCTGAAAGCTGGAATTTTACAAAACTTTGACTCGGCTAATAACCTACAAAAAAAATTCAATTCAATAATACTTTGAGAATCTTTTTATTTGCATATTGAGACAATGAACACTATAAAACAAAATATAATAAATTATTTTGTATTTGTAATATACATCTGGCTTATTTTGTAATGTGAATACTTATACACTAGGTCTTACGTAATATTTTACCACCTTTTCTTTTTAGTTTATGCCACTATGTTCAACAAAGCACATAATATGTCTGACATTCAACTACATATTATACGATACAAATTATATTGTATTGAAAACATATTTAACAAATATTAGTTAATTCTTAAATAACTAAACCTAACTACAAAAATAGTAGCTATACACCAACTACCCTTCCTATCTTTAGAATTTTATGTAGTGGACTGTGTTTAGTTTCTTGTTTATATATTACTAGCATGTGCCCGCGGCTTCGCCCGCGATAATTATTTCAAAAATTAAAAATTAAGAGCTTAATAGTTAAATCATTATATTTATTAACACCTAAATCACGTGGACTATATACCACGATTAGATAGCGTGTTTAGTTTCTTGTTTATATATTACTAGCATGTGCCCGCGGCTTCGCCCGCGATAATTATTTCAAAAATTAAAAATTAAGAGCTTAATAGTTAAATCATTATATTTATTAACACCTAAATCACGTGGACTATATACCACGATTAGATGGTAAAAGCGACCTCAGATTCGAGTTCCTTGGTCCAGAAAACCCCTGTATAGTGAGTTTCGTCCAAATAAAACAATGTTTGACCATATTAGGGCTTACAACATTCAAGCGATCGCGAAAGTTTTATTTGCAAGGTATGACAAAAATAGACAAAGCCAACTGTAATTGTCAAACTTCCATTTAATTTAATTCCAAACCCATCTGAAACCCACTGGCAACAATATGTTTTAATGTCAAATGTGATTCGGATTAGATAATTCTGTGCAAAAAGGGATTAAGTATTCTCAAAAACATTTGATTTTTGGCATTTAAAATCAGAATTTTTCAAAATCCTTTCTTAGTGAGCACCTACATTATGAAACGAAGGTACTGTTAAAATTCCAAGTCTCTACCTGTTATAGTTTAGGCTCTACATTGATTCCTGTCAATCAGTCAGTCAGTCAGTCAGGACAAAGCCTTTTATATATATAGAGATATTTTTATACGGAAAATAAAAATGAGCAGTTTAGTCTCAAATCCATTGCAACTGTTTTTGCAACTAGAATACCAGGTGCATATTTTAAAGTTTTGATTATATTTAAAATGACAATACAATATAAATTCTATAAAGTATATTTTAACATATGACATAATTGCGTTATGTACATTGTCAAATCTAGTGATATACCGGTAACCTCAAGAAAGGTGAAGATACTATGTAAGACCTCTAATACCATATTTTCTCGAATGCCTACATTATTGAGTAAGACACAGTCCCCAATCTATAAGGCATGAAAAAATATAAATAATACAGGTTGAGTTAAGATAATGAATGCTGTTATAACTGAGCCAATGAGACATGAATCACGATCTGTGCAAGAATGATGCTTCAAAGGTATTCCACAAGCTTGAATTCCTATTGTGCACCTTCAATCCAAGCTTCTTGTCTCACCGTTATAGTTATACAGCTAACCAATAAACACAAATACGCCTTATACTAATTATTAGAAGTCATACAGGCATTATAGTATTTTCAGTGCACTCCCCTAAAACTTCTTACCATGAAAAATATTTTCTTTTGTTAGATTATATATCGTTAATCTAATGTAAATGCAATTGTTGGGAGATAAAAGTATAAAGTAACCATTACTGTTATTTTTATACATATGCACAAGATTAATAACAATAAAAACCTCTTTATAATATAAATTTCTCAAAAATTGCAAAAACTTTACCACTAGAACAATGATACATATATTTTCCTGTCAAAAAAAGTGCCTGCGGTGTTCGAGAAAATGTGGTAAATGATGTAGTGTGTTTTATTAACACAAACATTTAATAGCAGCTTAAATAAGAAAAAAATGAAATTGAATTTAAATCATTCACTTTTCATATCCACTAAGTCTTCCCAAAATGTAGAACTTACTGTTCTGTTTAAAGTCTATATTGTTATAGAATATACTAAAATATTAAAGGAATTAACCGGGATTTTCTAACTTGAGAATTATTTTTACTAGTGATAAGAGTTCTCAAATGAAAAAATCATAATAAATTATTCATTTCTTGTAAATTCTTGAGATATCAAGAATTGTATGAAAAGTATTCAAATGATCATTTGAATGATTTAATGCTATGAGATGCAAGAAGTGGGGATGAGTTCCTGCAGTCTCTTTTCACTTCGGTTAATGCTGTGTAAGTTTTGCAGGCAAGAAAGGCATAAAAACGGACTGATACATAATTCACAGTGTCTCTCAAATATACAATTTAATGCTAAATCTTCTAATCTCCGAAAATGACAACCTTTTTACATTCGGAGGTCAGAGACATTCTTGCACAAAAATTCTCCTGTTATTAGAATGTGTAGCTTCTTTAATAAACTCATAATTGGTGGTGTGAATTTGGATTTTGCAGATCCCATGTCCACTTGTTTGCTTAAATTAAGAAATTTAATTTTTAGTTCATTTTTAAACATCTGATTTATTTCATTTTGTTAATACTAACGGTCATGTCTTATTCTAGCTTTTATTTCTCAGTTATTGATTCAGTTTTAATTGTGGTTTTGATTTGTATTCATATATTTCACATTTTTTATTTCATAGATTTATTTGTGGTGTTGATTTGTACCCTTATATTCATGTTTTATTTCATTATTTATTTTCCAGTTTCTTAGTTCTCCTGTTCCCAGTTTCAATTAAGTTATAGATTTGAGTTGTAATTTATATATTTAATAATAAGCCATAATTATTCAGTCTTTATTTACAGTATTATTTATGTGATTTGTTCTTGTTAATGGCGTTTGTAGTGTATATATGTCTACTCTATTTGGAGCTTTGCTCTGTTGTAGGCAAATAGAGTGCTTATCTAATGGATTTTTAGTCTGCGAATGCTAGTATTAGAATGCTGTTAACACAATATCTGACCGCGCTGCACAAAATTAACTCTTATTGGTTTGTGGTTCACCCACACCCATTGCAGGAACCAATAACAGTAGATCTTGTAACATGATGAAGTTGCCGAAATGAACATTTGACTAATGATTTGAGTTATTAATCGAGACAGTAAAGTTCTCAGCTAACAACTCAAATTCTCACATCTCGCATTGCAAGTTCTCGGTTCCTGATTTCATCCGAGAAATTTTTCATTCGAATGATCATTCGATTCTTTATATAACTCGAGAACAGATTACTCGATTCTTAAAATCATTCGATTCTGCCCATAGCTACTTTTACCTTCAGCTTGTTTGAGAGTCTACTACATTTTCATTAAAATTATCATTTTTTTAAGACTGCATAATTACTTTCCCTTCTTAAATGTGCATCATATTTAGTTACATTGAAAACTGAATCTACCAGATTACAGTTTATTTTTTCTTTCTTTTTTACATTTATGTACAACTGCTGTTTAAATATGGTGAGATGAAATGTTTTGATAAGATGTGTATATACAGAATATTACCTTTATACTGACTATATTTCCACTGAGTATATATACTTCTGTCCATTGCAGATATATCTTTGCATCACACAAGACTTGCAGCAACAATGTTGGTAGCACCTGAATCCTCCCCTCGCTCCTGGAACCTGCTCCTGGTGGCTGGTGTAGGAGGCTCACACATGTTGGGCAGCTTGCTTGGAGGTAGTACATTCTGTCCAGGGATTATTACATCACACTCAAGTTGTCCTGAAATGTAAGTGAGCAAGTTAAGTAATAAATAATAATAACTTAGGATGTAAATTATGGGTAAGGAATGAATGTAGACTGTAATGCAGATTATGGGTACCTTCATTAGTTTGAAAGAGTATTATTCCCCAAAGCTTCCACTAGCTCCCTGTGGCATTCTCTGGCATTGTTCCCTCAGAAAACAAGTATTTGGATGTAAAATTGCTATTCACACCTTGTCACATTCGTCTGTGTAGTGGCTGACTCACAACTGAATTACTATTGCCTCTGTGCATATAACCGTACATCATTCTTCGATTGAATAATGTGTTCGTAATAGACGCCACATTCTCCAATGAAAATATCTCACTTTGCAAAGTTGCCATGATTTATGCCCCAACTAAGGAATGCCAGGTTTTCAAAATGCCAATAAGGGACAGGTCATGTCGACATGACAGAAGTTAACCATGGCAGGAGTGAGTTTCTAAATATGGGAAAAAAAGCATCCCATATGCTGTTAAAATGGGAGAGTACTTCATACCTTCAAATACGGGAAGTCCTGTATAATACAGGACACCTGGCAACCCTAGCCCCACCCCTCATATAACCTAGTATCCCAAATTTTATTCCCTTTTTCCCTCTATACGAGTAGTGGGAATTCATGCAACATTGTTGCATTGACATCAGACCTGCACGAAGCGTAGTTATCCTTACTTACCTCTCTTCCCAACCCATTACTGGCCTATTTAAGCCTGTAATTTAGTATTATACTTCAGAGCTACTTTAGAGGTATAATGTCTTCTCCAGTCATCCACATCAGAAGCTTATAAGCGACATTTAAAAAAAAATGGGGAAATAAACATTTTGTAGTTTCTTTTGGAGATAATGCAAAATGTCTCCTTTGTTCTATAGTTTTTACTTTTGAAATACTGTATAATTATTAAAATCAGCATTTTTAAATCATACTTCACAAAACAAAACAAAATTATCACACATTACAAAATCTTAAACCCCAAGAAGAGCAAAGCTTGTGTGTAGGGGCTGCCATTATGATTTATATTAAATAAGAGAGAAACATTTTTACTATTATACACAAATTCTGGCACTTAATAACTTAGTTGTGGCGGTTTGTGACACATGATATCAAAAAAAGTTAATTTGAAAATCACACAAAAAAAAAAAAAAAAAAAAAAAAAAAAAAAAAAAAAAAAAAAGAAGCTATTAACTTCCTTGAAGCACCCCCAAATAAAATAGTCTGTGCATGTTTATATGAAACACATTAAGAATGTCCACTCTCAAGTACAAAAATCATTTGTCTCAAAGTAGCATAAGATTATTCTTACCTGATAATGCTGGAGATGGTCCTTTGGAACTTCCGTATGGTTTGGTGCTGTATCCAGAGTCATTGTGAAGATCTGCAGATTCATGAGTAGGGCTATACACAGCACTGCGACTCCTGTATGGAAGCCCTGACATAAGGCGATTGTCTTCAGCTCTCCAAGGACATGAAGCTACAACATTTTCATAATCTGGATTTCCTGGTTCTGGAATTCCCAATATTCCCTCATCTTCATCCTCGCCTTCACTGGATTCTGAGCTGTTGTCATCGTGGCAGCGGTAGTGATTTACTTGATCACCCTGCCAGTTAGTGTTTCCTCTATGATATTCTTGGTTTTGCCAGTCATGATCTCTTCTTCCATCAAATCGACTTTGGTCTTGAGGCTCTTTGTGATTTTGTGGAGTAAATTTTGGTGGTTCAGCTGGAGGTTTTGGTTTGTTTGGGACTTTCCAGTTGGGCGTTACATGACCTGTCTGGGCACTCTGAAACCTAGCAACCATCTCATGTACAGATCTTCGATGTGGTTGCCCTCTCCAGTCAGGTGATTCATTATCTATTTGGTCAATTTGTATTTGTTCTTCAACTTCTTTAGTTTCTTGCTGTGTTTTTTCTTTCCAAGAAGGAGATACATGACCAACTGCTCCACCTTCCATCTGCCCATTTCGTTGTTCAGATGATATTTGCTGTGGATGATCCCTCCAAGTTGTTCCTTTGTCAACAAGCACATCAAAGCTCCGATTGTGATTCTGAGAAGGAATCAGACCATTCATGCCGTTCTGAGATCTTTGGTTCAGCGATGCTGGTAACTCATTAATAGACCTATATTGTGGTTGGCCTCTCAAAGGATTTGGTCGCTGATCAAGTAGTGTGTCAAAACTGCGATTATGCTTGTCACGGTAGTTATGAATGTCTTCCTTATTTGTACTTTCGTCGTTTGTACGAGATGATAATATGTCATGAGCAGATCTTCGAAGAGGCTGACCTCTCCATGAGGAAACATCTTTGTCCAGCATGCTTTCAAAGCTTTTATTATGTTCTTGTTTATTTTTTAGAGAATCTTGACTTCTTTTAAAACCATGTTTCAGCCTGAGTGCCAGTTCATGAGCATAAGTTTGGAACGTGTGTCCTTTTGTTAGAGGAGTCTTACTTGTTTGATCTCTAGAAGTAAACTCATGAGCTGAATTTCTGTATTGACTTCTTCTCCAACTAGCAATGCTCTCATCATCAGCCAACATCTCTAAGCTACGATGATCTTGTCCATTTTTCTTACCCATTCCTGAGTGTACGCCATTTGCTTCACCATTTTGCTGATCTCGCCATTCTGTCTCTCGGTCCAGAAGATGTTCTAGACTGCGTGCTCGAGGTACAGCCATTGGCTCGTTCTCAGGAATATCTATTCCACGCACTCGTTCTGATCTGCGACCAGCTTGACCACGATTGATCCACTGAGCCAAATGCAAATGTCTCTGGTCACATAAAGCACGTTCAGCCACCACACATCTTGTCAATTCTGACAGCTGCCCCTGTGTACGACGCTCTAGGTTTGTCACTTTCTGATCAAGACGTTGATGTGCCTGGTCAATGTGTTCTTTCAGCTCCTGTTTGTCCCTGTCCAAACGAGCCTCCATGTGTCTGAAGAATGGAGCACAGTAGCATGTGTAGCCCACTCCAACGGGTCCCTGAAATTAGAAAATCAGGCACAGACTGTTAGATATCCCTGACTGTTACTAGCTTCAAAATAATATGAAAAAGAATAGAAATCAGTAGGTGTTTTAAGATGTAATCAAGTTTATATACAGAGATACACTTAGCATGTGCATAATCCCATTAATCCATAATGGAACCTTGAATTAACGTGACCCCGTTTATAAAGTGTTTGCACATTCTATATCAAATTTTGAAAGTCAGAAATATTAGCTTATATAATTATTATACATTAATATTTTCAATTAAACATATTCTTCATTTTTAATAGAAATATAATAGGAAAATTAAAGGAGTAGCACATGCATGACTTAGAAAATAAATATGAATAAAAGCTAAGAAATTATGTAAGATTGCTTGCTAAGAAATTATGTAAGATTAAAAGCTTTGTAATCATACCAAATTATAAATAACCATATCCTTTACTTTCTTGTGATAAATAAAGAGTGCTTAAAAAAAATGTATACACACTTTGAACTGTCATAGAAAATTTATTTCCTGTTCTACAAGGTTAAATTTCTGGGAGAAAGTAATGTTATAATATTTCTTCAACAGGGGTAGCAGAATAGTTTCAACAAAAGTCCAACAGTCATGCCAACAATCATCCTACAATGAAAAGTACCTAACAATGCTTGCTGATTCCATATTCCCTGTCATTCGTGCATTGTACGGTTTTATTACCAACAAGGTGGTGCCTCGCCGCACTATCCTAGGGACGTACAAACATACCTGGATAGAGATTTGCCAAGGCAGTAGATAGGACGCAGGGGGCAAACAGAGTTTCCTGCCCTCTCTCCAGACCTTAGTCCGCTGGATTTCTTCTTATGGGGCACAGTAAAAGATGAGGTGTACAAATGTAAACCACGTAACCTAGACACACTTTGGAATGAGGTTAAAGTGGTGTGCGCAGAAGTCTTATTGGACACTTTAGTACGATGTACGGAATCAGTGGTGACTCGTACTCAGAAATGTATTGATGCTGAAGGCCACCATTTTGAACATTTGAACTAATCCATTTTCATCAGAAAGTCATTTATTTTTCAAATTAGACTTTAAGCTTTCCATTTCCAGAAATTTAACCTTGTAGAATGGAAAATAGATTTTCTATGACACTTCAAAGTGTGTATACATTTTTTTGAAGCACTCTGTACATAAAGTTCAGCACATATTTAACCTATCATATTGATTCTGTGCTGAACAGTAAAACATAGATATACCGGTACATATAGAAAACATCCATGATATACTGAAATCTTATTTTCGTATTAAGTAGCTGTTAACAAAGTTGGTTTCCAAATAATATTTCCAAATATATTATTATGCAATAATGCAGTACGAGGTTTTGTACTAACATTAGTATTATGAATAAGAACAGAGTTCAGACATATAAACAAACATAAGACATATTCCTAAAATGATATTAGCTTAAGCTATACCATTATTAGGAATTTCAGCCTGCAAGAGAAAAACTGAAGTCTTATGATGGTCTAGATGTTCTAGATGTTCTAGATGTTGTAGACTGTGTGTTCGAGGCACAGCTATTGGCTCAACACTTTATTTGAATCTTGGAGAGGTTAAACAATTCATGCTGGAAAATTCAACGCCATCTTCAAATATTCCTAGGTACTTCTGTATGTGTGTTTAAAAATTCGGTGGTCATGAAGAAGCATTCCAATTCAACAAACCGAGTTGGAACACCACATCATATGTCCCATCACAATTTTAAAATACTAATATTAGATCAGCCTACTTACATAACCTAATAATTTGTTGTGCCATTAAAAGATCTTGGAGTTGATACTAACCTTACAGATGTTGCCTGCAAGGTCCAAGTAGTACTGTTCCCCCTTCTTGAGAGGCTCATGTGGCAGTGAGTCCAAGTTGGGTTGTGGGAATGACTTAGGGTCTGGATAATAGTGGCAGCCATAAGGAGACCACTGCTTGCCTGTTGCTCTTTCAAAGTGTACCTTATGATTGTTTTTATGCTGAAATAAAATTAACGATTAGTTTTTGTGGAAGAGTTAGTTAAATACAGTTAAATCTGAATGTCTTCATTTAGTGGTCACCTCTATACATGACCATTTTTCTGTGAAACCGATTAATTTTCCCATAAATCCTGTGTTAATATCCCCTTCCTTTAATGGCCACCTCATACTGCTGAACAGCCAGTCATAATCACTACGAATTCTTTGTTCACTTTCGAAACCATCACACAGGCTTACAGGATTTTTGGAAGTAAAAATCCATTAGCACAAGTGCAGTTCAGCAGCTCAAAAACTGTTGTGAGGGGGGTGTGTTTTCTTTTGTGAAGCATCCACAGTTGCATTTCCTATTTATTCAGTCATATTCAGTCCTTAAATGTGTAAGGAAGATCATAAAGTGTGATGAATCAAGGGTAGCTTTAATGTTGGAAGAAAGGAGAAAAGTGATTGTTGAAAGTGAGAAAGGAATTTCTCAAAGGAAATTTTCTGACATTTTGCACTCACAAATCCAAGCACATGGCAGGCTCTGTTGCAAATCAATCCAATAACAATAGCAATAATAATAAAACATTCAGTGATTTTTTGGTTCTCGCTTCTGGCTGACACACTTGACTATCGACGAGAGTGTCCTTCTTTCATTAAAGAAACAACACTTCAAAGATTTGACCATTGAGGACTGAGGTTGGAGCACAATGCATTTGCCCACAATGCGACTCTGTTCCAAACCTGCATATGAAATACATTGCTGGAAACAAAAATGGATTCCAGTCCTGTAACTTACATGTGCTTATGCTAACAGTGTTTCACATAGGGTTTGAATCTATTGAAAGCAGTTATGAGAATAAGCACACGTTGGCAGGGAGCCAATCAAATTTCGAGAGAACAGCCAAACGATAGCAGCTAGCCAATCACACTTCCATATACATAACGTGTTTTGTGTCATTCAACCAGTAACTCAGCATTTCTCTCCCTACTACCTACATACTAGTTCCAAAGAGAATAAGTCATATTCTTCCAGAGAATGCAATATAGAAGTAACATACGGTTCTGTAATAAATTTGTAATACTGGCAATAAAAATTTGGGGACATACATATAAATATGGGGATATTCCATGGATGGATTTTGTCTGGGGACAGATTTCTAAATCCGGGGATTTTCCTCAGGAAATGGGAACGTCTGGTAACGTTATTCTACATCACATAACTTTCTCCACCAAACGCTTGGGCAGTACAACCATCTCACTTCACATTCTGATATAGTATAAGAAGCTGTATTGTAGGGAGTGCATATTCAGTTGTTTGTCTCATACAAAGGTGTATATTGTTCATGATGCAATATTCTTAAAGCCTGAGTTTGCGGCAAACAATGACTAGCTTATAAGTTATAACTAGGGGGCAGGTGTTGATGACCTAAAAGTATCTTTAAAATTATCAATAAAATGCTCTTGTTTTTATGGAAAATTACCTTAAATGAATAAAAAATGGCATTTAAATGTATAAAAAGTGAAGATTTTTATTTTGGATATTTAATTTCATTTTAAAATACCATTCTGAAACTGTAACTTTATTCAAAACAGTTAACTTAGACCACAAAAAAAGTTAGAAACAAGAACATAAGTAGGCCACCTATACCACAGTTTAATACAGAGCAGTAGCCTACAATGTATAAGTAATTTGGTTTTATCTGATGCTCTATATAATTATTATGTGCCAAGAATATTCATGATTTGTGGTTTGAGATTTCTCTTCAGCATTATTTCACTATCTGATTTTTAGTATCTGAAAAAGACATGAACAGTAAGCGTTGTGTTATTTTTTAAGATCTCAATTACGATACTGGTATATAGAATATTGTTGTAGAATAATTTACAGTATACAGTCATGGCCAACCGTAGATTTTCCATTATAAAGTTTCTATGTTTATGTGTCAGAATATTCCTGTACATAGAAAAACTTCTTTCTATGTCTACTGATGTGACAGGTGCAAACTTGAAGTTCACAAGATCACTTGGTGAAAATTCTTGTTCAAATACACTTTCAAATTGTTCACCTCATAGAATCGTGGAAATTTTACAGGTACTATTATAGTTTTCATTTGTACAATTTACAAAATAAAATACTTCCGTCTATTGTAAATACATCTTTCCCAAACTCGCTTACTAGCTGATGTAAAAACACACTTTTGGCTTGTTTCACTGAATTAGTCTTATGAGAACGATGTTTCTATTCTGAAGCTGAACTTCTCCACACCAAGAAATAGCTAAAGGTGCCATGACTGTCTACTAGAAGTTCCGAGAATTTTCACAAAGGGTGGTATGTGTGACAAGATCAGTGAGCCTTTAGCTGTTGTGGATTCTTTGTGTGGTTGCTAAAATACAGTACCTGCACCAGCCTTCCACTAAGTTTGACCTTGTAACTGTATTTAAGAACAAAGGTTACACTCACTTCTGGCTCCTGGAAATGTGAATTGCTATTTTTGTAACTATCGGTACTGCTGGTTGCTTTATTTGGGTAAAAAAATATTCTAAAATGTTGTATTATACATTTAAAATGATAGCAAAATTCATAAAGTAGGAAAAATGTCCAAAAAATGATAACTTGAAAAAATTACTTTTTAAGTCAAATTGGGGAAAAATGCAAAAAAATGTAACATAGAAATCCACGATTCTGCTTTGTAACAACTTACAATGTATGTAAGAGCTTAGATTTTTCTGGTGAATAATCTGAGTGAAAGTTTCTTGGGTGGTCAACCAGGTGTGGAAGTGAATTTCTCCCGACGTTTCGAAGGTCCATGCTGCCTCCATTTTCAAGGGCATTGAAGTGCCGAGTCGTTGTCCAGGTGTAGAATATATACAAGTTCGGATTGCGCAGATCCGACCAATCAGGTGTCGGTAATCCCTCCATCAGTCCTTAAAAATGGAGGCAGCGTGGGCCTTCGAAACATCGGGAGACATTCACTTCCACACCTGGCTGACCACCCGAGAAACTTTCACTCAACTTACAATGTATGTTTATTCCACTGGGTACTGTTCTAATCAGAAAAGGGGGAAAAAAAAAAAAGACATTTCATGAACATCCATCCCCTAGTTATAACTTTTATAACTATAGCTGTAACTATACCTTCTGTTAGTTAGCATTCTAGCAGAATTTTGACCACATTGTCTTTGTGAACTTCAAAAAGTGAAAGGCAATTTTCAACATTAAAACTTGTTAACCCTTTCACAGCTGAATTTATGTATTGATATACTATAAGCATTTGAGTGAAATCATTAGTGGATATTTTTTAAATCAATCCAAAAATTTCATATATGATACAACTTCTCCACATTCAAATTTCACCAGCCACCCTGGTGCTTGAATTGGCACATTATAGACTCGACTAACCAGTGTGTGATTTGTAGGGGATAGAGTGGATTCCTCCCACTCACTGATATGAACCACTGCATGGTATACATATTTAAAATTGTAATTTTGGTAGTGAACCTATTAAGACATCTCCTCTCTGATGAAGTCACTATTCGCACACTGTAACTATAGCTAACAAATTCAGGAAGTCTTTGTATCCTAAGCATTCTTCTTACCTTTTTCTTATCTTTCTGCCTACTGCTACTGTCCTTACTGCTTGTTCCACTTTCATTTTTCCCCCTCTTCTTTTCATTTCGGTCCTTGTCGTGTTTCGAAGATTTGTTTTTAGATCGCACTGCACTTGGACTGTTCAGAATAACCAAAATCTCGTTCAAGTCCTTTCTTGTTGCAATGTCTCTTGCAGTCTCATTTTGCTGAAAATTCAGAGCATTTTGTTAATTCTTACTAACTGCAAACTATAATTTCTCTATTTTTAATATAAAATAAATACTTGACGATAAAAATAGTGCACAAACAGAGTAAGCCTTAGATTCAGTCAAAATAATTGAGCAGTGTTATAGCATAATACAATAAAGTTTATTTTTGAAAACATAATTTTAGTCTGCTTGTATGTTTTAATCCTTTCTTTAACTGTAAATTATTACTGGATATTCATAGAACGTGTTTCTGGGTTTTTTGTTTGTTTGTTTGTTTGTTTGTTTGTTTGTTTGTTTGCTTGTTTGCTTGCTTGTTTGTTTGTTTTAAGTTCCAGGGATCTCAAAACATGTATTTATGCTCAAAATCAACATCAAATTTAAGGGTTGAACACAATTCTTCCTCTTTCTTTAGTAAAGGTATAGGTAGAGAAAAGAAAAAAGGGTTTTAATACTACATTTTAATACTGCATTTTAATACTGCATATATAATTTCTTTTAAATTATTTGGACCACGTTGTATCCTAAATATTTTTTTTAAACATTGGTACACCAAAGCATTTGTAATTTTTTTAGGTTAAAATTTTAACCTATTTTACATGTTCTCGTATAACAATGCATTATTATCATTAATAACAGTAATTTTTAAATTATTATGTGCCAGAATGGTACTTTCTAAAATTACTTGAATATGAAAAATTTCTGTCCATCTGACAGTCCATCCATCCATTTGAGTGCCTGTATGCACGATAACTTGAATATGCTTTACCAGATTTTCATTAAACTTAGCCTTACCAAGTCCATAGGAAGAACTCTATCGATTTTGGATCAATTCGGTTGATTGTTACTGGTGTAACAACCAATTAACAGTCACATGCTTTTAAATAACAAATTTGCATCTTCTAGTTATTTCACTTATACCTCCACATATGCTGATCAAACATTCTCAAAAAACTGTGGTCTAAAACTCAATAATCTCTTAAATATGGCCTATTAACTTCATCTGGCACTTTGTTTTAGCAGTTTACCTGATTTTTATTTGACAATATAATACCGTATATTAATATTTTAACATTATTCAAAACACGTAGCATAAAATAATATGACATTATAAAATAGAAAAGACGTGTTACATAAGTGCACTGAGAAAAATCTTTGAAGGTTAAGTTGAAAACCAAATATTATAAATATATTATGAATTTTGAAAGTCATGAATGAAAACATAAGGCTACCTTGTTTTTTAGACTCTTATCACAACCAGCTTCTAGAAGAATTCTAGTAAGTTTCCGCCTTCCCATTGCAGCTGCTATGTGCAAAGCAGTGTCTCCGTTCTGAAACCAAAATAATTTTGTTATACAGCTGCACAGTCTTCAATATGCAAGGAATGAGCCCTATAGTCATTTAATCAGTATTTTTTGTTATGTCTACACTTAAGCATTATGAAGTTCTGTGAGAAATTCCTTGTATACCTATTTATTGATCTAATGAAGTAATATTAAGCTTCTTTAATGTTAGTGTTATGTGGATATCAGAACAAATAGAAGAATTGTATGAAATCTTAATTTTTAAGACTGTTCCATTCGTACAATGTGTATAGTTTGATAATAACAATAACGTATAGCAGTGCCTCAGATATTGACCAATCACAGCCATTCACTTATAATATGCTATTTTAATGCAATTTTATCTGATAAAATATTAACTCATTACTAGATATGCCAAGGCTGCATATTGCTGCCAGTAAACAGAATAAAAACACAATATTTTATACAACATAAATTATTTGGAAACTTTAACATTATAAACGTGCATTGATTAAAACACAATTTCGATTAGGTGCAAGCCAGTTTGTGTGTTTTTATTTTGTCCTGATTTTAGCTCATCTTAAGTAGGTTAACTATTCTCAACCCCACTGTTGGCAGTGTTGGTTAGTATCTGATTATTTTAGTACGCTGTGATCTGACAGCTGACTCTGTGGTCATTTGACTTTAAACGACACAAATAAGAAATTAATTATTATTACATAATATGTATTTTATTAATGAAATATTCTTAATAAATCCCAATCGCGTTTACGAGTTTCATCAGATAAATTTAATAATATATCAATGAACTCGTAATGTCTCATGGGATTACCTATGATAAAATAACATACAACTTGGAAGACTTACCATAACAGCACTTCATAATGTTCTAAATGAGTAATTAGTTCATGATACAACTTTTATATTTACTTTTACATTTAAAGACATTAAACATTCGTAACAATATATCTTTATTATACTTAAAATGGTTGTGTACTGTGCACTGTCCACTGAAAGCGAACACTTAAATGGGAGCCCATAAGTTCAGCTGGGGAAGAATGATCACATTGGAACAAAAATATACTGATATCAGTTATAACTTATAAGGTATTGGTGTAAGACAAAGTATATACCTTATTTTGGTCCGACACTCTACATTGTGCACTGATGAGGATTCTGGTGACCCCTGCATGGCCATACCTTGCACTGGTATGCAGTGGGGTGTCTCCATACTGGAAATAACATTTTATCAATCAGCAGGTTTGTCATGGCATGATAATAAAATTACCCATTTGAAAATGCTACATAGAGAGCAGTAATTTTGTAGTTGGGAGATTCTATTGTCATTTATGGGACTCTTCAGTAGGTTATTTTCATTACAGATCTTTTTATAAAGTACTAGAAATAATAACAAAATATCTGGGGTCAGCATTAGCTGCTATCTCCTCGATATTTCACAGAAATAAGGAAAATAAAGAAGAGGTTATAATGTTCTCTAGGACCTACACAATTCATATATAAGGTGACTATGTTTCGGAGTCGAAGCTGGGACCAATTAAATAAATTCTCTCCATCTGGAATGCAACATTACACAGTAATTGTACTACATTATTAAATTTTATGATGAAGTGAATAAAAGACCAAATGATACATAATCCTGAACAAAATCTAAAACCTAGGCACATATTTTATAGTCACTGTATAATAATACACTTACCAGTTACTATACAGAGAACATCTTTATCTACACAAAGATTTAACAATCAGTTCTTAATGTCTCCAGACTTTTGTGATGAAATAATTTGATTCAGGTGATGTTTCCTTCCCTTTGAGAAGTCATAGAAGTCTGAAGAACTGTATTCCAAATTAACTATCAATGCTCATTAAGAGCTTATAAAAAAAATAGACACACTAGACCAGGGGCGTATTCAGGGGGGGGGGCTGAGGGGGCTGCAGCCCCCCCCGAAACGTTAAGGGTATATATACGTGAACAACCACAAAAGGATAAAAAAAATGCAGGTTCTAAAATATTAAAATTTTACAAGAAAATGAACTCAGAAGTGGACAAAAATTACAGGATCCTATAACAAGGCTTACTAGCACATAACTAGCAGATAAAAGTATAAAAATTTGACCAAGTTTATTTTAAATTACACGTTTTATAGGAGCATGAAAAAAATTAATTCAGATGGACTTATCACTTCCTTATAGGCATAACATTTTTCTGGTTTCTCTGACGCCTTTTATTTTTTTAATGCATATAATGAACATATTTTTCTACAAAGTAGACTACTTTTATACAGCAAAAGTTATTATTTTTAATGCAATTAATTTTTATATATCGCATATAAAATATCTTGAAATTTGATCAATATTTCATTAAACATTTTCTTTAATTTTATACCTATGGGCATCATTGTAGTCTACTTTATGCATATATGCATGTAAAATTAGTGTAAAAAATTTCAGCCTTCTATCTCTAATGGTTGTGGAGCTACCTAACAATATATGTGTAAAATAAGAGTTACCGGGAAATTCAATTTTAAGTTAATAGTGAATTTCTCATTTGACCTTTCTAAGGGCGTGACTCAGAGCATGTAAACATATTTAAATGTCCATTTAAATGCCACAAATAATTTCTAAACCTATATAAACTATATATCAATGGATGCAGAAAATTCAGCACAATTTTTTAGTGCTATAAACAAAAAACATAAATTTCAAAATAATGCACGTACATATACCCTTAAGTCATGCTAATATGTTGCACATAAGGGCACTTTAATTTCTCAGAAAGTAGACAGTTCAATTGCACATTTTGACTTATAAAGGATGAAATGCGTTATTCTAACGTGTTCAGTATAATTGTGTGTGATAATTGGGGCTCAGAGGTTGACGATATGTCATCTCTTTTCTCAGACATCACTGACAATGCAGGATGTAGTATAAGTTCGTCTTCCGTCAAAACGAACAATAATACCTTACTCATATTTTGCATTTTATTTTCTACCAGTCATTTTTAGGAAATTTCCATTCGTTCGTTACATTTTTTCCTATTTTGTCTTCAGAATGAACTTTTCCACCATTGTACACAAAGCAATCTCGTAATTCATTAATATAGTAAACATAATATTAATGTAGTCAAATAACATACTTAAAATATTGTTTTTTGTTTATTATTATATTAATATGCTACTGTATATTCCCTTTTTTAGATATATATTTAGAAATATTATCATATTTTAAATTTTTCATGTCATATTTTCAAAAATTTAAGGTAATTTATAGGTCATTTTTAGGCGTTTTTAGATCATCAACTTCTGAACCCTAGTGACAGTAAAGTTAGGATTATCACAGCCCCTCCCGAAAATAAATCTTGGATACGCCCCTGCACTAGACTCTTCTGTACAAATTCATTGTTGTTAAATCAGATAAGTGTATCCAATCATAAAGAAATAAAATGCTCCTCCCTTAATAAAAACAAAATTAAGCTAGTTCAATTTCTAACTCTTCATACTTTTAGCCCTCAGGTACTTCGCAAAATGTTAATCGATCATAGATAGAATTAAGGAAGTGTTTCCACGGATAAACAAAGGACAATCCCCTTTCCAACTCACCACTGGAAAAAAAAGAAACGTTTTAGTGACATTATTTGTTAGCTCTATACTTTTCTGTTTTCTTCATTTAGCAACAATGAACACTTAGACGAGAAAATAGACTGGGGCATAAGTCACCAAAGGTGATGAACCTTGAGATGTATGTCACTGGAGAATGTGGCACCCATAGCAAGTGGAAATGCCAGTCGATAGCATTGTGATATATGCACAGGGATAATCGTAATTCAGATGTGGGTCAGCTGCTGTGCAGATTGGATGTTACAAGATGTGAACATCATTCTTATGTCAAAATAGCCATTCTCTGTGGAAGAAATTCCAGAGAAAGCCACAGAAACCTAATGGAAAAAAGTGCACTTCTGTGCTAAACTTAGAGGATTTATATTATACGGTGGGTTTGTGTGCTTGGCTGCTTCCACCTACCACAATAATTAGAGTGACATAATGCCATGGTTGTTTATGGGTGTCTTCCCTGGGGTGACCACCTTTTTAGAGAGCCAATCTGGGACACACCCTTCCATTGTTGAGCTGAAGAGGGGAGCATGTATATACAAAGTAAAAGACCAAGAGCTATATTAATTTATTGTATTGTTAGTATTATTTTATTTAAGTAAGACACCTACAAATACAAATTTAATTGCTATTTATTTTTACAATAATACTTCTATGAACTCCTGCAGTGTTTAGAACCTCTTTTTTTCTTTTTTCTTTCTTTCTTTCTTTCTTTACATAGCGATAGAACTGAGTATATTCAAATTTAAGCTAACCGTAACTTGAAGCTCAGCTTTTATTAAGCTCACAGCTCTTTCTAACCTTAAGAGACTTAAAGCTATAAGTTTGCTAAATTTCAAGCATCTAATTCATCTGGAAGTGGGTTAACATTTTAATGGCAGTGAGTGACTGAAAACCCTAAACAAATTTCGGGGACAAAAAAATTTAAGAACTTGAACGTTATGGAATTTTTGTGTCAGTTATAGACTAAAAAATGAGTTATAGCATTCAAGCCATAAGTTTGCCAAATTTCAAGGTTTTAGTCCATCTGGAAGTGGGTTAACATTTTAATGGCAGTGAGCAATTAAAAAAATTAAAAATTTGAACTTTTGTAATTTTCCCGTTGGTTAAAGGCTAAAAAATGAGTTTGGCATTTTGAACTGGGCAACATTAATCTCAGTGAGTAGGCCTGGTTCCCGTGTCAGTCTAGTGGGATGAAATACCCTATCTACAAAAGAATATGAACAGGGGATACAAAGCATTTTACTAATAAGTTTTGCTAGATTGTTGAAATTGCATAGATTAGTCTCCAGAGCTGCAAAAATTATCCACCCACCTTTTATCTATAGGTTTGTTATGATGCATCAACTTTTCATTAAGTAAAATGAAGTAGAGCTTACTTCGGCGCATATGCGCTGAACGACAATGGCCTCAAGAGACAAAAAAGAGACAAAAAATCTGGACATTCAATGCACAATTTTCCCTTTCTGCATTCTGCATTCTGCACTCATTGCCAAAAACTGGGACTTGAGCATCCCAGGGAGTGTATGCCGGAGACCAGGTATTTTGTAGTAAAAATCAGGATAGTCCCGGACAAGATCACTCTAGTCTTTTCCCTGTGCACCTACATCTAGGACTTATTATCTGCATTACCGGTATATATACATGTCTTACCCTGCCCTATCACTATTATATTTCAAAATCTCAAAAGGTTCCACATTTAGAAAGAATAGTTGCCACAACTTATGCCTCATCCTCGTGTGTGTATACATACTAAGGTTGTTCCTAGAAATATGTGAAATATACGTAAAATAATATAGTGTAAACTTAGCCTATCCAACCTATGAAAATGCAGTATATTATAGGCATACTGGAAGTACTGTTTTCATAGAATTTTGCTACTGGAAAAAAACATAGCACTACTGAGAGGGGAAGGGTGTTATATAGAATGACAGCAGAATGGCAAACCTTTCGAAGATGACTCAGAACATGAGCATAAGGGATGTTCGTGGTTATATATTGTTGGTAGTGCAGAGTTAGTTAGAAAGCATGCTTTCTAACTAACTCTGCACTACCAACAATAGGTTATGGTCATAGGTTAACCTAACCTTTCTGATAAAGCATTTAAGCATTTTAAATAAAACTGGAAAGAGGAGCTTATTAAAGAGTGCCAGCTGTTGCCAATCTTTTAGAAATAAGTATTCTTTAGTAATCAAATATATTTCTTACAGGGTTTGAGGCAACACTTTATGATAATATTTATATATCCTAATTACCTCATATGAAATATTAATTTTGTCATGGTACTCAGTCGATATATTGCCCTCCAGATTTGATCGCAGACATTAATATAATAATGTTATCAAAATGAATACATTTGACATACATACATAATAATGTTATCAAAATGAATACATTTGACATACATACCAGTATCCAAATTACAATTTACAAATTACAAATTAAGTTTATTACAAATTAAAAAATACAAATTGATACAAAATTATTACAAATACAAATAATATACACACAATTTGTACAATTTGAAAAGAGTATTATTTGCCCCGCATGAGCATAGCTCGTGTTCGGGGTCAGTTCAGTCATACTAAAATTATATTTTGAAAATTATATTAAAAAAAACATACATATTATAGTTTTAGGTAAAAAATAAGAATAAAAATAAATAAGATTGCTTATATGAAATAAATGCATGAACAAAGATACGAAAAAATAAATTACAGTAACATAACAGAGTTACAAACAAAATACCCAATGTTAAAAATTAAAAATTTACAGTTGAGAATGATTAACATAAAAAAGTGGTAAAAGTACAATTACAAGTTAGATTTAATCAAATCGAGTACTCTTTTTTTAAACAATTTATTGTTTAGTGGTATCATATTAGGGTTTCTTCTAGTTCAACTGTTCAACTTTCAGGATTTATTCTTTCTTAGATGCTTCTTTTATTTTTAATAATTGCACGGAATATTCTGATATAAATGATTCAAACAAGACAAGATTGAAGAATGCTTTGTGCATCACCATTTCATATATGGCTTTGCAAATGAACCAGTGAGATAAAAAATCGTAAGCATTGATTTTAAGCAGTTATGGCCCTTATCTCACGGAGCACAGAGAGTCGCCAATTATACTATTGTCAATGTTGTTTTTAAAAGAAGAACTATTGTACTATTGTACTCGAAAGTTTGCATGGTTATTACATTATATAAATCCAATCTGTAATAAAATTTATATTACATAGAGAAAGGTACTTCAGAAATGTTCACAGTCGCAACCACTGAAGAGCAAACATTAAGCAGCACCCATCTAACACCCATGGTTGGCTGCGGTTGCATAGAGATAGCATGTCCACCTCTATATCCAAAGGTCGCACTGGTCGCAGCTTCAATCCAGGCTGCAGGAGTCTTGCAAGGAGTCCTATGGGAGGGACTTTAAGCTTTAAGCTTTTTATGGCATTTAAAAAAAATTCAAGCCTAGATTAGAGCTAATGGTAAAAATTTACTGGTCCTTTCACATCCAAGTAAAAGCTTAGTTTCCTGGGAGGGTTTGTGAGGCGATGGGCTTACCATGGAGCCATTGCATATCTGAACTCTCATAGAAAATAAGCATAGGAAAATTAATTTAGGTACTGAAACCTCCAATTGGAAGCCCTAGGACCCACCATATGGGTCACAGGAAAATCAGATCAGATCGGATCTAACCCATGCATAGAATGCATAAAGTGAAGGCAGCTTCACAGTTAGACAGTTAACTTACATTATTCTGGAGGTCTGGATTACATCCCGCAAGCAGCAATTCTCTGCAGCTTTGGTTATGTCCATTTTGACAGCATAGATGCAATGCAGCGAATCCGCCACAGTTCTTGAGGTGAAGATTAGCCCTGGCCTTCGACAGCACCGCCACACTCCGACTGTAGCCCTTCCAACTCGCCTCATGCAAGGCAGTGTTCCCATGCTGCAAAGGAACAAAGTAAATTAGGTTAAAGTGTGAGACTTTGGAGAAGAAATGCTAATATCCATTCCAGTTTTAACAGTGTGATACTGTATCTTAATGACAAATACTTGGTACAATATTTAGCTCTATAAAGCTAATATGTTATGATCAGGGTTCGGATTCTGATGACCTAAAATTGTTTGAAAAATGACCTATAAAATGACCCTAAATTTTAAAGAAAATGACTTAATAATTATAAAAAATGACCTAAAAACTAATATTTTATTTATAACAAATTATTATTGTACACACAAGGTTATAGACTAATTTGTACATAACTGTAAAAACTGTAAATAACTGTAATGTTGTGTATGTTCTTTCCTCATGGAAATTTATACTGGCACTGAGGCACTGGCGAGTCAAACTTCAGCATTTCCTTTTGTGGTCTTCCCCATTATATCGTTTATTGAGGTACGAGTAAACAGTACTTTACACTCTCAAATCCAAGCAGGTGCCAAGACAATCTAATAACAATAGTAATATAATACAAAATTTTGGCGTTTCTTTGAATCTCATTTCCGACTTTAGATATGACAACACCAACACCGAGTGTGTCCTTCTTGCATTAAACAACACTTCAAAGATAGCACCGCTAGCGATGAAAAAAAAAGTCAATACACTCAATGTAAACTCATGAAAATGACTAAATAAGGAAGCAAATGACAAGAAAATGATGTAAAATTGAAATAAATGCCCTAAAAATATAAAATTGCATAAAATGACAAAAACTGACCTAATAAAGATGCATTTCTATAATCTAGAGGCCATATTTAGGATTTATCTACAAGTTTGCAATGCCTATGCAGCACCAATAAAAAGATAACATGTCATCAAAATCCGGGCCCTGGTTATGATATATGACATTTATGGTAGTAAGACAAATTACAAAAGAGTCTACCATCGGATTTGACGTTTGTCATTTTACAGTAGACATCTTAAACACAATAATACATTTTCGTGGAGTGTGTGTGTAAACATGTAGAGATATATATTATTAAGGCTATTTTATCACACTTAAACTTCACTATTAACTATTTACCTAGAACTACGTAGGCTATCCTCAGCTACAGGCTACATCCTCAGTGTGTGGCCTATTTAATACTTATCGAGCAAACCATGGGTAAAGTTTATTGACAACATTTTTTTCCCCCGAGAAAAGTACTTACCGGAGACAGAAAAGGAATTGGACATTTTGATTGTTTGCTTCTGAAGATATAAATAGTTAAAATCTGTACAGTTATGCCCTTTCACTCTGTATTTTAAATTTAAATTTTGTAGAGAACGCACTAATTGTTAATGTTAAATCAGTAAATATACAAGCAGTAATGCATCTCTGTTATTCAGGCATGAAACCACGCATCCTTTGATCAGCCATACAGCATGTCAAACTGCTCTTATGAGCGTTTATTTGAAAATGATGCAGCTTGCTTTGGCCTGAGTTGTCTTCTCAAATTATTCATCTTCCTTCTTTTCTTTAATACTTCCATTAAAAGAAAAATTCAAGTTCTCGATTTTTTGGAAATGGGCTGTAACGATTTTGTTTAAATATCTTTCACTAATTGTTTAATATGCACAGTATATTAAAATAAATGACATATTAGACCTATGTACGAGTAATATTCTGTGAACAGTAGACCTCTTGTACAAAAGCAAAACAAAAAACCTAAGATCAGTTCTTCATCATTTAGGCTAAAACACCATCGTTTTGAAACGGAATCAAAAAATTAAAAAATCTGTAAAATTAGAAGGAAATCGAACAACGTATTTGGTCATGACTACATGACAAATCCGAAGTTTTAAAACCATCTTGAAACCGAAAAAAATTAATACAAATCCTTGAAAATACGTAGTTTTTCATGCCTTCAGGAAACATTCTTGCACCATGATTTTACGGACACACGGTATTATACTAGTAGTTCTGTGAACAGGAGACCTCGCGTCCAAAAAAATCTAAGTACTGCGCTTTAATCTGGAACAGAATAATAAAAAAAAGTGTGCGTGGAACGCCACGCGACAGAAGTGAAACTTGTTTTAACTGTTGGATTTTTTCAACGGATAGTTGGACTTCTTTAATATTGGGTTTTTGGACTTTTTAAATTTTGGATTTTTTAATTCTTAATCTTTTAATTTTCTTTAATTTTGGACTTTTAGATTTTTTAATTTTTTAATTTTTAAATTTTTAAATTTTGGATCTTTAATTTTTTTATTTTTTGGATTTTTAATTTTGCATTTTCGATTTTTTAATTTTGGATTTTAAATTTTAAATTTTTTTATTTTTTTATTTTGAATTTTTGTTATTGTTCCGTCACACCCCCACTAATTTCATGACGTTTTTGAGCGTAACAGTTTCGTGACGATTTTGAGCGTAACAATTTCGCGATTTTGTCCGTAACGCAAGTTTGGGTTAGCTCTCGATTTAGCCTATTCCTAGCGCGGCTACAGAAGTTTCACTTCAAAAATGAATCCTTACACATAAGTTATTGAATCCAAGGAACTTTTGTGGAAAATCAGATGAAAATCGAACAACTCCTTTGGTTGTAACTGCGTTACAAACAAACAGACGAAATGCCGAATGATTGAGTCAAAATAGGATCTCGTTTCGCTCGGTCAGCTAAGAGATAAAACTTTTATTTGGAATATATTTTCTAATAAATTCTCAAGAAGGGTAGTTATAAGCCACTCATTTCATATACAAACTTAGGTTTTAAGTGTTGTTTATCGAAAGTGTTATTTGAATGTGGCTGAAACAACGGAATGCGCACTACTGCAATACAGCCATGTCTATGTTGGAATTTATTAAACGTAGAGAAAGTTATGTGTTTCACTTCAGATTAAAACAAATATATCGGACTTCTTCAATTAAGTAGTCTTTCACTTTCTTCCAATAATGGCATGTTTATAAGCGGTTTTGCAAGTGATATATACATGCAGATCGGTAATTGTATTCTAAACAGTAAATTATATGCAGTTCGATCTTAACCCTTGAGGCCTTTACCACAGAATAATAATGTTCTTCAATAACTGTTCTGAGGCATCAGATAAATCCTTGTTATAGTTTAGACGTAATGATACATATTTGTAGAATATAAATCATATGAAAGCTGAATCTTTGCCAAAGGATGCTTTATGAGTTATTACAATTAAAACTGGATGAGCTAACAGTATAAATCATCGAAGTATGTGGCTGCCCAGTGGCAAGGTATTGTCTTCCTGTTTCGGAAGATAACATCAGATTGAGTGAAAGATGAAAGTGTAAAATTTCAACCTGCCATTGCGGTTAAGAATTAGTTTTAAGAACATTTGAGAATTGTATTTTATGTAATCTACCTCCTCATTTGATGCAGATATTTGTAGTATCAACCGAAGGGGTTTACCAGGGAGGTAACGTCGCAGATTCGCATTCAGAAGGTCATTGGTTCGACCAATGCTATTGGGGGGATCCCCAACCTGATTTTCCTTTTTTTTTAAATTAATTTGGTCCTTCGGGCGAACCGGTACCATTAAGTTGAAATATAATTATTAATTATTATAATATTATATTAATATAATATTAAGACCAATCTTATAATATGCAGCAGAAACGAGAGCAGACACAAACAAAACTAAACAGATATTAAGCACATGTTAAATGAAGGTGCTAAGAACAAATCAGGGGAAAACTTTATTAGATAAGATACACAATACAGAAATTAGGGACAAATGCCAAATTCAGGACATAACTAAATTTACCAATGACAGAAGAAAATTTTGGAAAGAACACGTTGATAGAATGGAAAACAATCACGTAGCAAAAAAGGCTCAAGAAAGCAGACCAGACGGAAAAAGATTAAGAGGAAGACCTGCTACGAGATGGAAAGACAGTACACATGGCTCATCTGAGGAATAAAGGGGAAATAAACAGGATGCCATCCTACATCACAAGAATAAGAAGAAGATAATTATTAATTACGTGTTACTTGTGGTGAACAGAAAAAAAACTATGTGATGAAACAAGACTGTCGTACCCATGAACTAAGCAAAAGTCTCAACAAATATCATCTTCTACTAAACCTCCTATCATTAGTAAAAGAAACAGACTATTATGTTCGGCCCCGAATTTCGATGTAGATTTTTCATCATTAATACGATTTTATAATAGAGCTTATTTTCCGATTTTTAAAGCCTATTTCATAAAAATTTAGAGCCTATTTTAGGCACCTAAAATTGAATTCTAGTAAGCTAAAAGTCCGGTTTAGTGATCATAATCAATTGGTTATCAAGATCAACCTTCGGAAGGAGACGGCGTCCTAAGAAGGAGACAGTGAAAAGCAGATCATGCTGTGTAATTGTAAGGCGTCTACAAGAAATCCTACATCGTGTACTGGTTAATACAATGTAATTACATGGTAGAGAAGACTGCTTTTCTGTGCTAGGTTTATTCATAAAAAACTTTCGTTAATTAATTTTTGCGTGACTTACGTATCAGACGTAAATGAGCCTCACATCTGTGAAATTGGACCTTGTGGGCCGGCTTATTTCTATAATCATATCTAAGGTAAACAGTTTTATTACCTTAAATTCGTGCATAAAAACTTTCCTTAATTGATTTTGTTGCGTTACACCCAGCCTATGTTTTGTGCCTTGGCCTAAGTAAATTGAATGTTGTGGGCAGTTTTATTTCAGCAATTATTTTTAAAGAAAGAGATCTGCTGTGTTATATTTGAGAATAAAAACTTGGGTTAATTAATTTTAGACCTATGTTTAAAAAACTATAGAACTTAAAGTGAACTACGTAAATTGATGTTATGGGATGAACGACTCCTGTAATTATTTGGGAGGTAGTCGGCATAGAAACAACGCTATCATCAAATGGTCATAGCTCTTAGATCTCAATAACCTTTCATGAGGTCTCTATCTTTTGACTAATAGCTTCACCAGAGCTCGTTATTTATTCACAAATTCCGGTCTCGTTTCGAGTCACTAAATTCAATAGAAAAAGACTAATAATAATTAGTGCCTGTACAGGTAGGAGGGATCGATTTTTGCCCACTGGTTATGGATTGCCTGAAGTCAGGAACTTCCCACATGAAAGTATAAGCCAATCTCCTTGCATAAGAACAATGATTTGTGGGAGTATTCTATTCATTCGGTATTTTCCAGGAAGTTCGGCTCTGGATTTTAATTTGCAAGTGTTTACTATTTTTATTGCTGAGGTATTCTAAGCCTGGGGATCTATGATATTGCTCGTGATTGGTGATGATATTCAGATAGCGGACGATGACAGGAGCTAAGAATACATGAGGCTTCAATGACATAGCAAAAAATGTAGACTTTTTATAGTGCAATAAACGTCATAGTCATATTATGTTTGCTTGAATTGAAGACATCGATGCAAAAAGGGAGTAATTCACATTGCTAGAGAATAAATATTAATTTAAAAATAACGAATAAGGTATTATGCTATACAGTTTACATATTCTGTATCTGTATCTGTATCTGGTACCCTATGATCCCCAGGTGGGGCGAAGGGGCCTCCAATGGAGGTTTCATTACCTATACTAATTTTGATATGCTTATATTCCGAGAGAGGGTAGAGGGACAGGTGGTAAGCCCATCGCCTCGCAACCCCCCTCTGGAAACTAAGTATTTCTTGGACGTGAAAGGGCCGAGAAATTTTGTCCAGAGGCTCTAATTTAGGCTTGGAGTTCTTTTACGTGCCGTAAATCTACGACACGGGACCCCCAGCTTAAAGTCCCTCCCGGAGGACTCCGTGCTCAGGATTTTTACGTCCTGAAAAATCCATCGACCGCGGCCGGGTTTGATCCCGCGCCCTGCGAATCTAGAGGCGGGCACGCTACCTCTAGACCACCGTGGCCGACTTACATATTCTGGGTTGGTATAAAAATAATAAAAATAATAATAATAATAATAATAATAATAATAATACTAATAATAATAATAATAATAATAATAATAATAATAATCTTCGTAATATAGTCCATAGAACTGTTGCATGCTTAGCCAGTTCGTGAGTGTATTGTTTACAGTGGCATATGGTAACTCCGATAAGCCTATGGCAGCTGGAAATTTGTTAAAAATTGTAAGATTTTGTTGTTGTGAACTGTATGGTATATCAAGAACAGTGATGGGAAGTAATTGAGTAAAAGTAATCGGATTACAGTAACAATTCCCTTTTTGGTCCCATTTACTTGTAATCAATACTTTTTAAAAATGTAATTTCGACTTGTAATTTACTTCTGGAAATAAAATTGTAATTGTTACAATTTAGTAGTCGTTGGTATTAGTATCATTCTCGTTTGCTATATCGTCATCATTACTGTTTTTGCAACTAATATCCAAATTAGAGTTCATATTAACAAAAAGTTACTCAATGTTCCCGAAAATATTCTCATTGATGTGTTTTTGTTTTGTTTATTCATTAATAATTTGGGCTTGTGCCCAAAACAAACCAAAAATAAGGAATTTTTTTAGGTACTGCCATTTTGTAAAGTAATTGTAAATGTAATTGTAATTTTACTGATTACTTTTTGAAAAAGTAATTTGTAATTGTAATTAAGTAAAATGTTTCTCAGGTAATTGTAATTCAGCCCAATTACTTTCTTTTTGTACTTTTCCCATCACTGATCAAGAATATATCTATTTCTGGTCTCATTGCTATGTAATTATGCTAATTACGAAATTATGTTAATCATTCTCGAGTAAATTGACAATAAGAGCTATGTAGTTATCTCGATTCATTGAACATATGTAAAAACGTATAATTTTCATCAGAAACATTCATTTTACAAATACACCTATGGCATCTTTAAACATAACACTTTCTATATTTTTAGCCCAAAATGAGGTTCGTTGCCAAGCATTCAGGGTAAGCAAACTATAAAGCACAAAATATGCCTACAACATTTAAGTCGGTAGATGTTCTGTGTTTATTAACATCCTAAAAATATGTCTCGAACGATAGCAGTACCATCTACATATTTCACAAAAGTACATGAATACTGGATCAGACTACTTCTGTTAAGTCCGTCGAATCGTCACACTGAACTGAAAAAAGAAGCATTTTCACATATAAAGGTAAAGTGATCCCTGTTACAGGCCATGGAGGCCCAGAGGGTTCCAGGAGGTTGAGGCTCCCAGATTTTGGACATTCGGCAAGTGAAGGTGGTAAGGTTGTCAGCCTTACGCACCGGCCGCCTTTACCCCCAGGATTGCTCCTGGTACTCATTTCTGTTAGAGGCTGAGTCGACCCCAGGGCCATAGTGCCACCAGAAGGATTAGGCAAGTTGAAAAACTCCGACCTCATCGGGAATCGAACCCGCGACCTTCCGGTTTGTAGCGCAGCGCCTCAACCACTACGCTACGGCGTACCAAGATCAGTAAACTATACAAGCCTTGACGGCGTACCCCATTTTCACATATACGTTCAATTATTTCATTTTGAATGGTTTTGGATAAACCTTGAAGTTTTCTCAACTCCTCCTAGTGATTCAGATCGTCGCAACTAAAGACACGAGTTGCTACTTTTTGAAATTCCAGCGATTTGGTGATGCCTATTTTCATGTTTCTATGAAAATCACGCTGATGAATTTTCATATGTTAATTACCTTTTTAAACGAATAATTTTGTTAGATTTTCTCCAAAACGGGCTAATGAATTTGTTTAAATTACTGAGACATTACTTACTGAGACATGTCTCACTTGAGACATTTTTTGTAAAACATTTTGAATATAATATTTTACACAGACTTAAGTTTTAACTCTTTCCTCGAGAACAATATACATTTGCATGAGTCTGAGACAACTGTATACTCATTCCCTGCCATGCGACCTCTTATTTTGTATCGAAATGTGAAGCGAGCAAATTACAATGTCTATCATTCTTTCGGTTTTTTTCCAAAATGACGCTAGTGAATTTGTTTAAATTTAGTATCCCATAACTAGCAATACTTTTTTACTTGAAACATTATACGCAAAACATTTTGAAAATAGCCATCGTTTGTACAAACTTACGTTTTAAATCTTTCCTCGCCAACAACATGATCTTTGCGTGAGATTAAGAAGACTGAATACACATTCCCTGTCATGCGACTTCTTATTCCAAATCGAAATGTGAAGGGAACAAATCGCATTGCCTATGCTGAAAGATTAGGCTATAATTTTCATGGTTTTCTCCAAAACGGCACTAGCATTAGTAGGTGCAATATTAGTAGGGAATATCTAAATTTTTTACTTGAGACATTTTTCGTAAAACATTTTGATGATAGCCATCGTTTGCACGTTTTAAGTCTTTCCTCGCAAACAATATAGGCCTATCTTTGCGTGAAGCTGACAAAACTGAATACGCATTCCCGGACAATCCTGGATTTCTGTCTCGAGTTATGTCCAGGTTTACAAAATGTCAAGGGATTTGGGAATTACAACAGTATTATTCACAAAATGTCAAGGGATTTGGGAATTACAACAGTATTATTCACTAGCGCTTCTATTTTCCACTCTTTAGAATTAGGTATAATATAGTCAAAGAACGTCAATATCTTCTCATTGAACATATGTGCAAATTCTCCTTATTAAAAAGCATTAATTTATTGTCAAGTTGGTCGTTGAGTGTTGCGGAGAACAACTTCCTCTCTCTGGTGACTTCTGTATTGTCCAAATTATGCGATGTATGCTTATTTGTAATTTTGGAAGCAAAATATGTGGCAAGCTTAATAATTCAGCCTGTTCAGATCAATTGGACAGCCCTATCACGTCGGCATTACTCCTTGCACACGCCCTGAGGTTTGAAGAGCTAACAGCAAGTCTGTGACCGCACGCTACGGGACTCGCCTCTTAATAGGCCAGGTCTATCAACCAGTCCGTTTCGTTCCACTATTACTTCACTCGATCAAAGAAACATTATGTTTTTTATCTGAATTTTTTCCCCATCTTATAGACGCATTACATTTATACGATGAAATACCACTTTGAAGCTAAGAAAATATTCCAACAGGAAGAATCTACAATGTTTTCTTCGCACGCATACCAAACTGTTTGCGATGATCTGGTTATTATGGCAGTTGCTGCTATTCTTGCGATTTATGCTCGTCATTTTAAAAAACAAAGACTGCTATCTCGGTGGTCTAACATCTGCTATGCTGGACAACAGATTTACTTTTTAATGGCGTTATAATTAAGATGATTGCAATCGTTTTTCGGATGAGATTTTGAAATGACATTCCTGAAATATGCTACATATGTAGTCCTATGCAAATCAATTTAAATGCTTATCTTGAAGAAAAAACACTTCTGTCATTCTATTCTACAAATATTTCATTGATGAAGGGCCCTTTATTGTTATCATATGATATATGTAATTGGTGTAATTAAATAATGGCAATTACTCTTAACTAAAGACTGTGAAGAATGAACACTAAATTGCACAGGCTATAGAAGTCGATTTTTGGAAGTAAGGGATTTACGAACTCTCTCTTTATTCTTCTTCTTCTTCGGCATTTTCCCTTTATGAGTTTGCCGTTTTAACCCTCCACCACTCTCTTTCTTCCCAGTCACCCACTTTGAGTCCTCCATCAATCATCGCATTTCCTATATATGTATTCCATCTTAAAGCCGGTCTTCCTTTCCGTCTTTTCCCTGGGGGTTCCCACTCTAGTATTTTTTTGGGCCATCTATATTCTGGCATTCTTTGGACATGTCCATACCATTGTAACGCTCTATTTTCGATTTTTTTTTTGTTATAGAGCTTTCTATTTCCATCCGATCCCATATTTCTTCCGTTCTCATACTATCTTCTCTGGTAATTCGTAGACATCTTCTCATAAAATCTAGCTCAACTGTTTTTATTTTATTCTCTTCATTCTAAAGCCCAAAAAAGTATAAAATCTTCAAGTGCTGAATTGATTATGGTTTATTTGTTTGGAGCCCAAAGATCCCTGGTAAAATAGAAAAAAATTAAATACTATTACGTAGTTTCATTTGCTGCTCTCAAGGTTTCAAGATCGTTCCACGTAGGCTACGCTTATTAATAATAGATACCACACCTGTGTTGTAATGACAAATTTAAATCGTCATGGATATCATTATGAATTCGTGACGTCATATGTAATAAGCGGATAACATAGTAGGCTATGTTTTAAAAAAATAAACTTTTTTACAATAACGAGATGATACAGTTATATAGACTAGTAATGAATAATTAGTTCAGAGATAAATAGGCAGAGTTGCAACATAAAAATAAACCATAATAGGTTTATACTGCTGATAGGCTAATATCGACAGATACTATTATTGTAAATCTAATTGACCAATTGAAACCTCCCCTCCCCTTCCCACTCACTTTCATTTTTAAACAAGGTTTATTTAAACAAGGTTTACCTGTGTTCCACTATAATATAACCTGTGTAGAATGCATGCCTTTTTTTTGTGAATTATCATGGAATAACTAAGAGAATACATAGGGGCGTGATTGTGCAGATTCAAAACATTAAAATAAATATAAAATCTATTTTGCGTTTTTACGACTACGTTTATGGTTTGTGAGATAATTAGTATAAAATTTCAAAGAATGGCAACAGGGCACTGCCAGATAGATTCTTCGAGGTGACAATGCCTCTGTCAGGCCTATAAAATCAAATACATTAAGCGTAAGACACTCTCGCTTCGAATTTGCCTATGTAGCCGACTTTGTGGTTTACGCATTAATTTTTGTACTTAATTTGCATGAAAACTGCCAGCGTTATGGAAAGCCCGCAAAGGGGAAATTTATTCCTTATTTCTCCTCTGGTGATTAAAAAAATAGAAAAGAGGATAACACTTATCTATTAAAGCTTAGTTAAAGTTTAGGGACAAAACGCTCTTTTGTAAGAAAACTAGCCACTTGGTTCAAATATGGTATTCGAATGTTTGGTTTGGATCTGAAGTACTAAGCTGTTAAAATCTGCAAAATTATACCGCTGTACATTTAAGAAAACTAAAATTAAGCAAAAGAGCAGTGTTGTCTTGCTAGTTGACCAATATTTTATACGAAATTTTCAGCGAACAGAAAAACTTTCTCATAATTTAACTCAAATTAACAATTACATATATTATATATACATATATACAAAAAACCATTAGATACCATTAAACACCTTAGATTAGATTATATTAATGAGGGGTAGTGTAAGCCGTTCGGCTACTCAACACTGCGACCTTAATAGAATTATTGTGAATACCCTATACCCTATTCTAGCAATCACCACCTTAAATTAATGCTTTTTTTTTTTAAATATAGCCTATAATTTTCCTGGGCGATGTCAAGTCCTGAACCCGGCGATATTTCGTTACTGAAAAACCCACTAGCCGACCGGGAATCAAACCCGGACCGCCTAGGTGGAAGGCAAGTATACACCCATGGCGGCGGACCATTAAACGCTTAATAAGGGAAGCAATATGAACGGTGTTGTCTTGCTAGTTGGCGAATATTTTATATGAAATTTTCATTTGACAGAAATATTTTCTCAACATGTTATACAATTTTACTGAAGTGCCATTCATACATAGGCTACCATTAAATACAGTTAGAGACATTAATAAGGGAAGGAAAATGATCAGTGTTGCTTGCCTGTTGGCAAATATTTTATACGAAATTTTTACCGAACAGAAAAATAAAAATTATTCGGAATTTTTAACACAATGTTACTCAAGTGCTCATGGGCGTCGGCAGGGGAGGGCACTCTGGATTCTGGAATGGCTTATGGTCTTATTAATTTTTTGGTACTCTATGCCTCTGTAACGTGCAATTGTTGCAGGGAGAATAAAAAAATATATAAATATTTTATAACAACAAACAGCGCTTCACTTGCGCAGAATCAAGATTTAAGTTGACTGAGCACACTTGGTGTCGATGTTTTTGGTTTAGGACTAACCAGAAAGCGGGAATATTTCCCTGAATAAGGGATGAGCTAGAGAAAAGCTTGCCACATCTTAGAATCGTTGTAGATATTTTGTTCATGTTGTCTAAATGCTCTCAAGAATCTGTGTGTTTGGAACTATGTTGAGTTTGCTCCCCCCCCCTTAATAAAATTCCTGGCGACGCCCCTGCAAGTGCTATTCATACAATTCTGTCTTTTACAATCGTTAATTTTTAAACTCTCGTTAATTTTTTAAATTTATTTTTACAAATACAAATACATATTTATACAAATAAAATAAAGCACAAAAAGTACAAATTTCAAAATTGCTACAACTATTATTTAAAAAACGGAAAAGAAAGATAGGCTAAACTTACATAATTGATAATTATTCTAGCACAAGAAATATTAACATTTAGAAATACACCCGAATGGGCAAGACTGCTCGTGCTTTGCTGCACTATTCAAAATTATCAAAGTGAAGAAAGAGGAGAGACAAAGAAACTGTGTATAAAAATGTGATTAACTTATAAAGAAAGTAAAAACGTTAAACATAATTATATATATATAAATATATATAGTGCATATATTTATAGGCTATAGGCTATTATAAGTTACAAATGAACTTAAACGTTTAACGTTTCTTGCGCGTATAAACTGAGATGCAAAAAACTTGTAAGCTTGGGAACAGATTGTTGATACTACCTCATTCAAAATACACGATTGAACCAGTTTGAGTCTGTTTGTGGAAAATTTGCTCTCCAGTGCTTTAATACAGAATTTATTTTCTTTTGCGTTCAAGTCTGTATACTTCATCCTGCCGTTTGACTATAAAATAACTTACTGTCAACTTCTTATGCACTGCAGGACTTCAGGTTGACGAGCCAGTAAAATCTTCCTTTACCAATAGATAAAACAAACCCGCGCCACCTATACTGGAATTCCGCAAGTAAAGGAAGATATAATATGTTAAACAGAGTATCTGAGTGGAGAATAAATTAGAAAGTAATTTGGTTAACCGAGTTTTTCATTAAAATTAACTAGGCATTTGATGCGCTAATATATTATAATTGTGTATTTATTTATCGGCGTGGGAATTTGAGACTAAAGTCGAAAAGCAGCCAATCACAATTTTAGAAGAGCAGTGGGATTAAGGAACCCGGATCAACCTGTCCTATTAAATGAGTTAGTTAATGTATCTCCACTCAGACCCTTTGGCCGTGCAAAAATGAAATTTCTGTTGCTTATTTCTGGAGTTCAGAAATTGATTTTTTTAATATAATTTAGAATGGAAGTTATGATTTAAAATAAGGAAATCCCATTTTTCTGTATTCTACTCACCCTCATATCCATTATAGCCTAAATAGAGAGTATAGTGATCGCGACAAAAATCAAAATCGAGATAAGATCGGGTAAACATGTTTCACAATGACTAGAAACAGAATTCTTTTTCGGATTGATGTCTGTATGTAGTGTTTTAGTTGGGGGCGCGCGGGGATGGCACACCCCAGACTTATGAAGTTTTAAAAGTAAAAAACTTAAATAATACTCTTTTTCATATAAATTACGAAAACTATTTTGCCGAAATAGTCTTATAAACTGCATATTTAAGTCAAAATGCCTCCAAAATGTTCATTCTCTGTAGGCCTAAGTGTCAATTTTTAATGGAAGCTACCATAAGTAAATACTGAGTCCCCCGTGATATTTTTTTGGAACGAAAGTACCGGGGCATTGTACTTAACTATTTGATTATGAATTTTATTGTGCACTTATTGTACCCTATAGAATTTGTTTTGTTACTAAAATTAAGGGTAGTATTCAAGAAAACAATAATTCAGTATTATGTGGTTTCATGAATACATCAAGTACAGAACATTTTATTTTAAACACTTTTTGCGTAAAAATTCTCTGAAGCCAGCCATCGTTTACCAAACTGAGATTTACCTTAAACAGCGAACAATAGCATACACCATTGAGGCTGGGACAATTGAATAGATGAGTGGATACCTCATTGTAGTATTGCGAAGTGAAAAGGTATAAGGTATAGGCTAGTACCGGTATTGTCCATGCTTAGGACAAAGAAAGTTATGTGTGTGTGACATAGGGTGTTCATTTGTCCTACCTTTGCCGAGACATTCCTCCCCCTTTTTTTGGGGGGGGGGGGGAACTGTTCCACTGTCCCGAAAACTTTATTGGGGACGCTAAAAGTCCTGCTTTTTTGTGATTCCGCTTGGCCAGTGGATTTTTATGCTAGGCCTACATTAATGAAAGTTGCAACAGTCAAGACCTCTCTCCTCATTGTCAAAACACACTTAATAGGGTATCATGTGGCTGACTCGATGACAAAGTAGCCTATCAGAAGAATAATGCATTTCTTGATAAAATACATAAAAATTGAAAGTACAGTGACAATGAGGCACCTACTTCTGCGGAATAAATTATTTACATCAGTTGCATGAGATATTTAAGAAGTTAACTTAGTCATTTGGGATAATTTGTGTGCAAGACAAAAGTAAATTTTAAATGATCACTAAATTTTGTGGATGAAATTTGTATCCCCTTTTTTCTTTAAATGCCCCAGGTATTATGTAATTTTAAAAAGTCCCAATTTTTATATTCATTATATGGACACCCTAATGTAACACATTTTTTTTGTTCATCTTAAATCCCATACCCCTCATTTCTTATTTTTAATACGTGTTGTTCCAAATAAACAAACTGTAAAGTGCCAAAATTTGGAAGCATTTATTTGTAAAAGTAAAAGAAAATTCCGTTAGACAAGTTTAACATGGCATGCTTAAAGAGTCAATGAACTGAACTGATGTTTATGTATCTTACATCTACCGTGAAAATAGATTCCCATTATTATGTTCGTCTTTCTTCATAGATCTAGTGACTAGTATCCAGGAATAGAAGAATTTATCTGGATGGCAGATCTAATGCCGGTCACAAAGGACAATAAAAAACCAACAGGACATCAGCTATTTCACTGTCAGTATGGTATGGCTGCGGAAGATATAGGCTAATTTTTTCTTTAATGTCAAACATCACTTTCTGCTGGTCAGTTAAGATAGAGGACGAATAGGTTCTCGTAATGATTTTGAAGTTAAATACTACATTAATACATTCTTACATATTTCTTTTTAAACTAATGCTTTTAAGACAGTGGGTTTGTTTTGACTGTGAATAATGAACAACATTTTAAACTCTTTAAGCATTGATTTGACTTTTAATTTTTTTACCTCAGTACAAAAAGATGTCAGCTTTTAGAAAGTGTAAAAATGAGTAAGTAACATAGAGTAAAATTTAAAGGATTGTTGTCCACCTTATACCCTCGAAAACTTATGTAACCTAACCCCAACTAATATATTTGGGATTGCATTGATTTTTTTTTCCCCAAATTACAATATTTATTTGCACACTTTTTATTTTGTAACTTATTTAAGCTAGATTTGTAAAATATGTACATTAGCTAAATTAAACCATATCCAGATAACAACCAATGAAATTAGATAGGTTTTACATTTTACATATTATAATTAAAATTTATTTACAAGTAACACTTGTACAAAGTGTACGACATTAATTTAAAACCTACCACTAAAATATTAAAATCAGTCTATTGTATTTATCACATATAGTGAAACTTTTATATTAAAACACCATGCAAAATGGAACAGTCATAATCATAGTAATGGCCATAAAGCTAGATTTTCTTATAACCTGTAATTATAGCAGTTTTTTGTTTATGCATAAAAAACTAGAGAATACTTCCTATTTTATCAAATAGGCGTCGTATGTTTCTGTACGTAGATATTATTCAACCATAGGTAAAATAATAGATTTCGTAATTTCTTAAACGCTGATTCTATTCAGCCATAAGTAAAACTAATGTTCATTGAAAAATTCTGGCTAGTGAATTGTACGTCGATCCAGATAAAATATGTTGTATATGTTTTTAAGTGCTTTTTCCGCTGCAATCCCAATTATGCTGATGCGGTTATACGTTACATTCAACCATAGGTAAAATAATACATTTCGTAATTTCTTAAACGCTGATTCTATTCAGCCATAAGTGAAACTAATGTTCATTGAAAAATGCTGGCTATAATTGTGCGTCGATCCAGATAAAATATGTTGTATATGTTTTTAAGTGCTTTTTCCGCTGCAATCCCAATTGTGCTGATGCGGTTATACGTTACATGAAGAGAGATGATGATGCATTTCGGCAAAACAGATTTGCCATCCTCAGATCCCAAGCAAAAATAAATATGAAACAATAAGAGGAATGAATAATTGAAATGTTGTAAATATGAACATAGCCACGCAATGAGTAAGTAACGATACTAAAACTATTCGACTATTTAAAACCTTAATGTGTTGTTTAATAAAATAGGTAATTTAAGAAAATGCCTAGTTAGTCTATAAGCCCTCATATAAATCATGTAAGAGTTTTTTTTATCACTTTAACAAGTTTGCATTAAAACCTGTATAAATTAACTTGTTACTTCACGAAATAACTAAATGTGCCACATATCTTATGAATACAGAATAATAAAATCCGAATCTATACTGTAGACAGTATCTATACTGTAAACATAATATATTTTGGGCTATGAAATTATAACCCTATTTTTTTTTTTTTTTTTAAATCGGCGACTTTTATCATAGGCAATGTAACGAGAGGTCCCGATTTTATCGATAATATTCACTAGGAACGAAGATGCTAGTAAATTCATGTTGAGAGAATATGAGCCTAAAGTTATATTTATTGTGGCCATTTAGCGAATGACTCAAAGAATTAAGCATGCACTGAGTAATTAAAACTACGAAAATGAATTAAACAATAATATTTCGAATCGCTTCAGGTTTGGTGCGACTTTCATAAGCTGTTTTAGTTTTTAGATTAACCTTCTTGGCATAATTAATTACATCTTGTTATTTATATAGAGTTTAAAATAATAGAGATCCTGGGGTCGACTCAGCCTCTAACAGAAATGAGTACCGGGAGCATTCCTGGGGTATGGGCGGCCGGTGTGTAAGGCTGACAAACCTTACCACCTTCATGTGCCGATTGTCTAAAAATCTGGGAGCATCAACCTCCTGGAACCCTCTGGGCCTCAGTGGCCTGTAATTTATAATAATAGAGATTTAAAATGCTTCTTCACCACACATATGATCATATTATTACTATTATTATTATTATTATTGTTATTATTGTTTGTATTATTATTGTTATTATTTTCACATCTCCTTTTGCTCATATGCAGCTTACAAATACTCAATCGCTGTGTTCGATTATTAATATTGTTTTTATCAAAGAAGATATTAAATAAGCTACAGTATGAAGATGCTTCAGTGTTCAGGTGGATTTACGTCTTTAAAATACGAATGCACGTAGGTGCGTAAAATGAAAATGCTAAAAATAATATTATGACGATAGGCACATCAATCGGTCGATATTCCACATATTCTTATACTGGATTCGTCACCGATTCATGAGCTAATTAGTCGCTTAAATTAATCCCCAGAACGTACCCTAAACCTACCTTATCTGTAGTCCACATATGTCTACGATGCTGAAAACTATCTCCTTACTCACAAATGGCTTTTTATGTATGGTTATTTAACGACGGGGATGTACTGCAACTTAGGCCTGTGACCGTCGCCGGTGTGCCTGAATTTTGTTCCGCAGAAGTTCTTTTTACATGCCAGCAAATCTACTGACATCGGCCTGTCACATTTATGCACACATAAATGCCATCGATTTGGGTCGGGATCGAACCCGCAACCTTGGGCACAAAAAGCCAGCGTGATATTAACTGCGCCACCCAGGCCTACTTCATAAATAGTGTAATACTTGCATTCTATGCAAACACATTTTTGTCTCTTTCAATAGTAGGTCTATAATAGAAGAACCACACTTTGCATCCCTTATTCATTTCTTTTTTAAATAACCAAAAAAGAGACTATGTAAAACTCATGTAGAAGGCGTATAGACCCTACTATCTGACAAAGCGTAGCCTATTCCAATTATCACGCATAGGCCTACAGACATTTTTCCTGTTCACGAAGTAATGTTAGCAAGTACCATTCTAGCATTAAAAAGTAGAACTAGATAACTACTGTATTTGTGTATGGGTCCCTCCCAATTTTTATAGCCAATTATATAGCTTATAATTACGATTTATTTAGTGGAAGTGAACCAATATTATTTGGAAGTAGGCTATTATGAGTAGAGTTAAACTGGAGCATGTATAACTGTTGTGTATTTTAGAAACTGTTAAGAAAGTCATGCCTTATATGAATATTGCACTTGAGGGGGAATTGGCCTTTATTTTATCTTATATAAATTAGAAAATTTAGAAACTTTTATTATCTATTACTAGTTCTAATCATAACACTTATACCCCTTACAGCTTGTACACTCTGCGGAATAGTTGGCAAACAATCAGGAAAAGTGAACTTCATAAACTCCGACACATCATTCCTTGAAGATAGAACTATAGTTTCCTACCGAAACGTTGGGGCTAGAATTTTATTCAACAGTGTCAGAAAAATGTACAGATGTATTTTACTTTTTAATTGTGAGATGACTTCTGAGTATTGAACAGAACATGGGAGAATCACAATGACAACCGTACTCCTAGAAAGGAATCTCAGCTTATTAAAATGCTACAAATGTACTCACGGAGAAATAACATCGAACAGAGAGAATGGTATATTACTCTTGATATTCCACATGAATATTTCATGGCTTGATTACAACATTAACAGAGAGGAAAGAGATTCATGGTCTAATCCTTGATATGACCAGATATAAATATATCTCTACACACACAGTACCTACGTATTCACATATCATGAAGATAATCTAATGTAATATTTGGGCTCGTGTTTCCGTGCTCATCCAACGCCACTTATTAACATGACCGTATTCAATTGTGAAATTAATTGAAGATGGCCTTTCCCGGTTGCCATACTTGATTCAATTGTTTATAACATCACGACACGCAGGGAACTGATATTTGTATATGGGTGCAAAGAAGGGATCATAAATGCACGCCTAAACGGGAAAACATTGAATGATTAGGATGAAACTCACTTTTCGGCTGTTTTTGGGCTAGGGAACTCGAATTTGGGGTCTTTTGTCCACCCGTGCGGCTCACTTTAATCGTGAAAAACGCCTAGAAGCCGGGTTTTTAGCTTTTCAATAGCAATCGTTTTAATAGTTTATGCATGATTATGCTTTAATAGTTTCATTTCAAATCTGTATGCCCATATGGCAGCACAAGATTGGGTTTTTTCGTTTAATTATATATATTTATTACGTAAAACAATATAATTAAGAATAAAATTATGTCATTCCTGCAATTTAAGTAAAAACGATGTCAGAGTTAATAAATAGGCTTCAATTATTTTTCGGTTAAATAAATGATTTCAATAAGTAAAAATCGCGGGCGAAGCCGCGCGCACCTGCTAGTGTATAACAAAGTAACGATATTAGTGTATACAAGTGTCCTATTGATTGCCTTTGACACATAAAATTAAACATAATGTAGATGTGTACTTCCATTTCAGTACTTATTGCATCTGAACCAGTTGTACATAAAAGTTTTCACTATACCCTACTGCATTAAATCAGTAAATTCCAGTTAAAATAGTGAATTATGTGGCGTGCACGTTATGTACGAGAACTGAGAACACACACCTGAAAGTACGCCATTGTGCAGTTGGTTGAGTCCTTGCACTAGAAATCGTACCAACCTGAAGGTCGTGGGCATAGGCGTAACCAGGCCGACCATATGGGGGGGGGTTATAACATCCGCGGGGTCTGGGGGTATGGAATACCCCCCAGGGAGAGGGGGGTCCGGGGTCCTCCCCCGGAAAATTTTAAAAATTAAGAAGGCAAAAAAAAAAAACAAGTTTTAAGCTTCCGGGGGTCCTCCCCCGGAAAATTTTAAAAATTTAAGACGCAAAATAACGAGTTTGAAGCTTCCCAGAAGCTTATGTGCAGACTTAAAAAAATTATACAATTTTCCTTTTTTTAATCAATGGGGGGGGGGGGTTCAAACCCCCAACCCCCCCCCCCCTCGGTACGCCTATGGTCGTGGGTTTGATCATTGATGAAATGTTCGGATTTTCTGTATGACTATGAAGTACTTATTTTATTTGAACCAGTACAATAAAGTTTTCACAACACATTTTACCTTACTGTATTAAATTAGTAGATACCAGTTAAAATAGTGAATTATGTGGAATGGACGTTACAAGAGAACATACAAACCTTATGGTAGGCTATGGTGCATTTGGTTGAGGCCTACAAACCAGAAGGAAGTGGTCATCGCTTTAACATTGTACAATCAATTCCGAAAGCCTTAAGCCATGTACTGTCAGTTATCGTACAGTCGATTCTCACTTAGCCAAATAAGCTGTAATGCCGGTTGTCGACCAAGAGCTAAGCTAAGTTAGTTTAGCTTAGCTCACATACAGTGCTGGATTTCTTACGTAGTTGTGCCATATGAAATCCGGCACAAGTATATATGAAATCCCTCAGTGTATGCTAAGCTAAGCGAAGTTAGCTTAGCTCTTGGTCGACAACCGGGATAAATGTTTAATTTACTGAGATATGCACAGTTTTTAAACCTGTCAGAAATATACAGTTAAAATGTGACAAATTAAAAATATATATACACAAATATTTTAGGATCATTCAAGTATGACGCATTATCGTGAAACTAACAAAATATGCAACAATATGCAAAATGAAACCATCAATTTTCTGTTATTTCTTTCATGTCTTCTACACATACTAACACTAGCATGTAATAAAGTGAATGATTAAAAATATGTTTTTTCATAAACTTACGGGCCCTAGCTGTATCTATTGTTGACCGAGTGGAGAGCAGCTATGCATTCTGACACTATGATTAAACTCTGTACACCAGAAGAAGAAGTGATAAAGAGAGAGAGAAGAGTGAGGGGGACGGGGAAACTTCGAAGGGCGTATATTTATCCTGCATTTTATTTTGTTGATCAAACGATATCGACCTAACATTACAATGTGGATACACGAAGCGATACCTGTCTCCATTAATCACAAGCCATCATCAATACTTGATTAGTCACAATACGGTTATGAATCCCTTCGAACTCGTTGTGGTCATTGACCGCATCACCGCAATAAACACCAAAAGGGAATGTCTTGTCCACGAATTGTGATGCTGTTATACGAAATGAAGGTTACAGTATTTAACAAGCTTGAAACCGTCTGCATAGCCGGAGTTATGGCACATTTATATCGTATTATTACATTTAAAGGATATAAACTTACATCCTGATCATTATTTTACTCTATAACTCTAATGATCTCTGGATCTGAATCTCTTCATCACTCAAGAAAATGAAGTTTTACTGCTCCCTGTTTTAAGACTTAACTATTAAATTGAAATAAATGAATATACATTTTGCTTAGAAAACCGGGCTCTAAAATACCAGCAACGCTTTCAGCAGATTAACTTTAAACACTGTATAAAAATAGATTATTGTATAAGATTCTATTAAATGCTCACAGGGGTTTTGTGAAAAAAGGAATACAAATAAAATAAGTCCCATTAAATGACTCGAGATAATGACGTGTAGTTTCCCTGCTATTTCCTTCAGTTTCATGGATTCTTCAAATTAATTGGTCGTTGTGTTGGAAATAGCCTGAAGAGACCACAAACATTTTTGACATTGAAACACAACCGCAAGTACACTGTTAAGAAGAACCGACTATAATTTTCTGACATCAAAGTCTTGTTTCCTCTTTACTAATTTGGACCAGTTGCTCTCAAGTGCTTCTGCTGAGAGAGACATTAGTGCATCTACTGTATTCCTGTGTATGTTTTTATAAACCTTGCTCAATTTATGAAAGAATATTATTCTACGAGTATAAGTGTTGAGGATGATTGTGATTATTTTCATGGATATATGTGATTATATGTACACGTGCAAAGTATAACTTGGTCCAGGACACTAATTCCAATTAATCGTTTCGATTTTTTAAAACTTCGTCAGAGTAGGCCTACACCATTTTATTATATTTCACTCAAGCCCACTAAAATCCTAAACTCCTTAGGGCTGCATCCCTGAAATGACTAGGCCTACCATCCGACCGCTCCTTCTTCTACCACAGACAGATGGCAGGATTGGGGGCACGCCCACTCGAATACTAAACTACGTAGTGCTGCATCCCTGAAATGACTAGGCCTACCATCCGATCGCTCCTTCATGTATCATAGACAGACGACAGGACCGTTTAGGCAATAAGATCTGTTTCCCTTTCTTTGGGCGCCCAACATTTTCCTTTGTGGCCTGTATAACACGTTTCTCAAATTAGGCTAGAAGATTAAATTTTAAAACGTGTTCGTTTGCCCATTTATTTCGTCATTTATCAGTTTACACAGCATAATAAGAAAAAAGTAGTGTTAAATTCTTTTGGGTCATGTACTGTTTCCCTCGGCCGTAAACTGTTATTCGTATGAGCGAAATTACAACGTTCAACGTGAGAAATCGGAAGCGAGATCTCACCATTTCCTCTATTGGTACCAATCATAGTTAACGCATGAGCCTGTTCTTTAGTTAGTGTCATCTTTTTTGTTTTGGCCAATCGGTAATTTCAAATAAGAGCAATAATCTTAAGTTTAAATTAATGAAACGTTGCACGTTTCTAGCCTAATTTCGTAACAAAGATGTCAAGAAGAAACGAGCGAGGAGCGTTTAGCGAAGCCGTTACATGCTAATGATCGAATAGACTGAGGCGTGAAGTTTAATACTATCATCAGTGTCTTTACTGTTATACAATATTAATATGGAATTCCTTTGGTAATCTAATATCTCAGTAGGGCGTAAGAACGTTTCACATCATTAGTGGTTACCCGCCGATGCTGAGAAGGCGATGATTTGACTCGTACTTTCTAGTAGTTATAACCAGGGCAACATATAGTTAACATCATAAGTTATAACTAGGGACCGGATTTTTAGGTTTTTAAAAACACTGTTTTAGGTTTTCCATTAGGTGAAATAGTTTTTTTTAGGTTTTTTGTTCAAAATATCGTTTTCGGGTAGAATCATTGGTTTCATTAATTTGAATGCGCTACATAGGATTCAATACATAATTAACACGTCTCCTTAAAACTCATAGTGTCACCTCTCAGTATGAATAACAGGGAAGTACTAAAGGCAAACAAGCGCTTTAAAACACAGAAATCTATATCCTTGATCATACACGGCAACAATGGTTGTTCGTACGAATATTTTAAAAGGAATACGCCGGTACTCTTACACTTCCTCTCTTGATACTGTCCATCCTAGACAATGGGTTGAACGAAACGCTGGTGGCATCAATTTCAATCCGACAAAAATTATTGTCTCTCCGCAAAATATCGATTTCGCAACTGAGAAACAAAAAAGACAAAAAAGTAGCCTAAATTAGATATTTTAGGTTTCATATCCCGTTTAGGTATATTTAGGTTTTTATACCTCATATAGGTATTTTTTGGTGCCACAGAATTAATGTGGGTGAATCCTATGGACATGATTCGAAAAAGTGTATGAGCGCTTTTTGTTTTGGAAGTAAGGAAAAAAAATAGGTAAAAACCTAAGAATCCGGTCCCTAGTTATAACCAGGGCAAAGTATTTAATGACCAAAATATAGCGAAAAATGAAAATAAAAATGCATTCATGACCTAAGAATAGTAAAAGTTTTCCAAAATTTTAAGAAAGTCCAAAAAAGTATCGCTATTTATCGTAATTTGTTCTTTTTAAGAAATTATTTTAATTTTAGATAGCTACTTAATGGATGGCAGTGCATTTATTTAAATGTTCAATATGAAACACTTTTATTTTGTTCGTAATGAAATTAATAGTGCTTGGACACCTTTTGTGAAAACAAAACTGTTATTTCATATCGAACATCCCTTCAAATTGCTATTAGCAAATATGTGCCATTTAAAACTATAATATATAAAATATTTAATTAATTATTGCTAGCACACAATCTGCAGTGATGAACGTGACGGATGAAAACCTGGTGGACATTATCAAATGAAAAAGATTCTGTTTTGTCTGAAAGTAATGATGTGTACCTGCACTGCTGGTTTTCTTGGACTTCAAAATGCACATTTCTTAAAAATAGGGGTTACCTGTAATGTTGAAAGTCTGCTTTGTTATCTTTGCTTATAAAGTTATAATAGAAAAGCATTTAAAACAGAAACAATATTGAAAAATTCAAAATTACCGGCAATGTAGCACTTTATTTTAAAAAGTACAAAAAATATAAAAATGACTTAAAATTCCAGAAAAGTAATAATCTCCTGAAAATAGGGAAATATGCGAAATAATGCCAAAACAAATTACCTTTATTCAATCAATTAATTCACGACACGTATTTTAATGTATTCGAGCTATCCTTTAATCTTCAAATAAATATAAAAAAAAATTGAAAAAAATTAAATGTCTTTTCCATGCATACTATTTTCTTCGGTATTTGTTCAGATTTTTGCGCGTCAGAAGATCTTTAAATACACAACCTGGCTAATTATAACGAGGTTTTAATCACAATTTCGACTGGAATTATTAAGTGACAAGGATGTCGCATTTAGTAAATACAAGAAAATAAAACTTTTAAAGGTCGTTAAAAATTACTATGTAGGATTGGTAGTCGGTTGACCAGACAAGGACATGGAGGGCCTCCCCGGATGAGTGATCAGCCCAATGCCGGGGCCACCTCAGAGACAACACGAACACATAGAACGAGACACACCAATCACACACACACTCGCTCAAAAACAAGGCGAGGATGGGATAAAGATGATAATCCCATATTTATTTATTCTAAAATAATACAAAACAATACGCTATTTTTATATTTAATGGAAATAGTAAAAACAATGAGTTTCGGAACATGCTATGTTATTTTACGATTTTATGAAAATAAATGAACTAGTCCATGAAATACTAGCACAATCGATAGCGGGAGCGCAATCACTAAATTTTGCACGTTATTGCGAACTGCATACGCATCTTATAACGTGCATTCCCTTGTGTTCTGCGGTGTGACTTTTTCAGATGTTTATTGACTCAAGCAGAAGTATTTAACTTTTTATTTACATTATGCGGTCTTGGCGATCGTTTACCTCAAACAGAGTTCGTATCTTCCTGCATACCGTGGTATTCAGTGAATTCTGTTATTACGTAAAAAAGAGAAAAGTACTGTACGATTTAAAGTTATAGTAATTACCTTTGCTATATTCTACAGTAAAAAGTAAAGTGATCCCTATACAGGCCATGGAGGCCCAAAGGGTTCCAGGAGGTTGAGGCTCCCAGATTTTGGACATTCGGCACGTGAAGGTGGTAAGGTTGTCAGCCTTACGCACCGGCCGCCTTTACCCCCAGGATTGCTCCTGGTACTCATTTCTGTTAGAGGCTGAGTCGACCCCAGGGCCATAGTGCCACCAGAAGGATTAGGCCAATTGAAAAACTCCAACGACCTCATCGGGAATCGAACCCGCGACCTTCCGGTTTGTAGCGCAGCGCCTCAACCACTACACTACGTACCATATTCTACAGTACCCATATTAATTGCATATAACATTTTCCTTGATGTAGTAATATACACACAGAGGATAATAATTACGGTAATTAAAATAATAATCAAATATCTTCTAAGCTAATTCAGGATACACGGAAGAAGCTTTTAGGTACATATTGCCAACAGTATTATATGGGCATGAGGACGATATAATTGGTTCAAGAGAGAAATTGTCATATTAATTTCAGAAAACCTATTACAATATTACATTTTCATATAATTTCCAAATGTACTGAACTAACGAAAAGTGCAAGAACTAAAAGTTTAGGTATTTCGAGGTAATGATAGGATGCCAACTTTACCAAGCTTCTTGGCTTCTTAATCTAAAACCGTTACGTCAGGTAACTTACGTATTGTCCTCAAGGAGGGGTGGACATTTCCAGAGTAATTATTCATGAAATTTGAGGCTGCCGAAAATTAGACCTGGGATCTATGGATTTGTACAGGATAGTCAGATCATTAGTGAAAAGAAAATACTAAATAATACCTAATTAAAAAATCTTCATTATAATTCTGTATATACTAACAAGAAAATGCATGTTAAGACTGTTAAATTTTATTAAATTCTGGACTGTGCAATGATGAATTCGAGGAGGAAGAAGAGAAGAAACCTAAAAAGAAAGATAAATGTATAACCTGGAAATAGTGGAAAATGTTGAAAACGCGGTAAGTCCGTAAATAATTATTCTTCAGGAGTGACAAATAACTGTTTGTGGTCAAATTTTTATCAACCGAACGTACAAATTATTTATGTGATTAAAATTAGTAATAGGCATAAAGTTTAAAGTACTGGGTGTGCAAAATTAATTTTGTTTACACTTTTATTGATGATGAAAGTTTCGAAAGTAATGGACTTATCTTCTTTTGTTCGAAACTAGAATAAAAAGCGTGTTGAAACGTACCCAACATCCTGTCTGCAGGAAAAGCGAATGCCCCTGCACCTATGAGTATCCTTTTATGCTCTCTGGTAGCCGGCTTCATTTTTCTTTACTGTATGGATTTTATTATGGTCTGTGTTCTTCTTGGTAACCGTTAGTTAGTCATTTGTTCTGTAGTTAGACATTCGCCATTTTGTTAGAAGCAACTACTTCAAGACATGATGCTTCCTCCAAATAAAATAGTTCAATTCCAGAATGATAGGGAAAAAACGAATGTCAAAATCCCAAAGCTTCAGGAATTACAAAAACCAATTTATTTCCATAGCATTTTAACAATATTTAGATCAGTCAACCCAGATATTTTTACACAGTATCTTATACTATGTAAAAATATCTGGGTGGACGGATCTAAATATTGTAAAAATGCTGTGAAAATAAATCGTTATTTGTCTCTCCTAAAACTTTGGAATTTTGACTTACTCACTTTTTCCCTATCACTCTAGAATTGTGATACGAAGTTCGCCGCACCACTTGTTTAACTCGTGGTCGTGTCAAAAAAGATGGACATATCACGTTTAGTTCCGAATCGAGCGCTGGACTCTTCCGTTTTTAATCGAACCCCATATTTCAAGCTCAATTTAAGCGGTAAAAGGATACGATTTGAAAGAAAAACGTTTTATAACATCACACAGAACATTTCAGATAGTGCGAATGTGCTACAAACTAAATTGAGGACCTTTTTGACAAAACTCAACATGTGCCAAAACATAAATGGTTCAGAAGAAGGTTTCTTTAGTTTTTATCAACATATAAAAGATAAAAACCTTGCATATTGAGGCTTCAAAATGAATTGGTTATGTTGATTTTTCTTATGTTCTTTTTTCACCATCATTAAGATCTCATTTCAAAGCACCTAAAACAATTAAAAAGCGAATCTGGCAAAAAATGGAGATGTTGAGTTTTGTCAAAACGGTTCTCAATTACGATCAAAGGTGAACTAATCGCGCTTTGAACCGACGCTCCAGTTATTCTACCACGTCTGATTGTTAACAGAAGGAATTTAGAAATGCTGTAGTGAGGACTATCTTGCATGATACATAAGTACCGTATTTCTTGGTAAAATATAATGACTGATTTCGCTGTTAACATCCTTCTATTTCGTGGGTATTTCGCGAAATAAAATACAGTGAAACCTTTCTTAACGGACACCCCTTCTTTACGGACGATTATTCTGGTCCTTAGGTCGCTATAATGAAACTTCATAATAATTAACCCCTCTAAGACGGACACCCTATATTGCGGACACGGACACAAAAAATCCACTTAAAAAGCCTCTTTAAACCTCTCTTAACGGACACTTGGCGAGGAGTAAATCTTGTACATGATCTAATTGCACACAATGAAAACATCATTGCGAAACCTAAGTGTATAAAACAAACAAATATTAAAGATTTTTTCGCATGTTAATCGTGCCGTCGACTATTACACACACAACTACAGTTGTGTAGGCCTATTCCATTGTAAAAAGTGTGGTATTAACTTTGATGGTAGGCCTAAAGTGGACTATAGTGTTCGGAATTTTCGCAATATGTAGGCCTACAGCATAACATATCTGTGTAATCGGTTAGTGTAAACTAAAGAGATTTTCATCTACTGTATAACACTTTCATGTAAGTACTGTACGGTACTGTAGATTATTTTACTCCAGAATTTTTTCACCTCTCTAGAGCGGACACCCCTTTATAGCGGACGATTTTTAAGGTCCCGTACGTGTCCGTTATAAAGAGGTTTCACTGTATACAGTTGTATGGATTCACACCACGGCGGACAAAGAATATTGTTGTGTTCCTTCATGTAACTTACTAATAGAAGTGTAGTACTCGTAAATCGCACTACATTGCTACAGGAAGTGTCGTTTTCAATTCCAGGCGGAATCTCACGGCCATAAAACATGTTGCCTGACACATAAATTGCTCTTCTAGCAACCCACAATGGGGCGTGTTGGACATCGCACACACGAGCGGGGCTTAAAAACGTATATCCGTAAAAAAATCAGATATCGATATGTTACCATGAATAACGACATTTGGGAACTGTTCAATGAGTATGACCACCTTACAGAATGTATGGTGAAGGATTTTGCTTGGGTACGAGGACGTAATGCTAATTATAATATTTATATAGTATATTGCGATACTAGTGCCGTAAGCGCTGGATACGGATCGAGGAAAGAGTTTGAAAAAACGAGGCGCTTGCGCCGAGTTTCTTCAATTTCCGAGATCCGTTATGCGCTTACGGCACGAGTATTGCATGGTATTTTTTGCACGATGATTATTTGTATCAATTTATTTATATTAATTGAGATATTAGCTGAAAATATTATGTATATACACTATTGAAGATGGATGTTATATTTCAGAAAGTCATTCGCATGTGTTTGTTGTTATGGGAACCTAATATTTGTCCTGTTAAAGTCGCCACAAACTAGGGGGCCTTGGTCCATAAAGGCTTGTATTATGATGGTTTTACTTACGGCACTTGTGCTTTTTGTAATTTTTACCGCACGGAGATTTCTTTAGTTTTCATAGCAACCAGATGGCGTGCGGGAATGTCAAGTTACGATCCACGGCAACAATATTCGTAAGTACCACTAATTAGTTACGTCGTGCAACAAATATTTTTACTACACCTACACGGTAAATATACCGGGTGTTACTTAGCCTACAGAGGGCTTTATAAATTTTAGGAAAAGCATTGGGGACATAACAAACAAAAATGTCATTGGAATCTTGGAATGCACGAGGTTACATTTTAGGATGATTTTCATTATACGTGGTAATGAATAATTTGAAACTCGATGCCAAAAAATAAATAAATAAATACATTTTAGGAAAAGTAGTGAGGATATAGACAAACAATCCTTCATTGAAATCTTGGGATGCACGAGGTTAAATTTTAAAATGATTTTCATTTCACGTGGTAATGAATAATTTTAAACTCGATACAAATATACCACTAAACGCATACCATTAGGTAGAAGTGTTCAACATACACAGAAGAGCTAAGAAGTGTAAGTAAGCGAGACACAAGCGAATCATGTTCCGTATAAGGTTCCCATATCCTCTGGCTATTCAAGATGGTAAATTTAAACACGCTTATTCTCATTTAAGACTACGCCAAAAACGTGAGTTATGATAGGACCTACACCTTGTATTCGTCTGCGTTAAATGATTTCATAAATATGTATCATATCATTCACCGTAATTTTTTGTCGTAGGCTGTGTTTATAGCTAAAAAGAATGTACAATGAAAGGAGGAGAAGGGGAAGAAGAAAAACAAGAAGATTGAGGAAAAGGAAAGGAAAGAAAAATAAGTGGAAAAAAAGATTTGAGAGAGGCATTCGATGAGAGAGAGAATGGTTTTTATTTCTTCATCCTAGAAATACTGTAGGCCTACTTGTATCTTTGAACATACCATAGGCCTATAGACTCTTCAGTCAATACCATACGCCCACTTTATTTGGTATTTATATCGACGCTGCTGTTGAGGAATGGTAAAGACAGACAAAACCTGATTTTAAAATAGGGGATATATTGTTTAACACAATTTTATTTGCAGACGACCAGGTCATTCTGTCCACCTCAGAATATGAACTTCAAAGAACAATATATAAGTTACAGGAGATATTCAAAAACTATAATTTACAAATATCTATTAATAAACCCAAGGTTATGGCTTTTGAAGGAAAGTACCCAGTACGATAAAAAATAGTCATTAATAACGAAATAATAGAACAAGTCAGTAGTTTTAATTATTTGGGATGCTGCATATCCTATGAAGGAGAGGAAGACGTCGATAAGAACTGAATATGTTCCAACAAATGTGTGGAACTATTCAAAGAACATTAAGCAACAAAACAAGAAAAGAGACAATAATTAAATTTGATAAAGTGCTTGCAGTACCTTTACTTTTATATGGAAGTGAAAACTGGGCCCTTAATAGATCTTCAAAAAGGAGGTTAGAAACAGCTGAGATGCAATTCCTCAGACGAATAGCAGGCTACACATTAAAAGATCACATACCTAATATACAAATACGAGAAGAGTTAAAAATATATAAGTTAGAGGAGAAGATACATAATAACAAATGGCAATGGTTTCAACATATAGAAGGAATGAGCAATGCCAGACTTACAAAGATAGCACTGCAATACAAACCAGAAGGATGGCGTTCAAGAGGACGACCAAATACAAGATGGGAAGATGTCTTTGCGTCGGAACGGGCTTTATAGCCCAACCTTGAGGCGGAAGAAGAAGAATTAAATTATGGAGGAAATGGGCTGGACATGTTGTGCGCATGGGCGAGAAAATACATCTAAAAATATTGATTTGGAGACCCGAAGAGAAAAGACCACTTGGAAGACATAGACGTAGGTGGAAGGACAATATTAAAGGATATTTAAGAGAAGTAGGATTTTCGAGTATTGGTTGGAGTTAGCACAGAATAGGGTTGAATGGCGGGCTAATGGAAACGCGGCAATGAACCTCCTGATTATATAACATAAATGATATTCGTTTAGCTTGCCTAAGGATTATCTATAGCCATGGAGTAAGTAAGTAAGCGTAACAAATAAACAATATTGTTCTTCGCGCCTACAGTAAAAAAAATTGCAGACCTACAAGCGAAAGCATAGTTGAAGTTCGTTAGATACGGTATATTCAAATGTTAGCATCACTAGCACATGTTGAGTATAGCATACTGTTTAGCAGAAGATGCTGGGACTAGTGGATTGCATGTCAGAACCACAACACAAGATCAAGTTGTTGGCTGCTCCAGCTCTCGTCACGACATTCTCCATGCAAAACAGTTAGAGGAAACCAGCCAAATATGGGCCCCTTTTTTTAAGTTGCTGATATTTCCGGTTCATAATTTTTTCAAGACTTTATAAAGCACCAAATGTATTCAATAGCATTTATTATAGATGATGAGACCAAAAAAAGAGTTTTTGTTACACAGTAATTGCAAATATAATAGAATATTTAAATAGTAAGAGGGGCCCATATTAGGAAGGTATATGTCCTATTATGGGCCCCTACAAAAAATTATTAAAAATTAAGACACAATATTGCTAATGCTTTCTTTAGCCATTCAGGCATTTCTCACAAATGAAATTCACTTGGACTGAATTTTGTGTACAGTCAGAATGGATTTATTTCACTTACTTGGGTTTACAATGGATGACCTTCCTAATATGGGCCCCTGGCCCATAAAAGGCAGGTATAATGTACAGCGGTCATCCATTTTTCTACAAGCAACTTGAGTCTGAAATCTTTATGTATCATAATGTTTCTATACCTCAGTTACAGCTTCTTAAGAAATACTAACTTAAATATTAATATATCTTACCTCTGATGAATAATATGGAGTGACGTCAAACGCTGCAAAAACTTCAAAACCAACGAAATTAAAAATGATGTTGTGTGAGCTCTCGCGGTAGGTTCTCACACAGACTAAACACACCGTGACACTGTTTGAGTCATGTTGAAGGATATCTGACTTGAATTTGAATATGGCAATACGAATCACGCCGAATATCATAGGGGCCCATATTAAGCCGGGGCCCATATTTGGCAGGTTTACTCTACCTAGAGCATTTCGTTTTGAGTGGGCGGACATCGCCAGGGTCATGTTCTCTCACCTTTTCCCTTTTTCTCGAGATTAACGTTTGTACAAGCTGTGTGTTAATCGTGGTCGCAATATGAGGTCTTTCATTGAAGAAACCACGTACTTCAATAAATAACTAACTAAATAAATAAAACTAAATAATGCAATACGAAATAATAACAAGAACAAAATTAGTATCCATTTAAAATTGTCCTTTGAAAGCAAGATACAGTCAACGTCATCAGCATTTCTGGGTATAAAGTGTCGAGGTATGTAAGCTTACCTTATTCTCATTTATTTACATGCAGATAAGTACTCCATGAATGCCCATCAGCAACTCGTGTAGAGGTAGACATAGGAGCATAGAAACATATGCGTACCGAGGTGGGGGTTTGGGGGTTTGAACCCCCACCCCCCCCCCCCCCATTGATTAAAAAAAGGAAAATTGTATAATTTTTTTAAGTCTGTCCATAAATTAATTAATACAAGTATAAAGCGTGGGAAGCTTAAAACTCGTTATTTTGCGTCTTAATTTTTAAAATTTTCCGGGGGAGGACCCCCGGAAGTTTAAAACTCGTTATTTTGCATCTTAATTTTTTAAATTTTCCGGGGGACGACCCCCGGAAGTTTAAAACTCGTTATTTTGCATCTTAATTTTTTAAATTTTCTTCCATACCCTCTAGACCCCGCGGATGTTATAACCCCCCCATATGGTCGGCCCGGTTACGCCTATGCATAGAAACATAGTTTATTCATTTAGTTAATTACTAGAAAATGTCTTTCAAGTAGGCCTAAAGTATAATGTATTATTCGTTTTATAATTTATAGTAAAGTAAAGTGTTCCCTCTACAGGCCATGGAGGCCCAGAGGGTTCCAGGAGGTTGAGGCTCCCAGATTTTAGACATTCAGCACATGAAGGTGGTAAGGTGCGGCCTTTATCCCCAGGATTGCTCCTGGTACTCTTTTCTATTAGACGGCAATAATATTCCATATGGGTAGGGTCATGGCCCTAGTTCATTGCGCGTGGCCCGGTTCCTGACACATGTATTTTTATTTTTTATTTTTTTAAATTTTTTTTTATTTATTTATTGTCAGCATGCTCCATTACGGAGTAATATTACATGCTTTATTTACAATTATTATGATTTCTATTTTAATGTATACATTGCTTGTTACTGATACTTTAGTACTATACCGTTGTGGCACAAGTTACTGATAACTTAAAATACTATTCAATACTGATACGAGTTACAGATGCTTAAATACTATAAAATTAATGACACTAGTTACTGTACTTGATACTTTAACTATTGTATAATACTGACACAAGTTACTTTAAGTTCTATACAATTAATGACACATGCTACAGATACTTAATACTGTACAATTACTGGCACACGTTACTGATATTTTAAATTTTCTACATTTGCAGACACAAGTCACTGATGCTTTAAATACTATACACTTAATGCTGCATGTTTCTGATACTTGATACTATAGGCTGCGAATACTGGCACAATTTACTGATACTTAAACCATTATACAATTACACAAGTTACTGATACTTTAATACTATACAACAATTAGTGTCAGAAGTTACTGTTACTTAAAATACTATGCATTTGGTTTAGAGGTTACTATTTAAACATCTAAACATCTATCGATTCTGATTTTCTTAAATAATCTATTTACAATTTACAATTCAATGGTAGATGCAAATTTGTAAAATGCTCTAAGGTGGTTGTTCATCAGTTGGCTATTAGTGGCTGGCCATCTTCCTCCACGATCCTTATGTATCCACTGTGGCAGTAGGGGATGCGTTCGTTTATCTTCACGAGGCTGGAGCGCATTCGATTCCCGGTCGGGAGAAGTTTCCTGGTTGAGGGTTTTCCTCACCTGTGAGACGAATGTCAAGACACTTTAGGTGCTTGTAGCCTTCGGCCTTGTGGCGTGGCTGTCTTAAAACTGTCATCTCATCCTCGCCTTGTTTGGTTTAAGTGTGTGTGAGTGTGCGACTGGTGTGTCTCGTCCTATGTGTTCATGTTGTCTCAGAAATGCCCGACTTGGGCTTATCACTCATCCAGAAAGGCCCTCCATGTGCTTGTCTGATCAAAAAATAATGTATGTGATCCATAAGGACTGCTTTACCGACAGGTCGCGGTCCTGAAGGAATCTGGCGGCGTGGGCCGCATAAAGTGATATGTAAAATTAATAATAATAATAATAATAATAATAATAATAATAATAATAACAACAACAACAAATTATCAGATAGAAGAACAAGCAAAACAGAGAAGAGAATCTTAAAGAAAATTATGGGACCAATTTGGGAGAATGACATATACAAAATGAGACCAGAAGAGGAGTTATACAAATAAACAGAAAAAATAGGCCATACTTTCAGGAAAAGAAGATTAAGATTCTATGGTCACATTTTCAGAATGGAAAGAGACAGATTTACCAAACAAATTTTTGATCACTATGTAAGTAAAAACACTAAACTAGCATTTTTCAAGGAAGTTGAAGAAGATTTGAAATTAATTATATTCAATTAATATATTTTAAATAGTAGTACCAAAATCTTTTCTTATATCTATCAAATAAATCTTAAGATTTATATATTGTGTTCATAGCTCGTAGGTGAAGTTTCGCGTTGTTTTCTTATTACAGCATGTATCTCTACAGCCGGTATTCTTTCTGAGAATTATATTACCTGGTAGCGGTCATTTGCTAATCAGCTATTTTTCATGTGATTTTTCATTTGAGTAAATAATATTGAATAATAGTCTACTCACAGAGTATTTCAAAGTTTTCTTTAAGCACCTCGGAAAGATGTGAGGATCAGAGGAACTCATTTTATTTTCATTTTCCTATCGATCTTGTTATTTGTACAGTTAATTATTTACCGCTTATCTCAATAATTGAGGAGTGGAAATGCAAAGGTTCTGAGTGCCTTTTAGATAATTGTACAGGAGAGAGAAAAGACTTCGCAGTAGTTATATCGGAGCCTGCAGTACTCTTCATCTGTTCATGTGTGTAGCAACTACTGTAGGCCTAACAATGAACGGCACACAGAACTTACATGGGTTAGTTGACACATGGAACAACATGGTGCAAAAAAAAACTTTTTTCCAAAAAAAGGCACTAACAACCTTGCAATTTCCACTCAATGATTTTGTCTATATAAGATAAATTTGAATTACAGATGTTAAATTGTCATAATATGTGATATTAGACGTATTGCAATGGGCGATGCCAATATTGTGATAGGCCTATACGGTAAAAATTAGGTTTCTCATGTCGTAAGCTCTATTCTACATTGTATGTTAAAGTTGTAGTTAATTTAAATATTATCAACTTACTATTTCTTACACAGGGTATGTACAGGTAGAAGGAAAAAAAAGCTGACCGACTCTTGTAGCTGATTTCATAGCCTTGTGATACGTAAATAAATGTAAGAGATGGAACGGAAACGTTTGTTTTCACAAGCAATGCAAAATACGTGACATTATTTCTCAATTCAAGCAATTTATCGACAATAGAACAAATTTCAATACATTCCCTACTAACCTGTGAATGCTGCTAGGCATGCGCAGTGGCTCATATCGACAACTTAGATATTTTAGTCGGTCCGCTTTTTTCCCCCTACCTGTACATACTTAGTGTTGAGACAGTCCCTTTATAATGTTTCTTGATGTTCTGTAGAGCTACAGGAACACATTGAACGCATAGGCTACTGGTATCTATAATTTTATATAATATGACTACATTTATAAAATAATACAGTTGTGTGTAAAACTGGCAGTTGTTTAAAAGTCCATGTCTAAAGTATTCTTAATGTTTTAGGTTTCAAAAATTGTCATCCTCAGCATTATATGCTAATATGCTAATTAGAAAAATAATTACAGCTTTAAATTATTATTAGATGTGTTCGGTGTAATTATAATACTTGTATATATTTAAGTATCAGACTTAGTGTGTAGACTGAAGGAACGGAACGGGTAGCAAGAGGAAGGTAGATTTGAACTTTTGAAACACTGCAAACTTATTTAAGACATTATTTTATAAGACCACTGACATAATACTGTATTTAAATTATACTATAGATATTGACTGACGCAAATGTATTGCAATAAATCATAATTTTAAATGTATTGCGAATAATATCCTATTTTAGGATAACGCCGGTCTAGTATGTTTAATTTTAATTTATACAACACTTGCTAAAAAGTATCCGGCGTTTCCTGTTTTGCTTTTACAGTACTTCCAAGTCAACTTGTTCAAAGATTATAGAAGACTTTTTGCGTTTCAAACCTTTGGTCCTTATGTAAAAGGGACTAAAACAATAAGAAACATAAGTTAATTATTTCATATTCAGATTACAGCCTCCCTTTAAAAAATCCCAATTTATTTTATCGCACTCAAAAGCCTTTCATTGCCGCATCGCCTCTGCAGTATGCGCCTAAAATAAGGCACAAAGAACTTAGTATCACATTATAAAAATTCCCAGAGCCTAATGCCAATACCTAAGCGGACATCGGTGGCCCGATTGTCATACAACACATTATTATTCTTTTACAGATCATACGTGGCCATGGGCGTCCACAGAAATTTTGTCAAGGGGGGGGGGGAGCAATTGAACAAATTACTGCGGTTCTCACCACCATCAGCACCATGCTACTATTACAACCACTTTATTATTATTATATTATTATTACTGCTATTAATATTACTATTTTACTATTACTATTGTTATTATTACTGCTATTAATTTTATTATTATTATTATTATTATTATTATTATTATTATTATTATTATTACAATTCGTATAATTCTCATTATGTTCTCTCATAATTTCACCCTCTATAAGTTATGCAAGGAATATTTCCTCAAAGTTTTGGCCTACATTTTTATTACTTAGGGCTGTGTTCATCAACGCCGATTAATCTGTCTGATCCTGGTTTTTACTCTGAAAAGCTACGATATTGTTCATTTTGCGTTTCACCAGCTACAGTAACTTGGTTTTCTGATAATATCCAAGCTAATGCTTTACTTACTTACTCAATGGCAATAGATAATTCCTAAGCAAGCTAAAGGAATATTATCTACTTTATGGAACCCGAAGGTTCATTACCGTGCTTACCTGAGTCCGCCATTCAACCCTATTCTGTGCTAACTCCATCCAATCATCCCCCACAAATCCTACTTCCCATAAATCCGTTCTAAGATTGTCCTCCCACCTACGTCTAGGTCTTCCACATGGTATTTTCCCTTCAGGTTTCCCAGTCAATACTTTTGAGATATCTGTGAAATATCGGCCAGAAAAACAGGATAAACCAAGCTATTTGCGACATCAAAATCGCACGTAGGCGACGGGAACATTTGATAAACATGAGAAATGACGACAGTGACGAGGAATATGAAGCAGAGCACAGAATAATGCACCCTAGATGGATAAAGGAACTTACGTCATACTTGGACATATATGACGACATTAATATCTATACAAGATTCAAGGGGAAAACGAAATTATCTGCTATACACCCTGTATAAAAATGGAGATGAAGGTAAGGGGTTTAGTAGCTTTAGTAACACAGTGTTGTTTGTACGGAAAGCAACAAGAAGTGGAAGATCTTGTAAAGTTGAAAGGTTAAGAACACACAATGACTCTGACACAGACCTTTCTCTTTTCAGCCATTGTGTTTGGTGGATTAAAATATTTCACTTCACTGATACTAATTGCTCTCACATGTGAGATTGTAGCACGGCGATTGCCTTCCAAGTGTCAGGAGTTACATGTATAAATCAGACTCAACGAAAGAAGCTGCTGTGACCACTGTTATACTGCGCCCATTGTTGTTCTTTATAGAACTAGGCGATATCGCGAAATTCGCTTAAGATGGAAGTTATGTTAAATATGTAGGCTAAGCTGTGATAAAGGAAATAGGGAATTATATAGCGAGTCTACAATGACTAGAGCAAAGCATTTAATGACCATAAAATAGTGAAAAAATGCTAAATAAAAAATGCATTTGATCTAAAAATAGTGAAAACATGACTCAAAATAAAAAAAAGTCACCAATAAATTAACCATTATAACTTATAATTAGTTTTTATGGTTATTTTAAAAAACGTTTCACCTCATATTTTACATTTTTCAAAATCTGTATTTGTATATATGGTATATACAGTATAGTACTAGTATTATACCATTGTATTTTATTCTTCTTTTTCTTTTTTGACGAGTCACCAGTTTACCAGCTAAAATTATTGAATTAAGTTTATATTTATGTTTGTCGTTGCTGTTTTATTAATATCCAATTTACCATCTACATTTTACCATCAACTTGACCATCAATTTAGATCTATATACTACTTTATTTAAGTTCGATACGTATGATTTATTCCAATAGCTACAAGTAGTCTACTCTATATGTTTTTTAGCAGATCATACCCACTTCGAACTGTTTAACCAAATATATCTTTTCACTAAAGCATACTCTGTAATTTACTTTGTTCTTTAGTTTCAATATTATACATTTCTCGATTATATAAATTCTACCTATACCACAGTATAGAACAATAGGGTCAAGTGTTCAAATGCTCATTGGGGCAAATACAATTTTGTTAAAACGACTATGACCTGCATTTCTTTTGCTAAGATCTGATTACCCAGTTTTTGTAAAATTTTAATAATGTAGGTTACCGGTACTTCTGTGCTAAGAGAACAATATCTTTTTGTGGTGAATAAAAATTGTAAATTGTGAAAATCATTACATACAATGGTAATTTGTGAAAATTATAAACATCCAAGAATCGCAACTTCCGAAAGTTAATATTTGAAAACGGATAAACCGGGCGTCGGAAACCGCACACCAAAGTTCTACCTGGTTTTTGGTCGTGTGGAAACTGCACACCAAAATTTTCTACCTAGTTTCTGGTCATATGGAAATTGCACACTATTTCCTGCCTCGCTTATGGTCATGCGAAAAATGCATTTTTGCACTCCTTAGCTAGTAAGTGGTACTTACGAACGTTGTTTACATGGATCGTAAGTTGACATTCCCACACAGTCTTGTTGCTAAGGACGGTTGCGATGAGGTTAAATTACTTACGGTCCAAGCGCTACGTCATAATTCATTACGATACACTTCTTAATACAAGCCTTTATGGGCACGGCCCCCAGGACAAATATTCGGTTCCCATAACAACAAACACATGCGAATCACTTTCTGTAATAAACATCTATTTTCAAGAATGTATTTACATAATATTTTCAGGTAATATCACAATTAATATAATTAAATTGATATAAGTAACCGTCGTGCAAAAAATAGCATGCAACACACGGGCCGTAAAGGCATTTACGGGTCTCGAAAACTTAAAAACCCTCGGCTGCGCCTCGGGTTTTCAATCTGTTTCCTCGACCCGTAAACGTGCCTTACGGCCCTTGTATCGCAATATACTATATTTGCCTAGCAATTTTCATTTCGTTCGAGATGGAGCGCTATTTTAGCTGGTATATGAGAACTGCAAATTTTTATAAAGGCTGAGAATTGAAAACAGTGAAGTACTGGTGAGGTGTTGTGTGCGAAAATACAATGCAAAAATTTATACCATGCTGAACAATAACGAAGTTGTTGGAAAACACGGTGTGTATAACCATGTTTTTGACATTAGCAAATTAAATTGCCAATTTATTAATGCAGCTACGAAAAGAAAATCCGTCGATGATGTCAATAATAAGCCATAAAAAATATTTCAAGGTGTTTGTCAAATCTTGCCTACAGAAAACCTGGAAATGCGTGATGTGCCTCATATAAAGGATAATTTCTACAGATCGCGAAGAACGTCAGCCGTAGGCCTATTAGGCTACAATCACAACCCATAGTTCATTACAGAGCCATTTAAACCTTTGATTCTGTGTGCAGTATACAGGTAGGATTAGTGGGACCCTCAAAAACGGGGTGCAGTTTTCAGGCCAAAATATGCAGTTTCCGCTCGCCTGGTTAAACAGAGTTATCAAGGACTAATAATTAATATAATTTTAGCCCGGCATGGGCCAATTTTTCTTAAATATTTTTTCAAGTTTTACAGTTTTGATTACCTTTTTATTTATTTATTTCTCCTATTACACACAAAAACCCATCCCGGGACTTGAACCCACAGCTAAACACAACGGCTAACGCGGCTAAGGAAAAAACCTGGAAACCCTCCCCCATCTAGGAAACTTGTTCCGATCATGAATTGATCCCGGGTCCGCTACGTGAGAAAAGCGAACGCATCCCCTACGTCACAGCAGTCAACAATTACTGTTTTACTGTACGGGATACTGTTTTGCTGTACTGGATACAATTTACTTATGATCGTTTAAGAAATCTAGACCTTCAGGTATACCGGTTGTATTATATGGATGTGAGACATGGTCGGTTCCTCTTTGGGAAGAGCATAATCTGAATGTTCGAAAACAGGGTGCTTAGGAAAATATTTGGGCCTAAGAGGGATGACAATGGGGACTGGAGAAAACTGAATAACGACAAGCTTCATGGCCTGTACTCTTCATCAGATATAGTAAGGGTAATTCAATCATGGAGGATGAAATGGGCTGGACATGTTGCGCGCATGGGGAGGAAAGACACATCTCAAAGTATTGCCTGCGAGAGCCGAAGGAAAAATACCACTTATTAGACCTAGACGTAGGTGGGAGGACAATATTAGGATGGATTTAAGGGAAGTAGGATTTGCGAGGGATGACTGGATGGAGTTAGCGGGCTCATATAAGGGCAGCAATGAACCTTCGGGTTCCATAAAATGTTAATTTTTTAATCTTGCTGAGGAATTGTCTATTGCCATTGAGTAAGTAAGTAAGGCCTTCAGGTATATGAAATTGAATCAATTCCATGAGGGAAAGCCTTTATTAAATTCTTCATCCTTACTTACGATCTTTTAAGAAATTTATTCCTTCAGTTGTATCTAATTGAAATAATTGTAGGGGAAAGCCTTTATTAAATTCTGACCTTATTTACGATCTTTAAAGAAATTTATGCCTTCAGTTGTATCTAATTGAAATAATTGTAGGGGAAAGCCTTTATTAAATTCTGACCTTATTTACGATCTTTTAAGAAATTTAGGCCTTCAGGTATATGAAATTGAAACATTTGTGGGAGGAAGTCTTAATTAAATTCTGAATCCTTACTTACGATATTTTAAGAAATTTAGACCTTCAGGTATATGAAATTAATACAATTGTAGGAGGAAGCCTTTATTAAATTCTGAATCCTTACTTACGATCGTTTAAGAAATATAGGCCTTCAGGTATATGAAATTGAAACAATTGTAGGGGAATTCCTTTATTAAATAAATTCTTGATCTTTGAAAAATTATATTTAATAAATCTTCCCTCTTTTGCATAGGCTAAAATAATATTACAATTATAACTTTTCTACAGGAGTTCGACTCAAGATGTTTCTTGGCACTATTTTCAGTTAAACAAACTAAGCAATTTCGAAGTAATCATGCCAGACGATCAAATTAAAGTTTTCAGATGATAACGCGTCCCACATAAATTCCGGTGACTTTCTAACACGACTCTCATCACTCAGTCTCCAGGATGGAGAAAATGCATTGCATGATAACACGCGCATGTCCGTGGACATTTATTTATTCGTTCTTGTCTATCCTCTACTCCTACGACTTTATCCAACTCTGCTGACTTCGTCTGTGGGTTTATCCCATAAAATACATAAGGAGTTTTTGTATATTGTTTAATATTCAGTATTTTACCAGAACTTAAAAGTATAATATAGATATATAAGCATTCATGAACCACAGATTATTGTCTCTGTTGGATATTACATGAGAATTAATAGGAGAAAAATTCCTCCGACACTGGGACTTGAACCCAGGACCTTTGGCTATTCGCGCCAATGCTCTACCATTAGGGCAATCAGTCATAGGAGAGAGGTTCCATCTGGCGTTGTGAATTGAACTCCGGCTTAGCTCAGAGCATTGGCGCGAATAGTCAAAGATCCTGGGTTCAAGTCCCAGTGTCGGAGGAATTTTTCTCCTATAATATTCTCTTAAAATTAAAACTCCACCTGACAAAATTTTATATCCAAGCAAGGAAGTTATACTGAACAAAAAATGCAGAGGAATAGAATTTAGGATAGGGCCTTTACCTAACGTAAAAGTCAATGTACCCGTGCAGTTGGTTTTGGTATGTCTATTTCAGTTCAAGTCCAGACTGGAAACATTCGCTTGACTCCATAATGAAGTTAGTTGCCACAACTAGACCATATTAATTAAAGGTAATTTTCGTTTCATAAACAATTCGTCATAAAATAATAATAGAAATTGATTTTGATGAATACGGAATAATAAAAGGAAAAGTTCAGTGAAAAAATATATACCGTAACATATTATTGAAAGATACTATACATTTTCATTTAGATCAAAACATACAGCATAAAATATGGAGCAATGATCTAGGTCAGTCTGGGGTGAAGATATTCTTGCCGAAGTAACATACAAAATATTCATATAATATTTGACCTATGTCCCAATTTGTACTTATTTATTAATGTATTTATTTTTAAATTTTATTATGAATTCCCTTAATTCATTCTCAAGGAATATGTCACTAAATTATGTGAGAGACTTGTCAATTGTAAATTTAAATTAAATGGTCTATGAGGAAATGGGTTCCATTATTGTTAGTTTTTTTTTAAAACATTAAAGTCTAGCAAATACGTCTCAGTGATTAAGAAGCTGTAGTACTAAATTACTCTATATCACAGTCCTATAATATTGTAGTGCATTACTGGTGTTGGATCAAATTGCTCTTTCATCTGAATACCGGATTTCTAATGCAAGTTTATAAGTGAGAAAAAGATTTCAGCGGCGTAGAAGATCCAAATATCAAATAATGGAGTACAAGTTCGTAGAGTTATTTTTAAAAGCATAATTTTAATTCTTTTAGGTTTATATATTCCATGGTTATTCTGCGCCGGGTTTTCCAGCAAAAATAGTCCTACAAAGCCAAAATAGAATGAAGCAGCAATTTATTGCATATGTATTTCTAAAGTTATCAGCCAGTTAATTGAGTCGGGTAGTTTGTACAGTTCGAACATGCTGTTCACACTGACCTTAGAATATTTCATCACTTCGGTACGAACCGAACGATATGGTATTCGGTAGGTCATGGCCTCCCGGGGTTTTGGGCGTTACACTATATGTATAACATTTACCGATGTTACATGAGCTTTTGTGCTTTTCATATTAAATAGTCTGCTTCGTTATTTATTGGAAATGTGCTTGGTAAATAGTTTGTAGAATCAGTATGAAAGATACAATATTTTATTAAATTTCACATAAGCACTTCTTCTATGACCTTAGAATATTTTATCACTTTGGTACGAACCGAACGATATGGTATTCGGTAGGTCATGGCCTCCCGGGGTTTTGGGCGTTACGCTATATGTATAACATTTACCATCGATGTTACATGAGCTTTTGTGCTTTTCATATTAAATAGCCTACTTCAGTATTTATTGGAAATGTGCTTGGTAAATAGTTAGTAGAATCAATATGAAAGATACAATATTTTATTAAATGTCACATAAGCACTTCTTCTTCTATGAACACAGCAGTACAAGTTCCAGGTTATAAAACTGGCCTGGCATCTTCATGATCAATTGTCGTAACTTAGAAACTTCATTGCTCGAAGAACGTTACTGATCACTTCTGAGTCTTGAAACGCGCCCTCAGGTACAAAGCCCATGGTTTATAAATTTTCAAACCGATGGGGAAGTTATTTTGATTCAATTGGCCTACATTAATTTTGGAATATAATAATAATAATAATAATAATAATACTAATACATTTATTATTATTAAATTACCTTCAAGTTCCATAGGGTTCCTACTATGATGATGACTTTTACAGTTCTATCAAGTCATTAAGAGTGTAGAGATGAAGAGTTAGCCCATCGCCTACGAAAAGAATTGATTAGAAATTTTACCCAGGGATGTTCATTTCCTGTATATGTTTATTACTTCCCCTTCCGGTGTTATAGACATTGTGTTTAGGGATATTCCGTGGGCCTAACTTACTTCATTAAGTTTCATAGTTCCAATTTAGCTTTAAGGATAAAATGTAAAATAATAAAATAACCACCAATACTTCAATAAATTATTGGATAGTCTATTATTATTATTATTATTATTATTATTATTATTATTATTTATTTATTTATTTATTTATTTAATGAACACGTGTAGGTACACAAACATGGACTATTTTCAGTTTCAAAGTGGATTCGACGAACTTAATTTATACTGCTGCTTTAAAGCTAGGCTATTACCTACACCATGTCAGAGAAGCATATTATGCCAACATCATTATGGCCAATGCATGGTAGTATGCCAAAATATTAAGAATATACGCCTGCATATATTTTTAATATTTCTTATGTGACCGTATACGGTTGTGTTCCTGGGCACCTGTCAAAAGGACGAAGTGCAAAAGCTTGCCCGGTTTACTTGTTGGACTTACACCTGTATATGTTTGGCAATTGTTTGTAATTGAACTCCAACATGTTAAAAGCTGATAGGCTACTGAAAAATCTGAAGTGATATATTCACACAACTTTTTCTACCTTAAGCATGGTAAAGGCGATATCTCACTTCACATTACAAAATAGAAAGGTTGGTTGTTTGCAGGAATGATCATTCATTTGTCTCAGGATAGCCTTATGCAAAACTATTTTTCATACTGTTAGTGAGGCAAGACATATATTTATTTATTGAAAATATTTATTAACTATTCTTCAGAAAAATTCAGAAAATTTTAAAAGAAAGTTTTACGAATTGTTCTTGTCGCAAGTCTGCAAAATTTAAACAAAAATCTTTAAAGCCGTTTTCGAATAAATCGCGAAAAAGCAAATCACTATTCATGTCAAGTGGTAGGTCTAGTAAGATTAAGGAAAGTCGCAACTGTTTTGCGAAACATTCCCATGTGATTTTAGGGAGGTTAATTATATTAAAAAACTGACTTGATTTACTTTTCGAACTATGTGTTCACAGACATGGCACGAAATTTCAAAGAAGTCATAGGCAAACCTGAAATATTAGTCGCCATTATTGTTACATATGGCAGACCTATAGCATTGCAGCCTTTCGGAAATTATGAACTACCGTACCTCTTTTAAATATGTAAAATTCAATAAATAAATAAATACATAAAAAACGCGACCCACATTATCTGAACTAGCCACGATTTAAGAAAAAATATACTAAATACTAGACTAAATTCATAGTCATTCGCCCAGTTTCCGACTCTACAACGTAAGGAACTGATGATGGCGTAGCTTTATTGCGCCGAAATGCATTTTCAATATCAAAACAACACTGCAACACACTGTGCATTTAATCCTGCAAGAACTTCACAAAACAATCAAGAGAGGAACACTTTACGATCCTGAAGATTTGGACACTACCATCATATGTATGGTGCAAAGACTCCCAATAATAGGGAAATTCATTTTATATAATAGTGTTTTTACAGCATAGACCTGTGTGTAATTTGTGATTAATTTTAATCTGTACATATCTTTTAATGGTCTTTTAATGCTTTACACATAAATGTCAGTGTCACAGTGTGTCGTGTGTTTATTTTTATTATCAGAAGGTATAAGGAGGCAAATACTGTCTAAAATAATCCTCCCTCTGAGGCAAACATGAAATTTATCAATACTAAATACTAGTTTGCACTTTTTGCATGCCACCAACTACTAAATTGTAACAAATTGTTGATAACCTATGGCAATAAACTCGTATAGCCTACTATTAAATGTTAGTTTTGTTAGGGAATCTATATATATATAAATGAATGTATGTGTGTATGTGTGTGTGTGTGTGTGTCCTTTATGCATTACTACACCATTCATCCAATCGCCATGAAACTTTGGGAAGTTGTTGGGTACATTCCCGGGAAGGTTTCTGTCATACTACATTTTTAATTTTAGCTTCCGTTCGCGAGTTATGAGAGAAAAACGGGCAGAAAACGTGTATTTTTTTGCGATTTCGAAGCATCGGTTTTCAGTAATACATTTCAATGCCAAGTCAATTACGGTAGGCTTTGGCTATTTTTGTCATACCTTGGAAATTAAACTTTCGCGATCGTTTGAATGTTGTAGCTCACGCTGGTCGATTCATTTGTTTATAATGTCAAGGCCGCAGACATATGAAATTTTCAACCTACACCGAAGAGGATTATTGTTATTATTATAAGAGGGATAGTCAATATAGGCCTAAATATGGTCAAACGTTGTTCGATTTGGACGAAACTCACTATACAGGGGTTTTCTGGGCCAAGGATCTCGAATCTGAGGTCGCTTTTACAAGGCGACGCTATCTAATCGAGGTATGTAATTCACGTGATTTAGGTGTTAATAAATATAATGATTTAACTATTATGCTCTTAATTTTTAATTTTTTAAATAATTATCGCGTGCGAAGCCGCGGGCACACGCTAGTTAAATAATAAAAATAAATGAATAGTAGTTTTCACAATTTAATCTTTGTCACCCGCCTCAGACTGGCCACCGGAAATTTCGTAGCTTCTGCTAGACTGACAGACACACGCAGACATGTTTCCGATTTTTTTTTGCACTCAGGCAGAAAACCTGATATTGTATTTCAGGATTGAACATAATAGCGTACTTCCTTTGCATAATATAGTACCAATGATAGAAGTAGAGAGGTTAAAAAGACATTTAACAAAGACATGGAAAGAGAAAAGCACAACATTTCATAAAATATATAGACTACTCCACGGAGAATAATGGACAATTATTTTTCTCGCACCACGCCTAGTCATTCTATAGAAACTTTTTTTTAACAGTTCTTTGCCGACGTGCAAGCCTCGGCCGCACCCAAGAACGCCTGGCAGTCAGTGTATCAGTCGAACACAAGAAGTGGGTAGACTGCAAAGAGACTCGTAAAAGACGAAGGCTCCAACGTGTGGAATATCAGTTTAACAATGAAACCCTGGAAGATTATAATATCTTAATGCTTATGTGAATTCTAAATCGACCTTATGATGCAGTATTTCCAGTTTTACGACCGATTGGTATATGACATTAATAGCCTGTAAAATGACGATATAGAAACCTATCCAGCAGTTATTTTAAAGTTAGGTGGTAGGTCATCTCCAATCTTCTTATTCAAACTAGCGTTAGAATGAATAATAAACGTGAAGAGCTAGGCCTAACCTTTTATTAAGTGCCAGAATGGTACTTTATAAGACGGGAAAATGCCTGTCCGTCTGTCTGTCCGGGTGTCTGTACACGCGATAACTAAAATACGCTTTATCGGATTTTCATGAAACTTGGTATACGCAATTATAACGTTGTAACTCGGAGATAAATTACAAACATAACTTCTTTTCTGCAAGCCATAATAGCAATTATTACTGATTAAACAAAAGCATTCTGGCACTTTGTTATATTAGTTTACCTGATTTATTTAGTTTTTAACTTGATACCTACTAATTTTATAAGGAAATATATATGACAGAAAAATGTTCAATTTAACTTTCTCTACAACATCACATGATAAGTTCTCATGTAGGCCTATCGAATACTGTAATGAAGATAGTCTAGAAAAATTGAAAGTTGATACGAGTAAAGTATCCCCTAAGTAATTTTTTACAAAAAACCAATATAGCTATTTTATTAGCAATATATCGACTTTGGAAATTTGCATTTCGTTAAACTCATAAGAGCCATTTTTCTAAAAATCAAAATTTTGAAAAAAGTTTTCATGAAAAGTCGCTCGCCTTAATATTTCGGTTAACGTAACCAATTCATGAAAATCCGATAAAGAGTATTTGAGTAATCGCGCGTACAGATACATGGACAGAGAGACATTTCCGTTTCTATGAAATAAAAAAAAATAATAAGTAAATTCAATGAACCGTTTAGCCGCAACAGGTGTGCATGGATGACTGACAGACAGACAGACAGACGTCATTCCAAAAAAAACTTTTTTCGATTTCTGGGCATCGTGAAACATGTTTTCCAGTGTTATCTCGATTTCGTTTTTTTATCACAATAGGCCTGTTTTCTCTATACTACGTTGACAATAGAAATTAGGCCTATATATTATGTTCATATTAAAACTCTCTTTGCTATTTTCTGTGCACATTTCGATAGTTGTTTAAATTCAACAAAATACCAAATCATTATTTCTGGAGGGGATGTGAGGAATTTTCTCATGGGTTTACAGATTATCTAATATTCACTATTTTATCTCCTTTGCTTTGAATATACAGTTGGTATAATCAAACTATTTCTCTAATTGCAGATGTTGTCGAAGCCATCATGGAGTACCCAGCATTGATGTGGAGTTTTACTTTTTCGTTGTTTATCGGTGTGTAATAGTGACGTTTGTATGAACTTTCCTATATCAAGAAACAAGAAGACTAGAAGATAGTGATTGTGTTTGTGTTTTTATTTAGTGTTTGTGGCTTCAAGAAAAAAAACATTTCTAAATCAAGAACATGCTGAGGAAGACAACACTATTATTCAGATCTTCACTTCATAATTCTGTGCTTTGGCAATGAATTTTAAAGTGAGGTCTGTGTATGCTCCATTTCTATTACTGCTGGACACCTCAAGGTATTAACGAAAGTAGTACTTAGAAAGGAGCGTAGATAGGAGCCTCTTTTTAGAGGTGAAGAGCGGTCTTGGTGCAGACCGAGGCCACTGAACACCAGAAGACCAGCAATTCTGCCATCGTTAACAGGTAAACAATATGTGTATTAAGCATGATCCAATGAAAAATAATTTTAATTATTAAGTGCCAGAGTGGTACTTTATGAGATTGTGTGGTGGACCGGAAATGTCTGTCTGTCCATGTATCTGTACGCGCGATTACACTCAAATACTCTTTATCGGATTTTCATGAATCGCACTTATAACTTCCATGGGAAGAAGCTTATTGTTATTGGAACAAACTGGTTGATGACTGGTACCGGAGTAATGCGCAATTTAGCGCCTATTTTAAGGTAATATATTAGAAAGAAAGAATTTATCAAATGCGAATCAGTTTTCATGACCACATATTGTTTTACAGTGTTCATACACGGCTTTGGAAGTTGCAATACAGTTAGCTTTAACAAATAACAGTACCCACATATTCCTTCACATATGCTTATCAAACTTGAGAACTTTGTTCTTCCGTAAGCCTAACTCTGAGATCGATTACAAACAAAATTTATTTTTTGCATATCATAATTAGGCTACAATTATCACTGATTAAACAAAAGCATTCTGGCACTTTGTTATATCAGTTTACCCGATTTTATATTCTTGTCAGCAGCGACGGATTAGGACATTAACGCGTTATCATGGCGACAATGAAAAATTAGGCTTATTATCCAGCAATTATCAACTTTCAAATATTAACAAAGACGACCTTTTAATTAACTGTGAATGCGCAATTGACGATGTCGCAGGGAATTTCATTATTCCACAAAAAATAAATAAATTAATAATTAATCAATAAAATGAGGTAATCTGATATAACAAAATGCCAGAATGCAATTGCAATTGCAATTATGATAGACCTATGCAGAAAATAAATTATTTTTGTAATCGATCTCAGAGTTAAGCTCCAGATCGATTCGTTAAGCAGGCCTTACGGAAGAACAAATTCATATTCGTATACAGTGATATAAGGAATTCTTAAAATATGTCAACATTTCACATAATGCACAGGCAACAATATTAATGATGTAAGCCTACGATTCGCTGACATGTTTGTTTCAGGTTACGAATGGTGATTAACCGGTTAAAGTGCAAATATATAGAACGATATTTTTTCACTGCTTATGCTGCCTGTCCCAATTTATAACTGAGCACGGTAAATTTGGGCATTATCTGGAACGATTCAAGATTGCAAACAATATGAGTATTCAAGTACACCTATCAGAGTGTATCACATGTTATATTTGAATGCTCTGATTTAGAAGTCCAAAGACAAGACGTTATTACTAAATTATAAATTAGCAAAATAGATTTCAACAGTCTTTGAATAATATCCTGGTTCAAATCCCGGTTATTGCATTGATTTTTTCAGTCTGATTCTACCTTTCCACACGCAAGGGTGAAATAATTATCATAGGTAATCCCACGAGAGTTTACGAGTTTATCGAAAGATTCACGACTGCGCGCAGCAGTGTAAGTTTTCTATCGATGAAGTCTTCAAAGCGGCAGTGACATCCTGGCTCAGTCTTTGGCGGTAGAAAAATATAACATCGGCATTGAAAAAACTGGCACCATGTTAAAATAAATGCCTTGACAGGAATGGCGATTACGTTGAAAAATAGACTAAGGTACTGTATCTTTGTAAAATAAAGGTTTGTGTTGATATCTTTCGTTATTATTTAGTTATGCCAAATCGTTCTTTACTTACTGGGCGACCCTCGTAATTAATATCGCATAAAACACAAACTTTTAAAATTATTTTAGTTATACAGTATATTCCGGAAAATAATGTTTGCTTATGAAATTAGCACATTTCGTGTTTAAAATTTTCGACGATTTGCTCACGATTAGACATGTACGAAGGCCTACGTCAGATCTGATATATACAAAACAAAAAGAAAACAAAAAGACTGAAAAAACATATGGATTATGTATTTTGAATGGTGAGACTAAAATAATTTTTAGAAACACAATTTAAGGAATCTCAGAGATAAACACATAACCAGATGGAAAGAGAATACCTGAAACTCCTTCTACAGAATTACCTTTTCACTGCTACTGATGTATAAATGCGTCATTTAAGAATTGTATAAAAGCATAAATTGAAGATTAATAGAGTTTTATTGAGAAACTTATGATTTTTATCGGCATGATTGTCATTCACACAAACCAGCTATTCTACTAAAAAATTTTCCATTGATTTCTAACTTAGAGCCCACTGATAATTTTACTTAATGATTCCATATCATTATAAATTATCACGATCTGTTCTGTCCGGTAGAAAATATCGTTATCACAAGGGTAAATTCCAAAATATTATCTCTTGCTATAAATTGTTAGGATATTCTAAGTTTATATTTTTGTATTAATAATTAATAATAATGTACGAACCATGTAAGCCTTTACTATAAAATATATTGCCCGCACTATCTACAATAACCACAACGACTCATTACTTGGATTCGAACTTGAGCTTAATAATGATACAGGATATCACTGTTATTTTTAGGTAGATTTTCGAAGAAAAATCTACCTATTGCAATGGATACCACTTTATGATTTTCGAAAAATTCTTTCATATCTTTACGTTTCATGCTCCCCTAAGTACGAAACCACCGCCCGTTCAAAAAAAAATTTTGTGATATTTATATATATATATATATATATATATATATATATATATATATATATATATATATATATATATATATATATATATCTTTACACGATAGCGGCCGTAATTTTGAAGATATTTGAACCAAATTTTATTATGTTATTTCTAGGCCCAATAGTTCGGACAAGTTCGTTAATGGGCAAAATTGGCCCAAGGGGGTGGTCGGGGGAGGGGGTTGAAATTTTTGAAAATGTATATCTCGGCCCCTATGAAGTATAGAGGGAAACTTTGTTTGAATAAATTAGAGTACTCCCTATGGAGTTTACAGTGACACCAACGATTCGGGGGTTCGAGTGAGGGTGGGGGTGGAGGTGGGGGTGGGGGATGAAAATTCGAAACTTTTGAAACCACGTCTTGTGGGGTATCGTTGAAAAGCTCTTGATGAGTACTCTACAAATCAATAACTAGTTTCTTGATAGCTCTCATATTACGCGAGATTTTAATGTTTGAAAATAATAACACCTAAAAGAATTATTATAATATCATAATTTTGTCTTGTTTAGCGGCTTTGCTAATTTTATTCATTGCTGATCTTACGCACGGCCTCCCAGAATATTATATCCTATTCTTGTTGTCAAAACAAATGATTGTAGGCTCTTCCTCTTTACCGAATTCAGTTCTTATTACTGCAGGTTTACCATGCCAAGGCTAAAGAAGAAGAGTGCTATGCAGCGACAATAAATTAAACCAAAAGCACTTCGAAATCTACCTCCGCCTGTAGGCCTGCCTAAAGGGATTTTTTATAATACTTCTTGATGCACCATTAACTTTTAGGTTGCTCATTCAAGTAACATAATCCGGTTTATAATCACTTAATAACATAATTTAAGTTTATTGAACGATTATCTCGTCTGAGGATTCGAAGTAAGCACACCACTATTAGTAATATTAATTATTCCACCTGTGAAATAAGAAAACTAGCCTTTGGAACGCTAATCTTCACCAAAACAAAAAGAAGAGAGCTGCTTGAAATCTTCACCTTCAGGACAAGGTAGGTAGGTCTTACTTTCAAGATTAACTTATCGGTCATCTGAGACAATAAATTATAAATCATGCACTGTTAATTGAACCTTTAACAAAGAATACCGACTGGCCTGTAACAATCCATTTGACTGAAATGGAATGCACAAGTGAAAATGCTAACGTCAACAAATTTCAACCAGTTGAACTGAAGTTTTGATCATTAACTTGTGCTTTATACTAATAATACAAATTATACGAGGGTGAGTCCGAAAATAAGTTTCCCCTGGCGACTGTGTACACAGATGTGGATGAAAGACAAAAAATGCCTTCCGGACGAAGAGGCATAACTACAAATTATCGATTTTTGACATTATGTAAACTACATCCACATGAAAAGGTGTATTTACATCTTCTTTAGTTTCAGAGCAATAGAATAAGAAGTTTTTGGCGTATCTCGAGTGGAGCTTTCCACGAAGCGATTTAACTCAATATATGCCTACGTCTGTTCGTTGTGACTAGACAATATTTTAAGGCGGTGGAACGGTGACGTATCTCCTCAAGCATAACGTTGAAACAAACAATTATTTTATATTATGAGTGTTATCTAAATAAGATATTGATTGTGTATAGGCTATGGCACAACAAAAGGACTTGAAATAGGTGAAAGAGTAAGCCGTGGCGCGGTTCTCTGAAGTACCGCGCTTCAAGCCGGAAGGTCGCAGATTTGATTCCTTATGTTTCACTTGACCTAATCCTTCTGTGGCACTATGGCCCTGGAGTCTACTCGCCTTTAACGGAAATGAGTACCAGAAACAATCCTGGGGTAAAGGCGGCCGGTGAATAAGGCTGATAACTTTACCACCTTCATGTGCCGAATGTCTAAAAATCTGGAAGCCTCAACCTCCTGGAACCCTAAGAGCCTTCACGGCATGTATAGGGATCACTTTACCGTAGAAGTCAATAATGGGGAACTAAACTGTTACCTGGAAGACCCAATAATATTCTAGTTCTCTTAGAAAACCATTAAATATGCGTACTGAGTGAGGTTTTCGGATATTTTTACACGAGAGGGGAATGCTGGATTGGGATGTACTTATCTTTTACTTAAAAATAGATAAATAGATAGGAAATAGATGGAAAAGGTCCAATATCTTTTACAAGCGACTTAAACAATAATACCGATTGTTAATTTTAGAAAGAAATCAGTAAGGTAATTCAAGAAATGTAATTTAGTTATTTTTTCTCATAAAAGCTAGCCAACTTCATTGCTCTTTTCAGGAACTTGAAACCCTAAACTTAAATCCATTGTAATTTTAATTAGGTTTATTTGTAATTTGTAAGGTTATTTATTGTAATTATCTTCCAGTAATTTTGTAATTTGCAAAGTTTTATAGTAGGTTATTTAGATTTTTAAAATTTAAACATTGATTCTAAATTTATATTAGGAATATAGAGTGTTTACATGTACTTTAATAGAAGTTGAACTTTGCATTAAGTAACATGTACCGGTAATTGTAATATTGTTTTTGAATTGTAGAGCGCAAAAGCCAAATTGCCTTACTTACTTACTTACTTACTTACTTACTTACTCACTCACACACTCACTCACTCAATGGCAAGCTAAAGGAGTATTGTCTATTTTATGGAACCCGATGGTTCATTACCGCTCTTACCTAAGCCCGCCATTCATCCCTATTCTGTGCTAACTCTATCCAACCATCCCTCTGAAATCCTTTTCCCCTTAAATCTATCCTAATATTGTCCTCCCACCTACGTCTAGATCTTCCACGTGGTCTTTCCCCTTCGGGTCTCCCAGTCAATATTTTTGGGATATGTCTTTCCTCCCCCGTGCGCGCAATATGTCCAGCCCATTCATCCTCCATGATTTAATTATCCTTACTATATCCCCTGAAGAGTACAGTTATGAATCATCGTTATGCAGTTTCTCCAGTCCCCATTTTTATCTCTCTTAAGGCCAAATATTTTCCTATGCACCCTGTTTTCGAATAGCCTACTCTCAGAATGTGTTCTTTCCGAAGAGTAAGCGACCATGTCTCACATCTATATAATACAACCGGCGGGATAATTGTCTTATAATTTATTATTATTATTTTTTTAATTTTTGGACAGAAGACGGAAAGATAAGAGAGCCAAATGGCCTTTGTTCAGTTATGTTGTGATCTTTTTAGCTGTTAATATTTTTATTGCTAAATGTTTAATTTTATTATGATGGATGGTTGGTTTGATTTCTTTCTGCTTTTCGCCCGTTTTCAGGGGGCCTTGCATTCTCTTCATTATTTTTAAGGACAGTTGAATTTCTCTACAATATGTTTTTTATATTGTTAGCTTTCTTTTTTTTCTTCTTGTTTCAAACTTTCCTTCTTCGTCTTCGCCATTTTTAAATCCTCTTAAAGGATCATTGTCCATATCTGGACTTAACTAGCAGTGGTTTTTTAACGTCATAATTCCTTATTCTTCGCTTCCTGCAAGTTAAGGCTTATTTATAATTAATATTAATTGCACAGAAGCAATTTTTCACATTTATTCGTCTCAGAAAAGGCTGGATTCGTTTAGTGCTTCCACCAGGCATTTCTACATGAATTGACTATCTTGATTATGACCTGATTTGGACTTCAGGACTATTTTTGAGGTAATATTAGCTACGAAAGGAATCTTATTACCTAGTGAGTGCATTAAAGCTCTAAAATTATTTCATACAGCTAATAATATTAAATTGATTTTATTGCAACGTAGCTGTATCTACTTTAACACGCAATATAAATTCAGTAACATTATTATTGCGTATTATTTGGTGAATTAAAATATCACAAGATTGACTGTGAACCTTAATACGGCATATAATTGGTACATGTGTGTATTTCATTGTTATTCACATAATTTTATTTGGAATATTGACTCCAAAGGTCCTCCGGAATTGTTATTAAATATATTTTTAAATCAGCAAGCTCTTTCATTTACTGGCGGAATCAATCATCCCTGCTTATAAGAAGACATCAAGACGTCGATGAAATTTCCAACGAGTGTTTGTGATTCAAGAAGATCAAAGTGTCAGTGTTATCTCACCTATGGTTTATTTAGCTTATAACCTTGTTACCGTTCATTCTAAGCGAAATGTATAGCGTGTGTACAATCTTTATCACCCTTAATTAATTTAATTGTTTTTACAGTCCACTGTCTACGCACGTTATACATTTTTTGGTCCTCCGGGCCGGATAGAACCACAATATTGTAACACGCATTGTAAACCTACACTCGTTCTATTCCGCCCGTAGTAAACTTTATTGAGATAATTCAAGCTGTTGGTGTTCCGCAATTCATGCTGTTTGAACACAAATATCATTCAAGCAAATAATTGACTTATTTGAAGCACAATTGACATTCCTGACTTAAGTCAGTTTGAAGTTTCTTATTGAAAAGGTAATTTTAATCTCATATTAAGTGCTTCTGCCTCCGTGTTTTAATCTGCACGTGTGAGGCCTAATATTCAGACAACAGCTCTTCAAACTAATTTATTAAAAGGGTTTGATATTATTTACATAATTGCACTCACCTTTGTGAATCCATGTACACACACATTATTGTCACATTTTGTCTAACCGCGGGCAACTAACTTTAGTGCTCAATAAGCTCTCAGTGCGGTCAATTTAAGTCATAAACAGTGAATCACGTTAAGTCGAATACTATTTGAACAATCAATTGTCAAATCATGACTGACGTAGAAGGCACCCTTAAGACTTTAAAGGCAAAAAGGACGCCTATTAAGTCGAGAATCACTCGCAAAGTTAATTATATTCTAGACTGTGTTATCAATGAGGAAACCTCTCCTCAAGACCTTCTTGAGCTTAAGATTGATTTAAGCAAGCTTGAATCTGAATATAACAGAGTCCAGTCCGAGATCAATGAACTAGCCTTTTCTGAATCCGAAGATGCCTATATGGCAGAAATTGAGAAAACCATACAAAAGGCCATCTCCCATATTAGCAAGCAGATTAATGCTTTCAATAGAGCTGAAGCGGCTGAAGCTAAAGCTAAAGCTGAAGAAGCTGAAGCTAGAGCTAGAGCTGAAGCGGCTGAAGCTAAAGCTAAGGCTGAAGAAGCTGAAGCTAGAGCTAAAGCTAAAGCTGAAGAAGCTGAAGCTAGAGCTAAAGCTAAAGCTGAAGAAGCTGAAGCTAGAGCTATAGCTAAAGCTGAAGAAGCTGAAGCTAGAGCTATAGCTAAAGCTGAAGAAGCTGAAGCTAGAGCTAGAGCTGAAGCGGCTGAAGCTAAAGCTAAGGCTGAAGAAGCTGAAGCTAGAGCTAGAGCTGAAGCGGCTGAAGCTAAAGCTAAGGCTGAAGAAGCCGAAGCTAGAGCCAAGGCCAAAGCCGAAGCTATTTTTAATCTTCTAAAAAATCAATTCATGATTCAAATTCAAACAGTATCTGAATTTGAAATTCTGGACAAGATATCCTATCAAGAGGCCATTGTTCTTAAGTCGAGCCTAGAAAAATTGTCAGATAGATATGAGGTTGAAAGTCTTCAGCATCGTAACATTTACGATGAAGAGGCTGAGTTTCAAGAGCGCCAGCTTCAGTCAGAATGTTTAAGGGCTTTAGCTTATATCAATTCTTCAATTGCAGATGCAAAACTGTTATATGAGCCGAATCAAGAGCAGAGCTCTAATCACAACTCTTCTTTGTCTGCACCTTTACCGAACTTACCTAAATTGCCTGAAATTAAGCTACCAAGTTTTTTAGGCGATCCTAGAGCTTGGCTTGAATTCAGGGATACATTTAACTCATTAATTGTTCAGCACAGTCATATATCCAACATGGATAAATTTCAATATCTAAAATCTTGTTTATCCCCGGAGGTAATGACTGTAATTCAAAATATCCCGGTCTCCAATGCCACCTTTGATGTAGCTTGGAAGACTTTAGCTGAAAGATTCGATAATGACAGGTTAATTGCCAACACGCATTTGGATAACCTTTTTTCTCCACCGCCCCTTAAAGGAGATTCTGCAAGCTCATTGCAACAATACTTAGATCATTTTACAAGTACGGTTCATGCATTGAACGTACTAAATACTGATGTTCCTCTGTCTGACTTAATTATTTCACGTATCATTGTGGATAAGCTCCCAGTAGAATTAATTAAAGAATGGGAATCTTCAATTAAGTTAGGAAAACTTCCCAAGTTGCAGGAATTATTCAGTTTTTTGGAGTCTAGGGTTAGGGTGCTGCAGATGACAGAATCGGTTCTGAAAGGTCACTCCGTCAAGCCCTCATCTGCTCTTTCTGTCAAGGCTAACCTCTCCGCTCCTAGAGCGAAATGCAATTATTGTAGTAAATCGAATCACACTATCATTTATTGTGACGCCTTTAGATCGCTGAATTATTCATCCCGCGATCAATTCGTGAAAAATCACAAACTTTGTCGTGTTTGCCTTAGCTCAAATGGTCACACTTCGAGCTGTAACACTTTTAGATGTAGACAATGTCAAGGCAGGCACAGCAACTTATTGCATGACCCTTCACGGCCAAGCAATTCTCAAGCCATAAATACGGCCAATATCATGTCTGCCAGCCAGTCACGGCAGAAATGTCTTTTACCTACTGCTAGCGTGATAATTTTAAGTAACAATGGCAGTGCCGTACAGGCCACAGCTCTAATTGATACTGGATCAGACTGTAATCTAATTACTGACAGATTATTCAGGCAGCTTGGTTTGTCGCCATTGTCTCAATGTACGTCTCTTGCTGGCATTCTTTCTACCAATGCAAATGTCTTGAATTGTACAGAAATCTCTATAAGATCTCAGGTTACGAATTGGTGCTACAATACAAAGGCCATTATAGTTCCTGAGATCTCTGCTTCCAATTTCCCTAAACACTTTATTAGTACTAGCGGTTGGAACATTCCTCCTAACTTACCCTTAGCAGATCCCAGCTTTAATTCTCCTAAGCCTATTGATTTGCTATTGGGAGTTGAGATATGTTCTCAAATCTTGGTATCTGGACAGATATCTGCTCCCAACTTGCCTACTATACAGAACTCCCAACTAGGCTGGTACTTCTCCGGCAAGTTGCCTTCGTTCCCTCTTAAGCATCATAACATGCCTTCAATGCAGCGAAGGAGATGTTCTAAGTTGAATAGGCCGTCATCAGATAAACCCTTTAATTACACTGAGTCTTCTGTGAATTACTCAGCCTTCATCACGTCTGATGAAGATATCAGTAGTCAACTTACCAGGTTTTGGGAGCTTGAAAGAGTTACTCACTCTGCTCCTTTTCCTAATGAATCTTTTTGTGAGCAGCATTTTAAGGATAATTTTCAGAGAAACTCTGAAGGCAGATATATTGTCAAGCTGCCATTTCGCGCTGACCCAGACATTCTAGGCAGCACGCAGAATCAAGCTTTAAAGAGATTTGAATCATTAGAAAAACGTCTAGCTTCCAATGCCTCTCTTCATACAGAATATTGCAAGTTTATGAATGAATATTTGGAATTAGGGCACATGGAGCCTTCCACATCAGACTCTAATTCAAATATCCAATATGTGATTCCCCACCATCCAGTTTTTAAGCCATCCAGTACTACCACTAAACTTAGGGTGGTATTTGATGCTTCTGCGAGGTCATCTACTGGGAAATCGCTTAACGATATATTAGCTGTAGGTCCTGTGGTTCAGCCAGACCTATTTTCTATATTGATTCGATTTAGATTCAAACCCATTGCATTCACAGCTGATATAGCAAAAATGTATAGGCAAGTTTTGATTCACAAGGATCATCAGTCATTTCAACAAATATATTGGAGGAGTTCTCAAGCAGAACCCATACAGCTATACAATTTGAAGACTGTGACCTATGGCACAGCCTCAGCTGCTTTTCTAGCTACTAGAGCTTTGAAGCAGCTTATTATTGATGAAGGGATTGACTTCCCATTGGCATCCTCAGTCATTAACAACTGTACCTATGTTGATGATATCGTAGCTGCTGCCGATACTATTGAGGAGGCTAAGGCAACCATCTGTCAATTAAGACAGTTGCTTCCTTTAGGTGGTTTTCAACCACGTAAATGGAGTGCAAACGTGCCCGAGTTAATCCAAGATATTCCAATTGAAGACAGGGAACTTCTTGATTCTCGCACATTTGGCGACTGTGACGCTAATGCTTTGAAGGCCCTTGGACTGATTTGGCAACCCTCAAATGATGTATTAAGAATAGAAACTTCTATCGATTATTCAAAACCCTTTACTCGTTGTACGAGGCGTAACTTGCTATCTTGTATAGCTTCTATATTTGATCCTTTGGGATTGATTTGCCCGGTGGTGTCATTTTGCAAAATAATATTTCAATCTCTATGGAAACAAACCAATTCATGGGATGAGCTTATTCCAGACTTAGTTGCCACCAAATGGTGCAAGATTCATAGTCAGTTGAATGCTATTTCTAATATAGCCATTCCTCGTCTCGCATTACTGCAGAATGCAGTTTCCATTCAAGTTCATGGTTTCTGCGATGCTAGTGAAGCCGCTTATGGAGCCTGCATCTACTTACGCTCTGTAGATCAATCTGGAAATTTTAAGAGCGCTTTGCTTTGTGGAAAATCACGCATTGCTCCTTTAAAGGCTGTTACGATTCCTAGACTCGAATTATTGGCAGCTCATTTGCTAGCTAATTTAATATCTAAGGTAATGCCCATACTTCAATTAAATATCGAATCTGTCCATTTGTGGAGCGATTCCAAGGTGGTTTTGGGCTGGCTTACTCATTCACCCACCACTTTGAAAACCTTTGTGGCCAATAGAGTCGCTGATATTCAGGAGATTACATCTATTGACTCTTGGTCTCATGTTGCATCTAAGGAAAATCCTGCGGATCTTATTTCTAGAGGATCCTCTCCTTTAGATCTTTTGAATAATTCTTTATGGTGGTCAGGTCCTCATTGGCTTATTGATAATGAATTTAAATGGCCTAAGAATTGTGACTCCATGCAGTCTACTTCTCTTCCAGAGATGAAGGTAGTAGCTCTTATTGAATCAGACAATTCTGATCTTTGTGATTGGCTATCCAAATACAGTTATTTGAAAACTATCCGTGTAATGGCATTTATGTTAAGATTCATTCATAATTGTCGGAAGGCTCAATCTCCCCTCACAGGTTCTCTATCTCCTGATGAGATATCTAATGCTATCTGTTATTCTGTTAAGGTAATCCAGAGACAGTATTACTCTAAGGAAATCCAAGCTCTGTCTTCAAATCTGGAATTATCTAATTCAAGTAAACTTAAGCAACTTAGCCCCTTCATACTCAAGGATGGTATTCTCCGTGTGGGTGGACGTTTGGAACGTTCAAATCTATCCTTTGATAATAGACATCCTATGTTGTTGCCAGCACAACATTCTTTCACTAAACACCTTATCTTCTATACACATATTCTTTTAAAGCATGCTGGTCCCCAACTTATTATCTCGCACTTGAGAGAGAAATTCTGGATCATCTCCTTGCGTAAAACAGTCAGGAGCCAACTGAGGCTCTGTTTCATATGCTTTAAGTTTAATGCTCAAGCATTCCAGCAAAAAATGGCTGACTTACCTCCTGAGCGAGTGAATTGTATACCAGCTTTTACCAATGTCAGTGTTGATTATGCTGGGCCATATATGATTAAATTTGGAGGTCCCAGATCAAGGATTCAAGTTAAATCCTACATATCCATATTTGTTTGTATGTCCACAAAGGCCGTTCACATCGAGCTAGTTACAGCTTTGACTGCTCGTGCTTTTCTTGCTGCATTTTCCAGATTTGTTGCTCGGCGTGGCATACCCCTTTCTATCACTTCGGATAATGGCAGCAACTTCGTAGGCGCCAACGCCGATTTGAGTAGTCTTGCAAAGTTGCTGGAAACTGATGAATATCAATTAACCATACAAGATGCTACTTCACATCTATTTATCAAATGGAACTTTCTGCCTGCTCATTCTCCTCACATGGGAGGACTTCATGAGGCGGCGGTTCGTTCATTGAAATATCATCTGAAAAGGATGTCTCCATCTTTTAATTTTACATATGAGGAAATGTCCACGCTTCTCATTCAAATAGAAGCCCTCATGAATTCTCGCCCCCTTGTCACTCTTAATGAGGAAGTAAATGATTATGATTATTTATCCCCTGGACATTTTCTGATTGGCAAACCTCTTGTGTCTCTTCCTAGCCCAGATCTTTCTGGCGGTTATACTATACGTTCCCGCTGGAACAATTTAAGGAATCTTATGAAGTCCCTGTGGTCAAGGTGGTCTTCAGATTATCTTTCTTCCTTGCAGAGACGTTCTAAATGGTTGAAGGCTATGCCTAATGTTGCCATAGGTACGCCAGTTTTAATCATGGATGACAATATGCCTCCCTTAAAATGGGTTGTTGGCATCATAACTCAAACTCACCCAGGCCCAGACGGTCTTGTGAGGGTTGTCACGGTCAGGACTTCTACAAGTTATCTGAAACGACCCATCATTAAATTAGCCCCAATTCCCATACATGACTCTCTCGACTAAGGCAGTCGTTCATTTTTTCTTTGTTTAGTTACTTTTATTTCTCAACTTTTAGGATTTATTGGTGTTTTTGAAGATCCAACATAACTTCGCATTTCTGTTTGATTATTCCCTAGTGAATAATCGCGGGCAATATGTTCAGTTATGTTGTGATCTTTTTAGCTGTTAATATTTTTATTGCTAAATGTTTAATTTTATTATGATGGATGGTTGGTTTGATTTCTTTCTGCTTTTCGCCCGTTTTCAGGGGGCCTTGCATTCTCTTCATTATTTTTAAGGACAGTTGAATTTCTCTACAATATGTTTTTTATATTGTTAGCTTTCTTTTTTTTCTTCTTGTTTCAAACTTTCCTTCTTCGTCTTCGCCATTTTTAAATCCTCTTAAAGGATCATTGTCCATATCTGGACTTAACTAGCAGTGGTTTTTTAACGTCATAATTCCTTATTCTTCGCTTCCTGCAAGTTAAGGCTTATTTATAATTAATATTAATTGCACAGAAGCAATTTTTCACATTTATTCGTCTCAGAAAAGGCTGGATTCGTTTAGTGCTTCCACCAGGCATTTCTACATGAATTGACTATCTTGATTATGACCTGATTTGGACTTCAGGACTATTTTTGAGGTAATATTAGCTACGAAAGGAATCTTATTACCTAGTGAGTGCATTAAAGCTCTAAAATTATTTCATACAGCTAATAATATTAAATTGATTTTATTGCAACGTAGCTGTATCTACTTTAACACGCAATATAAATTCAGTAACATTATTATTGCGTATTATTTGGTGAATTAAAATATCACAAGATTGACTGTGAACCTTAATACGGCATATAATTGGTACATGTGTGTATTTCATTGTTATTCACATAATTTTATTTGGAATATTGACTCCAAAGGTCCTCCGGAATTGTTATTAAATATATTTTTAAATCAGCAAGCTCTTTCATTTACTGGCGGAATCAATCATCCCTGCTTATAAGAAGACATCAAGACGTCGATGAAATTTCCAACGAGTGTTTGTGATTCAAGAAGATCAAAGTGTCAGTGTTATCTCACCTATGGTTTATTTAGCTTATAACCTTGTTACCGTTCATTCTAAGCGAAATGTATAGCGTGTGTACAATCTTTATCACCCTTAATTAATTTAATTGTTTTTACAGTCCACTGTCTACGCACGTTATACAGCCTTAGATCTTCAAAATAAATAAAGAGAATAAACAAATACAGATAAGTAAAATAATGATTCCATTCGCCAATTCAAGAGTTAGTTACTTCAATCTCCTGACATTTTAAATAAGACATTTCCTTATCATCGACATATCTTTCACACTGTTGTAAGTTTCTCTTTTTCACGTGATATGGCAATGCATCTAAGGAATGTTTTAGTAAAGAATTTGAAACACTGCCACAGACAGGTTTCCATAGAGATTTTGACAACTAAAAAACAACACGGAATGTAAGAATTTCCTTACCCCTAAACAGGACTTAGTAATATCTAAGAACTCATTATCTTAAAGAACGTATAACACTAGAGGTACATTAAAAGTCAGAGCTAATCTCCAAATGGTGAGCGGATACTAACTCTATTAACAACTGTCGGGAAAAGAGAGACAGAAAAAAAGAAGCGCATACCACACTAACCTTTTTAAATTCATTTTTTCTTCAGGAATCTCCTCTAATGCAGATAAGACAGAAAATATTTTTTAGGAAGATGACTTCATTACTTATAAGCGTTTAAGGGGAGGAATACAGGTGAATACTTGGCTATTTGTGGCTTTTAATTTTAAAAGTATACTTTTCGTTCGATCATACTATAATTCGCTTATTAAATGTGACGTAACGCTATCATGAAGGTATTCATTACGAAACAGATTTTCATTTGGCTATAACACTGGAGTGGTAGGCTATTATCGAACACGGAACGATCTGGTACCTTGAGACTAGCAAATAAAATTGCGCAATAAAGAACCTGCATTAAAAATAAAAACAATTCTGTTCGCGTTAATTTTAATATTAACAAAACGACCAACAAAAAACTTCGACTTGACAGGACGTCATGAGCTGCCCTCTGTCGCAGAAGGCAAGAACTACGAGAACAGCTGATTGCGAAGGGCATCCGTCTCAGTTTGTATTAGTGAATCTAAAATCTCAAAAGTTAAACATTTAATTATGGTCGAACAAGAACAGTCGTACGCAACTTGCCTCGCTTTGCTCGTTACATAAACATAATCGTGTCTTCTTTTTAATTCAGCTGTATTTATACTCCTTTTAGCTACGAGGCCATATCAGGAGTTCGGGATCTGTGTCTATATAAAAGAGTAGGTCATGGAACTATTGATAGTGAATTATTTCTATTGTTAGTGTATTTATGAAGTAAATTTAACAGAGATTAATTTAAATGGATATGATACAGGATGAAATGGTGAAGATTATTCATGGTATGTAAATATCAAATTCGGAATTTGCCATTAGACTGGGAAAAGTATGAAAAAATCCACGTCAAATTGGCCGGCCATGGGATTTGAACCGAACTTCCCGAACTTCCCGAATGCGAGTCCAAGATTTCACCATCTCTGCCACCTCGCTCGGTACTCGTGTCTTAATTATTCCATTATAGGTTTGTTGCATAGTGCATTATTGTACTAATATGACTATTTTCATATCTGCTGTGGCTCTTGTGCGTGTCAGTAAAAACATCATAGCTAAAGTTTTTAAACATCAGTTCAGGGTGTTTCACGAAGTCTTACCGCCAGTAACAGAGCATGTTCCTGACGTTATTTGGAACAACTTTTCCTAATAAAAGTTTTACCTATCTCAAATAATTACGGAGTAATGTAGATATTTATGAACGTCTCGATGTGAACAGAGCTCAACGTACGTAGGCCTACGTTGCAACAATAATAAAGAACAGTCCTGATAAATTACGGAACGCGACACGCGCCGTTCATACCCGCGCGTCAAAGTACTTGGACGTACAGGGAGGCAATCTGATGGCAAACTAAGATAAAGGGCGAAGTGTATGATAAGTATGTGAATTAAACCCATTTTGTTTGTTACTTTCAGTTTCTGTGCGGATTTATTGCCGAATTTATTGCTATTTTGTCACGAATGTTGAATTTTCAAATGCTTATAACAACGTAACTACAAGTCAGATCACATTTTTGTATTTACATTTTTCGTTCCAAATATCCTCAAGAATGCACTCAGAGAGTGGCGGTAAAACTTCGTGAAACACCCTGTATATCGGTACTCAAGGAAATTTTTGTATTTTGTAATGATTTTCTTTAATTTCAAAATTCTAAGACATCCGTAGTTTTGATGCTGGGCATACGATAGCTTCTAAGATTACTTTGATTTCTGTCTCCATTAACAATTTGCTTTCTATAATCAAATAATTATTTAAAAATAACTCGCATGTACAGTCAACGGAAAGGGAACGTTTGGCGTAGGTACAAAGTATATTCCAGTCTGGAATTCGCCTATGTTAATGGGGGGGGGGGGGGGAACTCCGTCACTTTATTCGATCACGAATTTCACGTCTGATGTATAGCCTCTTCACCAATCAAGATCTTTTATCTTATAATATGCTTCCTAGGGCCGCAAGGATCCAATTTTATCTGATGAAACGTCACCTCGTTACTGGATATGTAAGGCATTAAAGTGCGGCGATTAATACCTCACATGCTGCCAGTGAACAGAATGAAAACAAATTATTTTATACAACATTACTTGTTTTGATATTGAATTAGTATTAAATGCCATTGATTAATAACACAATTTAGATTCGGTGCAAGTCAGTTCGTGTGCTTTTATAGTGTTCTGATGTAGCCTAAGCAAGTATGACGACGATCTCCATGTTGTGGTACGCACTACTGGTAGCTAGGATCGATTCATCGAATCAATTCATGGACTGTTCATTCTTTTAGTATGCCGTGATCTTACTGCTGGCTGTCAACAAAGTAAGAACATTATTATTTAGGCCTACAAAATCCGTTGCATTCTATTCATGGAATAGTCTTAATAAATCCTATTCGATATTACGAGTTTCATCAGATAAATTCGCTCCTGCTTCGTAGTCGCGAATCTATCAATAAGCTCATAAACACGCTATAATAGCATGTAAATGAAACAAAACATGTTTCATTAATCGTAAATCTTGTTCAAAGACTATTTAGGCTTGAGGTTCTAGAAATCTCATACTTGAATCGCTTCAAGTTCCTTGCAGAATTCATCCTTCAACTATCTATTCTCACGTTCTGAGAAAGCCGGAAGTCATCTTAAGCCATTAATGGCAAAAATTGTTAGAACATCATTGTAATTATTTAGCCTAACCAGTGAATATAAATTCATGAAACTCTCCGATATGTATGCTTTCAATTCCCATACCATTGTTTATATTTTATTGCAGTCAAGCATCGCTCATTAAAGCAACTCTGCCTTAATTACGCTTCCATAAGCAGCTAATAATTTATGCAGATTCTCACAGCCTAGCACAATTGTAACACAAAAAAGTGTTAATGGCATGATGATATGAAAACTGCAAATGATGGTCTTCGGAAACAACGTACTGAGGGTAAAAAATAAATACTGCTGTTCTAAACCATGTTTCAGGGCAGCAATATTTCCACACATACAGCATGTTATATCGTTTTGAAATTTATTAAGTTATCATACTGACAATACCACGTCCCAAAAGACTATTAGAGATTGGGAATAAATTTACTCAAACCACTGTGGGTTTTATCCTGTCTACTTTGTCCATTAGGCCTATCATTTTTCTTTATTACTGTTTTATCTACTAATATATACTCAATATTTTGGATTATTCACTTTTTTCTAAATTACAATTAATTTACATTGTTTATAAATGATAAAGGGATCGCTTTATTTTTTTATAGAAATGCAATATTCTTGTATGTTATCTAAAACAAACCTTAACTACAGAGAGATCTTTCGCGGCTGAAACCATGGGACCTTAGTGTACTGAGGCTAAGACACTGAGCTCAGATATAGGGAAGAAACTTGTGGTTCAAAAGGATGATTCTCGATCAACAGTTGTACTAAGGCAGAGAATCAGCATTGCTATTCATAGGGGAAATGCTGCCTGCCTTATTGGTACTTTCCCTAAAAATCTAGCGCTAGTGGAATTATTTTTATTTTGTTTAATATCATGAAATGATTATGTTTATGAATACAATAACTTGAGTAAACTGTAAATTGCATCGATTTTAATAAAAATATTTATATAATAGTCTTAATATAGCCTATAATGAACAAAATACAGTACCCTATATGATGAACGTGTATAGGATTATATATCTGAGATAAATAATAGCTCATGTTTGTGGAAACTTATTCACAATTACATCAATCTATTTGTTCTGTAAAGTAATTAACACTTACATCTGTTGATTAACTCAGTGGTTGCAGCAAAATCAAGGCAGATAACACTTACCTGAAAGAAGAGAACACAAGTGTGATTAATATAATGAAAATCAAGTAAATTCAACAATCACTATAATATGGAAAGTTAAACATAAATACAATAGAGAAATAAAATAAAAAACTATTTCCGACTAATGAATTATTCTTATCAAGTTACAATAATTCAAACTACATAGCACAATTTTATCTGATTTATGTATTTAAATGTTAGCACAAAAAAGCTAATCTCCTTGGCGCTGAATCCCTGAAGGGACTAGGCCTACATCCGACCGCTACATCATCTACCATAGGCAGATGGCAGGATTGGGGGCATGCGGTCATTATGCCGACACCCACGGCCGTTAATGATGATTTCCTTGACCGAAACCGTTCCTTCTTATATCAAGTAGCTCCTCAGTTTGAACATATGATTGGAATCACGAGGCTGAATGCACTTCGTCCCAGAACTCCCTTGCTCAGAAAAATCCGAAGAGGTACCGGGATCGAACCCGGGCCTGCGGATCCATAACCTACTTAGTGCAGTGCCTATGCAATGTAATGTTCACCAGGAAGCATTATGCTCAAAACAATAAAAATGTAGAAGGTTTTGAAATTCGAAAAGAAAGCAGTGAATTTTATTCGTTCCAAGGGACTGAATCAACATCGATTTTCTAGTTTGATTAGTGATAGAGATTGTCAATTTGGGCTTGTCTTGCCATTAAGAATTCCGCTGGCTTTCTTGTAATAAAGTTTTATTGCGATTTTTGCCCCTTCGAGATGAAATTAAAGTTTTCTTAGAAATGAGAGAATCACCAGATATGCTAAGTGACGATAGAATTGGCTTGGAGATTTTACATTCACATTAGATAATTCAGGTCATTTAAATTACTTAAATTTAAAATCACAAGGGAAGGGCAACTGGTAAGCGGCAGCTTGATTAATTTTCCTACTTACGTATTTAAAATATTCCTCCTTTGCTACCAACATAACACAATTAATGATTAATGAGTGTAAGTCTGAAAATTGTAAGTGATTTTGCGTTAACGTTCTGTTATTTTGGTTATCCACACATTTTCTAAGTGCTTTTTTCAAAAAGTATTGATTGTAATACACATAGCAGCAAGTGGCAAGAAGGATTTATAGAGTTTTATTCTATGGTGCGTATGGTATGTATGGTGCTTGATTTTAAAAATAGGCTATATGAAAACATGTTTAAATTTTATAAGAAAAGATTTGTATTTTCAGTTCGGCATGCGGTCCTTGGATTTCAATTTACTAAGTCGAGTTGGCCCTTAGTAAAAGTTGAGTTTAACATGACTGGTCTAGATGCATACCCAAGTAAGCTACTTTAACATGATCCATTTATGGAAGTTCCTTGTTACAAAACGTTACAGGGGGGCAGTTTTCAGTTCTTGTTCCGAATGTACGATGAATAGATTTAGTCTCGCTTACTTGCATTCGTCATTTAGTTAAACAATCTTCCATTATATGCAATTCATTCTGTAAATTTGATGTATTTTTGGATCTTCGTGTGAACAAAGAATAGCAGTGTCATTGGAAAAATTAGTCGCTAGTACAGACTATAATTGAATATAGTATAGGACCTAAAGGAGAACCTTGAGGCACAGCTCATTTATGTCATTAACAATTAGAAAATTGCTCTTCAAATTATATTTGAAATCTTCTTGAAGAATAAAATAAAATAATATATACATAAACTGGAAGTTATTTAGGCTGATTTTGAAATGGGCTAAAGTAGCATTTGTACATAGATCCCTCACCTAAACATGCATATTTACAGTATGTTACAAAGAGAGTAACTTAGATAGTGTTACTGATCTGCAGACAGTGTCATGCTACATTGGAGCGGAATTAGGAGCATGCTTGCAGTTTCCAAGGTCTCCTCTGCTGGTCCGGCAACCGCGACACTTGCTAACACATAGAACCGGTCTCCTTTGCAGATAACAGATGCTGCATTTCGCACGTATCATTTCAAAAACTACTCGACGTTACCGGAAGTCGTCCAGCAAACTCTGTTATCGGTACATAAAATTATCTTAACCTAATTTTCTTTTTCTCTTTATGGTTAAGCTTGTTTTTTCAGAGAAATGCTGAGTAATATTCTCCAAATTGTTTACAGCGTGGCACATAACAGTTGTTTTAGAAAAATTCGCAAAAAAAAAGTTAAGAGTAAATATTCCTTTACAATGAACAGCGGTACTAGTGATATACTGACGTGTTATATCATAAAGTTCATATCACAACATTTTCATTATAATTATTTTCAAATTCCTTTAGATAGATATAATATACGAGGGATGGAGCATATGTCGTGACAACTATTTTTTTCTCGAATTAAGACGAATATACCATGAGATTTATGTCATGGGTGAGTGTGGCATCTGTATTATATGAACACATCATTTGGTAGCATTGTGATGTACAGTTATACGCATAGAGGCGATGGAAATTTCATTGTGAGTCAGTCGCCGTGCATACTGGATATGACAAGATGTGAACAGCATGCTTACGTCAAAATACTCAATATCCGAGGAAAAAATACCAGAGTAAAGTACAATGAACTGGTGGAAACTTTGGGGAATACTGCCCATTCGTACCGAACTTGAAGGGATCATGAAGTGGGTATGTGTGCTTTCATGTTTCCAATTACTGCAATACAGTCGAGTGGCATGATGCCGTCGCGTATGGATGTTTATGGGTCTCCTTCTCTATCCTATATATAGTACTCATAATCTACATTATACATACATTCTATACCGTGCCCTTCCATTTGTGATTTTCAAAATTTTGAAATGGACCCATATTTCCAATTTGAAAAAATTGTTCTATCCCTTAATTTGTCATATTACAAAAGCATATATACAACTATAGAGTGAAAGGGGATATCTGTGCAGATTCAAAGGGGTAATATATAACATTAAAATAAATGTAAAGTCTAGTTTGTGTCTTGTTTATGAGATAATTAGGTTAAAGGTTCCACATATTTGCAACAGCGCACTACCAGCTAGCTGTTCCGGGTGGCAATGATTTCTATCACGCGTATAAAAACAGTTATGGCGCATTCACATAGAAAATTACCAGTGGATTTAAGAAGACAAACTTAACGCAAGCTTTAGCAAGGCATTCCGCCGCCGTGGGTGAATCGGTAGCACGCCTGCCTTCCACTCCAGCGGCCCGGGTTCGATTCCCGGCCGGGTGGGGGATTTTTCAGTAGTGAAAGATCCCCTCCCCGGGTTCAGGACTGGGTAGGTTAAGTCTTAGGTTAAGATAATGCACATTGTGCGCGATTCCTTAATTATTATTAAGCATTCACAACGAAAACTTAAACCTTGGTAACAACCAATCACAAATGAGAACACGAATAGCTGATAAAATGGCTGCCATAGACGGAATAGAAGTAGCTTTCATGTGTCTGTTAAACACGTGTATAGAAATTGAAATAAACACAAAATGAACAGTATACATGGGCTGTATTTACTGATGTAGTTCATTTCGTGGGAAATTAATGTCTACATATTTCAATATCGAATGTTTGTTTGGGTTGCTTTTGATTTTATCATACAAACAGGGATATAGCGGTACGAGTTTTTCATCCATAGACACCATCTCTTAACTACTTCTACTTCCTTCTCCTCCCATCTCTTTAACAATTGAACAGACAGTTCTGAGAGTTTCGTTACATTTCGCATAAACTTAACGTAAATTTAAACTTTAACGTAAATTTAAAAATTATGTATAAAATTTACGTGATGCCTTAAAAATGACTCAATTGAAAAACATGGCTCCACTCTTTAAGATTATGTTGAGTTTAGGGTTAATTTTAGTTGTGAATGGCCCATTACACTACGAAACATAGTCACTCTCATTCCCACGTAGCCTTTTTCCGCGTATTTTGAGATCCTTGTAATAAATGTTTTTAATTTGCATGAAAACTTCCAACTTTATTGAAAATCCGCAAAGGGTAAATTATTTCCTTATTCTTTCCTTCGACGATGTGAGAGAAGAAAATAACAAAACGGATAATACTTACGGAGTTAAGCACAGTTAAATTCGAGGGACTTTTTCTTTCGAGAAAAGTAAGCATTTGGGACAAAATAATAATAATAATAATAATAATAATAATAATAATAATAATAATAATAATAATAATAATATTTATTGCCAAGCATAAATTTACATGCATTATTACTCGCATCCCTGATGTAGCGTATGCTCTCCAGGGATGTTTGTACGTCTCAAATAAAGACAAGAAACAAACTCAATCATAAAACAAACAAGAAACTATACACAACAAAACAAAATAAAACAGAATAAAATCCCACTAAACTTGGGACAAAATAGGGTAATAGAATAGTTTGTTCTTTTCTACCAAAGGAATTAATTGAGAAAATCCTCACAATTATACCCTTACCTTCAGCGTCTCTAGCCCAGTCTGATTTTCACACCACCATCGGAGAAAGTCGAGGATATTTTGACAGATACTGTAAGAAGAGTATTGACTTATGTGATGTTAGTGGCCTAAGTTCTGAGAATGAGCGAAAGAAAAAAAAAACACGCTAAAAATATTCTATGGATGTAACTGGTCCTACGGAATGCGAAACAGTCGACAATGCTGTCGCGTAGACAACTCGTTTGGTGAGTATTGCCTTATGAACGAGTGCGCTATTCCACTCAGCTGGGTTGCAGACTGTGGCACAGCGCGATGAACTTCAAATAAAATATACAACAAGCAATGGGAATAAATATTCTATAATTAGCTTGGCCAAACTGGTTTAAAATTGTTGGGTCACAGTTTGTGGACCTTTTCCCAGACACCACAGAAAATGATTTTGACAATTCATTTGCGCTTGATATATCTTCCACTTCCACTAGAGATAACAAAACATAAATGTTAATTTTTTTACTAGAAGCATGTATTATAATTCCCTAATGAACGAGTTAAGAGTTATCCATGAAGAATATAATGTAGTAAAATAATTATGTAATAGGGCTACCTTTATTCGCAAAATCTTTTTCGATTGCACGGAACCATCATCAGGGCGGTTTTTTTGCACTCACTCTCAAGAAGAATAACGCTGTTTCAAATCATTTATAAAACCACTAAAACTTACAATGTTCTTAAAACGCCAGCAAAATTCACTTCTTGATTCTTCTTCCATGTTGTGTTCACACTTCTTGATTCTTCTTTTATGTTGGGTATTGCATGTAAAAGGGTTTTATAACACGATAGTCCTTTTAGCAGCCGAATCGTACATAGGAACATGTGAAAGAAGGGGTAGAATTGGTATGGTATGGTTTGGACTAGGGGTGAGGAAACTCATAGGTCTTAGACCTAATTTAGAGATGTTCAGGGAAAAGACAGCGTAGTACCTATATTGTTAAAATGTAAACAAACAAACTGGACGACAGGTACCTACTCAAGAAACTGGGCACATTTGAGCGACCAGCTAGTATTAATGAAAATCTATATTTAAAAAAAAAATCTGATTTGAAACTCACATAACTTCCTCTGCCCAAATAAAAAGTTAGTCTCTTACTATATAATATACTAGCTTAAAAGACCCGGCGTCGCCCGGGTTTTGTATTTTGTAATTGGAAATTAGCTTATGAAGGATTTTCAATTTTAAATTCTAGGTCCTTATATAGGCATTTATAATTTGAAATAGGAAGAACGACTTATTACACTCAAACTATTCCCTCAGAAAACGCTTGATATAGTTTTTTATGGCTCATAGAGGATCTAGAATGTTGCATCCCATCGCTTGTACAGTGCACAGCAAGCCTGGTAGAGGTTTAAACAAGAAGAAACAGAAATTCCTGTAACATAAAATTGTAATATCGAGGCGGGAAATTTCCCACTCTTATGTTACCAAAAAGCATTATAACTTTCATACTTTTCTCTCCAAAAACCTGCGATATAATATAATAATATACACATTACCATACCTCGTTTTGTTTTCTCTATGTCCAGGGTAGAGAAAGTTATGTGATTCCATTATTTTAGTGGATTTCATTCTGCAATATTTATTTATAACATGAATTATTTTGATAACTTCTCTTATTTGTCAAAAGTGCATTTCAATTGTTTTTTCCAAGCCCACCTGATACCATTTGGCAACAATATATTCTGTGATTTGGAATTGATAATTCTATGTAAAAAGGGATTAAGTATTTTCAAAAACATTTAATTTTTGGCATTTAGAATCAGAATTTTTCAAAATCCTTTCTTAGTGAGCACCTACATTATGAAACGAAGGTACTGTCAAAATTCCAAGTCTCTACCTGTTATAGTTTAGGCTGTACGTTGATTCCTGTCATTCAGTCAATCAGTCAGTCATTCATTCAGTCAGTCAGGACAAAGCCTTTTATATATATAGAGATTTTGTATGACAATCTCTTCATGTAACTTATATTGGTTGTAAAAATTAAGAGAAGGTCGCTACCACGTCACATAACCCAAATAAAATCTATCATTATCTTAACTTTCTTTACTCTAAACATGGCCAATACATCTTTCTCACTTCACATTCTGATATATAGAACAAGAGGCCAAATTGCGAAGAGAGCGTATTCGGAGTGGGTGGCTTATAACAACACTTCAGATAATTTATTAGAAAAAAATATTTCAAATAAGTTTTAGCTTTTGGTATAGGCCTACGCACCATTTGTACAAAATTTAAAGAGAATCGTTAGAAGCGTTTTCGAGAAAATCCCAAAACACGAAATTTTCTTAATGACAAGTCCACTTAAAAATAGGAAAAAGTTGTTTCCAATCTTCGTGTGTCATCCTCACAAGGTACCTAACCCAAATGCACAATTTTGTTTTCCTACACTTTTCCGACCTGGTGCTAGACTGTTCACAGACACACAAACACACAGACACACAAACATACAGACATGTCCGCGAAAATAGTAGTTTTGAATTCAGGGGATCTCAAAACGTGTATGTGTTAGAAACTCAACTTCGAATTTGGGGGTCGAAAACAATACTTCCTCTACCAATAGCACCTATGGAAATAATAAACAGAAACGAAGTATTTATTAAAGCAGTAGGAACATTTTATGTAAAATTAGGGACAAAAGAAAGAAAGAAATATGGTAAATGAATGCGTGGATTGTTAGAGTAGAAATATTCATTATGTATGATGTTATTCTTTAGATGCTGATAAAATGCCTCGAAGGCAAAATCAACACCCAACGATGTAATTTAATGCACTCAATGAACATTATTATTATTAATGATATTACATTATGATAGTATAATATAGGCCAATACTACCAATACTGAAGAATTTCAATAAGCCATGTTTTCAGGACGTCTTTATTGTCATTCTTGTTCTACGTGTTTGTAAGACCGTAACCCGTGGGTTGTATTCTGTGGGAGAAGGTAAAGCTTAATTTTTCCAAGGAAGTGGAAAAGATAGTGGTGTCTCGTGGTCGACTTTCTTCGCACGATCGAACCCGTCATTGCTTCGTTTCTTTCACAGACAAGGACGGCCTATCGGGATTTAAACATCTCCATTAATATTTCCAGTTGTTTATACCGGGTTTCTCCGACAACAGACGTGTTCACAGCTTCACTAAGTATCTGGGCTTGGTTTATAATAATCAAAGTATTCATTTTCTACTTGATCGCCCCTAAGTTCCAATGCTTAGCGTCGCTCGCCACAGATTTGGAAGACAGAACATAACTGTGTCTCCTATGGAAACCTTTTGTGTGTAGTTAAATAGACCACAAAATTAAAGAACGGGCAATGTGTATGTTTATCACTAATTATAAATGTTGTTGACGTTGTTACATTATTTGGGGATTTATAAAGTATTTTTTGTTATATTTCAGAAGGCAGATACCTATATATTCTGCCAACTTCTGCGTCCAAATGAAATGAATTGCTCCTCAAAAGGGCCGTTTCTCATTTCTATATGAATGGGACTAATCGTTATACGGTATGAGGAAGTGATATCTGATTGACTTGCTTGAGTAATTCACTATCCCTATGTGTCTACAGAAATTATTCACAATTTAATTTTCTTGTTTTGTGTTTAATTTGTAAACTGTCGATGCTTGTATTTGTGTCTAATGAGAGTAGCCTATAAATACAAGGGTGGATCGAAAAGTAACGCACAATTTTTATTTTTTAATTTTTTTAATTTTTTTTACAAAATGTTTAATAGGTACAATTACAAACAAATGCACACATGAAGGAACATCTTTTGTCTGTTTTTCTATATAGCCGTCAAGTTTCTCAACACATTTCTCCCATCGTGACACCAGTTTCAAAATACCCTGCTCATAGAAGTCCGTTCGATTAAAGTGTAGCTATCTGCGGACTGCTGTTTTCACTTCTGCATCTGACGCAAAGTTTACCGGCCAAGAATTTCTTCGTGGGACCAAACAAATGAAAGGTTATCACGACCATCTTCGAAGAATGCACACCACCTGGAGACATTGCTACGGTCCATACGGTCCACGCATGTCCCTGTGAATTTCACTCGGGGTATGCCCTTGAGCCCATAAAAATTGGACTACACCTCGCTGAAGAAATTCTTGGCCGGTAAACGCATTGCGTTAGATGCAAAAGCGAAGACAGCAGTCCGCAGATGGCTATACCACAACCGAACGGACTTCTATGAACAGGGTATTTTGAAACTGGTATCACGATGGGAGAAATGTGTTGAGAAACTTGGCGACTATGTAGAAAAATAGACAAAAGATGTCCCTTCTTTGCGTGCATTTGTTTGTAATTGTATCCATTAAACTTTTTGTAAAAATATATCTGTACATTGTGCGTTACTGTTCGATCCACCCTCGTAATAATAATAAGTAATAATAAAGGTTTTCTAGTCATAAATGCTTCATTTTTCCATTTTATAATGTAACTACCACTATACATTCTTCTTCATGCACGTTGTTTGCCCGTTTATCAGTCACAATGTCGCAAAGGCATTATATTGAACACTGAAGCAATATTTACAATATAGGACACCACATATATAGCCTAGTGTATCTGTGATAGTTTTTTATGAGGAACTAGCTTTACAGAATGCCTGAGAGTTTTTCGTTGATGAGATGGAAGGTAGAAGAAGCCTAAATAGCGCATAAATTGCATTGTCGGTGTTGTGAAGACAAAAACTACAGTTGAATGGCCGCCTGCATGTAACAGGTGCAGCTTGAAGTACAATCCAACTGTCGTGCACAGTTGGGGATTTATACACTAAGATAATTAAACAGATTCTACTATGTTAAAAGAATAAAGATATATTCTCATTTCGTGAGTAACTTCCAATAGGTTACTAAAACTGATACAGAGTTATGAATGTTTTAAAGAATCTACAGACCAATAATTAGGGGGCGGATTTCTATGACCTAAAAAATAGGATATATGCATGCACTTATGACCTACAAAAGATTAAAAAATGACCAATAAAATTTAAAATATTATTTTACTACTTACACATTGTGTATACATTTTTTTAATTTTCATTACAGTACATTTTATTAAAATATAGTGTTAATTATTTAAAATATCGGTAAATTCTCAAAAAGTATCATTATAATGCAAAATTTACAAAACATGATACAAAACTTCAAAATTTCTTTAATATGCACACTAATATGCCAAAAATATGACCTAAATATGCATATTCTTACTAAATATGCTAAAAATTAGTTGAACATTTCCTAAATATGCAGTTATATGCACAATAAAAGCCGTTCCATTTTCACCAGGATGCTTGGAATCGGGTTTAAATTAGTCGGAAACCTGAAATAATGCAAAGGGGAAAAATATGACATGTCATAGAAATCCGCCCCCTACTAATAATTTAATGGTGTTATTAAAAATTGTCATAAAACAATGTACAGTTTTCCGATCATAATAATTAAGAAAAATACTATAAACAAAGAAATGAATTGAAGATTGTTAACAGGGCTAGGGTTACCTGGAACGGGATGCACCGAATCTTGTGACTACAGCTGAATAGCGATGTTAAAAAAGAATCAGCAGCTCCCGACTAGTAATCCATCGATAATAGTCATGGCAATCGAGCTGTGAAATACCCCCATCCTGCTTCTATCGATTCAAAAAAGGATTAGACCCCATAATATTCGGACGGTTGACCGTGGCCTTATGTGACATGTAGAGCCATAGAGTTTATTCACACATGAATTGTAAAAAGTTATTCTCAGTACCGCATACCAAGGATTTTGTGTAAAACTGTATTAAACATTGTGTGAGTTTGAAATTTTATTTTGTTTTTTATACATTTACATTCGCAAATATATGGTATATGATATTACTAAAATTGATTTAAGATTAGTCACTAAAGTACTACAACAACATTAGAAATTACACTAAAATATTCACTTTATGATGTCTCTAAATAGCCTAACTAAAAATATAAACTTAGAGAATAGATTTACTAATTGTTACTAAAACAAATAACAGTGAAAATGACTAGTTATTAAAACGACAAAAAGACCACTAAAATCTGACTAAATCGAATTAATTTACTAATCTCTTTCTGAAATTTACCAACTTTCGACAGCCTCTGACTTCGCGAGAATGTTATGTCAAGAGGCATGCAACTCACGCAGTGTTTGAAAAAGAATAGGAAGATGATCGGTGTAAAGGGGTAGAACGTACATGACTATAATCAGAACGTAAGTTTAGGGTGTCCTTGCAAGCTACAACTCGCTGAATCATAATATGGACCCAAAAACACAAATTAATTATTAATACACACTAACTGTAAACGAAATAAACAAACAAAAAAGGATAAGAATTCTTAACTTAATAGATTAACTCATCACGTTTGATGCCAATTTTAATGTTATATACGTCTTTTAACCCACTCGCTTACCTAGCCGTCGTTGAGACTGAATATCTTTGTATGGCATTCCCTTTTATCGATTCAAAGTAAAATTTAATTTAATATTTTTTAAATATAGCCTACCTACAAATCTAAATAACTAATTTGAGTATCTCTTTCTGCCTCGTAATGATTCAGGCCTACCAACCACCGCTTTTTTCATATGAACCACTCACCTCTATTCCAGAGGCATCCAGAGTCTCACAACATGGAAACACTCCGGGAACATTGCGTCTTCTGATTAGAAATGCACAAAGCTAAGTTTACAAAAAGTTCTCTGAAAATTTGTCTAGATTATGTAGTTCGCATATAGCAAAGATACTTTTTGAAGAGAGAGATATGCAGAAATATGGATATTTATAAATTGTATATATATATGTGTGTGTGTGTGTGTGTGTATGTGTGTGTATTTTAATTGTTGACTGAAAAAATCAAGTATATTTTTCTAAAAAGAAATAGAAGCATTTTGCCACGACTAACTTCTGTTCTTCCATCCTTTAAAAATGTATTTAAAACAAGTAGGTTTCTTGCACATTGTGTGGTGGAATAAAATAGTAAGCGGATAGGTTAAAATAATAATAATTAATGCAACCTAGAATACTCGGGCCTCTCTACAGTCGAATTACAGTTCGAACACAGCCACAATGTCTTAATAAATATATACTTTCTTCCTTTAATTAAGTTAAGGCCATCAACATTCGACGCCAGAGGCACTTCAGTTATTATAATGCATTACTAGGAAGTTTTTATTCTCATATGACTTGGTATAAGATATTGATGTCATATTTTGCTGAGCGTGTCTTGTTATGTTAGGGCAAGTTCGTTAAAAACTTATATGTCGGACAGATAATCATGTTAATTTATCTCTAAGCCTTGGGCTCTTATTGACATAATTATAGGCTAATGAGACAGAGAATTCGATTTCTATCTCTTCAGGATCTTATTCTTATTAATATCTTGTTTACAAGTCTACAAAGTAATAAAAAATCACACTACTCTCCTCATATCTCTTTAAATCGTGTTTTCAGGACTATAATGTTTTAGTTCGAAGTTAGTCCACCGAAGTGGCATAGGGAATGCGTTTCGCTCATCTCATCTGGTTCGAATCCTGGTCGGGACAAGTTACCTAGGTGGGTTTTTTCATTTGTCTTTAGGCCCTTGTGGTCCCCAAATATCATCTGGCCGTCATTTTCATCTTCATCCCATCCTCGCCTTGTTTGGAGTGAGTGTGTGTGTGAATGGTGTGTCTCGTCCTATGTGTTCATGTTGTCTCGGAAGTGGCCCTGGCATTGGGCTGATCACTCATCCGGGGAGGCCCTCCATGCCCTTGTCTGGTCAAAAAAGTATGTATGTGTTCCATAGATAATCCCTCTTCCGACAGGTCGCGGGTCGCTTAAATCCTAAAAGGGAGAGGTAAAACTAAGACAAAGAAAGAAAGTTCGAAGTAAGACTGTTGAAATTTTTATGTTATAGGAACTTACACTTTCGTGGTTTTATGAAGTGAGAAAGATAGGCCTATTAAATTAACTTTTCTTATTAATTTTATCATTGGATGAACCCTTAAATATTATTCAAATTTATGTCACTGGTCATCTTAATTCAGTAATTTTTACATGTAGTTTTTTCTCTGTTACCATATGAATATTACGTCATATCCAGAAGAGGGATTGGCAATATGGTTGGCAACCCTTCCAATCGGTTGACCTCGAAGAGTAGATGTTGTCTTTGTAAGAATCAGAACAAACTCGTCTCGGAGTGAATAAAAAGCTGCGTCTGTCTCAGCTTGCGGACCTTGTATTGCACACGGCAAGAATTAAATATGGCGCATTGTCTACTATTTCAGTCATCTCAAGCGTTTCATATGATTTAGCGGGCCCTCCAGGTTTCATCGCAGGCAATGAATGTTGTGAAGAAATTTATTTCAGAAAGAGTCAACACATGAGTTGTAGTATTTAGAATGTCTTTGTTCACATATGGTGAAATATGCAACTATTGTGGTGCCGACAAAAAGAGATAATATAGCATTAGCTATCTGTATTTGTATGAATAACATGAATCATTAGGTTATTTATTATTTATTGAATATCCACATTACAAAAAACCCTATTTCACCCGAAGGTATATTAGGGTTGGAGATGTCACAAATGTTATTTACAATAGGTTATCCTGGTATTGGAATCTGAATGTCTAATATACACTATTTACAATACTGTACAGTTCTTACCAGGCGTAATGTCTACAATAGTCCTACAGTTTCTTATGTCTTACGATATGGTAAGTCTTAAGTTAAAGTTAATTGTGTGAATTCGTTTTTATATAAACATAACCTTAAATTATAGATAAGATATTGTTGGAATAAATAGCTTAACTAAGCAAGATAAAATAAATTAACTGAGCAATACATTAAGTTAGGTAAGTAAATACCCCAATGACTGAATAAAAGTGTGAGAGTTAAAGCTTCGAATATATTCTATTTACAAACGATTGAAAAAGTTTGTGTCCGTTTTTGTCAGCAAGGACGTGTAATCATTAGGTTAAGAAGATTGTGAATTTAAAATACCAAGAACTTGTAATAATTCTGTTAAAGTAGGGCCTATATCTTATTAATAATTAAGTATTGGATCTAGCCTACATCAATCGCAAAGTGAGCACCGCTGATATGTTTATTTTTAATACTATATAGTATACCAAGAATGCAGAGTCACGGGACCCTTACTGATATAAAAGCAAATACATTAGATAAAAACGAACAAAAGGGCAATATTGAATTTCAGTTTCACGTTTGAGTCCACCAATTAACTAGAGGATGAGGAAAGTATTTAGAATGCAGCAGCCCATAAATTCAAAGAATAGTGCAAGGGAACAAGGTATTCTGAGATGATAAAAAATAATTTTTTTCTTGTTTATAATGAAAAAAATGCTTTGAATCTTCCTTAACAAGAATAATTTCATAATATTACGCAATATTTTGCCCACTTAAAAATGCACTTAGCCTAAATGTAGCCTATTTTTCACCCCTTTAAAATCTGAGAAAACTTTTCAACTGATCGAGAAGAACGGCATTCACCATGCTGCTCAGGGAAGTACAAAGAAAGCTAAGACATAGAGAAGGCGATGGGAAAAGAAGAAAGGGGTAGAGAATGAAGATGATAATGAATATGATCCTTTAAAGAAAGTTACGTGAGTGCATCAGTCATAGGCTATCTCTTTTGGCTTGCGTATTGCGATGCGATGTGGACACTATCTTCATTTTTACAACCACTTTACATAAAGAGAATGTCATACATATTATAGTAAGTACCAAACTTTTATTTCGGAAGAGAAAGTTTTGTTCACTTCATACGTTTTTGGGCTACATTTTAACATTTTAATATTAATCTGGTTTCACTTTTGAGTTTTATTAAACAATTCATGTAGACTAGATGTAGATATTGGGTAGGCCTAAATAATTATTTTATAAAGAAAACTTTTAAGCCTAAAAAAAAAGGCTACTTTGCACCACAAAATCACTCGTTCATTGAGAGCCTGATTCACACAGTTTTTTTTATTAGGCCTAGAAATTATAGGGCCGCCGGCGTGGTCTTGTGGTTAGCGTCACTGACACAGTTCCGTTGGCCCGGGTTTGATCGCCGGTACCTCCTCGGATTTTTCTGAGGTAGGGAGGTCTGGAAGGGAGTGCACTCAGCCTCATGATTCAAATTGAGGAACTACTTGATAGAAAAGTAGCGGCCCCGGTCATGGAAACCACCCTTAACGGCCATGGGTGTCGGCATGCTGACCACATGCCCCCCAATCCTGCCATCTGCCTATGGTAGATGATGCAGCGGTCGTGTGGTACGCCTTCAGGGATGTAGGAATGTAGGGTTTTAGTTCTAGAAACATGTTGTAGAACGGCGTTCTACTATGAGGATGTTTTTCAGCAGATGTAGGCTTGAAGAGGATTCTTCTTCCCACAGTGGCTTAACTTATATCCCCGCAAGCCCCGCGAGTCGGGGGCCCGACAGGATAAAGTATAAGTAAATAGGCCTAATTATTCGATTTTAAAAACCTACTTTAAACAACGCATAGCCAGAATCTAAAGAATATTTTGCTGTGTGCATTAAAAGAGTAAATGGGAGGCCAACATTTTTTGCTGGGGGATGCAGCTTCAAAATGTTACGGCATTGTTTCCCATAAAATTCAATTTTCGGTCCGAGATATGGGGGTCGGACCTATCGAGAGCTGACCGTACTCTTCTTCAAAGGAGCTACAGAAATAGAGATCCCAATACATTTATTTCCCCTGTTTATGATTTGTTCCATGAAGATCTAAGTAGTCTTCGATAAATTAATGTACCTTGAAAGTTTAAAAAAAATCTACCATAAGTAGGTCTCCACAGATTCAAGGCAACATTTATGGATTGTTAACCGTGACACTCATGGCTTCAATTAATGCAATTAGTGGATTAAAAAAATATATATGCATAATTTTGTGAAAGTACTTACATTTGCATACGGTTCTAACAAATAATATATATAATATAAAAGGAGGCTTAACGTAACACGGCAAATGAGTACAGATGTATGATATTAAAGTGAACCATTATCGCCTTTCTTAGATAATTACTTTTACAACCTACAGTTAAAGTCTAGTCACCAGATAGATATAGAGAGCAAATTACTGTATTGTAGTAATTATCTCTGGAGCTCATACCTTTAAGAAAGAAGTGTGCACTTATGCGTTTAAGCTACAATCAAGAACAACCACTTCAACTGAGTAGAAACTGGTGCCATGAATAATAGGTTCGTTTCGGCATAGAAAGGTTGACCTCAATAATAATAATAATAATAATAATAATAATAATAATAATAATAATAATAATAATAATAATAATAAGGTAAAGAAGGTGCAGATTATCCCTCTTATAGTATCCGCTACAGGAGTTGTTCCTCATGAGCTACTCAGGAACCTAGAACAACTTGGTTTGTCGAGGAACACCTTTATCCAGATGCAAAACTCAGATTCTCTCTACATGCAGGATAGTTCGTCAGTTTCTACGAGTTGTGGAATAATGTGTAGCCTACCATCAGCCTTCACTTGGAAAACTGTCCCGTGAAAGCTGTTTATCCCAGAATGTATATTTCTGTGAAATATTATATGAAATAAAAAGATATAAAAAATAAAAATAATAATAACAATAGCCAGAATCTAAACACAATGAAGAAGATGCAGAAATATGTACAGCTAAAATGTGAAATTAAACGTATATGTAAGTTAAATGGTATTCACATTCTGCCAAAAATAATTTCAACTATAGGGACCTTACCTTCAACCTTACAAGAGAACAAAAAAGCCTAAGAATTGGATCCAAATCACGAGTTTCTTCAAGATTCGATGAAGGAAATATGGCAGAAATCTCGCTACATTTTGCTAGATCGTGTTATAAAAGAAGTATATCATACAGGGCGGGTGGGTTGGATCAAAATAACATCCTCTGTCCACAGAACTATCTACATATGACCAAATGCGCGTGATATTAGGTGTATTATGAAGAGAATCTCGGTTATAAACTACGGGCCGTCTACAATTTGACTTTACCAAATTAGCTCTGATGTTAAATAAAAAAATAGCTAATATGAATTTACCCTTTTTGAAAATATAATTTTCTAATGGACTATACACGTCTATTGCGAAAATCAAATACTTATTTTGAAATTGTGTTAACACTCTTCCGCAATATAGTCCTAGGCTTACTTTAACGAAAAGAGCACAAATTGCACAATAGAATCCAAGACCATCTGTATTTACTTAATGCCACACTTTAGTTGACCAAAATTTATACCAAGTTTCATCAAAATTTTCTTCAATGTTAAACTAATTTAACGGCTTACTTCCTACCCTGCCTAGAAGGGGGTCGAGCTGTACCTGTAAGGATTTGAACCCAAGGATTCAACAAAATTTTTTAAAAATATTCAACAAGGATTAAAAATATACAATTTATTCGTTTGAATTTAAAACTAATTCATTAAATGACTTATGATCGTAAATCCTGGAGATAGAGGCCTCTCTTTTTTTTGAGGTTCATGCATAAGAACACAGAATTCACGACATAGGATGATTTTTATATGTTGGAAGATGATGTGACGAAGCCTCGGGGAAAAATGACAATTACTTCTGGGAACAAGCTGTTAATTGTTTATTGAAGAACATCTTCGAATGGTTTAATCTGATGTGAGTATTATTATTATTATTATTATTATAAAACATTACAAATGACCGATCATTACAAAAATCCCTCATATGTAGCCTATGTATTTTCTTTGAAAAGCCCGAGATGAGCAAAGCTCGTGTTTAGGGGCTGCACTTATAATATCTGTTAATAAGAGAAAAAGAAATTTACAAATTAATACACAAATTAGTAGACTACATAAACTATAAAGAGTTTAAAAATTTATAAAAGGTATTTAAAATAGGAACTTCATAATTACAAAAAAGAGCAGAACTTCATTTTGCAGGATTTGTAAAATATGTTAATTCTTAGAAATAGAAATCGGCAAAAGAAATGAATATGAAACAAATGAAAGACATTCTGATTATTAATTACATAAAATTTGAAAACTGATAATGTAATAGCAAAATATTTATCATAAACACATATTTCCATTTCACGCGAATAATTAGCCTCGATGAACAGAAGTTTTATGCATACTAAATTACTGAAAACGAAAGCACGACAGATTTGAGAGGTCCTAATTGTACTGGTTTAAACAATTTAATGAGTTAAACAGGGTCTCATTCGTTGTAAGGAATTGATCTACATTATAATTAGCGTATTCATAGAAAGAATCACTGTACCATTTCAAATCTGAAATAGAAATTTCACAATCCGCAAAGTAATAAGCTTTCATTATGAGCCTTGGCATTTTACTTTCTATTCCCAGGAAAATGAATGCGTACTGTTTACTAATCGACCAGAACTAAAATAAAATTAAATAACAATTCTAGGTTTATCTTATTTACATCTAGGCCTATAAAGAAATCAAGCGTACAAATTCATGTTGAATTCACTACTGAAACATTAATCTAATAATGCTCAAGGTACTTTCACTATGAAATCTTGGCATTTTAACAGTCATATTTATAGAATCGCCTAAATTGATTGCAACGTAACGAAGTGGATAATATATTTTTTTTCATTTATAATGATAGAAAGTTTTGCAAATAAGCTTATACAACATGACAGTTATGAGGCTCATGGCAGTAAGAGATACCACGATGAAATCTTTTCAAAACATAAATGTGACGTTAATTTGACGCACAGAGACTCATAGGCGGAGTTAGATGTCATGTACTTCATCAATCAGAAGGCCAGGTGACCTAGATGAAGAATGGAACTATCATATGCAACACAGTTACATATATCCATCACAAAAAAAAACTAAATCTTGGCACCAATTTTCCTAAACTTGTGTCAGATTAGCCGTGTTGCGCAACGTCATATTATGAAATGATACTACTTAATCATAATACTATTTTTAGTATAAAACGATGGTGGTTTTATTAACGTAATAGGAAAATAAATATTGAAGTAATTATTCATTGCAAAAGTGAAACATGTTAGGTTACGTTAGTTGTAAAACAAGACAGTTCTTTAACGTTCTCCTCTTCATTATATAAAGTAAAGTTGTATCTATACAGCCCGTGAAGGCCCTTAGGGTTACCGGAGATTGAAGCCCCTACATTTTCAGACATTCGGATCCTAATGGTAAGGTTGCCAGTCTTACGTTCGACCACCTTCATCCCAGGATTGCTGACGGTTCTCATTTCTGTTAGAGACCGAGTCGATCCCAAGGCCATAATGCCACCAAAAGGATTAGGCAAATTGAAAACTCCCAACGACCTTATCGGGGATCGAGCCCGCAACCTTCCGGTTTGTAGCGCAGTGCCATTATCAGTTGAGTACCTGGGTGCAACACAAGCATTAGTGGTAAAATGCTATGTTGAGAAAACAGCACACAAAGTTTCGGAAGTGTAGAATTCCTACAAGTACAAACTAAAACAACTAAAAATGTATTTATGAATTAGAAAGTACATATATTTATTTGCTGTAAACCAACATCACGTCAAATTTAATGACTGAACAACAAATATGGGCAGTTAAAAAATACCATTAACGCAGATATTGCATAGGAGACATACTGTCCACCCTTTCTTGTACATTTTTTTTTAATTTATAGGCCTCAGGTTTTGAGTCAATTTTTTTTATTTATAACACTATTGTTCACACCTTCCACGTACAGGCCATTCATAATTTTTGTATGTGTTTGTTTTATATTTTATTTTTTATTTTTAAAGAAATTTACACAATGATAATACTTTTTCTGTTTTAATAGGATTTACTCCTGGTGTTGGCACATCATCGCAAGATTTCTTTTCCACAAATCGGGATTCCTTGTTCTTTTATTTCTTTTAGATTTTATTTTCTCTATCCACGCGACGATGTCTTCTTCCGAAGAAGTAATAAACTGTGGCTTGGTTCTAAAAGGGTCAATATCAATTTCTTACAAACATGAGATTTTATGCATTATTGAGCTCGGCTAGTGTTTATCTTTCGTGTACTTAAAGTGTCAATGTCTGTTGATATTACTAGACAATACAGAAACCTTAGCGGCCAATGTCGGAAGTTCTCAGCAAAAAATGTTACTTCTATAAAGGCTTCAAAGTCAGTTATCTCAAAAGCAAGTTTTATGACATTGGGCCTTTTAGAACCAAGCCGTAGTATGCTCGTCGAAGTTTCCGTTTCGCTCAAACAATGTGGCTTCTAATGGTGAGTGGCCGCGCACTGCTTAGCTATTCTCACAGATGCCGATTGCTGTATGCGCAGGATGTTGTTTACAAGGATATCCTGTCGTCTAGAGAAAAGATACAAACTAATTTTCATAGAGCCGGTGGTTTAGAGAACGGACAAATTTATGCAATGACAGGGTTAGCCGATTAATGCTAGCCTCGCACCCAGGTACCCAATTGGGCCATCATATAGATTAAGTAAATATTGTGTTTAGAATAAGAATTCAACAGTTTTTGTTGCGTTTTTATGTTTACAGATCTTATTTTACATTCCGTTTTCCATTTAAACCTATGGCAATCTAGATATTAGCCTACCTTTTAAATGTCCATGCGCATGCTTTCATTAAATCCAGCTAAACCTAGAATTCAATTTTCTTCTGTCTAATTTTATCTACATTTTTCTATGTTCCAAATGTCTCTTGCGTCAGAGATATTTTATGAATGAACTTGACTTTCACTATGCACTTACAACTAAGAGAAGAAGAGAAGTTAAGTCTATGACATCCAGTTTTAATATAATTATAAGTGAAATATGTGAAATTGTATATAAAAATTATACAGATTTTTTCAAAGAATACCGTGCAGAAATTAAAAAATATATAGGTAACAATTTGTTCTGAACTACAAAGACCATAAGAAAAATATATACAAATAAATTTTTAACACAAAGAGAACTTTTTTATATGAACAATGCATTTTTAAGCAACTATTTGACTGAGAAAAACGGGGTTCTGTTTTAACACGGCCTTTTGGAATTTCGTATGTTTGTGGGCAAATTTGATTTTACAAAGTCACGACCACAGACGTGCCAATATAATTTATTGCAGTAGTTAGGAGTATGAAAGCACACATACCCACTCTAAAAACCATCAAACTTCGATATGGAAAAGCATTATTCCCCAAAGTTTCCACCAGATCTCTGTGGCCTTCTCTGGCATTTCTCTCTCGGAAAATGGTTATTTTGCCGTAAGAACTCTGTTCACATCACACTGTCATGGAATGACATGTCCATGTACCACAGACAGAACTACCTCCAGTGACATACAACATTTCACGGTACCAATGCCTTACTTTGAGGAAAACATTCCTACCGTGACTTATGATCAACGTTTATTTCTGTAATGAAAAGTTTTGTATCTTCAAAGGAATGGTACTCGCATCTATAATCCCTAGACTTTGCAGACGCCAGGTCACGGATCACGAAAGCATAAGCAGGTTAATAATTTTGAGGTTTTGTGGAAGGAGTGAATTTGGTTTTCTTAACTTCCCCAGACTCTTTCCATCTACATGGCATTGCAAAAAATTCAGCACAAAGCTACTGGTATACGTTTATCTTCATCGCATTCTGCTGATCTTCTTAATGAAGGCAGAATAAACAGCAATTCATTGTCGTTGGAGCGAATGAAATGTGACGTAGATGTTAAACTGCCATTAAAATTAGATTACCAGTCTGAAAGTAAAGAAGCGAATAAATTTCTTCTAAAGAGAAAATGTACGGTGTCAATTTATTCCATCAGAAGTTGAAAACTTGAAGAAGCATGGAAATTATTGCATAATGATATGTAATTAGTTAGCGTGTACTGATGTATGGATAGTAAGACGTCGAAAAGAATTTGCAGTTACATACCACGTTGTCCTGGCGGTTGACATCTGCTCCATGCTTGATGAGCTGCTTGACCACCTCGAGATGTCCTTCAGCAGCCGCCCTTTGTAATGCTGTGCACCCTGACTGTTAACACAAAGCCAAGACAAAATCCCATTATCCACTAATACTTATCAGCCTATATATCATATCATCATAACTACAGCTTAAAGTACTGAAAACTCGATCAGGCCTATCCTGATTTTTTCTTTCTTAAAGTAAAAAGTAAAGTAATCCCTATACAGGCCAAGGAGGCCCAGAGAGTTCCAGGAGGTTGAGGCTCCCAGATTTTGGACATTCGGCACGTGAAAATGGTAAGGTTGTCAGCCTTACGCACCGGCCGCCTTTACCCCAGGAATGCTCCTGGTACTCATTTCTGTTAGGGGCTGAGTCGACTCCAGGGCCAACACAACACATATACATACTTATTAAAATACATGTCAGATACTGCTCAGCTCGATCAATGAAATAAAATAGATGTGACACCAGCTGCTCAATGATAATTTATTTTATAATTCGCCGCCTAGCCCTTTCGGTGCGCTTGCACCATCTTCAGGGCATCTTTAGCTAATATTCGAATTGTGTACGCTTTCTGTAAAAACGATCCTATTTTCAAAGAAGTAGGTATGTATCACACAAATAATTTTATGTTAACAGAAATACTTTAATTGCGGCATTTGTAAATACAAAATAGAACTTCATCTAAGCCTTCATCTAAGAAGAAAATTGGATCTTAAGATGGTGCAAGCGCACCGAAAGGCCTAGGCGGCGAATTATAAAAAAATTATCATTGAGCAGCTGGTACCACATCTATTTTATTTAGGGATGGGTCCTCGATACTTTCGATACCTCGATACTCTCGATACTTGCATGGTATCGGCGTCGAGTGATACTTCAGAAACCTCGCTCGGTACTTTTTCGATTCTTTGGTAATTCTGCAATTAAGTGAGAATGCTAGTATTTTTGAACAAAACTTGTAAGTGGACTGTTTAAAAAACTAATTTTAGTTTTAATGTAGAGTTTAAAATATTTATAGGCTACTGATGATATTAAATTTTGTTTCATTAAATATGCACACTTAATTTAGTGAGTATTACACAGTTCCTATTTATTGAACTGGAAATGTTGACGGTATCGAGGGAAAAAATCATGTATCGGTAACGAGTATCGAGTATCGGATCTGGTATCGACCCATCCCTAATTTTGTTTCATATATACACATTAAAACAATGGCGTCACAGTATTAAAAGTCATAAATGAGGCTGAAAATTGATTCCAGTTTTTCTGTTTGGGCTCCAGATGTGTCAATCTTATAGGATACGCATTTCGGCGTATTTGATGCGCCATCTTCAGTACTGTTATGAGGAGTTATCAAAATTACCCTCAGTATCTTCTGTATACTCCATCAAATACGCGGAAATGCATATGTTATATGACTGACACATCTGGAGGCCAAACAGAAGAGCTGGAATCAATTTTCAGCCTCATATTATTTTATGACTTTTATTACTGTGACACCATTGCTTTAATGTGTATATATGTATTAAAATATATATTCAACACCATTGAGCTCGATCAATGTAATAAAATAAATAAGATACCAGTTGCTCAACTAAGATATATTTTGTGATCTGTCGTCTGGGCCTTTCGGTGTTTCTATACCATCTTCAGGGCATCTTTTGCTGACTTGGAGCTCCATTAATGAAAATAAAAACTGCATTTCGTCACCTTTATAAAATAAGATAAAATTATAAAATCTCATAAAATCACTGTCACGGAACTATATACTATATATGTGTTATGTTTTATTTTACTTTATGAAGGCTGAAGTTGTAATATGGACCCAGATAAGTTTTAAGTAAAGGGTATAAGGTTGAATTTTATCAAGATAAATTATTGCTTAGTGTTCATGGCTCAAATGAAATTGCAAATTTAATTTTCAAGCAAACTACCAACTGCATTGAAAATCGCAAAGGGGAAATTTTTCCTTACTATTTCTTCTGTAGATAGGTATTACAAAATTAGAGTATGTATAACACTTATGGAGTCAAGCACAATTAAAGTTAAGGAAATTAGAAAAATATAAGAATAGTAATAACGTGGTAAAATACTGTATTTGATTTTTTTACCGAAGGAATAATCTGCTAAAATCTTCCATTTAGTTTTAGCATGTCCGTATCTACATGTAATTAAAAACAGGTTTGCATAGGGCGATGTACATCTCTGAGAAAGTGAAACTTATTTAAAATGAGTATAACTCCAGAGAAGACGAGGGGACATATTCAATTAAACTAGTGCTTTTTCAAAGCTATAACTTCAGAATGATTTAAGCTGTTAATAAATCAAAGAAGAAATTAATTAAACATATGTCACATTGCATTTACTAGCATTAATAAAATCAGACTTCTTATACATAATTAAAAGTATTTTATCGTCCGCCCATATTCTGTAGTAAAATATTCTAGTCTAATAAATGACTATATCGTGAGAAGAATTAAATATATGGGAGACAAGACTTCATTGGTACAGAACAGAACTGTGTAGTACTGTTCCATAACTATGATACAGATGGAGATTATCTTGCTAGTCGTATTAGTTGTGTGATTAAAATGTTAAGTTCATTGCGTTACTATCTTCAATATAGATAAAAGGCAATACACATCAAACAAATGATCACTACAGAGTTATTAAATCAGTTCTCAGAAGAAAGCTTAGGAACAAGATATAACCGATTTCAAGGTTAAGTTAACATAGGTTAGACCATTTCGTATGGGGCTGTACATAAAAATTAACATCTCCCAAGATATTTTAATAAATTCCAATGAAATTTACCTAGTTATCAACAAGTAATAACCTCACTTATGTACAGGTAAGGAAAAAAGTGGGCCGACTAAAATATCTAAGTTGCCGATATGAGCCACTGCGCATGCCTAGCGGCATTTACAGGATAGCAGGGAATGTATTGAAATTTGTTCTAGTGTCGACTGTTGATTTAGCCCACTTTGAAACCCAGAATATGGTTTCTAATCGTATTGTTTTATAACTGAATATATTAATTATTAATATTATTATAAAATACCACAAAAATTATAGAGTTGTCCCCTTTTTTCCTACCTGTACATAGATTGATAAACGGAATTGATTATATTTTATTAATTGGAAGTCATTTTGAGTTTGATTGAAAATCATATCAATAAAGAAGGTTTCCTTATTCTCAGATCATGTAGCGGTGATTGGTATGCGCTTTTGATACCTAATTTGAAGTTAAGGCTATAACAAATTAACTGAACTAAAATATCTGGAACATAGCACAGTACATATTTGTAGGGAAAATAATTTTTGAAATTTTGAAAATTCAAAATAGACCTACTTCGATGCATTTTATTTTTCTATGAGGAAACCAATGACAATAGATGCTACATTTTCAGTTCATATGTTAACTACATTATTCAACAGTATTCACAAGAATTTCATCCATTCATTCATTGAATACTTTTTTAGAAAATTAAAATTTTATACGTGAAAATGTAAATTGTGCGAAAATGCGATTTACGTGCAACATGTATCTTCTGCTGAAGGGCTTGTAAGTGCCACTCCTACTTCAAACCAGAGGCGTAACGAGGGGGGGGTTGGGGGTTTGAACCCCCCGCCCCATTGATTAAAAAAAGGAAAATTATACAATTTATTTCATTATTGTGATATATCACCTTTTTTTTAATCCGCTTATAAATTAATTAATATGAGTTTAAAGCGTGGGAAGCTTAAAACTCGTTATTGTGCAGCTTAATTTTTAAAATTTTCCGGGGGAGGACCCCGGAACCCCACTCTCCAGATGTTATAACCCCCCCATATGGTCAGCCTGGTTACGCCTATGCTTCAAACGGAATTACTTTAAATATCCCTAACTCCGGTAATAATCGACATATTCACTTGAAACAACTTTTATTGTGAGGGTTACTTATTTTCTGAGTAGAAATACTTAAAACTTTTTTTTTTGCAAACCAACATTATTTTAACCCCTCCTTAAAAAAAATACTTCTCATTACACAAACTCGTAAATCGAATAGGCTATAAATTTCTTAATGAGTTTACACATAATTCAGAGAAAGACGTAATAAACCTACTGTCTTTTTTCACTTCTACACAAGTTTACACATTGTTCATGAAACAATGAGTTGGCAGAGGGGGAATATTTTTAAAAATTATTTTCTAACGTTGATGAATTATCATAAATAATGTACTTCTATTTCTTACAACTTTTAATGTTGACCTTATTACACCAATCACAAACCCAAGCCTCAGGCGGAGATCGAACCCATAATCCCTCCTTACCATTACTACAAAGCTGCATGCTTTAACCAGCGCAGCTGAGAAGAACGGCATTTAAAAGTGTTCGCATATTGCTTGCGGAACGTGACTCACGATTATAACTAATGAATCGCGCACATTACTGAGAAAAACCCTACCCGGCCGCGAATCGAACGCGGACCGGCGGGATGGATGGCAGGCGTGCTACTGAGTCACCCACGGCGGAATGAGGTGTCGAATTTTTCTTTGTATAAGAAAATATTTTTTCGAGTGATCATGATAGAATTATAATGTTATAGCAATAATCTATAATGAAGCATTTACATTCTCTGCATTGTTTGAGAAACTGAGTCTCATGCATTTAAGGCACAGAACACTGTATTAAGGGGTAATATTTATTTTGGTCAAAATAATACGTGTATCCAACAAAATATTGTCTTTTCAGAAAAAACAAAAGAACAGAAATTCAATAATACACAGAGAAATTACAATTTATTACTTGATTATTACTGGATGTTTCCACTACTTTCAAGCGTCACCAATTCATGTTATATTAAAATATAATCTGGATATAAAATATAGTCTTTTAATAATAAAGCTACTGAATATCATCTCCGTTATTCGTGGTTTTACGCAGTATTCTAAATATCAGAACGAAGGTTATAAAAACTTTGTAACTCCTATAATAATAATCTTATAATATCATCTTAGAAATTATAGTTGCATTCCACTATTGCAACACCTAATAATTTATTTGCAAATACTCTGGTAAATGTTCTTCAGTACAATTTATATGCATTATAATCCTTTTTGTTAGCTAGTATATTATTTTATGGCACTTCTAGGTATTGATACTCCTATAAGGAAATGAAGAAGGCTTAGAAGCAAGGCAATAATTCATTATCTGTTTGTTAGCAAGAAGGACGTTCATTACCATACGACGGCCACGGCTCTCGAAAGATTCTTCCATTAAGTGTTTTTGCTACTCTGTATCGTATTACGAAAAAGAAATTAACTATAATATCATAGAATGAGTTATTAAATTCCTATTAACATTCTCTTCTTTCACAGGCGGAGTAGTCGGAGCGTCGCAATATTTTATCACTCAGCTTCCGGGCACCCTCTGAGTTTTACTCCGGTATCCGTCAACCGATTTGGTCGAACATCAATAGACGTCTTTCCGTGGACATTATAAATGCGTTTACCAAGTTTCATAAACATCCGATAAAGCGTATTTGAGTTATCGCGCCTTTAAAATAGACACTAAATTGGGTTTTACTCCGGTACCGGTCAACCGATTAGGTCCAAATTGAATAGGTTACTTTCCAAGGACGTCATAAATGCGCATACAAAGTTTTATGGTAATCCAATAAAGCGTGTTTGAGTTACGGTGCCTTTCTAATATAATCTATTAAAATACACTAAATTGGGCATTACTCCGGTACCGGTGAACCGATTTGGTTCAATATCATTAGGGTTCTTCCCATGAACGTTATAAATGCGTACAGCAAGTTTCATGTAAATCCGATAAAGCGTATTTGAGTTATGGCGCGAACAGACACACGGACAGACCGACAGACATTTTCCGTCCCCCACACAATCTCATAAAGTACCATACTGGCACTTAATAACCGTATACCAACCAACCAACTTTAAAGATGAATGTCCAAGGAAGCTTAGATCATCTTACTATAAAGGTTTTCTATCATTTTGTATACAGGGATATTTACACTTCGCATGAAACCAAAATTCTCAGCTTGGTACACTGACGCAGAGATCACTCCACAAATACTACATTCCCAGTCCTATTCAATTTTTTCTGTACCACGCTGAAAACCCCGCTTCAATGTCCGCCCAAAAACAAATTTCCTTCCACACAAAAGAACGCACAACTACTAAAATTGGCAACGTCAGTAAAATAGCAAATGTTTGCCTATACTCCTTCTGAATCAGAAAACCTATTTAAAGAAATAATATATATCATCTGCCCAGAATCCTTGAGTCTTATGAATGTACTCAATAATTACACAGGCCAACAATGAACACACTTTTTGAATGAATTTGCCTTATTCTTATGGTTTTTAGTGTGCTGAATCCAAATATGATTATAGAAAAGCTACATAGCCCACTTTTTTTTTTTTTACATTACAGAACTAAATATTTAAGGAAATTAAATATGTAGTAAATTCAACGGTACTTTGTACACTATTGAAATAGTTAAATGGGTTTAAATTAAGATAGCAGTGGCTGTAGCATATATGGACAGTAATACCACAACATTAGGGCTAGGGATCAACATTTGTTCAGAAAAAAACTTGCCTGCAAGAAAGAAGATCTGCGCAAGAACCTCGTGCATCCGGAAAACATTCTTGTTCCACCTCTACACATAAAATTAGGGTTAATGAAACAATTCTTGAGAGCCTTACCCAAAGATGTCCATTGTTTGAAGTATCTCTGTGAGAACTTTCCCCATTTTTCAGAAGCAAAACATAAATATGGCATGTTTGTTGGATCTGATATCCGAAAAATCATGTTCTATTCCAACTTTGAATAAAAAATGAAAGTCATTGAGAGGGAGGCTTGGCTTCACTCAAGCAGGTGGTTACCACGTTCTTGGGCAACAAAAAGGACCGACATTACATTTATATTGTTGTCAACTTGCTGGAGAAGTTCAGAAAGTTAGGGTGTTCGATGAGCCTAAATCTTCACTTTTTGAACAGTCATTTTGTTTTTTTCCCCCCACACAATTTGGGGATGTGATTGAGGCGTAAAGCGAGCGTTTCCATCAAGATATCAAAATGATGGAAAAAGGTATCAGGGCTGCTGGAATAACAGTATGATGGGAGACCATTGCTGGTCACGTTAATGACAAGATCAGCAAGTGTCTCACAGGAGAAAAAGCTATATCAGAAGCTTTAAGGAGGAGAGGGAAAGGAAGTAGACAAATAACCCATATAATAAAGAGGTTTATCATGTTTATACTTACAGAAAAGCTTTTTACATATTGTAATATTAATTTAGTTTTCATTTCTGTAGTAAGTTCCGTTAATTTTATAGTTTCTAACGAAGTCACATTGTGACGACACTAAGGGTGATAGAAAAAAATTTAGGATAGATATAGAATCAGCAACAAAAATACCGTACCATAAGAACTACCTATTAACTTTTAAAAAGTTTATAAAGAGTATTTTATGTTGACCTGTGTAATTAATAAATTAGTATGTCCCAGTTTCGTATTTATCGATTATGACAACAGCGTAAGTTATTTTAATAACCTATTAATTACATAATTGTTCTGTGAGTGGGTCGATGTCATTAATGCAATTTTTTTTATTAATCGCAGTTTTCTGTTTTACATGCACTTATCGAAGAACGAATGCATATAATGGCCTACATATGTAGGTTACACATTTTTCTAAGGTGTTTGAACAAGCTACCGATAGCAGCCATGCTGCAAGTTAACAGGAAAAAATTATGCAACAGATCATCATGTATGCTGTCAGCATAAATGTCGACGGAGAACAGGTGCCTGAACTATGCCCTCCTTTCAGAAAACAAGCAGTGACTTGGCTTCTTACAAATACAGCAACATTATTGACTCTTAAGTGAGAAAATTACTATGGAAACAAGCACTTGACTTTCTACTTGAAGTGTAGGTAGCTGCCACCTCGTTTTACAAGTTTGCATACTTGTTGAGAAATGTTGAACATGCGATTTAAAAATAATTTAAATTTACAAAATGGATATAATATTGCAAATCTGAATTACTTTCTCAGCTTTGCGTAGGTCTTTATTAACAAGCTAATATTCTTGAAACGTGTATTAAAATATACATTTTTACTGCAACACTCCAAGATGTTGTGAAGGTAGGCTACATTCCAACAGAGTTGTGAAATGTAATTTTTTGTTCGACCATACTATACCTAGGTAATACGCTTATTAGGCCTACGTGTGACGCAACGATACCATAATGGTACTCATTTCGAGACAGATCTTCATTATGACATCGGAGTGGCACAGTTTATTTCCGAATACGGAACAACTTGAGATCTTGAGAGTAGCAGTTAAAAACTGCCCATAATACCTGTACTTAAAATAATTTCAATTAGCCTATATTCGTGTTAATTTTGGTATCATACTAAAATAAATTAATTTCGTGTTGTCAAAATCCTTGGTTTAAAGAAAATTGTCATAAGGAAGCTTCTATTTAACCGACGCCATGAGCTGCCTCCTCTCGTGGAAGACAAGAACAACGACAACCAACTGATGTGGAGGTCATGGTAGACCAGCCGTTTGTTTAAGTGAATCTAAACTCACAAAATTTAAACATTCAGAATAATTATGGTCAAACAAAACCAGTCATATGCAACTTGTCTTTAATGGTAATTAAGATACTCGAATGAAAATAAGAAACTCGCGTTGCTCGTAGGCCTATCTTAATAAATGCCATTATAGGCTTCTTGCATAACGTACTATAGTGCTTTTTTTTCTTATAACTAGCCATCTTCACTGCTCTTTTTAGTAACTTGAAACCCTTAACTTAAATCCAATAATACGTAATAGGTTAAGTTATGCCTGGTTAATAGGGAAGAAAACTAAACATACATAGGCCTACATACAAATAATTGGAAAACTGAATGTATATATAGGCCTACATCAACAATTTTTCTGAGTCTGCGAAATAGATTCATTTTATAGTGCCGAGTACAGATATCCCTTTTATGGTGGTTTTAAAAGAATAATATTTACATTGAAAATTTTATAGTACTTTTTTAGTAATGAATTATAGAACCATGAGATAAACCTTATTTTTATGTGGACACGTAGTGTGCTACTTTTGAGGTTTTTTTTCATCATAACCACGTGTACTTCATTAAACATTTTAAAAGTTTTTATGTATATAAGTTTCTTTGAAAAAATATTCTGATAGTTTTGTCAAAGCTTGTCTGGAATATGACTTTATGGATAGCGTGGATTATTATGTCCTGCAGGAAGCCGTTTGCTTTAAACATACACCTACAGGTTTCTTAATGACATGCTGTAAGTCTGTTACTTTATGGGAAGATGACAGCTACCAAACTCTGCGGGAGACTGCATTCTTCGTCGTAAAACACTTAAATTTTATTACTTAATTTAGGAAGTTAATCTCAAATCACATTCAAGGTATTGCAGTTTCAATAGCGTAATTCGTGTATTGCCTCCCTCCATTGCTACATTATCTTTGCTATAATGAATTTATGTACATCATTATAGTTGAAACTTAATTAAATCGTGAGGTTACACTATAATTCTATTCGAACAAGAAATCGAACCTGGTTCCTCCTGTTTTTCATGAAAAGGCTTTGTTATACAGCATACAGGACTATCTAAGCCAGCGGTTCCCAAACTTTTTTGTCCTGGGACACACCTTCATCTAGAAATTTTTTTCGCGACCCACTATTACATAACGATAACCAAAATAGGCTATATAATTTCTTTTTCGCGACCCACTACTACATAACGATAACCAATATAGACTATATAAAATACAGCACATGTTTTTTATATGCCTTTCAATAGTTTTATTGTGTTTAAATGTCCTGCTGAGAAAACACAGTTGAAATAAAAATGGTAAAGGTATTTCAATAAGGAACCTTGTCCAACTAGTACATTTTATTTTTAAAAAATGAGATTTGTAAAAGTGTTGTTTTTATTTACAAATTAAATTAAATTAAATTAAACACTCTTTCCTTATATTGAAAACACGTTTAATTTTTCTCGCCCTTTTCGCGACCCACCGAAATTGCTCCCGCGACCCACCAGTGGGTCGGGACCCATAGTTTGGGAACCACTGATTTAAGCTCTTGCAAACATAAACCGTTAGGACCACACTATCGACGTGAACATATCCAAACCTAATACATGCTTAGGGGGTCAAAGTAATTTTATTGATCAATTTTTCTTTGCGAACGTCAGGGCAAAACTTATCATTAGGCCTACTGTAAGTACCACTCCAAACAAAGTAAACAGAATAAAACTGAATATAATTTCTCTGTAATATTACCAAAATATTTAACTGGCATATTGTGGAAATAACATTAAGCGCCATCTACTAATTTTGATCACATTCTTATGATTTTTTATCTGTTAAATGTTTTTGCCTAGGAATTTTAGTATAGGTATAGGTAGTATAGGTAGTAATTGAGAAGTCCAACATCGATGGCCATTGATCAAAGATACAGAAAACTAAGCATAAAAGCTCGCACAGTGCTCGTAGGATTGCTACATTCGCCCTTATGGCTCGTTTCGCAAACATGCCTAGTCGCAAAATAAATAACTTATTTCATAAATAACTATTCTTCTTTATATTTTATTAATAGAGCGGTCCTGAAATGATTTTCTCCGCTGACATTCTTCATCTGTACTTGCTGACATTGTGACTTAAAAAATATTTTACCGTAATTTTTTCCACCTTCTCATACTGTTATATAATTCTCTCTATCTCGCTCGTTAATGTTTCTTATTACCTACATAACTAATTGTACAAATAAATAAAATCATAAAACAATGTAGGCGAGAATCATGTATACGAATGGTGCTAACACAGTATGTCCATAATCAGAGCCTAACATATTCAAAGGAAATGATACTTTCATATAACAATTAAGAACTATTATTGTAATTATGTGAATGGAATAAGTCATGAATTACTTGAGGCATAACTTTGAGAGAGGGGCCGCCATCACGAACTAGCTGTTGCGGATCCCAGCTACAGTTCATGCCATATTGTGTGTTGATAATAAGGAAATGAACTAACCTCAATCTCCGAATAAGGATAAGGATGATTCGTCCACTAGGCATTATTTTTCTTACGGTACTTAATACATATTAGCTATCCTTAAAACTTAACTCCGTGGCGCTAACATCCCAGAAGAGATAAGGCCTACCACCCGACCGCTGCGTCATCTACCATAGGCAGATGGAAGGATTGGGGGGCATGTGGTCAGCATGCCGACACCCACGGCCGTTAATGGTGGTTTCCATGACCGGAGCCGCTACTTCTCTATCAAGTAGCTCCTCAATTTGAATCCCGAGGCTGAGTGTACCCCTACCAGACCTCCCTACCTCAGAAAAAAAAAACGGAGGAGGTACCGGGGATCGAACCCGAGCCAACGGATCTGTAGTCAGCGACGATAACCACAAGACCACGCCGGCGGTCATTAGCTATACTTGGATTGTTTTAATTTTGTAAAATCACAAAGATTAAGGTAGAAGGTAGAAAGACTGAAAAATTCATTGCCATAGCCGGGAATTGAACCAGGATCTTCGGCTCTCTGGGCCGTTGCTCTGCCATTGAACTACCATTGTAATATGCCGGTACAACATTAAATTCTCCAACTGACTCACATATCCCAAATCCCGGCTATGGAATTGATCCTTTCCACCTTAGCCTACACACGCCATGTGTCAAAGAATTTTCATTCCACAAAGATTAAGTTCTGGACAATTATTATTGCAGATAAATAGCCTATCAAATCAGTGTTTCGGTATCACAGTGGTAAGTCCAATAATCATCCGTTATTAAAAATTGTGAAATTATTTCAAAGATGGATTGATAGCAATAATTTCGATGATTGAGAAGACATCAATTTCGACGACATTAATTTTATCCGATCAACGTAAAACGACCTATAGGCCTACTGTAATTATTAGGGCTGTACCGATTAATCGATTAAACATTTAATCGTCGATCAATTACATTTTCCGATTAATCGGATTAGTTGAATTCGGAAAAATGTTTTTTTCGAGAAATGGGTCAAATTACCAAACTCCTTTCTCTCCCTTCTCCGGCCTTGGTACACCATGCGTCATTTGGCCTATTGTGTCCAAACAATTCCCGTTATTCAGAAACCTGAGGGGTAGTTTAGTCAACAAACTCGTGTGTCTCAAGTCTTGGCTGAAAAAGTACCCGGAAATGTAAGTTTTATATATATTTTCTCACTAGTTAACTAATAATGGTATTCATTAATTCCGGATTTCTTCTGATTACCTGTAGTGTAGTAGTTATTAAACGTGTAAAACAAAATTAAATGCACACTTTGGTTTCGTTTAAAATACCGACCTGTTTGTCGATTAATCGGTCGATTAAAGTCTAGCGTTAACTCGATTAGAAATTTTAATTGACATTCAGCCCTAGTAATTATTTTATTTATTTATTTATTTATTTATTACAAAAGATATTACAAGAGGTATTACAGTTAGTAATACACCCGAATGAGCAAGACTGCTCGTGCTCGGGTGCCGTTTCAAAAATATCAAAGTGAAGAAAGAGGAGAGACAAAGAAATAGAGTGTATAATGTGCTTAACTAAAAAAGAAAGTAAAACAAAAACATTAAACATAAAAACATAAATACATAAAAGGAGTGAAACAAAAATTACTTAAAAGCTAAAAAATTACAAAAAATTCTTTACATATCTATTAAATTTAACAGTGGAGTATGCTGAGAGATCAGGATTTTTTCTGATAATTGAGTTATAGAAGCGCGGTCCAAAATTAATGCTATGCTTTAATCCTGCCGATGTGAGACATTTGGGTTCTAATAGGAGTAAATTAGTATTTCGTCTAGTTTTGTAGATATGATCACTGGAAGAGTATTTTATACGATGTTTGTGAAAATATTTTAATATAGAAAATTTGTAAATTTGGTCCAAACTTAAAACATTAAATTCCGAAAATATTAGGCTAGTTGGGTAATCAATGTGTTTTCTTAGACAGATTTTTATTATTCTTTTTTGTAAAAGGCAGAGGGGCTTAAGGGTAGTTTTCGCTAATCCTCCCCAGACGAGAATGCCATATTGAATAATGGACTGGAAAAGTGCTAGATAAACGGAACGTAAAACAGTAATGGGCATACAGTGGCGTAAAATGACAAATTTATGAATTGTTCGGCGTAGTCTATTACAGATGTAGTTAACATGGTGAGACCATTTAAGGTGTTTATCAATAAAAATACCCAAATATTTCACAACGGCTGTTTCTTTCAGTGGTAAGCATTTACAATTCACATCAAAATTACAATTATGTATTATTAAATTTAAATTTGTACATTTTTTCCGCGCTATCTGACCAGTAGATGTTAATGAGAAAGGAACTAATGTTGATTTATCCACGTTTAGTGACAGAAGGTTAGAATCGAACCATTTTTTTATAATTTTCATGCCAGTATTAGCGTATTTATATGCTACTTCCCATGAATGACCACTGAAAATCACAACAGTGTCATCTGCGTATGAAAATATGGAGCCATTTATTTGATCTAGGTTTAAATTTAGCAAATCATTTACATATATTAAGTATAAGATTGGTCCTAATATCGTTCCTTGTGGCACACCAATATCAATATTTGATATTTCACTTATATGGCTGTCAACCTTTGTCATTATACATCTATTGCTCAGATATGATTCAAATAATTTTTAAACTGTTCCTCTAATTCCTATCTTATTCAGTTTATCTAATAGTATCGAGTGAATAACAGTATCAAAAGCTTTACGTAAGTCCAAGAAAATTCCTAAACAATTATTACCTTTGTCTAATTCTTTAATAATGTTACCTGTAACGTTAATAAAAGCATCGTCAGTAGATATGTTGCTCTGGAAACCAAATTGATTTTTTGATATAATTTCATGTTTTTGTAAATAGTTTAGTAGCCTAACTTTTATGCATTTCTCTAGTATCTTGGAAAAGGCCGGAAGAAGTGATATTGGTCTATAATTGTTTCAATCATTCATTTTCCCGGATTTATGTATAGGTATTATCACAGCATTTTTTAGAGTATTGGGGAAAACACCTTCTGTGAAACAAAGATTGAAAATATAGACAAGAGGTTTTACAATATATTTAATGATAGATTTCAATGTAATGTTTTTTATTCCATCAATGCCTGGAGGTCTTCACAATGTTAATAATTTCGCATTCATTAACAGGACTGAGAAACATAGATGTGATTGGATTCATGGCTGTTTTATTGTACTCCGAAGAGTCTGACGATGCCTTATTAACGTTTGAGGTTACACTGTGCCCTATTTTTGAGAAGTATTTATTAAATTCATTTGCGATATCCTCTTTGTTTGTTATGTGAGTACCATTTTCATTTATTAATTCTGAAACCGATTTATTTTTTTCAGTACCTATATCTGTGGCTTCATTAACAGTTTGCCAAAATTTCCTAGGGTTGTTCTTATATTCTTCAAATTTTAATTTATAATAACTAATCTTCATATTTCTTATAACAAGAGTCAGCATATTTCTATAATTTTTATAATAAATTTTCAAATTTTCATTGTTTGGGTCATGAATTACTTTTCTCGCAATCTTGTCTCTAGTACGAATAGATTTGATTATGCCTACAGTGATCCATGGCTTAATTTTTTTGAATTTATGAGGAAGCTTTTGATTGCTGGTCGAACTACTTATTATGTATTTCTTAATTAAATTATAAAATAACTGGAAAGAAGTATTTGGATCTTTACATTTATACACAGAGTCCCAGGTTTCTCTCTCAATAAGCGAGACTAATTTTTCATTGTTAATGTTATTTGAAATGGGCAAAGATTGTTGAGTACCTGGGGATTTCGAAATGTGACCATTAGGATTTTTTAGTAGAGAAAAAACGGCATAGTGGTCAGTTACGGCGCTACAGAAAATTCCTGGTATAAATTTCCATTTCTTTTTAGTTTTAAAAAATATATGGTCTAAGCAAGTTTCCGAGCGAACCATCTGTTTCCAGAACTGTTACATGACGAAAGAAAATACAGTACTACAACTTCAGAATGAACTGAAATTTGTTTCCATACTGTATTATCCGAGTGATGGTAAGTCAGCTAACAAAACACTAACTTCAGAAATACAGTTTCTACAGAACAGCGTTTAGAATATTTAAGAAGCGGTGAGACCATAATGAGCGTTGGAAGACTGACAGAAGACAAGTGCTACTAACTTGGATATATTTCTACGGGTGTATGTAATCTGCGCCACGGTTCACACCGAATTTGAAATAGAATAAAAATGAGATATGTAAACTGCGCCACAGCGATAGACTATGTAGGTTGCGGCAGTAGTTATAGGCAAACAAAAGTTAGACCTAATAAAAATATGGTAGTGTTTTAACAATTTTATAAGTGACGAAGCGTTCATTCAAAAGAAATTAGGGTATTGTTTTTAACATTTTTTTAAATGACAAAACCACTAAGCCTAACATTTTTAACCACACATATGCAATTTCATAGTCTGTCCTAAGTCTGGAGAAGTGGGAAGGAAAATATTAGTGAGTTAGTATGACGGTGACGCCATTTAAATGTCGGTGGCGCAGTTTACATATGTCGGTGGCGCAGTTTACATATGTCGATCACGCAGTTTACATCGTGTAGGTTGGGGGAAAAGGTAAAAGTTGCGCAGATTACCTTTTCCCATTTCTATGTGGATTGCATACTGAGATAGAATGAAGCAAACCTTAAACAACATGCACTGAATTATTGCAAGACATAAATCTGAATAGCGCTTGGAAGGTATACCCCTGGGTGTTTGAGTCGTTGGCTAACATATTGCATGGATATTGAATTTAACAAGAAAGAAAAATGTTAACACGGCACACGATATGCGGTGGGAGAGATACTGCATTTATGGCTGGAAGCAAGTTTTAAGTCTAACCAGCCACCATCTGGGATCTTGTATTGCCTTTCAGGAATGGAGCATCTTCTCACTTCTCCAAATTGGTGAGAGATTCACAGTGCGCTTCTATTCCTGCTCATTGCAAATCCCACAGAGGATAAAGTTTGTGAATTACACATTTCTCGTTTAATTAAGTTATGAATTTTGCGACCAATACAACTTTATGTGACATTTTCTTAAAAATAAAGAGAAATACAGTTAATACAAATAAACAACTAACCAAATTGAATTAAAACGTTAAAAACTATATTTCTGGGTTCCACTAACCGCTAGTAATTGCAATGGGGATTTTCCTTGATAGCATTACATAGTTTAACTAAGGCCCAACTGCTTCTGAAGGTCGGATTGGAGTTTATTCCTGAAGAGGTCGGAGTAGAATTAATTAATGAAGAATCAAAAGTCATTACTAGGGGGCGGATTTCTATGACATGTCATATTTTTCCCCTTTGGATTATTTCAGGTTTCCGACTAATTTAAACCCGATTCCAAGCATCCTGGTGGAAATGGAACGGCTTTTATTGTGCATATAACTGCATATTTAGGAAATTTTCAACTGTTGCGGCATATTTAGTATGAATATGCATATTTAGGTCATATTTTTGGCATATTTGTGTGCATATTATATAAAATTTGAAGTTTCATATCATATTTTGTAAATTTTGCATTTTAATGATAGTTTTTGAGAATTTGCAGATATTTTAAATAATTAACATTAGTGTTGATAAATTTCATGTTATTTATCTCCTACGAGTGATATGTACGTGTGTATAAAATATTACAACCTATTCCATCGTATAAAATCTTTTTGTTGAAAAATCAGCTATTCAGCTATTCAGAAATATATCGTCCAATACACGAAAATTATTTTACAAAATTGACAGACATAAATTTTAACTATGTTTCATAATATTGACAAATATAAATTTTAATTTTGACAAAGCTATGAGCTGATTTTTCAACAAAAAGATTTTATACGAGGAATAGGTGTAATATTTTATACACAACGTAATTAACATCATATTTTAATAAAACTAATTGTAATGAAACTTAAAAAAATATACACAATGTGTAAGTGGTAAAGTCATATTTTAAATTTTATTGATCATATTTTAATGCTTTTAGGTCATAAATGCATGCATATATCCTATTTTTTAGGTCATAGAAATCCGCTCCCTAGTCATTACGAAACCTCACATATGCGCACTGCGAAACCGCGAGCCCTCACTCGGCAAAACCTAAAAACCGTCTAAGCGGTTTTCACTCTTGCCTGAAAGAGCCTACGACTAGTTGTGATAATCATTCTGTGCCTTTGTTCCAGGTCTGCCTTCAGGCAGAACAATCGTCATCATCGTCATGGATATTCATTTATGATGTACACGAATGAATTATTACAAGAGACCACTGGTACACCCAAACATTTAACTAATTCTAAACCTGTATGCAATTTAAGCTAACAAAATTAGTTAAGAAGTAATAATAATGATAGTAATAATAATAATAAGCATGGTAATGATATTAATAATAAAGAAAATAGGAAATTTAAATATAGATTAAGCCTACTATGTTTTATTGAACAAATCTGAATTAGAAAAATAAAATTAAAGTAATCATACATTGTACTACTTGGGTACGGTACGTAAAAATATGCCCACATAAAACAGTAATAATTAAAGCGGGCTTAAGTGATATTATAACTTTAATTTATACTCTCTTTATGATTTATTTTCTTGACCTAGGAAGTCTAAATCTATTCAATAGTCGGAGCAATTATTATTTGTTCAGTTAATAGGTGTGATGCTGTAAGGAGAATATTACATGAAAAGATCCCTAAATTTATTTAACCTGGAATTATTTGTATATTAACTTTTGAATGGTACATACAGGTTTCTTTGGTTAATCTCATTAATACAAATCTTAACATGTTGGCTATATGTGAGAAAGTTTATGAAACTTGATTTTGCACCGTTTATTTACAATTATAATTTTAGTTATTTTTAGTTACGTGTCCTAGAAAATTATTAAAACAGTTATCCAAAACCAACAAAATCAATTAAGTTTGATTAATTAAATAAAATTATAATTTGATGTTAAAAGGCAATGAAGTGTTCAAACGGCAAAGGAAGTCAGTAATAAATATTCCAGAAGCTATATTATGTTCATAATACCTTGCTAAGAAAACGCTGTGGAAAGTACACATTGTTAAGAATGTGCCTATTACGTTATTGCGGTGCAGTTAGAGAGGAACATGGTAACTTTTTTGTAAAAAAAAAACTTTTATGTGCACTTTATGAACCAGATTTTCTTACATTTTATAGTTTTCTGTAGTTATAAAAGCTCACAAAAAGCATTTAAAAAAGTCTTCATTTCGTTGAAGATTACAAAATAAAGGAAGAAAGATAGCCTTCAGCACGGATATTAATTGCTGTGCATTGAAGACTATGTAGTAATGAAGTTGTTAATTTTCTGATTAACAATTTGTTGCAAACAAACCTTGACGCATATCCCTCACGTTCTTATCTTCATTAACATCACAATAAGAACATGAATCAAGAATCCACACCGGGAGTATGAGCTTCATCAACAGCGTTATCACCAACAAGTTATCTATTTAAGTGCTTTGAAAAATTACAGCAAAAACTTTTGCAGAAGTCTGCAATATCGCCACTCTTGCCGTCTTGAGATTCTCTCTGTTCAATTTACCACCTGCTTGTATGTATCCAAGTTTTATTAGAGGAATAGGCTTAAACTGACGTTTGCAAAGCGGTCCTATAAACAAGATCCACATATTATGCTCATTCGTCCTTTTTAACTAGCCCTTAACATTCTCTCTTCCCATTTGTTCTCAAATTGGTATGTCAGCGGCGGCTTGTAGTTCATAAAGGATTGCCTTGCATTGTTAAAATTAAAACCAAAGGTTAGGGCCTATTTTACGACGGCCAGGTAGATTTCTAGTTAAACTTGTCTGGAAGTTAGCACATTTATGATAAAGTAAGATTGTAAACATGTGCTATGATTTCTCTGTAAAGACAGTCCGGAAGAATGTCTTAGACCTAACTAGTTTATACAGCATTAGTTAAACCACTTGATATCAGGTTGGCAGTCCTGGTAAAACACAAAATGACTGATCTAACTGAATTCCGACTCTGATAAGAATAATTTCAATGTTTAACATACTGGGTTGGTGGTGGTACAAATTAGGCTAGAGTAAAATAATATAGAAGACCCGGTACTGCACAAAACCAAACTATTTTTTCTTATAGAGCTTCCGGATGAACTATATTGTGTGTCCTTTCGTTTTAGCTAATATGCATAGCTCCTTTTACTACGCTGTGGAATTACCGAGTTGTTACTCCGGATGGTTACTTTCTCTGTTTTTTATTGGTGATATCTTCCGTGTGAGAGCAGAAGTTACAATATTACAGATTCTTCCCGGCATATTTTGGCCGATACAATTCGTTTAACTTTATTCTACGTTACACTAGTTATAAGGCGTCAGCAGAGAACATAAATAAATTGTGCACGTTATTCCACCATAATAGCCTATACTTTTACAAAGCTTCTATTTTTTCCACTGGCTACAAGGTATTATGCTTGCTGAGGCCATTACATTCAGTAAGAAGAAGTAGAAAGGAAAGAATAAAAAGGAGCTTGCTCTCAACCTTTTGACCTATCTATTTCAGCGATGTTCTACTTTCTCAGTTTGCAATGGCAATCAGATCAAGACCATCCAAGGCCGATTGTTAATGTATTAGCAAAATCCTCGGCTTCGATTTATATTCGGTCTACCTTCAGAGGATCTATGTTTAAAATTTCAGATCTCTGCATGCAGTAAATTTAGCTGGGCATCGCGCACAGAAAGACAGACAGACAAACACTTCCTCTTATTATATAGACTAGCAGGTGCCCGCGGCTTCGCCCGCGATAAATAATTAACACGCTAGATTTTTAAATAATTTGTTTAAAAACAAAATAGTTCCTGCCTCCCCTCCCGAAAAAAAACCCTGCATAGTGAGTTCCGTCCAAGTCGTTCAATGTTTTCCATCTATCCCTCTATGTAAAAACTCAGATCTCTGGGCATGCTCTCCGTCCCGTAACATTACAAACAAATGAATCCATCAAAGCAAGGACATGTGCAATTTATTTTAGCGAAAACTGGTACTTCCATATTGCAGAAAACGTGAATTTTTTTTGCCAGTTTTTCATTCATAACTCGCGAACGAAAGCGAAAATTAAAAATTCGGCTTAGAGCTGCATTCTGTCACCCTTCAATCAATCTATGTTTGAAAATTTAAATCTCTGCGGGCAGTAGACTTGGATGGGCATAGCGCTTAGACAGACAGACAAACACTTCCTCTTATTATACAGACTAGCCTAAAAGGCCCGGCGTCGACCGGGTTTTTTATTTTGCAATTTGAAATTAACTTATGAACGACTTTCGATTTTTAAATTATAGGTCCTTATATAGGTATTTAGAATTTGAAGTAGGAAGAACGACTTATCACACTCAAACTATTCCCTCAGAAATAGCTTGATATAGCTTTTTATGGCTCATAGAGGATGTAGAATTTCGCATCCCATCGCTTGTACACGCCAAGCCTGGTACGGGTTCAAATAAGAAGAAACAGAAATTTCGGTAACATAAAATTTTGTATTGTCTTTGCGGAATATTTATTTCTCACTCTCATGTTACCATAAAACCGTTTTGGGAAAGAAATTAAACAGAAATGCAATATCACTTTCATACTTCTCTCCCCAAAAACCTGCAATATAATAATATACATATTACCATACCTCGTATTGTTTTCTCTATGACCAGGGTAGAGAAAGTTATGTGACTGCATTATTTTCGTGGATTTCATTCTTTAATATTTATTTATAACATGAATTATATTGATAGCTTCTCTAATTTGTCAGAGTCTCGTTTCATTTATTTCCAAACCCATCTGAGACCATTGGCAACAATATGTTGTCATGTGAACTGTGATTTGGATTTGATAATTCTGTGTAAAAAGGGATTAAGTATTTTCAAAAACATTTTATTTTTGGCATTTAAAATCAAAATTTTGCAACATCTTTTTACTTACATTATGAAACGAAGGTACTGTCAAAATTCCAAGTCTCTACCTATTATAGTTTAGGCTAAACGTTGATTCTCTGTCATCGAGTCAGTCAGGACAAAGCCTTATATATATACATATATATATATATATATATATATATATAGAGAGAGAGAGAGAGAGAGAGAGAGAGAGAGTTATGGATATGATTTTATTGTACTATGAAAAGTCGTAATGACACAAACTCTGAAGGAATGCATGCATATTGCATGAACTTTTCTCTTGTGTCGAAATACACGAGCCGCCACAATCACACATGCTGATGGAGTTGTCACATAGTTGTTAAAATCCCGTGGCTAGCCCCATAGGCAATACCTCAAGGTGTCGGTACAGAGAACCTGGTCAAACCCGTTTTCGTTATCAAGGTGACAAAAGAAAACCTAGCTGTGGTGTACATATCGACCGCTGGAAGCATCAAGTTTCTCAGGATTTCGTTTCATGGCTAAGCTTCATTTCACTTTCAACGCGTGCATGTTCATGTAATTGATTATAATTACCTTGACTTGTCATTTCAATGTTGCAGGATGCAGTCACGATTTGCAACAGAATTTCTTTTAACCAGTTTAATCCTTAAAAGATGCAAACACAAAACCTTGCATAATTCGCGTTTCATAGGTGACCGTGCATAAAACTGATGCTTTTATAGGACCTATAACAGCTTATTTTGATGTTAGAACCTAATATTGGCCTCTTGCAAGTTTTTGCTGTTCATGTTCCAAATAAGTTATTTTTTATAATTTGTTATAAATTATTACACCTTTTAACTCCAATTATTACACCTTTAGAAGAATTTAACAAATTAATATTGTCAGGATACCGTCAGAACATCATGAAGTATTAGTGAATTCGATGGGCCCACATAAGTTATTCACTAGAAATACATGGAAATGTGATAAGAGATTCCTGCTAAATGAAAACTAACGGTGACACTGTTATGTGCTTTTCTGCCATTAATCGTGTGATTTTTAATATCCGTAGAACGATTAATAACGTTTTATGTCTGGCTTATAAATTTATAATACAATCTTATTTTATTGGCAGTATCTTTTGACACGAAAGTTATTTGGAAGATTTACGAGTTCTTAAGAATTACTAGTGGTACATCGAATAATAATAATAATAATAATTATATTAATAATAATAATAATAATAATAATAATAATAATAATAATAATAATAATATATGAACTATAAATTCCAGCAGTGAACATCTTGCCAGAACAAACAATTGCACATGATATGCCATTGTGAATGTATCACAAAAAGAAACAGCTGGTAGAGGTCTCCAGAATTCGAAGATGACTACCTCCTGCCAGTGTGACAAATCGAAGCACGTCGGCTGCCATTCTGCACGTCACGACACAGGAGTTGACTGGCATAGCTAGCCTTTTGGGTTTGGCTTTTGAGTGCTACTTCATGTCACGTATATTCAGAATCTGCACATTACACTGGTTTGTTGCCGAAATACTTATGTGCTCTTCTTCCTACTTCCTTGTTTATTTACTTCCTTCCATCCTTCTTCCTTACTTCCTTCTTGCTTTACTAACTCTTTATTTCTTTCTTCCTTCCATGCTTGCTCTTTTGCTTGCTTTCTTTCGTAACTGCTACTGCAGTTTCACTGTTTTTTTTTTTTTCTTTAATTTCATTTAATGCATTTTCCAATGCTTTCTTTTCTCTTATCTTGCGTTTTCTTTTTAATCTATTTTTATTTTATTTTTCACATTATCCTTCCATCCCGTTCGATGTTACTTTCGTTTTTTTTTTTTTATTATTTTCAAGCGTTATAACAACCAAGTTACAGCATCACTATCATCTTCCCTATGTAAGATAATTTTTCTTTGCATTCTTACTACCACGAGAACATACTGTATTTCTTTGGCAATAATTTTCGGGGATGATCTTCTGATTTCAAAGTTTTTAATCCGAACTCTCATTCGCAAAACTCACCTGGCCGAAGAACAAAAATAATTTCTTAGAAGAAGGGAGAGCTTTGATTAATCGCCAGCTGTTGAATTTTTTTTTTTCTTCTGGGTGAATGTTTAGCTATGACGCATATCTTTCGACAGAAAAAAATACGATACAAATTTGTACTAATGTAACTCTATGTTCAATAATAATAATAATAATAATAATAATAATAATAATAATAATAATAGCGATAATAATTACTAATAATATAATATTACTATTTTTATTAAGTTAAATAAAATAAAATAAAATAAATAAATAAATAAGCCCGACACAATCCCTTATAGGGCAAGGGCCTCCTACCATGGTAGGGCTGGCTCTGTTTTACTCTCCAAAGGTGAGCTATTTCCTTGGAGAGTTGGGTTTTTGCCTCCTGGTGGGTTAAGACCTATATATTAACAACACTTTCCTACGACACTGTTTTCCTAATGAATTAAATGCTCTATCACTTGTTTCCAGTTCACTTTTTCTTTGACCTATCCTGACCATCTCGTTTCTGCCTCCTCCCTGAACTCTTCTTCCCTTCCTAGATCACTGTTTTCCTAATGATTTAAACTATCAATAAATACTATCAATAAAAGTTACTAACAATATATTAATTACTGTATTATTATTAGTACTTTTATTATATTATTATAAGGAATGGAAATAAATTTTAATTTTTTAGTACAAGTAATGGAATAATGTTAAGAATATACAATTTATCAATGATTTGATTTTCAGGTAATGAGTCGCATGGCTTAAGTAATTATTCATGACTGTTCTCGTAGACAAGGACATAAATCTTTAGCAAATTTAAGTAAGACTGCTTTATTGTGGAAGCTTAAAATAACGCAAGCAAAATAACTTATTAAATTAGCTATTACTTATACGGAAGGAAAGGTTGCCAGATTGTTAGAATACAAGTTAAGTTTTAGTGCAGTTGACAAACAAACGACTTCATGTAGTGTATCAATAGGCCTACCGTGTGTGATTGTGTATAATAGGCCAATGAAAATAATGCCCTTTGCAACGCCGTATATTTACTATCATATTTGTTTTAGTTGGGGTATTAAATGTGTAATTTAAAATAAAAATATAATTGTACGACGGCCGTCCATAAAGTAAGTTTCCCTGGGGCCGTATACAGAAACAAAACACAATATCATGAAAATGTTTATTGCAACAGATATGGTAAGCGTTCTTCTATTTTTCAAAATATTCGCTACCATAATTGAGACATTTTTCATACTGTGGGACCAACTATTGAATACCTGTGTCGGAGAAATCTGCCTCCTGGGATAAGAACCATTGTGTGGCAACCATGTCCTCCTCTTTGTCTTTCTTTGTCATTTCTTGAGATGTAGGAAAGATGGAAATCAATGGGATCGAGATCCGGTCTGTAGGGTGGATTTTTAAACACCTCTGAGCAAGTCTCCTGCAGAAGTTCGACTGGGAGGTGTTTAAACATTCACCTTACAGCCCGGACCTCGCTCCCAGTGATTTCCATCTTTCCCTGCTCCTCAAGAAATGACGGAGAATGGCAGACAGGCGGAGATGGTTGTCACACAGTGGTTTAAATCCCAGGCGGCAGAGTTCTCCGCCATAGGTATTCAAAAGTTGGTCACACGGTATGTAAAATGTCTCAATTCCGGTAGCGAATATTTTGAAAAATAGCTAAACAGTTGTTGCATCTGTTGCAATAAACATTTATATGATAATGTGTTTTGTTTCTGTATCCGGCATCAGGTAAACTTACTTTATGGATGGCCCTCATATTTGCTATTTGAACGAGCGTTTGACAAAATTCTTTGCATTAAGATGTATTTATTTAAGATTACTCTTGACAAGAAGTTTGCCGTACTCGGCAGGTCCCGGGTTTAAACCCCATGGCCGGTCAATTTTACTTTTTTTTTATGTTTTCCCCAATCGTAAAGGCAAATGGTGAACTGGATATTGACTTGTTGACGCTATAATATTATGCTCTATCATATTCATTCAACTTGAATATCAGTTGAAACTAACAGACGCCATAACACATCAACTTTAGAAAACAGATGCTTATCAATATTTACATTGCCTACTGGTTTACACACATACAACCTGATTCCTGATATGACCTCTATGTTCAAAGGAGTATAAATAAAGCTGGTAAAAAAGGTTTGCTTGTATACCCTAGTCTCTAAGTTTAGCCAGATTTTACTTTTCGCCATGCATTTTTCATTTCAATTCCGCTAAAAAATGGATAATACCTTAAGAAACAGAACATTCTTGCGACATGTGTGAGAAGGAAAGTGGAAATTCTTAAGAAAATAACGAATATCCCGTCATATTGGAACACTTCTCAACCCCAACTTATAATTTGATCTTATAACTTACTTATAATTTACTACGATTTTTTTTTTAACATTGCTTCCTCATATTTTCATAATGGTTTCTGTAATGTCATGTGATGAGTGCATCCAGAAGTTTTTTTTATATTTTTATTAGTAAGTAATTGCCTTTATTGGTGATAAATATAATTTATATAAACAGCAGAAAGAGCTATATTTATGACATATGACTCCTGATATTTTGTTCCAGACGTCTTCGTATTTTAACCGGTTCAGTAAAAGACCCGTACAAAAGGAAATGAAGACGAAATATTGTTATGTAAGGTCCATACTTGGTAAAAGCTACAATATAAAATTGAACGGTTTTGGAGTTAAATTGGCTAACAACTTGTTCTACAATGGAATTTATTCAAGACATACGCCATTGGTTGTCACTGAGGCATTGTAGGAACAAATAATCCATACAATAGTCATATATTGAACGAAAAACACGATAGCATCTTTGAATCAGACTTCCGCTAAGAATATAGTAGCCTTAAAGGGAGAATAATAGTCCCATGGCCGTTAAAAATGTCGATTTAAAACAAAGATTTTACCGCGAAGAGCGGATCATTAGGAACATCCACTCAAGTCTTGTCTTACGACTTTCTGTTCTCAACTTCAACAGGCCTATTACACCATATGATGACTACATTCAGTCAGAGTTCACTTCAAGGCCAGGTTTTAATGACATTCCTTATCCATCAAATGCATCACTGTATATTGACTAGCTCATTGTTATCAAGTTAATTATATAAAAGGTTATTTCACTCAGGTTGAAAGAATATACATAAATATTGGGTTTTAATAAATATTTTGGCTAAAAATTTTGATGAAAATTTATTCTTTAAAATTAAAAGAGTTTTCTCTCTCTCTCTCTCTCTCTCTCTCTCTCTCTCTCTCTATATATATATATATATATATATATATATATCGATTTCCGCTATCCTCAGCACCTGTCAAATGGGGCGAAAATCGAATGCTTCGCAAGGATTTACTAGAAACCATACAACTGACTAGCTTTTGTAATTGTACGTCTAATAAACCAAATAAAATTAATGTCAACTCAGAGGTTACGAAGTATGTGCTGCATGTACGTAAATCATTCTAATATGAATTACGTCAACTTTAGAAGCTGTAATGCATGAGACCAGGCTTAATCCCTGAAGGTGATAATAATGGGAGTTTATTAAATATCCAAAATTGGATTAAACCCTATTTTAGCCGAAGGTATATAGTGTTAAAGATTTAATACATTTTCAAATGTTTACAATATATGGCTAGAATTCTAATCTGAGCACAAAGATAAGTCATAAAGAAACAAAGGAATAAGCATTAATAAAAGGGAGTCAAAAATGTACAAAGATGAAATAAACATTACCAATCTAACTCGTAGTTTTGAGTATATACTATTAAATTACAAAAGACGAGAAATATTTATATCCTGCCTTACTAAAGAGAGCATTATGAAAGGGAATGGTGTGTTGAATGTTCAGTTGGTGCAAATAGGATATGAGTTTAAATGTTTCGTACTTGTATATGGGACAAGAAAAAAAGAATTTGGTTAACAGATTAATTTATAATTATCAATTTTGGAACGTTCGTAATTATATTCTGTTAACTTCGGGGGGAAAAGTATACAATTCAGAAGAAATTTAATTATGGAAAACATATATTCAATTTTGAAAAGATAACATTGATTTAGAAAATGTTTATAATCTAATCAGATACTACAGACAGGAGTACTCGAAAGACAGTCGAAAAACGGTTGCCAGGAAAATGGTCATATTACAAATTTTGTTAAATCAACTAAAACAATGCAAACAAATGCGTAAATTTCAAATGAAGAAACATTTGGTGATGGCTTATAAAATATTATATGCTGCATGTAGGCCTATCAAGTGCCGTGAAATAATTAGTTACATTTCTACACGAAAAGTCCATACCACATGTGTCAATGAATGGCTCGGTAAGCCAATTCACATATTATCCCTTGTCTATTGGCCTGTGGAGAGGACACAGTAGACTATTACGAGAGATGGAGTGAGGCGATGCAGAGTGGAAGAGATATGACAGTACCATCCCACAGATTTCTCAATGTCAAGTCTGGCCTATATGTATTTATGGTTTATGTAAAGTACACTCTGTCAAAATGAAAGTGGTCGTGGGCTTGAGGATATACTAAATGTTTCTTGTCATGGTTCCAATATTTTATAAATGGTTATCCATCACTACAACCATGAGGCATAAGCACATACTTGTGACAAAGATGGCTCTTAGGGAGGTACAAGATTGGCGCTTAGTTTTGGAGTCACTGTCAGTTTCATGCTGAGAAGTAGCCTTTAGGCTACATCTTATATAAGTGTTTGTTTGGGTATGTTGTCCAGCCAAATCTACGGCAAACAGACATCTGGAATTTTAACATTGAGTCCGAACGCACCTCGAAGCCGGATATTTAAGTTTCGCGTCCCTTCGAGAGTTATGAGCGAAAAACTTGCGAAAAATATATTTTAACATAACGCAACGAATTGTCGAGAACTTCGGTTTTGTTAGCCCGTTCTGCTTGATTCATTTCTTTATAACAATATCAGTGTTAATAAACATAATTATTTTGCTGTTAAATAAATTATTTAAAAATCATCTAGCAGTTGAATGAATAAACGCGGACGAGGCCGGAAAATAAAGAAATAAAACCTTAGAAGGTTATTTTCACTTTCAAAACTTATTTTATAGAACTTCTAAAAATGCGTCAACTTTTTCGGAGAGCGCAGTAACGATTTTGGATATCAAATTTACTTTTTCCGACCCTGTATGAAACGAAGTGATTCCTTTCTTCAGATCTTAATAAATATAGATAGACATAAAAGTTCAAATTATCCTACCAGTGGGTGATTTGTTCGCTAACATAGCTCCATTCTTATCGAATCTTCTCACAACTGGAGCATTTTAAAGGACAAAACACCACCGTTAATCAACATCTGTTTTAAATTGCATTTTACAACAATCATTTGTCTCTGGGATGCCATTATATCGTGGAATGACAATAGTGTTATTGTTCACAGCATTAGAATGCTATTGAGAGAGACCGTTGCTCTCGTAGTTCATGATGTTTATCTACTGGTAAATGACACTCAGTTAACAGGAGCACCGCAGGAGGCTTTCATGGACCAACTCTTGATAGTCAACACTGTTGCAGACCTATCTAAAGATCAGGATGCAACGAAGCAGTACACACAACAAACTAATGAATAGTAATGAAGTATCGGCCGCTCTGTATGACAGAGGTGTATCTGCGGAACTGTGGTTTCATCGATCACAAGAGTTCCCAGTAGTCTACCTTCATGATGTAAATTTCTTTTGCTAACTTAGATGCAAACGATTTGCACAGAAAATAAATAGGGTACATTAAAAGAAAGCACTTTGCTTTTTGGACAACTTAATGGCATGACTTTTCGTCATATAAGGAATGTAACAAAATGGTAGGTCAAAACTTTGAGGAAACATCCCTTGCATATAAAGGGTAAAATTATGTTACAATAGCATGGGTCCAAAAATGTTTTATTTTCTTGTTAGACCCTTCTCTTTACCTGCTTCACAAAACAGAATACTCGGAAACAGAATTGTAGGTAACAAAACATCAAATGAAAATTTTCAAAATATCCTCCGCTAGTACGGATACATCCAACAACCCGCCGTCGCATGGACTCTCTGATGCGCTGATGTATCCCTGGAGTATCTCGTATTATCTGGAAGCCTTGCAGAATACACGAATGCCAAGAAATTTATATACGGTACCCCTTCTATTGTATAGAGCTGACGAGATGATCCCTGGCCTGACTGCGGAGCGTTATCTTGAGCGAAGATAGACAATCGTGGAAGTTATTGCTATTATAGGCCTACTAGAAAATTTCGGAACTAATGTCTTCAAGTCAGAGAGTTGGAATAATTTCCGCGATTGTCCTTCTCCGCTCAAGATGAAGTTCCGCAGTCAGGCCAGGGATCATCTCGTCAGCTCTATACAATATTTATCATAGAGCCGTCTATTCAGAAACATATATTTTTTAAAGAATTCAAATAATATCAACGATATACCATATTATCGATTTGTGTACGAGTTTTTGAATGCATTCCCGGCTCATACGGTCCATTTTAAGTATAGCGATAGTTAAAACTAAATTAGGTATATGTCATAATATCAACAAAATTATAATTTCCTTGACTGCCTTGATTGCTTACCTAGCTGGCGCCGAATAGTATTTTACATTCGTATTTTAACAGTTTAACTGCTGTGAATTAGAACACGAGAAAAATTTGCTGTTGTGTACAGTCGACAATAAAAGATACTTTACAATAAGGCTTTATTAAAAAGTGAAAATCGTAGAAGATTAAAATAAAAATTCCTTTTTTTATAAGAACAGTGATTTCTTTTGTTTGTTCTTCTTCTACGCTGCTTCGTGATACAGTAATATTTCTAAAAAGAAATACTGTAAATGTTGAAGTAAATTTTCTTTATTAAGACATTAAAAGAGTTAGCACACATTCCCGAAATTTCTCAAATACCATTCCTGCACTTGTTTGTACTACATGCAGAAATGCAGTTGTTTGATTCTATATATTCTATGTATATATAGTATGTCTAAAGTAAGATCGAAATCAGTGGATTATTTGGTACTTTCGTTTCTATAGAAAAAATCTACATTCAAATGTAGTACTTGCTTTTTATTTCCTTTGGGGCTCAGACCTTACACCCCAATAACAAATGAATTCAGGGTTCATATGTTCTTGTTGCATTTTCATGTTCATCATTAGTCCTTGTCAGTTTCCATCTATCCTCGCATTTACATTATCCCTTCCAACCTCTTCATCTTCAATGCACATATCTGGTAATATTATGCACTCTTATCAATCCAGTGCTAGAAATGACAATCTTTTATCTTTCTTTCAATCTCTTTCTTCGCATAAAACAATATTCAACATAATTGATTTCTATGTGGGTACTGTACATGTAATCAGAAGTCACTAAATTTATTACGACTTCAGTCCTTTCCTTGTCAAGTCTTTAAATAATCTTTAATGCCATACTGTTTGCACTATAAATTAATTAAAACACCAGACATATGTCTGTAGAAGATATTAATTCGGCGGTATTAACTGGAAGATGGTAGGATTGTTATGTACGTACTCAACATGGAAGCTAAATATGACTTCTTTACTGCAATCATTTTTATTCCTGGAGACTGAGTGCAACCAATTCATTATATACCTTACAGCCTATTATGCGAGAACACTCTAGCCCTTCGAATTCGCAGCCAGCTATACTTGACAACCATTAGCTCGTGGAAGCCGTAAAGTTAGACTATTCTTGTTGAAGTGAAATGAGGATGCATACGTTAAAAAAGGGCTACATCTAAAAAAAAATGTTTTAAGCAATAAAAATAATTTTCAGGAAAATTTTGAACAAGTGAAGGAAGATAAAGAAAAAAGAAGTATAAACATTTCTATACAGGGAAAATACCATTGTGATTTTCAGTTTTTCAATCGGAATTAACTAACCTACAGTAGATTATTTCTACAAGATACAAACAATCTTCTTTTGTGAATATAAGTTATTTCAAGATTCAAGATTTTAACCTAAACTTCAGAATTTTCAAAATCGCAGGCCTGATTTTAATATATTCATAAGATTGTTTTACATTCATTATTTAATATTGTAATAAAATTACTGAAAGCTATGGTGTAACACACGTGGTTTTTATCTAATTTATTATTTGAGGGTATAAGATGGAACAATATAGTACCAATATACAGGGTGTTAAGAACACCGAAATTTTTACCTGTGTATAGAAGGGACATAGACAAGCAACTTTTGTCAGGTGATTTTTGCTCTATGACGTAAAATGTATATGTTACAGGGCATTAAAGTAATTAAAATTTGGTGCTCGTAAGTCAATAATGAAGCTAAATAGGGTTGAAATGTTATTCAATTGACTTCATGTCTTCTTAGTGATCGCTAAAAACTTGACTCTTAATCATTCATCAATAGCTGTTTCCATAAGCTGCAAAATTTACAGACTAATCACATGACAGGCCGCCACTGCATTCGTTTTTTTATTTTTATTTTTTTATTCATACGTCCAGTGTTCTAACAACGAAGTTCCTTAGTTTTGAATCTTTTCAAATGTTAGAAGTCGGTGGCGGCCATGCTCTGGGAGTTTTATGCTGCAACAGGGAAAAAAAAAATCCATGGAACAAAAGTCTCCTAACAAAAATTGCTTGTCTATGTCCCCTCTATACATAGGAAAAATATTTCGCTGTTATTCATTGATATTCTGTACAAAATTCCCTCAAAAGGTATTATGAAACTCATCAACAATATTTATAGATATTTCAATCGTCGCTATTACCTTCAAAGACCTGAAACAATAGACAGTACATGAACGGAGCTAAAATATCACGTATCTTCGAAACGTCAGTTAGAGAGAATAGGATATGTCTATGTGAATGTTAAAAGTTAAGTTAAAATACGGAATATAAAAAAATGGTTAGACCAGCAACGGCACAAAAGGATAGCGGGAAAGAGCAATAGAAAAGAACTAGTGCATATGAAGACGGCCTCACTCAAGACAATGATTAGAAAAATAAACATAAATAATGCAAGCTTAGAAATAAGGACATTAAAGTGAACATTAAATGAACGATATTGCCAAGTTTATGAGAGATGAATGGAATATGCACAAAGACAAATCTATAAAGCAGATCGAAATGAGAACAAGATCTGAAAACATCATTATATACTTGGATTCACGGTTGTGGTTCATCTTCCAAGGCTACTTAATAATAAATCGTGAGGAAAAAATTTGTGACAATCAAAGAAATACAATTTAGCTTATCAGTTCATCACTGAACACTGAAGAGAATTTGGACGGATGACCGCTGCCTTTACCTCGGATAAATTAATGTTAAGTGAAGCCCAAGGGGAACTAATTAGGCCTATAGTTCTGAGATGCTAATCTGAAGATCCCTTCCAATAGTCGTTAACCCACAAAACTGGGATCTTCAATTTCCGAGTGTTCGGCTAAACATCACCCACTATCAATCGTGAAATAGCTCATAGTCCGCCACGTAAACGTGAAATAAAAATAAAAATAAAAATAATAATAATAAGAATAATAATAAGAATACCGTAATAATAATAATAATACCGTAATAATAATGTCGTAATATCAACAATAAAAATAAATTATTATACTAGTTAGTATTATACAGTAATAGTAAGCCCATGGAAAAATATCGCACATTCAACCTCTTCCTCCCCCTCCAAAAGAATTGAATTAGGCCGAGTCTTTTGTTGGGTTGTGGAAATTAAATATTCAATGTACACACAAAACAGCATAGAGAGTTTTTTAATGTGAACCTATTTACAATTTACAGTACCACTTTTTTCCTACAATATCTGATGTCAGATTGAATATTATTGAATTTTTTGTTTCTCATTTTCGATAATTGATACAAAAATATTGATATATTTAGTTATTCTTGAAAAGGCTACGTAGAGTTTTCCAAGAGTAAATACAGCACTTGGTATACTACAAACGCAAAATCATCCTCTTACTTATATCAAAATGTGAAGGGAAAATGATATTTTTCATGACCAGGGCAGAGAAAGTTATGTGAGCACTTCATATCAAATTTTTTATTTACGTGGATATCTATCACTATTATTGATTTATAGGAATTAAATATATCGATAGCCTCGTTAATATAATCGCTTATGAACATCCCAATATCATGCAACTTCTCAAGCCAGCTGTAAACACTCCGAACAACAGTTTTGTCACGAACAACAGTTTTGTCACGGACTCTGCACATTGGCTTCATTACTATTCAATTCGAATTCCATGTGGCGAGTTCAGTGTAAGGTTTCTTTACAATTATTATTATTATTATATATATTTTATATTACAATTATTACATATGAATATTTTAAGCAATACGAGTAAACGTAAACTGAATAGCATCGGCTATGTCAGAAGTTGGTAAAAACTCCTATGCACCGTTACCTTATTCGTTGCTGAAGGGTTTGTATTAGTTAAGAAAAGGGATATTGACAACATAATTATTATTATTATTAATTATCACCATTTCATATTGAAAATGTTGTTGTTGTTTGGACAATATTATGAAAACTATAGACGGTATAAGCTTCCTTCCCTGCTCATAATTGCCTAAAAGAAATGCATGACCACACAAACTCCGTATTTGGCCATCCAGTGTCTCCCTCCGACAGATACGTAAAGAGGTTTTTCTCTGCATGGGCTTAACTATAATTAAGAATAATGATTTGTAGCTTTTATAGCAGTGTCAACCTTTGCAATGTGCTCTTGGCACTGTGAAAAATGCTTTCTTGAGCACCGTATTAATTGAATTTGAAGGTTCATCTTGCTTCTTCATATACCAATTAAATCTAATGTGTAGGATGAGAGAAGAAGCTAAGAAATTACATTTCCCGCAGGGAGGTGGATACGAAATGAATCTAGATATTACCACACAGCTGTCGTGCTGTAAGGAATAAAATATTTTGAAAGGTGTCCAAGGAGAAATAACTTCACGCAATCTATGAAGACAGTCCCGGCGTCTCAATTTAGACATACTTTCGTTCTTCTGTCGGATGACTGTAAAAGAAAATATTAAGTCATTTCGAAGAAACAATTTACTTTTAAATTAATTCCCTTGAATGCAGAATACATGGTAATGGATTTCAACAATTATATTCCTTCTGCTCATGTTACAATGAATTCATGGAGTTAATTATGTATTTGTAATATCTGTAACACACATATCTCAAAAATGTTTCATGAATATGTATAAATATTAACATCCTTACACTGAAGGCTTCTGAGGAGTAGATATCGATATATAGGATGTATATTACTAACACCTGTAATTTACTTAAAAGCTTAGAAACTCGTAAAAAATCCTTAAAATATATGTCCATATAAAGGCCTAGTCTCATATTTAGTTTAATAGTTTAGCCTCATAGAGGCCTTAAATGGAAAGGCCTAAGTCACGATAAAATATTAAAATGAATGTATACACCAATACTCATGTTTATCAATTCACTGTTTTTGTATTATTCCTTAGTACGTAATATTAGTTGTTGTAGTAATGCTACCTGCCCATTGTTCAGGTGTAGATATCTTATGTAGAAATCGCATTTTCTCCAAGGAGGTCGATCAGTGTGTAATGATGTTGTATGGAAATTGCATTTCGAGGTATGCTCATGTCATCTTCAGTTCTTATGTGTGATGGAACGAATCTCGTGAGTTCTTTGACTAATATTGAAGTACATATTACTACTCTCATACGCTGAAATGGAATTTATCAACATACAAGAACATATTGATTTGGAAAAATCAATTTGTTTTAAAATTAAATTCCCTTGAATGCAGAGTGCATCTTATTATAATTCTCTCCCGAAAACAGGACACGAGAAGAAATAATGGTGTGGGATAAAGTTGTCTATGTCTATGTCTGCAAAACGAAAGGCTACCACGAACGCAGTGTAGAGTGCGTATGCAAATTGTGCGAAGGTGCCTGTGAAAGATACCACGCCATCTGATGCAGCCGAAGAGTAGAGTCACTAACTAGTTTCTGCAGTGAATAAACACCCATGGAATAAACACATCAAACCATGCATATTTTGCGCTTTTCTAACTATAATAAAGTTGTACGAAAACTCTTAAATAAACCATCTATGTCTAACAAATAGCTCCATAATATTCCTATACCATAATGTCCAATACCGTAAGAGTGAAACATCTATTATAAAGCTGTTCTCCGGATGTTCATTTCTGGTGCGTATAGGTAAAACCACGGATCATGGCCATAAACTGTAGAAGTGCAGACAGTGATATTCTTCCTGCGGAGTCTGGCACTTGTCTTTGTCTGAATTTAAATTACCGGTACTGTTATTCAGTATGATGGCTGTGAGGCAAAATGGCACAAGAACAACCGGCTCTAAATCTCTGCATGAGTGTATCCTTACCTTCCAGCAGGTGAAATATTTTGCATGGCGAAGCATATAAATACTGCTCAATTTCTATTTAGATAGCAACGAATCTGATAAATAAAAAATAGTTAACATGGTCACCATATACAGCTCCAAGGTGTAATATAAAGATGTGCTCACACTTACAACATACTTCAAAGTGATAAAGAGCTGAATTTTGTATCGATTTACATTCACAAAATAAAATAAGGTGTGCAGAAATGGAAAATATTGGTAAATTATAATAGTGCCTATAATGACATTTGTTATGATACGAGTAACGCGAGTTTCATAATTATAATACGAGTATCTTAATTGCCATTATAGGCAAGTTAAATACGACTGTTCTTGTTCGACCAAAATTAGTCAAAATGTTTAAATTTTGATATTTTAGATTCACTTAGGCTAAGCTTCCGCGCAGTCCTTCGCATCAGCTGATTGTAGTTCTTTTTTTTCTACGACACAAGGCAGCTGAGGGCGTCGGTCAAATCGAAGCTTCAATTTGGTTTTCTAGAAACCAAACGATTTTTGCAGCATGAAATGAATTCATTTTAGTATGATATTAAAATTAGCACGAACAGACTAATTTTATTTTAAATACAGGTTGATTATTACGCAGTTTTCAGCTTCTATTCTCAAGGCCTCAAAATCGTTTCGTGTTCGATAATAATCGATGCCATACCGATGTCAAAATGCAGATCAGTTTCGAAATGAGTATCATTATGACACCGTTATGTCACACGTTAATAAGCGTGTTATAGTATGGTCGAAAAAAATAACTATTTATTGCAACCAAATGGTCACATTATGATGAATGGAACAACGGTGGAATTATATAATTTTGATTTACCTATATGGTAAGGGGAACAGGAGCACCCTGAGAAAACCTCCCCCAACCCCACTTTGTCTATCACAAATTCAACATGGATCCACGGAGATTCAATCCCGGGTCCCAGCGGTAGAATGTGAGTTTTCTATCCACTTACCAGATTAATTAACAACAAAGGATAACGGTAATAACTTAATTAAAAATGGTATTTTTTTTTCTTTCTTCCTTTTTTTCTTTTTGCGCTTAAAACGCGTTTCAAAGGTGAAATGTGAAAAGTCTTTGTGACACGTAAGTTGTCATGTAATTATTGTATTCACTATTGTAAGTTATTTCACGTAATTAATCCGCCTTCCAAATTAACAAAGTAAAAAACAAAGGCATGTCGTTCATGTTCAAATTAATGTAGACAAGATTTAAACACTTTATTAGACAAATTAACTGGAGGGTATATAATTTATGACATCTGACAAAAACTCTTGAAATCATGCATAAAAAGCTTGTCGTCCAACAATAGTAGACTGGGTTGTAATATTCGTATAATGTATTTACTACTAAAATAAGTGTTCCATTTAGATAATTATTGTGGTAATATAATAATCAGTTGATTTTGTTACATGGCAATCTGCAGTGGCATAAAGAATAAATAAAACTAGCATGCTTAAGCAAACAGGAACATAAAATTCTATTAGTGTGCTCTAGGATGATCTTTTAAGAGCATCGAAAGTTGTAGACTATACAAATTCTTGTATTGAAAAACTCACGTGTCTTTCCGTCCACCCTCTTGGAAATTAAATAAAAAATTAGTTAATATTAAACTTGTTAATTTTTAAATCAGTGATGAAGAACCGAGAACGATTTGGTTATTAATAAAAGAAGGCGATGGGCACATCCATACGACAGAATGAACATTTATTGTTCAACGTAAATTGATAAATGTGAATAAATATAATTTTCTTGAGTAACTATTTGTCTCCTTATTTATTCATTGCTTACTCAGCTAAAGATAAATAAAGTGGATAAGATTTTCCGATGGGCGTTCAATGAAATTAATATGCCTACCACGCGAAATGCGCGAGATTAACAGACAAGATCAATTTCTGCCAAGGAACATCCTTAGTTTTGAAGATCATGAAATCAATTTCCAAAATGTTAAAGTCTTATTTAAAGCATGCGTTTCTAACATTGAAGTGCGGTTGAAACTGTGAAATCGATCGAATTCAAACTAAAAAAAATCTAAGATACCACACTCACAGAAAGATAGATAAACTTAATTAAAGTAAACAGGAAAAGGAAATTGCTGAGTAGCAAGCATATCAGTGGGCAGTCAAGTGCACGGAATCTTTCTTATTTTATGCGCTGTGGTTCAAAACGTTCTCCAGGGTTCTCTATCCCTGCCCCTACCCTTTTTTCGTGATCTTGGATGCGCAGCAGAGATTAAGACAGACTAAGACAGAGACTAAGGCAGTTTTAGATTCTTTGAGATAACATAAGGACTAATCCAAGGGATGCTATGGACATTCGTTGTGACGCACGCATTCTAGCCACTCAAATTAATTTTATTTCATACTCTACCTTCTTTCACCGCTCACCTAGGCCTGAGCGTTGTTCATAGGGTGTGGTCAGACTTGAATACAAGCAAATAAGAGATCACGTCACCCAGGGGTGGTGTGGAACACAGATGGTAAGGAGATTCGAAGCCAACTTTAAATAAATAAAAACACTAGAATAAACCAGAAGCATTGGAAAGTTCCCGTGCACTCGACTGTATGGTACATGATATTTCCCACAATATGTAGACTACAATGAGCACACTAGCACCAAAATACTAGTAAGTTCTGCAGGGGTGCCCACCCCTTAGCTTCATGACTTACCACCCCCAACTAACTCCCCAACTTCGTATCTTCCCAACCTCATGAAAAGTAAACCCCTTACAAACAGTGGAAACAGTAGGCTTACTCTAAAACTTCTTCTCAATGAGAATGTATTTCTGTATTTGTAATAAAAGTGTTAATAGAAAAAGTATGTCCAACGAGGATGCTTTTCCATGATATATACATAACTGATACTAATTGTACAGTAAGAATTAGAAGAACTTTTATTACCTTTTGAAGTTATAAAACTTGACCGATTTGTTTTAACATATAAAATGCGAATTTTGCAAAAAATTTCAAACCCTCCTACAATGATGCACTCTGCTTCTTAACCCCGCTCTGCAGCACTCTGAGTTCTCATATTTTTTACAGTTTATGCGGCTGAAGATCTGATTATAACAAGTGAACGGAAAATTCTTCAGTTTAGTCAATTTTTTTAAAATTCACTCTAAAAATATTGGTAATTTCTTAATCATATTTCCTAATACATATTTAAATTCTCTTCAGGCTTTAATAGGAGTTTATTTCTTGTTCCAGGTAAGTTGAGATTGTGGTTCAAATTTGATTTGAACGCTACGTTCTGAGTCCAGTTGATTGCATTATTTTGAGTAAGTAGACAGAAAACCACAGTTATGAATAAATTGTATATTTATAACTTAATATTTTGATATAGTTATTAAAGTAAGTCGTAACCGGACATCTCATTTGTTCCATATTACCACTAAAAGAATGAACTAATCACCATCAGTTTATTATAAATCATAATCTAATCTTGCCATTAGTGCCATTCGCTAATCATCATAAACCATAATCACCATACACTAATCAGTTTATTGTAAAGTTTCTTCGTCAGCTAGGAGTACTGAGAAAGTTAAGAGGGTAATGTTAAGAGATGCTGTCTAATTTCCCGAAGTCATTAGTTGTTTGCAATAGGCTACTGTATCGTACAGATAAACTTTTTCCAAACCATTCTGAAATTTGTATCACTTTTGTCAGCTAAAATGTTTTACGGGTCACCGAACCCATAACTTCATAAAGCAATTTTGGAGGATTGATAGACATTTATATAGACATAATCTTCAAACTGATACAATGACTTGACTGCTTCACTGACAAATACGAAAATTGAGTTCTCATATTTTACAGTTTATGCGGCTGAAGATCAGAATATCATCTGTTAAAAGTTTTGTTTATTTTATAAATAGCACAGTACCTAGTGGTGAAAAGCATGAAGTCAATATTTACACTACATGAACATTTGAAATCCAAGAAACGTTTTGTCATAATACATCAGACAGTTCTATACGATTTCAAGTATGGCAAAGGACAGGTAAGGTAAGATGCGTTACACATCTAAATGCGTATCTGTACATGAAATCAATTTGAAACACAAAGGTGGCCCGCTCTTGACGGCAGAGCTGTGATGCAGCCAATATGCTGCTTTGTGGCTTCAGGATTGTTCTCGGTCAGTGGCAGCCACCCGTCCATCGTGCAGAGGACCCGAGTGCCGACTCTGCATGAGAGTCATGTTCTGCATGGTAATTATTAGCATAAAGAATTCCTACCGTCCGATTGACTAGTGCCTCTGACGCCAGTGTATAGGAAGGTTCAAATTCGTAATCTCTGTGCGTTTTATAAAAGACAAAAGAGTAAGTTATGTTTTCTTTTTGGAAAATGGTAGTTATATGCCATCAAGAATTTGAGAAAACTGTAATCGGTACTCGTAGCAAAAGTGTAGAAAGGAAAAGGATTTCTTAGGAATTATTAGGTACTACAGCAGAGAGGATCTTCCTTTATAAACAGGGTACAGGACCCATTTGGCTTTATTTAGCTTCTTTTTTAATATTATACATTTTGGTGTAGGGTGCTACAGTCAGACACGGCATAAAAATTGTTCCAATCAGGCATAGAAAGCTGTTGAATGTGACAATTTCTATTTTAAAAAAACAAACAAACAAACAAACAAAAAATACTATAATGTTCTTCTGCAAAATGATAGGTCTAATACCTTCGTGGTCACATTTTTTTTCATTTTAGAGTATTTTATTTATGATAGGGTCTATGTTTTATAAACAAATTTGTAGAGTCTTAGAATTTAGAAGAAATAGTTTTTAAGACATGGAGTTTGAAGTATTTAGGGTCTATGTTTTATAAGCAAATTTGTAGAGACTTAGAACTTAGAAGAAATAGTTTTTAAGACACGGAGTTCGAAGTATTTAGGGTCTATGTTTTATAAACAAATTTGTAGAGACTTAGAACTTAGAAGAAAGAGTTTTTATGACATGGAGTTCGAAGTATTTAGGGTCTATGTTTTATAAACAAATTTGTAGAGACTTAGAACTTAGAAGAAATAGTTTTTATGACATGGAGTTCGAAGTATTTGGCTATTTGCATTAACACCTTTTTTGTATTTATTTTATCTGACATCACCATAGTTCAAATTACCATTTCGGAGATTTTATTAAAGAATACTATTTTTTTAATTATTCAACACAAAGTTTATACGTAGAAATATATTCCGGTATTGACATAACTGAGCCGATGAGACCTGCGCGAGAATGCCGCTTCAAAGCTACTTAAGGACTGACATACAGTTTTCGATGCTGAAAAATAGGTGAAGTTTCATTATTTTTTTCTCAGCAATGAATTGCTCTGTAGCCTTGCAATCCGGCATGCTCTTTATTGACTATTTTAAAAATTAATTTAATTATTAGAGTTAATGGGTAATTATCATTACAAAATGGCAGCCAAATTTTGTGCACTGATGTGCCGTTTCTCTGATAATTTTTATAAATACCAATATTTCTGAGTAATTCTTTTTTCTATCTATTTGTAAATATCATATAAACAACATAATCGAATATCTTTGGATTATCTGCAGTATTAATATTAAGAAAAAAATAATTCATCACTTGTTAATTTTTTTAAAGAAAATTTTACCATCATTTTTTTAATAAACTATTAAAGTTACATCAATGGTTCTAGAAAGTGTTTTTTAGTAATTTAAAATATACTTGCATGCAAAATTTCACTGCAATAAGTTAATAAACGTTTGAGTTATCAGGGAAACGGCACTTCAGTGCACAACATTTGGCTGCCATTTTGTAATAATAATTACCCATTAACTGTAATAGGTAAATTAATTATGAAAATAGTATGCAATTGTAGAACTAGTCAATATACAGCATGCCAGATTTGAAGGCTGCAGAAAAATTCATTGCTGAGAAAAAAATTATGAAACCACCTATTTTCCAGCATCGAAAGCTGTATTAATGTCCCCCCTTAAATTGGTACTGTGCATCTTCAATACAAACTTCTTGTCTCACCGTCCCAGTAGTAATAACTAAATGGGCTTCCTAAATGGTTTGGAACTTTAGGGACCAAAACTAGTCCTCTGTTTTAGACCAGCAGATGTAACCTAAACTTACTAAATTAGTACAGTTTTAGAAGTTTATGTGATTGACTGATTGCTCGTATCATTTCTCAAGGAAATATCAATCATAGCTATAAGGGAATCATTCCAATGGTTTGCAGATCACTGTAATACTTTTATGTAATCATATCAGAACTTGCTAGTCTGGCTTTGCGATATCTGTGAGTACCAAGTTTGTTTTCCTTTCTTTTTTTTTTGTAATTATAAACCTTGTCCTACGGAAACCTCTGGTTGGAGGAATAAAAAAAAATCAAATAAAAATAAAGGAAAACTTGTTAATTCAGTTGCAAATTAATTCTACTAGCGATATCCAGGAATAGCAGGGAAATAAAAAACTAACCTATAAATTATTAAAACAAGTATCTGTATCTGTATCTGGTACCCTATGATCCCCAGGTGGGGCGAAGGGGCCTCCAATGGAGGTTTCATTACCTATACTAATTTTGATATGCTTATTTTCCGAGAGAGGGTAGAGGGACAGGTGGTAAGCACATCGTCTCGCAACCCCCCTCTGGAAACTAAGTATTTCTTGGATGTGAAAGGGCCGAGAAATTTTGTCCAGAGGCTCTAATTTAGGCTTGGAGTTCTTTCACGTGCCGTAAATCTACGACACGGGACCCCCAGCTTAAAGTCCCTCCGTGCCCAGGATTTTTACGTCCTGAAAAATCCATCGACCGCGGCCGGGTTTGATCCCGCGCCCTGTGGATCTAGAGGCGGGCACGCTACCTCTAGACCACCGCGGCTGACATTAAAACAAGTAGTGTTGATAAAATTAATTAACACTTCTCTATTAGCCTATAATGGGGTAACCAACACGTATTTTTTTCCAATAGAAGAACAAACATTAAATGTGTTTTAGTGAGATGTTAAAAAGCTGGTTTAAGTATGCTAAGTGCAGGATTACACATTCCAAAATATGTTGCTTAAACTCTACGTATGACCATATTAAAGACTGAAAGCTTAACGCGGAAATGTGTGATTTAGATAATCATAATATGCAGCAAATAAATAGCAGAGAAGATATTAGAGAACATCAGTAATGTGTAAATAATTGACTATAAAAGGCTATCAAAATGAGTTTCAAAGTACAGAACTATTTTTCGCATTAGACAGGTTGGATATGCCATCGGGCCTAATAACGATATTCAAGCTAATGAAAAATGCATTACAGTTATATGTAACGCCCATCCGACACCTGAGAGTTGTACTAATATATCTACCCATTAATTATATTGCCGAGTTCGATTCCAAGAAAGGATGACATTAATTAATGTTTAGATTTTCTAAATATTATGCTCTCTAATGGCCTAATATATACCGTAGTTTAGTTTGATAGGACAGCTTTCTTATATAATCGATTACTAATAGAAAAATGCTTAATTTGTGAGTAAATTGAATTAATAATCAAACATTCTTTAATTGAAATATAGAAACCATTGAAGTGTCTAATGTCTAATAAAATCTTACAAGAAATATTGGCGTAATTAAGAAACACAAATTCCCAGTGATAACATTAGCCATTAGTAGGGCCCAGAAGCGTATGAAAAGTCATCTTTTTTTTATAACGGACTCATCTTCATGCGATTAAAATGTGTACAAGACATGACAAAAATAATATCAAATTAATGGTTTCATTTAGCATGTGGTTGCATATTTTGTAAGTTTTGAGATAATGAATCATATTTACATGATATGAAAATATTTGTGCATACTTTATTAATTTGTCACATTTTAATGGCATATTTAAGACAGACTTTAAATATTGTGCGTACATAATGTATTAACAATACAATTATTTATAGCATATTGGCTAAGTGAATGCTTTGAGAATCGACTGTACGGCGTAATTGACAGTAAGTAAAGTGATCCCTATACAGGCCATGGAGGCCTAGAGGGTTCCAGGAGGTTGAGGCTCCCAGATTTTGGACATTCGGGCCATTAAGGTGGTAAGGTTGTCACCGGCCGCCTTTACCCTCAAGATTGCTCCTGGTACTCATTTCTGTTATAGGCTGAGTCGACCCCACGTCATAGTGCCACCAGAAGGATTAGGCCAATTGAAAAATCTCAACGACCTCATCGGGAATCGAACCCGCGACCTTAGTACATTGCCTAATGTTTTCGGAACTGATTGTATAATATTAACGCGACGTTTCCCTTCATTAGTTTTCAATTTACTAAAATTTGTCTTTAATAAAAATGAAAACTGTAATGTAATTTATACACCTAATACTTTTGTCATTTCTAATATTATTCAACTAACAAAAGAACGTAAAGTATTAAAATTACTTAAATGATAAGGAATTCCTTCATTGGTTCTGAAGTATATTTTACAAATTTTAGGGCATATTTGTATGTATATTTCGTCTTCTGATAAAGCATTAACTTCAGGGCCTTAGTTCTTAGCCATGACTTCTCAGGTTGATATTCCTTTGCTTTTGCCACTAATGAACTTCATATTATTAACCATGTATTGTTGTTGTTGATGATGACGACGACAATAATAATAATAATAATAATAATAATAATAATAATAATAATAATAATAATCTCTTCTTAACCCGAATTTTTTTCGGGAGAGGAAAATTTTCTTCTCGATTCGGGATATGCGTTGTCCCTTCATCCCGATCTCTTGCGGCAATGGTGAAACCATCATGATAATCATCGAACAATTAAAGTTCTTCAGCAAAATTGCTGAATTCACTAGTCCCTGGTCTAGGGGTACTCGGAGAAAAATGGGAAAGAAGATTCCTTTCCAATGAACACCCTACCGTTATTTTCATTTTCTGCTTATTATTTCAACACTTTGCAGATGGATGTGACAAGCATCCAGAATGAAATCGCTTTGGATTTTATTTAGGCATTGATTTATATGAAATTCGTCTGAAAATGATTTTCCTATTATTCATATATTCGAAAGAATACACTAATAGAGCCATTTTACCACTTGCATCACGAATTATGTGATGATGATAATAATAATTATTATTGTGATATTAGTATTGTTATTATTTAGACATGAATTATTAAATTTAAAATATTTTAGAGTAACTTACTACCCCACAAGCATAATAACAAACGCGGCGCCTACGAGTACCATTTATTAGTTTATTAATATGTCTTAATTTAATGCAAATTCGTTTCAGTTCACACTATAAATCAAATTATTGATTTCCAATCTACACATGAGGAAAAGCAATAGCCGATAATATTGTACACCGACTGAGCTTCAACCTGACCAACAGGGGCTGAATTCCTTTGGGGTCGAATTAAGGAGAAAGTTTATATCTACGTCCAGTTTCTGGTCAAAATGTGACGGCATCGTATGGGCATCTAGCCAACCTGAGCTCCGAACTTTTTCTTCTGAGATATGAAGATAAGGTACTCAACTTTGAAAAAGAAAACGAAGAAAACACAAGGTTACAATTATGATGAATTTTGGCGGCATATCATCTTCACAAAATAAATCTGCATAGATTTCTCGACTTCATTTTTAATTAAGAACTCATGTTTACATATTGACCTACTCTAAGTTCCATTGTCTACCCGTGAAGCAGGATGACAGCGGTGATTGTGAAGGATAAGACGAAAGTTCATAACTTCGATTGAATGACCTCTCGAATAAAATAGTTAGATGAGCTTAGATGAGCTTATCTTAGATGAGTTCAAGAAAACGAGGCTAATAGGACTACATGCAAATCGACAGAGATATTGATTTCCTGGATCACTTTGTCAATTACAACTGTAATGACCTGATCATATATCCTTATTACACCCTCATATGGTTATGTCATTAAATTATCGTCAGCCTGGTAGTGTGACCACAAAATATGTTTGATTAATAAAGCAATAAATTCATCTTCACAGCCTACTTACCTTAATTGAAATACTATTATATTCTAGAAAACATCGCCGGGAATAAAACCTTTGCTCGTTTCATAAGGACATTCACGTGTCTTAATATATGTCATTATAGGCTTGTTGCATTGTGTACTAATCATTTTCACATTGTATATTTCTTCATTCAAACGTTATTATATCTGATTGCCGTAGGTGTTGATAATGTAGGCTTCTGTTATTCATATTCTCAGGTCAGGAGAAGATATCATCTCCTTTTGTTAAGGTGAAATAATTAACACGTCCATGCGGAAATTCACTGAACAAGTAGAAGAACAATTTAATTATGTGAGCATATGCTATATGACCTTCATTCTCCTAAACCCTATCACGTATTCTCAATACGTCTAGAAGGGTAATAACTCTGCAGGATCATTACCCCCTAAGTCGTGTTCTTGCTTATTAAAAGCAGCTTGTTTTAAAATTTAAAATGGAAGTACACGTACTTGAGCAGGAACTATTGAAGTCTTATAAGTAACGGATGGGGCCCAGTATCTGGAATTTCTAACTGTTGTACTACGTATAATCAGCATGCCAACTTAATAGTTTGGGATGTTAAATTCAAATCCGGTTATAATACAAATGTTATAACTATTTTAACTACTGAGTAATTGTTATGTGTTCTCTGTCTAGTACACGAAGAAGCTATTCACATCATTCAATGCAACTCGACGTACACCAGATTTCAAGACTTGAATTCTTCAGTGACATAAAATTAATGCAATTTAATGAATCAGGATGTACGGTACTTCTGCAGGCTATACAACATTGTTGCTATAAAAGGAAATCAAAGTTCTGTTAGTTAACATTCTACAACTATTACGAATTAAAGGATTAATGAGAATGCAATAAATGCAAGATATCATGTAATTAAAGGAAATCTTCTATTTAGAAAAAGAGAACAGCACGATGTCTGCTGGTCTCTTTAGCCGCACTAGCTAAGTTCTTGGCGCCGTAGTGTAGGGTGTCTAGCCTATTCGTCCCGTTTTTCCCGGAACAGTCCTGTTTTTGGACAAATGGCCCTCTGTCCCGAAAGTTTTATTGGGGACTGTCAAAGTCCCGCTTTTTTTTTTTGTGATTGCGATTGGCCACTGTGTTTCACGCTACATTAATAAAAGTTACAACAGTGAAGGCCTTGCTCACTTTTTTTGCTGACTTTTTTGATAAATTATAAGATGAAGGCCTTGCTCACTTTTTTGCTGACTTTTTTGATAAATTATAAGAAAAAAACGCACTTCTTGATAGAATACATAATAGTGGAAAGCACAGTGACAATGAGGGATATATTTCTTTGGAATAAATTATCTACACCAGTCTGCAGAAGAAGAAGGCATTTGGGATAATTTGTGTGGTAAATTTTAATATTCCCTAAATTTTGTGTATGACATTTTTGTCCCTTTTTTCCTGAACTGTCCCAGGTTTTAAAAAAATTAATAAAATGTCCCGTTTTTATATAAACATTATATGGAGACCCTACCGTAGTGCAGGAGACTGTGGGTTCTAGTTCCGCCGCGGACATGAGTGTTTGTGTTTATATCAACAAGAGTGTCCCCTTTCCAATTAAAAGTAACGTCTGTTTTTGTTTCTAAAGACGTGATTTCTCCTTCCGGCTACTCTGCTACTATGTCATAACTGCAAGATTTATCAAGGAACATAAAAGCATAAAATATTAATAAATGAATTCCCAAACACAGTTAACTCAGTAGAAAAAGTTAATTAATAAATAATTACTTGAGGTTTTTATGGCGTATGATCTGAATATAGCCTACTGTTCTCGGGTTGCAAACCAAGTGAGTAATTTAGAAAACTCCAACGTTTCAGAGGAACACATTTCATCCATCTTCAGTATCCCTGAAGAATAATGAATATTAATGAAGTGTGTTCCTCTGAAGTTTTCAAAATTACTTACTTGGTTAGCAGCCCGTGAAAAGTAGGATATATTCTAATAAAAAAATCATTTAAGTTCATTTGTGTGCGATTTGCTTTATTGCAATACAAGGCATATCATTAAAAGCGCCTGTTAAAAACAGAGCTTTGAAAGATTACTATACCACATACAAAAGGCACAGGAAATCTAGGTTTCATCCAGTAACGGATTTAAAAGTGGCTACGAAAACGTAAATGAAGCTGAACCATTTAATTTTGACTTATTTTGACATCTTCCACGACAAATGTATGTGCGTGGATGGTTCTGCTTGTAATATATAATATCCTTCAACCAAACAGTGTGAAGAAAGCATGCTACTGACCTTGCGACGTCGTTCTGCAAAGCATTCAATGAAATGGCTGTTAAACGTTTGTTGATTTACTGCCATGCTAACTACATAAAAATAACTTTATACCTACGTGCATATTTTTTCAAGCCACATATTACTTAGTTTAGAGTGGTGTACAGCAGGGAGTGTTTCATTTGATAAGAATGAATGCATTTATGTCAATTCTTGTTATTTTTTTTTTTTTTACTTTTCTTTATTAATTCCAAAGAGAGATCTGTACATAATAGACTACCTCGAGTAGACTGATCCTCCTTATTTGCAGGACGAATGTACGGAAAACAGTAGCAGTAACTTTATCTGTTCCCTATACTTTTCAGTTTTTGAATGCTTAATAATGCTATAGACGTAAAATGAAATTATGTAATTTGAGTTTCCCAAGGTGTAGCTAAAAGAGTAATCTAGGAAAGCATCGTAATCTGTTAAATATATTTTATGTTTTGATAATAAATCTAAAAATGAGATGTCATTACTCAAATATATTTAAATTATTATGTAAATTAACTTCCTTATTTTACATAAATATGTATAGGCCTAGGCTGATGCTAATACACTGCCTTATTTAACAAAAACTGGAGGTCACAGAGTAAGATTTTTATACAGAGTGCTATGAATGTTAGCATATTTATGACAAAAACATTTGTATGTCTAAATATATCTATCCTAATATAGAAAGTGGTTCTACGATAGATCGGATTTTAAAAATAGGGGCTATCTGGTAGTGATAAGCTATTGTGCTTTTATTCGACACGCCTAATAATTTGGAACAGCCTCTCGACCAGTGTGATAAGTGAATACCCAGTCTATCTCATCAATAGACTCATCAATAGTTACTCTCAAGAGAGACGGACGTGTTTGTCGTGTGCTCTACTCAAAGAAAGAAAAAAATGGGAAGAAACAAGCAACCTAACTCCACTGACAAGGTGAGTGACTCCAATGATATACTGACAACTCTAAGAAAAATGTTTGATGATTTCAAGAGTGACATAAATGCCCAGATGGATGAGATGAAAAAATCCATTGAATTCATTTCAGAGAAGTTCGATTCTTTCAAAATAGAACTTAGCGAGATGAAAGAAGAAATAAGAAAGCAGAAATGTGAAAATACAAATCTAAAAAAAGAAAATGAAAAGTTATCTATGAGAATAAATGACTTAGAACAGTATTCCCGGCGAGATAATCTGATTGTACATGGTGTACCAGAAATTAAGTCTGATTCTGTGTATGACATAATTGATCGTATTTCTACACTCATAGATGCGAAGGACTGCATGCGAGACATTAGTGTAGCACATAGGTTACCAACAAAAGAGGGGAAAAGAAAACCCATTGTAATAAAATTTTGCAAGAGAACCAGCAGAGACACCTGGCTGTCAAAGTTCAAAGAAGAAGCCAAAAGAGATGAAGAAGGACCTGGCATCTCTTCCAGCAAACTCTCTTTAGAATGCCTCCCCCCTAGCAGGATTACGGCAGGTGAGCACCTTACAGCGGCAACAATGGACATGCTAAATAAAACAAGAGATACCGCCAAGGAACTGAACTATAAATTTGTGTGGATCAAGGACGGAAAAATTCTAGTAAGGAAAAATGAACAGTCTAACATCAAAAGAATCTACAAGTGTGAGGACCTTGATAAGCTCTAAGTAACATATGTTGTAAGATTTAAACCGAAAACAAATCTGTATATATTTTATCAAGTATATCGCACACTTGCTGCAAAAGTGACACAATCCAAAAAAGTAAGTTTTTCAGTAAACGCAAAAAACTAATGCTGAAGGAAATAAGAATATATTTTGACAATGAGCTACGTCAGCAAAAGGATTGCAGCTCACAAAACCAAGATCAAGTGATATTTTACTAATTTTCAGTTCCATAACTAAAGAACTACCCTTCTTTTGAGTTGTGACACTTTTAGTGCAATAATCAAAGAAAGGGTGTTCATTTATTTTGAATTATGACATTTTTGTAGAATTAAAGCTGGATATGTGCCACTTTTGATGTTTGACTTATAGGTTTTAGTATAGTATTATTTAAAGTTATGCCGCTATGTATAACTTTGTTTCTCGGGATAGGTTACACAACCAGTTTCTGGAAATTAGAGATAAATATACTGAAGAAATCTCAAAATTGGGATTACAGTGTCTTACGAATGTGCTTATTTTGCACTACAGAAAATAATAGCAGCTTTAGAGCAGTTCCATATTAAACAAACTGTTCTTATAGGAGATATCTATTGAATTACTAAAAATGAATCGCATGTGTCGCATTGATCCTTCCGGGGTACATATATTATATTTTTATTTTTGTCCCCAACAATGGATGGTTTATTAGATGAATTAAGCAACTATTCCGACAATTCAATAACGACAGTCTTGGAAAATGCCGATTCCTGCTCTAGTTTCATAAACAAAACAATCCATGATTTCAAAATTTTTCACTTAAATATTCGGAGCCTTAATAAACATTTTTTAGAATTCTGCACTGTCTTGCAAAGCCTAAAACAAGATTTTGATTTCATTATACTAACGGAAGCCTGGTTAAGTCATGATATTGGGTTTGATTTACCCGGTTATACAAAAAACGTTAAAATGAATAAGTACAGCAAATGCGATAGTTTAGTGGTCTATTGCAAGAATAATATTGACTTCACTCTCACTGACATAGAAATTTCAGAATGTAATTCTTTGCATTTAAATTTTACGTTTGGCAACAATACATTTTCATTAACAGCTATTTATAGATCACCGAACACCTGTAAATATGATTTCCTTGATAATTTTGAACGCTTTTTAATAAATTCAAAGCAAACAGATAACCATCTAATTGTTGGCGACATAAATATTCAGATTATTGAAAATCATTTAGATATTACTGGAAACAGGTATATGGATATGTTACATGCACATGGTTTTGTAAATTTTTTAAATGGCGTTACGAGACCAGGCTCAGAAACTTGCTTAGACCATATATTTTTTAAAACTAAAAAGAAATGGAAATTTATACCAGGAATTTTCTGTAGCGCCGTAACTGACCACTATGCCGTTTTTTCTCTACTAAAAAATCCTAATGGTCACATTTCGAAATCCCCAGGTACTCAACAATCTTTGACCATTTCAAATAACATTAACAATGAAAAATTAGTCTCGCTTATTGAGAGAGAAACCTGGGACTCTGTGTATAAATGTAAAGATCCAAATACTTCTTTCCAGTTATTTTATAATTTAATTAAGAAATACATAATAAGTAGTTCGACCAGCAATCAAAAGCTTCCTCATAAATTCAAAAAAATTAAGCCATGGATCACTGTAGGCATAATCAAATCTATTCGTACTAGAGACAAGATTGCGAGAAAAGTAATTCATGACCCAAACAATGAAAATTTGAAAATTTATTATAAAAATTATAGAAATATGCTGACTCTTGTTATAAGAAATATGAAGATTAGTTATTATAAATTAAAATTTGAAGAATATAAGAACAACCCTAGGAAATTTTGGCAAACTGTTAATGAAGCCACAGATATAGGTACTGTAAAAAATAAATCGGTTTCAGAATTAATAAATGAAAATGGTACTCACATAACAAACAAAGAGGATATCGCAAATGAATTTAATAAATACTTCTCAAAAATAGGGCACAGTGTAACCTCAAACGTTAATAAGGCATCGTCAGACTCTTCGGAGTACAATAAAACAGCCATGAATCCAATCACATCTATGTTTCTCAGTCCTGTTAATGAATGCGAAATTATTAACATTGTGAAGACCTTAAATAATAATGTAGCTCCAGGCATTGATGGAATAAAAAACATTACATTGAAATCTATCATTAAATATATTGTAAAACCTCTTGTCTATATTTTCAATCTTTGTTTCACAGAAGGTGTTTTCCCCAATACTCTAAAAAATGCTGTGATAATACCTATACATAAATCCGGGAAAATGAATGATTTAAACAATTATAGACCAATATCACTTCTTCCGGCCTTTTCCAAGATACTAGAGAAATGCATAAAAGTTAGGCTACTAAACTATTTACAAAAACATGAAATTATATCAAAAAATCAATTTGGTTTCCAGAGCAACATATCTACTGACGATGCTTTTATTAACGTTACAGGTAACATTATTAAAGAATTAGACAAAGGTAATAATTGTTTAGGAATTTTCTTGGACTTACGTAAAGCTTTTGATACTGTTATTCACTCGATACTATTAGATAAACTGAATAAGATAGGAATTAGAGGAACAGTTTACAAATTATTTGAATCATATCTGAGCAATAGATGTATAATGACAAAGGTTGACAGCCATATAAGTGAAATATCAAATATTGATATTGGTGTACCACAAGGAACGATATTAGGACCAATCTTATACTTAATTTATGTAAATGATTTGCTAAATTTAAACCTAGATCAAATAAACGGCTCCATATTTTCTTACGCAGATGACACTGTTGTGATTTTCAGTGGTCATTCATGGGAAGTAGCATATAAATACGCTAATACTGGCATGAAAATTATAAAAAAATGGTTCGATTCTAACCTTCTGTCACTAAACGTGGATAAATCAACATTAGTTCCTTTCTCATTAACATCTACTGGTCAGATAGCGCGGAAAAAATGTACAAATTTAAATTTAATAATACATAATTGTAATTTTGATGTGAATTGTAAATGCTTACCACTGAAAGAAACAGCCGTTGTGAAATATTTGGGTATTTTTATTGATAAACACCTTAAATGGTCTCACCATGTTAACTACATCTGTAATAGACTACGCCGAACAATTCATAAATTTGTCATTTTACGCCACTGTATGCCCATTACTGTTTTACGTTCCGTTTATCTAGCACTTTTTCAGTCCATTATTCAATATGGCATTCTCGTCTGGGGAGGATTAGCGAAAACTACCCTTAAGCCCCTCTGCCTTTTACAAAAAAGAATAATAAAAATCTGTCTAAGAAAACACATTGATTACCCAACTAGACTAATATTTTCGGAATTTAATGTTTTAAGTTTGGACCAAATTTACAAATTTTCTATATTAAAATATTTTCACAAACATCGTATAAAATACTCTTCCAGTGATCATTTCTACAAAACTAGACGAAATACTAATTTACTCCTATTAGAACCCAAATGTCTCACATCGGCAGGATTAAAGCATAGCATTAATTTTGGACCGCGCTTCTATAACTCAATTATCAGAAAAAATCCTGATCTCTCAGCATACTCCACTGTTAAATTTAATAGATATGTAAAGAATTTTTTGTAATTTTTTAGCTTTTAAGTAATTTTTGTTTCACTCCTTTTATGTATTTATGTTTTTATGTTTTAATGTTTTTGTTTTACTTTCTTTTTTAGTTAAGCACATTATACACTCTATTTCTTTGTCTCTCCTCTTTCTTCACTTTGATATTTTTGAAACGGCACCCGAGCACGAGCAGTCTTGCTCATTCGGGTGTATTACTAAATGTAATACCTCTTGTAATATCTCTTGTAATAAATAAATAAAAAAATTAATAGTAATAATAATCTATTGAAAACGGCAGACATTTGCGATTGGTTGAAATTCCACATTTCCTTATACCGGATTGTTCACTAGTTCATGAGCTGAACAGTCTTTACTATACAGTGGAGATTCTATTAAATGACAAAAATTGCTATTTGATATTTCAACTTTTATAAAAAAAACGTATAGCAGGAGAAGGGGTGGTGTCGAACAGCGTCTGGTATCGGTCAAGCCTAATATCTCCTGCTGGCAGGTATTTGCCAGTTTTGTGATTGCCAGCTGTAGCTATATGTTTGAAGAGGGTGAACATTTTATTGAATCGAGAGACAATGTTGTGTGTGAGTGATAAGCAGGGCCCAGATTCTGATGACATATCTTTTTATTGATGCTGCATAGACATTGCGAACTTGTAGATAAATGCTAATCATGGCCTCTAGGATATAGAAATGCAGTTTTATTAGGTCATTTTTTGTCATTTTATGCCAAATTTATAATTTTAGGGCATTTATGTCAATCTTACGTACTTATTTTGTCATTTTCGTGTAATTTCCTTCCTTATTTTGCCATTTTCATGAATTTATATAAAGTATATTCTTATATTTAAATAAATTAATAGGTTGAAATAATGTAACATTTTTGTAGAATCTACTTTAAAAGCAATTTTCTTATTTTCTCACACATGCTCCAATACAAGTTTTTAAACCTACAACATCCTTTCTGCATCTACAGTTTTTACAATTATGTATTAATTTGTTTATAACTTTGTATGTACAATAATAATGTTTATAAATAAAATATAAGTTTTAGGTCATTCTTTATAATCATTAAGTCATTTTCTTTCAAATTTAGGGTCAATTTATAGGTCTATTTTCAAACAATTTCAAGTCATCAGAATCCGGGCCCTGCTGATGTTTTTTGTTCTTTTATGTGTTATTGGCTGCACGAAGATAACTTCACAAAGCAGTAACAAGAAGTGGGGTCAGTTGTGTTACATACTAAGACTAAGATCACTAACAGAATCTCTGTACTTCAGGCTATAAGCTGTGGGTTTAGAATTTAATTATGTTCGGATGTTCTTGGTTCATATTTGTTTTACTGAAGAACTTCAGTCGGGTGGTATACGACATGAAACTTTCGTGTGGTATCGGATATCATAATTGCTCACGTTACGTGGTTACTGATGGTTCTGTCGGTTCTGTCCTTTGTTTTAAATAAATATGGGGTAGATAAGAGGAAACTGTGAAGAAGACAATAGCCGTAAATAATGACAGGGGCAACAAAATAACTATCCGAGAGCTTTTATCCTATCTGCTGATGTGCTTTTCTTCAGAATAGTGCTTGTAAAGGCTGGGCACATGAAGAAATGTACAAATCTAGAGGGAAACGTTTTATTTCGAAAGATGTATTTCAAAACGTTTATAAATATTCGCGTATAAAGGCAAGGCAGCAAAACGTTGTATTTTTAACATGGAGACAAGTTCTTTAGTTGATAAGAGTGACTGTCCGATACCATCCTCCATTTTTCAAATGTACAAAAATGTGACTACTTTTTAGCTTTCTTATGCTGAATAAATTCTTTAGTTTCAGTTAAATCTATTCAAACAAACATTTTGGTATAAGAGTAAAGATATTTATAAAGTGGATTGCAAATTTTTTCGAGTTTCAAAAAAAAATCTCTATATATATAAAAGGCTTTGTCCTGACTGACTGAATGAATGACTGACTGACTGATTGACTGAATGACAGGAATCAACGTACAGCCTAAACTATAACAGGTAGAGACTTGGAATTTTGACAGTACCTTCGTTTCATAATGTAGGTGCTCATTTAGAAAGGATTTTGAAAAATTCTGATTCTAAATGCCAAAAATTAAATGTTTTTGAAAATACTTAATCCCTTTTTACATATAATTATCAATTCCAAATCACAGAATATATTGTTGCCAAATGGTATCAGGTGGACTTGGAAAAAACAAATGAAATGCACTTTTGACAATTAAGAGAAGTTATCAAAATAATTCATGTTATAAATAAATATTACAGAATGAAGCCACTAAAATAATGGAATCACATAACTTGACATAGAGAAAACAAAACGAGGTATGGTAATGTGTATATTATTATATTATATCGCAGGTTTTTGGAGAGAAAAGTATGAAAGTGATAATGCTTTCTGTTTAATTTCATCTCCAAAACGGCTTTATGGTAACATATAAGAGTGGGAAATTTCCCGCCTCGATATTACAATTTTATGTTACAGGAATTTCTGTTTCTTCTTATTTGAACCTCTACCAGGCTTGCTGTGCACTGTACAAGCGATGGGATGCAAAATTCTACATCCTCTATGAGCCATAAAAAACTATATCAAGCGTTTTCTGAGGGAATAGTTTGAGTGTAATAAGTCGTTCTTCCTATTTCAAATTATAAATGCCTATATAAGGACCTAGAATTTAAAATTGAAAATCCTTCATAAGCTAATTTCCAATTACAAAATACAAAACCCGGGCGACGCCGGGTCTTTTAAGCTAGTTATGATATAAAAACCAAAAGTCACGACATAAAAACCAAAAGTTACGACATAAAAACCAAAAGTTACGACATAAAAACCAAAAGTTATGACATAAAAACCTAAGGGGTCCGATACCACGCGACCTTCCCATACAATCCTAGGAAAAGTGGTAAAGGTATTTATTGTATGTTTTTCAATGAGTGTTTAACCCATAGACAATATCTCGATTTGGAACAATAACATCTAAGAATGGGTAAACAATCATCCAAATAAAAACCTGTTTCACTCAATGTTTATCGAAATTTCGTGGCAATGGATAACATGAATGAAACATATTTTGTACTTACGTGCATAATATATTTCGAGAATCATAACTTGCCGAAATTCATCACTAGGAACTTTGACAATAATATAATTAAGTATTTCTGTTAAGATTTATTCTGTAAATAGCATGCAATACGCTTACATCTGTACAGGAATGAATCTTATAATATTTCAGGACAAATATCTTCCATATTTTAGTAAACAATGCTAGGGATCGTGGTTTAATTATAGGCCAATGTCATGGACGCCTTTTAAATAGTATTGTCTCAGTCTAAAATCATTGCTAAAAATGATTTTTATTACTATTTTATTTCTTACATAGTCATTGTAATGTAACCAGTGACTTCGAACTACCGTGAAAATTTTTGGAAGGCTATTGACTGAAGAATGAATTATTATTATTATTATTATTATTATTATTATTATTATTATTATTTGGATTTTGTTATTATTATCATCCTTACCATCATAGTCTTCGTCGTCGTCGAACAAGTGTCTTTTTTGTTGTGTTGTAAGTTTTAACGGATCCATGAGAAGTAAAAAATAACTACACCAATCCTGGGACAAGCAGAAGACCTTTGATCGTCGGTAGTTCTATGCCGCATAACAAGATATCCTTGCGAAGTGGATCTATAAATCTTTGAGCACTACTCGGTTCTAGAATTAAAATACACGTATCTTCACACTTTGGCTGGTTTTACGCTGCTAATGACTTATACACTCCCGAGATTATATTAGATATTTCATTAGTAGGTACGTTTCATTAACTACTTCCATTAGTTATATTAAACTTTCATTAATGATTGAAACACCTGCTTTCGAATAATTCGGTATGTATACTTCTTGAAATCAGGACCTAGATGTCAGGGAACGTACGCGTGCAGTGAAAAGCTATATATAATAACAACTGGCTTTTGTCTTCGAAGTCCTAGATCCGGTTCGTGTAGCTGCTAGGTGATTCTTTTTATTGCGATTCAAGATACAAAAGAGATTGTATTCGACGCCTCCTTTTGTTTAGCTGGGATTACAAGATAATTCTATAAAAGTTTCTCAATGAATGTTTACTTTCTCTTCCATTTCTTCTAAGCAGAGGAATTGTTTTAACTCTTGAAAATTGATTTCGATTTTCAGCTTAAATATTATGCGTTCTGAGATTCACTGAACCCAAAAATTCTGCTTGTACATAAAATGTATGTGTAGTCCAATCTGTCTGTGGCCGGCATTCCACTATCAAAATCTTTGAACAAGAATCTTCAACAAGAACTTTACAAGATTAAAAGGCGATATTCGAATAAAAAATGCGTTGTTGTTATTACACTATATCAAAGACTTTTGATCAAAACCAGTTTTCTGTAGACCTATGTAAGGCTATATGGAATGCTTGATTTTCGAAGGTAAATCGTAAAAAATGCTATATAATGGCCTTAATTTATTAGTTTCATATAAATGTTTTTATAGAAGTATTGGAGAAATATCTAAATGACAAGGAAAATAGTCCGAATTCTTGCTTTTAAATTGAAGGTTGTTGATGATGACACGAGTTAGGTTAGCTTACAAAGCCTTTTTATACCTAGGTAATATGCACATAGGCGTACCGAGGGGGGGGGGGTTTGGGGGTTTGAACCCCCCCCCCCCCCCCATTGATTAAAAAAAGGAAAATTGTATAATTTTTTTTAAGTCTGCCCATAAATTACTTAATACAAGTATAAAGCGTGGGAAGCTTAAAACTCGTTATTTTGCGTCTTAATTTTTAAAATTTTCCGGGGAACCCCGGAAGCTTAAAACTCGTTATTTTGGGTCTTAATTTTTTTAATTTTCCGGGGTAACCCCCGGAAGCTTAAAACTTGTTATTTTGAGTCTTAATTTTTAAAATTTTTCGGGGGAGGGCCCCCGGAAGCTTAAAACTTGTTATTTTGCATCTTAATTTTTTAAATTTTCCGGGGGAGGACCCCGGACCCCCCTCTCCCTGGGGGGTATTCCCTTATAAGCCCCCCCATATGGTCGGCCTGGTTACGCCTATGAATATGCAATACAATTCTATTAGGAGTTTTATTCCAGCAACGTGCTACTGCATTTTCTCTGGCATTTCAACTGTATCAATATTGCCAACTATTTTGGCGCCATTCCCTTCTTAAAAAACCTTGTTCAGAACAGTTGATGTTGAGCCGCCATTTAAGATCTGTTGCTATGAACGCCGGGAAATCTTTGAAACAATGTAACAACGTGCAGAAAGCCTTCAAAGAATCACCAAATACGTGTTCCTTGAAGCTAACGGTGTCCATGTTTTTGCTCAAAGCGATTTGACCAAAGAACTTTGATAGTGGAATACTTGCCTCAACAGAATGGATGCTTTACCAACAATCACATTTAGTACCAAGAACGAGTTTCGTCGTTTTAAGGAAACATAAATGTTGTTTGTTATTGTTTTATAACGAAACCCCCTACTAAGATTCTAGTTAATAATATTCAATAGAATGAGGGTCTTACAGTCCCCTCACGCAGCGGGCCTGAGTTCGAAACTCAATCAGGACTAGTTACCTAAGTGCGGTTTTTCCTCACCTTTAAGACAAAGGTTAGGTAGCATTAGACTCTTGTGGTCCCCGAATATCATGTGGCTGTCATTATCTTCTTCATCTCATCAGCGTCTCATTCGGAATAATTGTGTGTGTGTGTGAGTGTGTTTAATAATTAAGGAATCGCGCACAATGTGCATTATCTTAACCTAAGACTTAACCTACCCAGTCCTGAACCCGGGAAAGGGATTTTTCACTACTGAAAAATCCCCGACCCGGCCGGGAATCGAACCCGGGCCGCCGGAGTGGAAGGCAGGCGCGCTACCGACTCACCCACGGCGACGGACTGTGTGAGTGTGTTTGTGTGTGCGCGCGCGCGCAACTCGTGTGTCGCATATATGTTCGTGATGTATCGGAGATGGCCCCAGCATTGGGATGATCACCCATCCGGGGAATCCTCCATGTCTTTGTCTAGTCAAAAATTTATGTCTGTGAACCAAATGTAATCTCTCTCGACAGGTAGCGGTCCTGTAAGGCACGGTCGGCGCGGGCTGCATAAACGTTCCTACAACGGGAGTGGTTAAACTAAGAGAAAGAGAAAAAAAAAGGAATATGTGATGCAGTACTTACCGAATCAGACACGTTGACTTCACAGCCGGCGAGAATGAGCGCCGCGACGATGTCAGCGTGGCCTGCCGACGCCGCCAAATGCAAGGCGTTACGTCCATTCTGTGAACATAGCATCGATATACTTAAGTTTTAGATATTTTATGGTAATATTGTCTGTAAAATAATCTGCCACATAGGTTCTGCAAAAGTAGCAGTACAAGGATATTCAAGTTATGGATTCCAATCGTTAAAAAAAATTTTTAACCCGTAGGCCTTTACGCATAATAAATCTTATAGGATACAATCGTTTGCCTTAGATTTGTAGTAAAAGAACGGAAAATAACTCGAAAGAAAATTCTAAATCCAGGTAAAATTTTAGAGTGCAAAGAGTAAAGGTACTCAGTTCCCTGTGGAAGGCCTCAAAGATTATATCTGCCGAAAGCTTGGATATTTTAGATAACTTGATTAGGTTTATAGCCCTCGAAACCGTTATTAATAATGAATTTTATATCCTATTTTTCATTTTTAGATCTATTTCATGGTTTCATTGAGTCTATTTAAGGTAGTTTCATTTTTTGAACCTATTTCATGGTTTCATTGTCTATTTTAGGTAGATAAAATGCCGGTATTCTAATGTATTAACCCGTTCAGAGCTGAATTTTCATATTGATATGCGTTCAAGTCAAACCAAACGAGATATTTCGGTGAATAGCTTGTTTTCGTGAATGACAAATAGGCTATAACATGTGCAACTATGGTTTAATTCTAATGGATTATTTTTAAATCTAGAAAAAACGCAGTCTATTCATTTTAGCCTAAAACAAACTAATAATGACATTTCTTCGACTATAATGATGATGTAAAATTTTTAGGAGTCTGCCCTGATAACAAGCTAAACTGGGACAAACAGTTAACGTATTTCTGCACAAGAATAAGCAGGATTGTATTTTTATTAAGAAATCTTAAGTATGTGTTACCACCTTATCACTTGCGAAGTACTTACTTTGCCTTCTTTCAAAGTGTAATAGCTAACGGTATTATTTTCTGGGGAAACAATTGCCCAATTTCCAAGATTTTAATTTTACAGAAGAGCCATACGATCAATCACAAACGCAGAACAAACAGCTCATTGTAGACAACTGTTTAAGAACTTACAGATGACTGTTATTAATCTATACATTTTTTAGTTAATTTTATACATTAGATAAAATCTTCATCTGTTTGATGAAAGAAATGTTATCCACTCTTATAGAACCAGAAATGCCCATTTGCTACAGATACCTCAGGTTAGACTGCACAAGACTGCTCAGAATTTTACGTATATGGGCTGTAAGCTTTATAACTGTTTGCCACCACCACAGCACATAGCTTTGCCCAATATTCTATTCAAGAACAATCTGAAAACGTGACTTCTCAATAATCCTATGTATGAAGTTAAAGAGTTTTTAATGTTAATTTGTCTGGTATGTAAGTTATGTTTTTTTTATATACTTATGTAATTTGTGTTTTTTTATATATTGACGTAGCCAATTGTTATTTTATTTAATGGCTTAATAATAATAACAATAATAACAATAGTAATAATAATAATAATAAAATGGCACATATTTTAACGAAAAACATTAATATAATCTCACAATTCTGCTTGTATGCAATTTTTGTTGTGACGAATTTTATAGCAGTGAAAAGATTACCGGTAATAAAGGATAAGGTATTTTAAATATTTAATGTCAATGTATGAGTTATTTAATTATAATATTCTTTGTACATTGTACAATTTGTATTTAAAGTGTAACTTGGAAAACTTAAAATATATTAAATGTTTAAAAACATTTTAGTATTTTAATGTAACATACTATAAACAAACTTATTAACTAACTAACCAACTTGCTGTTATGGGATCAAAGTATCGCACTGGGAGAGAGGAACGTGTTGGTACGGCTGGAAATTTTCCCCATGTGTCCTTTCTTTCATAAAGGGGTACATAATTTTCCGTACATTTTCTCTTCACTTATTATCTTATTCTTAACATTTAAACTATATGGTCAACCTATATATATATATATATATATATTATTCAGTTGCTTACAACGACATTAGCAATGAAAAAAGGCGAAGATTTCCTAAAATAATCATTAAGTAAAAGACACCACAGTTTATTCGAAAAGTAACGGAACGGATAATTAAGCAATTAATTACTGTTACACTTCACCGTAAAAATAACACAAGTACCTCAAAGAGCAGTCGCAGCTTCCACACATTTCCACCCATTCACATCGGTACTCACCTCGTCACTCTGGATTTTAGCTCCTTCTTCTATGAGGCGAAGGACTTCCTGTAGATTTCCTCGGGCGGCGGCTTCTCGAAGCTTCCCTGCTGCCATACCCTAGCTGGCGTCATCTGCAACACATGAACAGTCACCAGGTTATTATAATCACATCGTCCGCAAATATACTTTTCATACAAATCTTCTTTCTCAACCTTGAATTCCTTATTCACCATATGCCCTTGTGACAAATGTCACTGGACACTGTTAAAGTTGACTTTATTCACGATATTTGTTGATAGTAAATCATTCAAGAATCTACCTGTTAACACAATAAAATAAACCAGCCCACTTCGTTGTTATTTATGGTCTGCTTCTACCTATACGATATGAATACACTATTGTTTGCATTCATGCTTCGTAACACGTCTGCCACACCTGACATGTCATTATGCCTAGCCCCTTTTGAGAAAATAAACATATTTTTCATATAATTATTTAAAGATAGAATTGCTATCCCAACATCATCACTGTTATGCTTTAAACTTAGGCTATTAAAAGTTAATATAAAATAGTCTGGGGAAATAGTAAAGACTGGGAAACAGTATTTAAATTACAAAAAAGAGAATAATTCGAATCATGAATCATTCATCTAGGCCTATTATGCAAACTTGCAGGCTGTGAAAACTAAAAATATTAACTTTTCCGTCAATATATTTTTGTTAGAACTTTTAACTTATGTGCATACACATTTTGATCAGCATACTACCTAACATAAACATGAGCATGATACCAGACATAATTTTTTTTTACAATTTCCAGTACATAGATTAGCTCTATTTGAAAGGTGTCCTAGATACATGGGGATGAAAGCATACAATCATTTGTCAGAAGAACAAAACAATTGAGTGATAAACAATTTAAAGCAAAAGTTAAAAAAATTTTTTTGGAGGAAGCTTACTATTCAAAAAGTGAATTTTTTCAGGATAAAAATGTATAATTTAAATGGTTATTTTTAAAAAAAATGTTTCACCTCATATTTTACATTTGTCAAAATCTGTATTTGTATGTATAGTGCTAGTATTATACCATTGCATTTACTTCGTCTTTTTCTTTTTTTGACGAGTCACCAGTTTACCAGCTTTTAGGCTATTTTGTAAATGTTCGTGACAATAAATTACTTTTACTTACAAAACCATACAAATGTAAAACTGTTTTGGTATTTAAAACTTCAAAGTCTATAAACACTCAAGGCGAGCAGTCGTTAACCTCAACCAAATGCAAATATTGGAGTTTTTTAAGCTTAAGAAACGTTGATAATATTTATTAATGAATCCACAGAAGGTATTATTTCTGTTGAACATTGCATGATAAAAAAGTAAAGTGACCCCTGTATGGACCGAGTAGACCCATAGGGTTCCAGGAGGTTGCGGCTCCTAAATTGAGACATTCGGCACATGAAGGTGGTAATGTTGTCAGCGCTACGAACGGCCGCTTTTTACTCCCAGGAATACTACTGTTGAGGCTGAGTCAACTCCAGGGCCATAGTGCCACCAGAAAAATTAGGCCATAGAGAAATCCCACCTACCTCATCGGGGATCGAAACCGCGACCTTCCGGTCTGTAGCACAGTGCCTCAACCACTATGCCACGGCGTACCCCAATAGCATGATAGGCCTACAGTAATATTTTAAGGGAAAACTTTCTCTGACACTGGGTTTCAAACCAGTGACCTATCGCTTTCCGAGCCAATAGAGCTAGCCAGAATTCGACTCGCGGCGCCAGATATAATTTCTTTCCTAATATTACCCTTAATTGTAACCTCACTGAAATACATGATTTAAGTCATATTATGTCAAAATATTATTCTTGAAACGTGAAGACATTAGAAAATGGTATTATAGAGGTATAGTATCAGGTTCTTCTTCTTCTAAAAAAAAAAACTGATGTGAAACTCACATAACTTCCTCTGCCCAAATAAAAGTTTGCCTCTAAGATGGAGCCGTTTTCGAGAAAAACGCGACAAACAAAATTTTCTTAATGTAAAGTTCCATTAAAAATAAGACAATGTCGTCACAAATCTTCGTGTCACATCCCCGAAAGGTACCGTACCTAACCCAAGTACAAAATTTTGTTTTCGTATGATTTTCCGTTACAAGAGGCCGTATTGCAAAGAGCGCGTATTCAGAGATATTTTTTTTTCGGAAAAATGTTTTAAATAAAAGTTTTAGCTCTTAGTATAAGCAACCCATGTGCAAAATTTAAAGAAAATATTTTGAGCCGTTTTCGAGAAAATCGCTACAAACGAAAGTTTCTTCATGTAAAGTCCCCTTAAATATGAGTGAAAGTTGTCGCCAATCTTCGTGTCACATCCTCAGAAAGTACCTAACCCAACTATAGATACACCTTCATGTAAAGTCCCCAGAGGAAGTATTGTTTTCGACCCCCAAATTCCAAGTTGTTTTTAACATAAATACATGTTTTGAGGTTCCCTGAATCTAAAAATACTATTTTCGGAAACATGTCTGTGTGTATGTGTGTCTGTGTGGATGTCTGTGAACAGCCTAGCTCCAGAACGGAAAGTCGTATGAAAACAAAATTTTTTATTTGGGTTAGGTACCTGTGAACATGCAATATAACACTTCCCCAAGTGATATAAATGGTGCAAAAGAAGTTGCACAAACTTTCTCGCATATACGAGTTACAAGTTAGCACAGAAAAACTTAGGCAAAGCTTACGTATATGCGAGAAAGTAAAAATTACGAAATAGAGAAAAGAACAAACGGCATATCTACTCTTATACAATTCAACGGCCCTAAATAGCGTGCTCACTCGCTCGCCCACTTCGTGAAACATCGGGTATACTCGGCGATGTTCGTCTCTCGCAGTCTAAACTTTCACGAAGAGTACAAAATCAGGAAAAGTTTCTTTATTATATAAGGCCTAAGAGAAATGAACACATTGAACAAATATTCTAACATTATTTTTACTTACAATTTTCATAGGTCTGAACCACAAACATTTTTAATAATCTGCCAGCGTAAATGTGTTAAAAATCCTGAAGTCAATTAATAATGGCGGGCGAAGCCGCGGGCAGTATCGCGGACAATAAAAATCCAAACAAAATAACTCCTTCCCTTGAAAAATTATATAATTTCTGAAAATTACACGGAATTTATCAAATAAAATTCACATCATATTCATCTGTCAACAAACAGTTGAGAAACAACACGTATTATTAGTGTTAAGAGGTCGGTTTGGAACTGCATAATTGAATCTGAGATCGTTTTCCCAGGCGGCGCTTTCATATCGTGGAATGTACTCTAAAGCAGGAATTTTAGCTGTTTCATTAATTATTAATGGCGTAGTTTATGAATGATTCGCGTGCAAGTGCTAATAAATATAATGCTTTAATAATTATTATACTCTTCATTTTTAATTTTTCATTGAATTATCGTGGGCGAAGCCGCGGGCACCTCCTAGTAGGAAACATATGTCAGCGCATAGCCTATTATGCGTTCTAATCGTAGGCCTAATCGCTTTAAAATGGGATAAAAATAAAAAGGTATACAGGAATTCAATCCAATTAACATATTTTGTCTACAAATAGGAATATTTTCTTCTAATTTTATTAAAGAAATCTGGAAATGCATATTCTTTATTCATAACTCTTAGATGAAGTCTCGCATTCTTTACATGATAACGGCTTGCTTTCATTTAATCGATCAGGAACATAATATTTCACATATTATGTTAAATATATCTATTTTTGCAATCGATCTCTGAACTAAGTTCCAGATCGTTTCATAATTATAGCGTAAGTCCGCCGCCGTGGGTGGGTCGTCCGTAGCTCGCCTGCCTTCCGCCCCGGCGGTCCCGGTTGGGGAATTTTCAGTAGTGAAAAATTCCTTTCCCGCGTTCAGGACTAAGTGTTTCGGGTTAAGTATTAGATCACGGTATCACGAATGTTCTTTAAATTTCGGTAATCTGATGTATGACAGCGTGACACATTCTCCAAGTTAAAAGAACTTAGACTATCTAAAATATGATCCAACATTAACTATCTAAATTTATGATCCAAGTGTTAAAAAAGATATTTTATTTTGGGAGGAGGTAATGTTTGCGAAACGAGCTCCTTTAGGGTGAGTGTTGCAATCCTACGAGTAAAACAAAATCATTCTACCACATGTATCATTAATAACTGATGATAATATATAAGCTACGGTTTATCAAAGTTTGTATACATTTTTCTGATCTACCCTGTATAAGCCTATAGGCTAATTAAGAGGTCATATTATATGAATCGAGTTTCTATTAATAACAATATTATTCTACAACGTTTCGCGCGCTTAACTATGTGGATACTATTATGCATTTTCTAGGCACTGTCTGATTTTATTTTGGTTATGTATCCTTTGGGGATGCGATGTGATGTGGTAACAACATTATCTTCATTTTTACAACCAATTTACATGAAGAGAATGTCATACATAACTATATTATACTAAGAGGCTAACTTTTATTTGGGCAGAGGAAGTTATTTGAATTACCTGCTGCCCAAATAAAAGTTAGCATACTAGTATATAATATAAGTAGCATGTGCCCGCGGCTTCGCCCGCGATAATTATTTCAAGAATTAAAAATTAAGAGCATAATAGTTAAATCATTATATTTATTAACACCTAAATCGCGTGGACTACATACCACGTTTAGATAGCATCGACTGGTAAAAGCGACCTCAGATTCGAGTTCCTTGGCCCAGAATACCCCTGTATAGTGAGTTTCGTCCAAATCGAACAATATTTGACCATATTTAGGCCTATATTGATTATCCCTCTTCCGTGTAGGTTGAAAATTTCATATGTCTGCGTGCCTTGATATTCTAAACAAATGAATCCAGGATAGACTTACAAAATCAAGCGATGGCCCGCGATAATTATTTCAAAAATTAAAAATTAAGAGCATAATAGTAAAATCATTATATTTATAAACACCTAAATCACGTGGACAACATACCACGATTAGATAGCGTCGCCTGGTAAAAGCGACCTCAGATTCGAGTTTCTTGGCCCAGAAAACCTCTGTATAGTGAGTTTCGTCCAAATAAAACAATGTTTGACCATATTTAGGGCTTACAACATTCAAGCGATCGCGAAAGTTTTATTCTCAAGGTATGAAAAAAATAGCCAAAGCCAACTGTAATTGATTTGACATTGAAATGTATAACTGAAAAGTGATGCTTCGAAAACGCAAAAATGCACGTTTTTTGCCCGTTTTTCACTCATAACTCACGAACGAAAGCTAAAATTAAAATTCCGGCTACTAAGGTGCATTTTCCGACCCTTCAGCCCACCTATGTTTAAAATTTCAGATCTCTGCGTTGAGTAGATTTCGCTGGGCATCGCGGACAGACAGACAATTCCTTTTATTAATATAGATAACACGAATTATATTGATCACGGCCTCCTAAAGGAGGCGTACAATAAAGAAGGCCTTCTCTAATTTGTCAAACTTCCATTTCATTTAATCCAAACCCATCTGATAAAACTGGCAACAATATGTTCTGTGATTGTGTTTCGATAATTCTGTGTAAAAAGGGGTTATGTATTCTCAAAAACATTTAATTTTTGGCATTTAGAATCAGAATTTTTCAAAATTCTTTCTTAGTGAGCACCTACATTATGAAGCGAAGGTCCTGTCAAAATTCCAAGTCTCTACCTGTTATAGTTTAGGCTCTACGTTGAGTCCTGTCAGTCAGTCAGTCATTCATTCATTCAGTCAGTAAGGACAAAGCCTCTTATATATATAGAGAAGAGATAAGTATGACATTCTCTCCGTGTAAATTGGTTTTAAAAATCTGATGTGAAAGTCACATAACTTCCTCTGCCCAAATAAAAGTTAGCTGTATTCACAAATCCTTGTACAGAATCGCAAGACACAATTTTACGCTAATTATGCTAAAAATAGGCTACCTTATAGCCCCTTCTTTGAATGTTGCGACTAAAAACGCAGGCTATGGACAAACAAAAAGTGTAGAAAAAATAAATGACTGCAAACGTTTATTGAACTTTTCGCCGTTAAGAATTTTATTGGAAATTCCCCTCAGATATTTCTTTACTGTAAGCATGGCCAACAATACTCTATATCTTCCTCACTTCACGTACTTATATAGAATAAGAAGCTGTGAATGTCCGCGTCTTGAGTTGTTCACCAGGCAAGACAGAGCTTCTACAAACAGCTTACAACCACCCTTCAGAGATTATTTTTTTTAAGTTTTAAATAAAAGTTTTAGCTCTTGGTATAAGCACTCCATGTACAAAATTTAAAGGAAATCGTTAGAGCCGTTTTTGAGAAAATCGAGAAAAAAAAATTCTTCATATAAAGTCCCCTTAAATATAAGAGAAGGTTGTTGAAGATCTTCGTGTCACAGCCTCAGAAGGTACCTAACCCAAATACAAAATATTGTTATCGTTCAATTTTCAGTTACAAGAGATCGTATTGCAAAGAGCTTGTATTCACAGTGGGTGGCTTAGAACTACCCTTCAGAAAATTTGTTCGAAAAAATTTTTCAAATAAAAGTTTCAGCTCTTGGTATAAGCAACCCATGTGCAAAACTTAAAGAAAATCGTCAGAGCCGTTTTCGAGAAAATCGCGAGAAACGAAAATTTCTTCATGTAAAGTTTCCTTAAAAATAAAAGAAACTTGTCGCCAATCTTCGGTTCACATCTTCAGAAGGTACCTGACCCAAATACGAAATTTTGTTTTCATACGATTTTCCGTTTTGGAGCTAGCATGTTCACAGACATCCACACAGACACACAAACATGTTTTAAAAAAAATAGCATTTTTGGATTCGGGGGACCTTGAAACGTGTAGGCCTATATATGCTAAAAACTAAAATTCTAATTTAGGGGTCGAAAATAATACTTCCTCTACCTATAGTAGCCTACCTATGGTACGGGCAGAGGAAGTAAAAATGTGTGAAGATGCTTAGGCTGTATTCCTAAGCAAACTATAAAGACGACAAATTCAGTGTAATGGCGGAAGATGAACTAGCCTGTCGTAGATTCTCCTTCTTCTTCCCCGTAGTTTCACCTCTCCCTTTTTTTAGGATTTAAGCGACCCAAGCCGCCCGGGCCTTACAGGGCCGCGACCTGTCGGGAGAGGGATTATCTTTGGATCACATACATACTTTTTTGACCAGACAAGGACATGGAGGGCCTCGCCGGTTGAGTGATCAGCCCAATGCCGGGGCCACCTCCGAGACAACACGAACATATAGGACGAGACACACCATTTACACACACACTCACTCGAAACAAGGCGAGGATGGGATGAAGATGATAATGACGGCCAGATGATATCTGGGGACCACAAGGGCCTAAAGTTACCCGACATTTGTCTCAAAGGTGAGGAAAAACCCCAGAAAAACCCCACCTAGGTAACTTGTCCCGACCAGGAATCGAACCCGGGCCCGCTGCGTGAGAGGATTGAACGCATCCCCTGAGCCACAGCGGTGGACCGTAGATTCTCCTTGAAGAATTAAAGTAGCTACTCACCTCTAATCAAATAGTATTCTATGAAGTCTCAAGCTTTCACTGTTGTAGAATAGTTAATTTATACAGACCGAACTAGAAGGATTCATGCATCATAAAATTTGTACCCCACCTATTTTGTCATTAATAGGTCTATGGTACTTCTCCTGCCAGTTTTTACAAAAAGAAAAGTAGAGCGTATTCATCAGTACGTGACTGAAATTTAATAAGATAATATGGGATTGTTTGAGACTCGAATACCTTGTGATTGCTGTCATCTTGTGATGCTGTGTAGGGCGGTGTCGTGAAGTCTGCTAACAATAGTAGATCAGCAAGAGGTAGGTGATCTGATTTACATAGCAGATGTTATAAAACTTAAACACGCAGAGTATGTTTGTAAGGTCATGTTGACTAGAGTATTTATAAATATATAATCCTATGACTTGTGTCAACAACACCCTGCTAATTCGTTTTGCACGAATGGCCTTTAAAGAGATTCAAGTAAGTTTCAATGGATGATGTCAGTGATTATACTGCATAACTTAAATAACTTTAAAACTGTATGATATAAAATCTTATTTTAAAAATTAATTTTGGCTGTGTACTTATGTTATTGCTAGACCTGGGAATTCAGGCACTAAAAAGTTAGTTTTAGGCACCTAAAATAGGCTTTTAAAACAAGTAAATAGGCTTTTAAAAGAGAAAATAGGCACTTAAAATATGTTTTAAAAATGTGTGAATAGATAGAAAATAGACTTTAAAATATTACAATATATACTTAAACTGTAACATGTCCCTTTTTTTTTAACTGCAAGAAACGTGGAATACCTATTCTTAACTGAATTAATTGCAAAAGTAGGCATCACGAACTATATTCATTTAAACAGATGTTCTTTCACTGGTGACTTCACACATAGTCCTTCCTCCTTAATTCTCCCCCTCTCCCGTCAGTCAGCATTCGTTTAGCGACAACTGTTTGGAATAATCAAGTTTCTGTGAAAAACCCAGCAGAGGTGGGTTTTTCACTATAAAACTCTATAAATCTAAGTGATTTATCATGAAACGTCCATATATTTAAAAAGATTTCATGTTATTTCATAAGGAACAAAATAGGCATTTGCCTTAAAATCCCAGGTCTAGTTATTGCACTCTTGTAGTTCAGGAGTCTATGTGTATAGGTCAACAAGCTAGAAAAGAACCTGCGCGAAACTATGCTGCGTTTGCTGCGCATAATGCTAGTGATGGGAAACAGAAGTGCTTCGGAACTCCACGGATTGGGTCGTCTCCTACAGACACATGGAGTTTGCGAATGCAAGAGATGACTCGTGTTCAGACTGATCTTTTACAGACTCAGTATTGGATTCACTGTCGGAAAGGGAAGAGGACTAATGTAACCCGGCCTAGCAGACTGCCGGACTGGTGATCCCGTCCCCTCCCACTACAGTCACGCGAGTACCGGAAAATGCCATGGTTTTTCTAGGTTGAAGACCAAAATGCAATAATAGTTTAACAAAGATAACGGTTCCCTGAGACGGTAAGAGGGCTGTTTAATCTGTATTGAGTTGCTATTACTTTAACGGTTAAAATCTGTTCATAATTCTAATGTAATATGTAGTTTAATTAGCACTGGTCAGATGCTCGCCAATAATTTGTCTGTTGTGATGATGTCAATGGCTTCTACAGCCCTGGCAGCAAATCCCGCGTTTTAGCGGTGTATAAGCCAAAAGAAAAAATGAATACTTAATTTAAATAATAAAATGAATACTTTTTAATTGTTAAATGACTTACTTCTGACTTAGAATTTAAATTAGATACAGGCATAATTACTAATAATCCAATCAATTAAATGTGAGGTATCGTATTCAGTACATCTCAGATTGTTATGATCCGTAACTAAAGCATAATACAATACCTTTAATACCCGTTCTGCTGACTAAGACGCTAGTATTTCTTTGCTTATTTTTTCTTTTTAACCAGGAATGTGGACACTTCGGCGGTTGTTTACGTGCAACGAGATCGGACCTTCAGTCAGCAAGAGAAAAAAAATACACATTTCATTGACCTTAAGCAATAACTTAAGCCTAAAACTCCGGAATCTTACAAGAACTATTAATGTAATAACGTTGATATTATTACAAAATATAAATCGTATTATATAAATTGTACTGTAGTGGAAGTATGAAACTAGTTATTGTCACCAGGTTCTAGCCCATTTGCAGTAAATAATTAGCTTGTAACTGCAAATCAGTTTGTTTCTCGTGGTTCAATGGCTCGTGCCTCCCATCCAACGTTTCAAAAACCGCCTTGAAAGGTTTTGCTGGTCCCATTAGTCATTAAGCTAAGGGATGCTGCCTTCGAGCCGTGGAATTGCGGGTTCGAAATCCGGCTAGGGCACAGGTGTTCGTGTTAATGATTAAGAAATAGTTAAACAAGAACGTAAGTAGGAAATTGAAGAAGAATGCTTCTGGGAAATAGGCCATCTGGCGATTAAAATTTGAACAAAATGAAAAAAGTGAGAAGACAACCTACGCCTGTCTCATGAATAATGGTACAAGTTAGGATCCCTTTATAAACGTGTAACTAATCCGGTGGAGGTGGATGCAACCGATTTACATGAAAAGTTGGTGGAAACCAGAGCATAGAGAATAGGCCTACCTAGTGTTACTTTGCATGTAACTAATCCGACAGGATTTATAAACAGTAATTCTCTCCGGTTAAACGACTTTCAAGGTGAGGTAAATGAAAAACAAAAACATCAATTTCTACTAAGAAGAAGATAAAGCACGGGAGAGTTGATCATTCTGTATACAATATTAAATTTAAAGGTTTAAATCAGGGCTGTCCAACTGCAAGTGCCCCAAGGGCCGCTTTTTAAAAAAACGCGGTTAGGAGGGCCGAATTATAAAATACTTCGTATGTAACTTTATCAGTGAGTTTTAATAGGTATGGTATACAAAAAAAAAACGTGTTTGTATTATTATTATTTTAATTTATTAAAAAATATATCAAATTACAAAAATATTCGTGGGAAATTTGAGAATGTTGGTTTTCACTAACTAATGCACCAATATTAACTTTAATATTTGCTGTTGATAAGCGAAGCAACTGAGTAAGTGACTTATCAGAGAGGGAACATCTATATTTTGACTTTATAAATTTTGTATTTGAGGGTAATTTATACATTTAGAGGCCGAAATAAGTGAGGTCGCGGGCCACATGCGGCCTCATGTTGGACATCCCTGGTTTAAATAAAAAACATTCTACATTGTCTTCGCAATAAGTATTTGTTTAAAAAAATTCTATAGTTAGTTCAATGATGAGAATATGGTGATAATACTTATAATGGTAAAGATTATGAAAATACTATAGGCTTAGGGGTTGACCTACTACTGAAAATTGAAAGGAATGACTAACAAACAAAATGCACAAAGATAAGTAAGCAATCCATAGATAAAACTCATAACATACATATGGATAAAAAAATATGTAAAATGCACATTATTCTATGTACTAAGTAGGCCTCAATTGAGATAATAAAAAATATTCAGTAGCCTATATTCTACTCAATATATCGTATTCTTCCGTCTTTCTGTAAAACCGAGTCAAGTGGAGACCCGTGAATTTGGCGAACCAAACACGATTTTTGATAGTCCCAAACAGTTTGCTTCCTTGAAAATTTAAATAACGGATGAAAGTATATTTCCTTTCAACACCAAAGGTATTTCTTACCAGGCATGGATAGGTGACCAAGTTTACTTCTTCCCAAATAGTAGACAGATCTACTCATTATACTAGTCTATATAGAGGAAAATTTGTCCTGGACGAGAACCGAATCCGAGTTTTCAGTTCAGTATGCTTATCCCTCCGGAATTTATACAGTCGCATTTCAAATATTCCTCAAGATCAGGCCTATCGAGCAGTACTCCGAAGGTGTGAAGTCATTCCCTATTTCCCCTTCCTTCGTGAACTTCAATTGGTTCAGTTGTGCAACTTAAACGCTACGCTTTTGAGGGAACTGTGTCTATACAGTAGGGTAGACCATGGAACTATTGATTGTCAATTATTTTCTATTGTTAGTGTATTTTATGGAATAACTTTCAACTGATATTAATCTAGGCTAAATGAATGTGATACAGAATGAAATGGTGAGGATGATTCATGGTATATAAAAATCCAAACCGGCATTTGCCTTAACGACTGCGGAAACCATGAGAAAACCCATGTCAAGTTGGCCGACCACGGGATTAGAACCTGAGACCTCCCAAATGCGAGTCCAAGACGTTAACATCTCGGCCATTCTGCTCGGTAGTATGTTTATTGTTCATGATCAAGCCGTTGTCATTAACCTTTACAATGCTGAATTTATACAATGATATAAGCAATCATCAAGTGAAATCATCTGTGGGATCTAGGTTTGAAATTAGTGGAGAGAATTGCAAGTGAATAACTAGTTTCTATAGATTACAGTCGTGACACAAGGATAAAAATTCTCACAATTTTACATATATACTGTAAGTGTTTCAAATTATCCACAACTTTTCATTTTTCTTTCACATTGTATTTCTTAGTAATAGTTAAAATTTAAGTAATAGTTTAAATCTTAGTAAGTAGCAAACTATTTAACATATTGGTTTTGTGCACTGTGTTATCTCTAGAGAACTAGTTCTTAAGCCTTAAATGATAGTAGTATATTCGTGTTTCTGTGTATCTGTAACTTTGTATTGTACTTTTATCATACTTGTTCTATTGCATTACTGAAAAATTCAGTTGTATTAATCCTGGTTGAATGGCTTTAATTCCACCAGGTAAAATAAAACAATTCTAATTCTCTACAAATATTACATTTCTGCTTTTTGAAGTAACGATTTATACGTCAGGAGCAGTAAAAAGGTTAATAGTAAAATATTTCATGTCAGTGACCAGTAATGTATTTATCTCAAAGCGACCCGGAGCATTTGGGGGAGGGGGAGAAAAAAAAAAGCAACGAAAGGGTTCCTTTTTACCATGTACGATCCATCTTGATGCGTAGCACTCTTTGTAATTCGTCATGGACCACTAAACACGATGATGACATGCACGTTTCCAATTTTTGTGAGAAGGGTGGGCCGTTTTATGGTCCCTTATACCGTATTAGCAAAAGTACGTTCAAACTGCTTTACTTTAACTCCATATTCATATAATATCTACCGTACAACCGGAACAACAGATGGCGGTAGGAAACTAGGAACACACGACATTAACAGATGTCATCAGCTATAGTCTCCGAAGCGTTGGGTTGAAAGCATCTCAAATGCGTGAAATAAAACACGAAACGAATAAACAGAATTTACAAATAGGGACACCACGGTTAAGTAAATTAAATGAAAGTGAACATTTCATTATTTGACTGGGTAATACTCCAATTTACTTACTGTAAATATCTCATTTATTCACCGTGTTGATCTACTGGGCTAGATGGCCGAGGCAATAACGGACATTCGAAAGAACGCGGGCTCTTCAAATCGCGTCGTCGGCCAATCTGAGTGGGATTTTCCTTATCACAGGGCGAATATCGGATTGGAATGGACGTAGCCTTCCTTGGCTTAAGAATTCATAAATATGTCTACAAATAGTCCCAAATGACCTAAGTCATTGATTGAGCCTTCAAATGACGATGACGATGATGATGATGAAGATGATGATGATATTAATAATAATAATAATAATAATAATGATAATAACAATAATAAAATACAAAACAAAATGGCTCTTTCTTCATTTTCATCTAATTTATTATTAATAATAATAATAATAATAATAATAATAATAATAAAGAACACTCCTATGCTTACAGGCATAGTAAAGGTAAAGTCATCCCTATACAGGCCATGGAGGCCCAGAGGGTTCCAGGAGGTTGAGGCTCCCAGATTTTGGACATTCGGCACATGAAGGTGGTAAGGTTGTCAGCCTTACGCACCGGCCGCCTTCACCCCCAGGATTGCTCCTGGTACTCATTTCTGTTAGAGGCTGAGTCGACCCCAGGGCCATAGTGCCACCAGAAGGATTAGGCCAATTGAAAAATCTCAACGACCTCATCGGGAATCGAACCCGCTACCTTCCGGTTTGTAGCGCAGCGCCTCAACCACTACGCTACGGCGTACCCCTACAGGCATAGTAAGTTAAGGATAATGTCCGAAGACGAGGCCCAACATAATATACGAGGGATGGGGCATAAGTCAAAGTCAACTGTTTTATTTTTTCAAAATATGGGATCATTTTTAAATTTTGAAATGCACAAAGAAAGGGCAATATCTTCAGTATAAGTAATTTTTTAAATCATTGTTTGTTGATTTTTTCGTTAAATTAAATATATTTTAAAAAATACTTATATTGAAGATATTTGAAAGATCCTATATTATGTTGTTCACATGATATTAACAAACACACAGAAAAATAATCACTCAGAAATATCTATATTTGTGGAAGTTATCAGAGATACGGCTGTTCAGTGCATAAAACATTGGCAGCCATTTTGAAACGATAATTATCCGTAACTGTAACAGTTTGAATAATTTTGAAAATAGTATGCAATTGTAGAAATAGTCAATAAAGAGAATGCCAGATTGCAAGACTGTAGAGCAATTCATTGCTGAGAAAGAAATAATGAAATTCACATATTTCTCACCAATTAATTTCATCGAAAGCTGTATGTCCCCCCTTAATTAATACATATATACTTATTTCCCGTATGTACCAATACATTAACCAGTGCATAAATTATTTATAATTGGAAATCTATTTAATTCCTGATCACGGCTAAGAGAATAATCAGTTATGCGTATGATAAATTGAATTACAGCGAAGATAATTCCCCGGATGCTCTGTTTAACGCGTGAGAATTTGTGTAACATGCTACTTACAAGTTAACAATTTGAAACGATAAATATTTCTCTATGTGATGATACAGATAAGGTGATCTTCATGGAGGTCCTATGAAACACGAGGCTGAGCAGCGGGGCGTAGTTTTCCCATCTCCTAGCAGGAACCTGAATATGCATCATTCCATTCCTCGCGTATTCAGCGAGAGCGTGGCTGTCCAAACCTGATTAAAACGAATGGATGTATGCAAATGTACGAAATTAGCATGAATAACAAAATGAAGTGAAATGAAAATTATGGTTATGGACGTGCTGAGAAGTATTCCAAGTACTACAAAAATGTAGGGTTTTATAAATGAAACTCTTAGCCCTAGGACTCTACTCCTAATCCTGCCATTAGCCAATAGCGAAGGACGAAGGTATAGTGTTGGACTGAGCTTAACTCCTCTGGAATGTAGGGAAAGATAGGGGGATGTATTGGTCTTTCCCCACATTCCAAAGGAGTTCAGCTGAGTCCAACACTATAGATGTCGCAGTGGTCGGATGGGAGTCTTTGTCCACCCAAGGAATGTAGCACCAAGGAGTTAAAAAAAGATTAACAATCGAAGAATCAAATGCATACAAATAAACCAATAATTAATATCTCCACACTATTACCCACACAGAATTAAAAAATTCTATGAACACATAGATATAAGTTATCTATATCTACCGTATATATTTTGCTGAAGAAAAGAGTATCCATTTCAGACGTTTCCATAAATTTTAAAAAAGGCGAAAGTGCTGTCATTTCGTAATTATCATAGAATCAGAAGAACTATTGACGTGACACCTGAGGACACTGGAACACACCCATTATCTTCAATTGTCACGTGGTTGTGTGGTAAGAATTACACACCACAACATGGCAGTCATAACCACACAAGAACGTGAGACAGAATATATTTTAATATTTCTCATGTAAATAATGCAGTAATGAGATTCGAACACATTGTTTTCATTCAAATTCGATGTACACAGAGTGTTGCTGAATAACACCGAAATATTTGACCTGTGTATAGAGGGGACATAGAAAAACAACTTTTATTAGGAGATTTTTGCTCTATGAATTAAATTTTTCTTTTTACAGCATAAAATCTGACAGGGCATGGCCGCCACTGACTTCTAACATTTGAAAAAATGCAAAACGTAGGAACTTCGTTATCTGTAGTTATGAATAAAAGAACAAATGCAGTGGTGGCCAGTCATGTGATTAGTCTATAAATTTTGCAGATTATGACAACTCTAAATTATGATAAAGTTGTTGATGAATGATTAAGAATCAGGGTTTTGTCGATCATTAAGAAGGCATGAAGTCAATTTAATGAAAATTTTAACCCTATTTCGTGTCATTATTGACTTATGAGCACCAAATTGTAATGACTTTAATGCCCTGTACCATTCAAATTTTACGTCAAAAATCTCCGAATAAAAGTTGCTTGTCTATGTCCTCTCTGTCCACAGGTAAAATATTTCGGTGTTATTCATTAACACTCTGTATAAGTAATCATGAGCCCCCCCCCCCCCCGAAAAGAAAAATATTGAATCCTTTAAACCTCAAATGTATGGAATGAGGGTGTTATTGTAGAATAAGACAAACAACCAAATTATTTTTAAAGCATCTGTAGGCCTACTAGGGAAGGACGGTGGATTTTTGCTGATGTGATAGGATATTCACTTAGCAGAGTGAGTCCACTGAATAAGAAACTGACATAAAAGCGTAGTATCTAGCTAGACAATTTAATGGAACATAAATTAACTCATTTTTAAGAACACTAGGACACCGGGATGTCAGGGGGTCCTGATAAATTAAAACAACATAAACTATAATAAAAATATTGAAATTATTATTAAAGGGAACAAGCGACTACAGCGTCGTACTGAACTAGATCACTGTTTGAGCAAAACCTGGAGTCATTGAAAATTTTCTTTCTTTCTTTATCTTAGTTTTACCTCTCTCTTTTAGGATTTAAGCGATACAAGGCGCCCGGGCCTTACAGGGCCGCGACCTGTCAACACAGCTATTCTACGAGTATTATCTTCCGGAGTAACAAATTATCTTTGGATCACATACATACTTTTTTGACCAAACAATGACATGGAGGGCCTCCCCAGATGAGTGATCAGCCCAATGCTGGGGCCACCTCCGAGACAACATGAACACACAGGACGAGACACACCATTCACACACACACACACACACTCCAAACAAGGCGAGGATGGGATGAAGATGATAATGACGTCCAGTTGATATCTGGGGACCACAAGGGCCTAAATTTACCTGACATTTGTCTCACAGGTGAGGAAAAACTCCAGAAAAAAAACCTCACCTAGGTAGACTGTCCCGACCAGGATTCGAACCCGGGCCCTCTGCGTGAGAGGAGCGAACGCATCCCCAACGTCATTTAAAATAACACATAATAATGATATATCAAAAAGCGTGATATATCCATAAGGAAATGGTATAGTGGAATAGCTAATTTATATTTATTTTTGTAATGGTCACACATTTCTCTCGAATAGGCCTATCGCAGGGCGTACCCGGAAATCTTCTACAGCGCACTCTGGCGCAAACTTTGAGAACCACTGGTCAAAATAAACAAGCCTTAGATAACGATAATAACTTAGTGTTAGACGAACATCAAAGTATCAAAACATCAAAACATCAGTATTAAGTTACACAAACTACTCGTACAACCCTCTTTTAATTTTGCAGATTGTGACGTAGGTAGCCGGGAGGCGGTATAGGATTAATATAGCAAGTGTAAAGTAAAGTGTTCCCTATTACAAGCCATGGAGTAAATTGATAATATATTATTCCACCTTATACCCTCAAATAATAAATTAAATTAAATCACGTGTGTTACATAATAGCTTACAATAATTTTATTACAATACTAATAATGAGTATGGTAAGAGTCCTGTTAAATTTTTAATTAGGCCTGGGATTTAAAACTTATTCTACTAAAATATTTCAAAGGTATTTTCTACACTCTTGTAAAAAGAATTAATAATTAATTCTAAAGTATAGCCTAGGTTAAAATTTTAGAAAATTGAAATGAGAGTTCGGTTCTATAGTATACTCTGTTGGTGTATATGGCCGATTGTTAAAAAATATAAAATCCCAAGTTCTTTAAACTAGTGGTCAATATTTATAAAAAAAAAAAGACTTTGTGGCTAGTTCATGTATTACAAAATCTTTGTCACTTATTTATCGTGCTCTTACAATAGATATTTGAGAACAGAGTTTTTTTTAGTCCTACTGTTGATGAAAGTGATTGATATTTTTGTAGATGCAGTAAAGAAGATTCTATGCTATTATGTAAGCCCTGGAGTTATTGACATTTTCTCTCGTGGATATGAATTTCGACAGTTCGTCTGGCATCTTCAGTCCTAATAAAATAATATTAGGTATGAACATAAACATAACGTCTTAACAGCTATTACCAACCTTTGATCAGCACGTTATCCGTCGTTAGGATACACTGTACTGAGTGGCTTAGCACTGTATTTATTGTTTAATTTGGATGGGTACGTTCATTTAAGATATCGAATAAGGAGATGGGTTAGATTGTATTTTCATTCAGAGTATTTTCATTAATATAGTAGAGTTTTTCATTACATATCCAGGCGTATTCAAAGGAATAAACCATTACGTCGAAGTTTTTTTTTTTATGTTAATTGATCTGACCAAGTCTGTACCTAGATCTTACAATTCCGCGTTTCGCTCCACGAGGAGTAGATGAGTAGCTGTCACAGCCGTCACCGGATATTCTTAAAATTTGATTGGCTGAGGTAACTTGCTGATTGATGCGGAAAAATAAAGAGCATGGGTTGAGCTGTCGGCAAACTTTTCCTCCTAACAAAAGGAAGCCGCTTGGGTGTGCAAACTGGACTATACTAGCTTGACGTGAAGTTCGGTAATCCTCGTGCATTGTCGACTGTACGCTCATGACAGTATGCATATATGTCGCGCAGTGACATTGTGCGCATGCCTCATGTTACACGACAATACATGAATTGACTCTGAGTATGACCTATGGTCGAGGACTCTAGGTATGGCGGAGGGCAAACATGAATTGACTTTGGGACAAACCTTATAATAGTTTCTTTTTCTGCCTTCTGCAAATGAAAACGAAACAAGTTTTACATCCATAGATCCTAACATGCTGTATGACCTCAGCAATTAAGCGTGTTCAAAAATAAAGCTGAAATAAATAAAATAAGAGTTTCTTCTGCAGGAAAAAAACATTTGGTTTGAAACGAATGACAAGTTTTTTTTTCTTTCTTCAAGATTTCAGGACATGTAAAAAATAAAAAGACAAAGTAAAATTTGGACATTCCTTGACTTCTGCCAAGTTCCTGCCTTGATAGTGGGATGTTGAGTTACAAAATGATTACACTTTATTTTATTATAGGATGTTGTTGTAATTTATTACCTTAATTTTACATGTCAGCGAGTTAGATGAGCAAGGGACCATGGCTTCCCCGAGGCGAAGCTAGAGAATATCCGAGTACTTAATTTCACTTAACCACCATCTGCTTGTTTATGCAATTTTTGACGGTAGGAAGCTGTCCACAAATTTTAATTATGATGGAAAATAGGTTAGATTGCTCTTCAGTATGCAACGTACATATTCCATTCCTGGCAAACGACTATTTCTTATATATTGTCCAGTCACTTTCAATTACAATGTAAACCCTAAAATACTTTTAAAAGATAATGGTTAGTTAGAATTCCAAGCAATGGTTTCAAATGACATGTGGTTGTAAATCACTTACCTTAAAACATTGTTCAACATTGCGAACTGATTCTCATCATCAATCACTTTTTATTACTATTTCAACATTATAAGAAATATAGCACTTTTCTAAAGAGTAACTTCAGACGTGCTGCAAAAGTTCATTGCTTCTGTTGATTCAATGGCTCGCTGGGTAATTAAGAATTCGGTAAAGTGCGCAGGTTCATGACCTTAGGAATTCAGGTTTTGTACAAGAAGCATTAATTTAATTAATTGTCTAGTTCTGAACAAGACTCAAGGAATCCACCTCGTTTCCCACTCCTACAAAATGTATACTGTAATTTACACTGTCGTGGAGTGAATAATGTAATGGTGGCACACGTATACATTAATAAATTTAACATTAAATCGCTGTAAATTTTGTTTGTTCGTTCCTTCAGCATAATCTGTGAGCTTTTAAGTGGCGGTTCTTTACAACTATTTGTACCTTCAAGAAATTTCTCTCCTTTTAAAACCTACAAACCATATTTCTATCTTTATCTCTCTTGCTCTTTGCGTTTTGTACATTCCTATTTATTATTCCTATTTTATTTACTGAAACTGAAATTAATTTTTTTCCTATGTAATTTCCATAGGCTATGCCCTTAGACTACCAGATAGGCTTAAACCTCTGTGGGATTACATGATTATCCCAAAATTAATTATTTCAGATATGTGAAACTACAGTACTTCTCTTTAAATACAATCTGGAAGAATATGCTAAAGTTCGGCAATATGATAGATCGAGTTACACCAGTGGTCTGTTTAGCAGATTATCAATCATGGTAACAAAACAGTAAGTCCATAGAAGCAATGGTATTCAACTGTTTGGAATTTGGGCGATACTAGTCCGCAAGGCAGTTTTCAGAATGGGCGAAAATTCATTTTAGGATTTGAAAAAAATCGCCTTTCCTGAAGAAAGTTTACCTTTTGCAAGAGGCTGTGCGCCATTTCACCAGATCATTATAATTCCAATTTTCACATTGAAAATAGGTTTAGAATGACATTACATTACATTCTTCAATCTTCTTTCCAATTATATAAAATAGTAGGAAGTTATTATCGTATTTGCATGGATTCTAATATAAATTTCTTGCATCAGGTGAAAACATTGCGAAATGCATTTCAGATAAATCCACTGTAATGCTTTCAAAGAATTACATATCATAAATCACATAGTTATAAGACACATTGTGTCCTCTTCCGTTTCAACCAAAATTTTAGGCACAAACAACGGTATACTATGAAGGAATATCGTAAATCATTAGTAGACCCTAGAAAATATAATGGCCTACATTTAATAATTCATTCTATCGAAATGTTTTGCAGCATACAGTGTTCCAGCATACAGATTAGGATAATAATTCATTTGCCAACATTTGGGCATAATTGAGACAGTGGTAGACAGACTATATCACAAATAGACACGAAAGCTGAAAATCCCACAAATTATCATTCTTCCAACTGTGTATTTATTTACAATGTTAGATAACAAATAGCATAAACGCCACCTATTTGTATACTGTAAATAACTAATATTTATGCCAGCATATGAAACTAAGGATGCACCCATGCTATTCCCTTAGTGATTGCTGCTTCCTTCAACAAGACTGAATTTCACAAGTGCCTTGTTTTGTACAAAATGTAACCAATTGTGCACAAATCATGAGAAATTGGCAGGCATTGTAATGTGTTCAAGCACAATGATGGTGAAGTTATTGGCATTTCAGTCACGATTAGCCAAAAAGGAAAGACCCTGGAATGAAAGAGGCGGGTCACGAACATGATATGCTTTCTGAATTACATTATATGATGCGTAACAAAATAGTTTTTAAACTACCAAATCGTTTTCCTCCTTCACAATTCTCACTAAATTCTACATGCTTCAAAGCCTAGATTTTATTTCTGGTCACAACTACTTTCATGATTCCTATTTTTTCCATTAGATGTATGGTTTCTGTGATGATCTTAGTAATGTGGTATTAATTGTACTTTTTCCTAGCTCTTAGTAAATATAATGCTGTTCTCTGTGTATTATAATGTACTGCCCCCAGTTATGAGCATTATTGCTCTTTGGGGTCTTTATTGATAAATAAATTTTAAAAAATCAAAAGTTGCAAACGTAACTATAAATCTAAAAGAAGAACCTGTGACAAAAGTTTCATTTATATTGGTTGAAATTTAATACATTTTAACTTTTTCAGTTGTGGATTTTCTCTCTCTCTCTCTCTCTCTCTCTCTCTCTCTCTCTCTCTCTCTCTCTCTCTTCTCTCTCTTGGAGAGAACACATTTGCCGGCTTAATTGTTAAACTACGAATCGCTACGATGACATTGCACTGTGTCACTAATGGTATCATACGAAACAAAAATCTTGGGGACATACAGTACTTCCAAAAATTCTAAAAATTCGCCAGAGTAAATTTTTTACATGAGAAAAACCTACATATTTATAACGTCTGGAATCCCACAACTCGCTTAATGTATGTAATTTCAAAGTTGAGTTGGTTTTCTTTATTTGGTTACCATCCTATTTTATCGAGGTGCTTAAAAGCGCCTTCTTAAAGCGAAGAAGTCAAGAGTACGATTAAATTTATGACATCTCTTTGGGAGATTCGTACACTGCCTTCTGGATGCGAATGCACTTGCGCGGTTGCGAATGTACTAAGTGATAAAAACTCTCTGAAGAACAAAAGACTTCTCATCCATTTTAAGTGCCTCTCGCAGAATATAATATGATTACTTTTATCTCATTCCAAGGTACGAATTGTAACGGTCATTTACACAAATGAATCAAGTGATCTTTTCCTCCCTAATGGCCATCCTTGACGTTCCTGCATTAAATTGATGTTCCGCGATTCCATCTCAAAGCAACACGGAACTAATTATATTACCTGACGATAATCACGCCAAATTATTCTGCTCGTACCAAAAAGTTGTTTGAAGAGAGTAAGTAGAGTCTCTTGACCATAAAGAAGGATATTTGTGCAATAATTTATTTGTATATGTTACCGGCAATGTGTGGAATCCCGGTATTCTATAGAATGCCTTTGTAATGTATAGAATGCCTGATGGTTTTAGACAAACTATGAAACATAAGTTTTTTGTGAAAATGTTACATACTTTTCCTAGGCATTCTATACAATTCCTAGGCATTATACAGAATGACCAGTACCGTTTTGGCAAAGTGTTAAAAGGGAACATGATGAAAAGCCTTTATTAATTAATAAGCATTTGAAACTGAAAGAACAAAACTACGAAATATAACACAGGGTATTCTTACCGGAAAACAATGACAGCAGAACTCAGATTGAAGTACTTGTTACAGTAAGTACTCACCTACCAATGATATTGCAACCTAATTTTCTCAGCAGCCTGTCTTATTCGTACAAAGAAGTCCTACTACATAATCACAGTTGTAATTTTTCATTACACCATATTTCAATATAGAATGTTGATTTCAGAAAATGTATTTTTTTTAATGAAACGTATTTTATCAGAATATAATGATAATGAATCTCGCATAGCAAATTTAGCAGACTATTTAATTCTTCTATTTCAAAAAGTCTAAATACATTTTAAAGATATGAGTTATTCTACACTAAATATTTGTCACAAATAGTACAAATTATTTCGTACAAAGTGATTTTGTTAATAATTCCAGTTCAGGGTATTTGGTTGTTTGCATTTTTTTAAAACTGTTATACGAATTTACCCTCAATTCTACTCCATCGACATATTAGTTCCTCTTTATGCTTTTCGTCTATTTTATTCTTCCGATCTGAGTTCAATCAATTATCAATTATCATCATTGTCTTTATTATTAAACAGTAGTAGCGGGGAAAAATTGCGGGATTAGGCGTATTATATACTTTGCCGGCAGACAATCCGGCAAAGTATACAATGCCTAGGCAATGTATAAAACATCAATCATTTCATACTTTGACGTTCGATTTTAGGCATTCTATACATTACCTAGGCATTATATAGAATGCCGGATTTTATACATTGCCGGTAACATATATATTAATAACATTAATAATAATAAATAAAATCTTCGGTAATATACTTTTTTCTGAAACAAAGTATAGAGTTTGCTGTAACTTAAGAATTGTATTAAGAATATTACAAAGGCATGCGAAGGTTGATTTGTTTTTCCGCTTATTTACCACTAGGCTAACTTATTATGCAGGGCAAGCATAAATCAATGGAACTATTTTGAATAATATTTGCGAAGAAACTGTTTATGGTAGAAAAACGTGCGAGGCAAGAGATAGAAAAACGCTCAAATTTTACACACTTTACTAAAGGAAAAGCATTATGGAAATATTGCAATACGGTTACTAAGAAGAATGTTTGTTGGGAACAAATAGCGTGGTGACTGCTAGCAAACCTGTAGTTGAATGCTAAAGGCGAAGGCAATTTGGTCAACGTTTTTCAGATGAACTACTGCCGGCAACTTCTTCAGATAATTGTTATCTATTCTATTAACATGTTGTATGAAGAGGTATGTTGGTATGCTGCCAAGCAACGCTAATTTTATCAAGAGTTTTATTATGCTAGCGAAGTTTATGTGTTCATTTCGATAGAGTAATATATATGGTCTACATATCTGCATTCCAGTTAGTATGCACTATTTACAAACATGGCTATAATTTGCAGAATACTTTGCATCTGTACACTACGTGTTTAAATAACTTCTACTAGTTATAGGCTGCTTTTATCGAGAACTGGAAACTAAGATGGTACACTGCATGTCTTTATTCCAGTTCAATAAGATCGTGAATATGGAAACTTCTACGAATGTTTACCTAGATTCTGGACAGTGGCGGACGCAGAGGGAATCGAGGGGAAAAAATAAAGTAAAAGGAATAGGCTATAAATAAGAATCAATACGGCAAATTTTACGCACCTTTTTATATCCGTTTTCGGAAATATTTAAATTGCTTATTTTTCATCAAGTCCATCGCTGTGGCTCAGGGGCCCGGGTTCGATTTCTGGTCGGGACAAGTTACCTAGGTGAGATTTTTTCCGGGGGTTTCTCTCACCTGTGATACAAATGTCCGGTAACTTGAGGCCCTTGTGGTCCCCGGATATCATCTGGTCGTCATTATCATCTTCATCCCATCCTCGCCTTGTTCGGAGTGAGTGAGTGTGTGTGTGTGTGAATGGTGTGTCTCGTCCTGTGCGTTCGTGTTGTTTCGGAGATGGCCCCGGTATTGGGCTGATCACTCATCCGGAGAGGCCCTCCATGTCCTTGTCTGGTCAAAAAAGTATGTCTGTGTTGTGATCTATAGTTCATTCCTCTCCCGATAGGTCGCGGCCCGGGGCGCATAAAGGTCCCTATAAAGCTGCGTCTCCATTGATATACATTTAACACCAACATGTCAATATTAACAAGTTGATATTGACATGTATATTGCAATTTCGCGTTCCAATTGACTTGACATGCAAACCCAGCGTGTTGCACTTAACATTTTCCGATGTTAATTTGTTTTCCGGAGAAAATGGACAACATCTCAAGTCAATTGACTATTCGGAAATATCGGCTTTGTTTCGGGAATCTCCGGGAAACAAAAAGCGATTGCTAACTTAATCGGCTTTGGTTCGGAAATTTCCGGGTGAACAAAAAGCAGTCGACAGCTTCCTCAATATTCCCGGCGTCCATTTTGTATTATGTGAGTATATGGTATATCAGTGTTCTCAATAGTATTGCATCTACTTTTAAAATTATTTTTTATGGCATACTCCATCGTTGAAAAATATAATAGTTATTTTGAAAAGATCAAGAGATCTGTACAAAATTAGTATTTAAGAAAGTCATAGACAGTTAACAAGAAGATCGAGTATATAAAACCACTCTCATTTATATAATATATAAATTCTCGATCCTCAGTTTTTATTTACAACCTCATATCTTGCGTTTAATTTACATAGCTCTAGTTGAATCTGTATTACAATATGGCATATTGGGTTGGGGAGGAATGGCTAAATCCAACCGCTTGCCTTTAGAAATTCTACAGAAAAGGATTATTAAAATATGTCTGAGTAAACCTGCTGATTACCCCACAAAACTAATATTTTCTGAATTTAATGTCTTAAATATTGAACATATATACAAACTCAAATTACTGACTTACTTCCATAAGAATAGAAATATTTTCAAAAATAACAATCCTCATCATTACCTTACCAGACTGAATCAAAATTCTATTCTATATGAACCCAAATGTTCTACCTCTGCTGGATTAAATCACAGTATAAATTTCGGCCCAAGATTATACAACTCACTAATAAGAGCTCATCCTGAACTATATTATCTAAATTTACACAGATTCAAGAAAGAAACTTATAAAATTTATTCAACCTAATGCATGACTCATTTTACAATATCCAAAGTTTTTGCTTTTCATTTTGGCTACTCGTGCTTGTCATTCCTCTCTTACACATAATTTTTAATTATATGTTTTGCTTTTGATTTATGTTATTTACTATTTGCCTTGTTTTGTGAGTGTTTTTGTGTATGCCATGTGTGTGAGTGTGTGTTTGTGTGTTTTGTAACGTCGCTTTGCCCTGAATTTTTTGTTTTATAATTTCCAGTGTTCACTGTTTTTTGTTTTTGTGCTGAGCTGAGCCCGAGCACGAGCTTTTGCTCATTCGGGCATCGGTTATGAATATTTGTTTTGTACTAATAAGGTAAATAAATAAATAAATAAATAAAATTTTGTAATGTTGGCTGCCCTCTTCAGAGGCGTTTTATTTTTGAATGTTATTCATTTCTGTTCGTAACCGCGCCAACACATGTTAACCAATAACATTGTAGTGGAGACAGTTGTTAATTGGCAAACCACTTGACTAGTATACATCAACAAGTTGATGGTAAAAATTTAACATATGTTAACTGCAACATGTTTGTGTTAAATGTATAAAAATGGAGACGCAGCTAAGGGAGAGGTAAAACTACGAAAGACAACAATTTTTCATCAATTGAAAAGAGAGGATAGTGGACTTGATAATACAGAAAATATTAGTCCTTAGTCAACTGTGTCCAGATCGAATTTCTAAAGTCAGTAGTTCTTAGATCTCTCCTAACATTATCATCCCATCTTCGTCTCGGTCCCTCTAATGGTCAATGTGATCTTCCCATTAAAATTTTGTTAAATGTCCTTATCCACTCCCATAATAATAAATAATAATAATAACAATAATGGACTAATAATAATATCGCAATAAGAAATAGTTTTGCAGCAATTGTTGTATAATTAAATAAATAATATTCCATTTCATTTGCTACTTACTCGGAACACAGCATAAGAAGTTCAAATAATTCTTCAAATAGACCATCAGATACAACATACCTGGAAAGAAAAAGAGCTTTAGGTTATTGCATGGAATAGTCATTAATTCGGTCGTAATAATAAAATCCACGGGACAAAGCTAGTAAAATATTACAGCGGATGAACCACAAGTGAAATTGAATTATTTACATGGAAACATAGAATATTAAATTCCTTCTGCAAAATTGTAACAGTAGAACTTCATTTACCGTGGATACTATATTTAAAAAAAAGCCTATAAAATATGTACCTGACAGAAAAGGTCTTAGAAATCTTGTCTTGAAAATGTTGAATGGGTTTTAGTTCAAAAAAAAAGGCTCACATAAAAAAATCCACAATTTAAAAATATAAATACATTGACCTAATAATGCTTTAGTATAAAAAGCGCAGTTATCCTTGTGTGGCAGACATCACTGCTAAAACACGTTTGTTTTATTGAAATTTTCCGTAGTGATTTAAACATTATCTATTTATCTTCCGCCGACATAGTGATGACTAGGTTTCGGAAGTTTATGACTTGTCATATTTTTATCCTGACCTCCTTTCTCGGCGAAAACACAAATTAAACACGAATTGCACTCTTATTATCCTAAGCGGACCGTTTTTATTTTGCATATAAAGTCATATTTTGGTCATTTTTATGGTATTGTTCATATTTTGGTCATGTTTGTAATTTAACGTCATATTTCAGTTATAACTTCGGTAAAGGAGCACAATTATAACTTGAAAATTGAAATTTATTTAATTAATTTAATGCTTATGCCCAATTATAAGATAGCTTAATTTTAAAATTACTGTAATTGTTCATATTTTATAGGGATACGCATGGTCTTCAAAATGTTATTTGAGGTGATTGAAGCAAGCAGAGAGTAGCAAATTCTTTAAAACTAGAAGTTCCTTACAAATAACACTGTAAATCATCTGTAAAATTGTTAAAAGTGATAACTGAATGAATTCATGTGATGTAATAATTTAGTGTCATTAAACGCCTTAAATTGGAAAGTTCATTTTTAGAAAAATGTTATTTTATTAGGTCATTTCAAAGAATTTTTAGTCATATTACGTCATTTTTAAGGGCATATTTGCAGTCATATTCTCCGCATTTTTAGGTCATAAACTTCCGAACCCTAGTGATGACTATAACAGTTAAAAGAATAATTGTTATAGCGTAATTTCATTAAGTCTCTTGTGCCATAATCTAAGCACGTGTAGTGTGGGCCACCTTAGGGTTAATAGACCTATTACTTGTGAACCTATTATTTAAAGTTAGTAAACATGTCTGGCATAACGTAAAGGCACTTTTCATTCTATGATGTAGATCCTGGATCGTTCCAGTATGACAGTGTCTTGCTGTACACACCTGAGTAAGGGACATTATTATTAAAGTATAAAAGTTACGAACTTAATAACTCACAAACCAGTTTTAAAATTTTTATCCCCGCTTTCAGACGAGTTTATAGTTTAAATCCCGACATTAGATTGCCTATGCCGGGCGTCGACCAGCTATTATATTCCGTCACCTTTATTCGCTAATTAAGTAGGAATGCTGATGTGCTGATCGCTCTGAATTGTTCAGTCACGCCTCAGTTCAAACACTGAACGGGCGACAATGTCAGTGCTGGTGATATAGAATACAGATTAACAGCGACAGGGCATCGAACTTCGTAATCGTAATATGAACTATCGGGTTGTTACCGTCCCGGCTAGAGAGGTAAGCATATTCGTGAAGAACAAAGCTAATATTTTCAGTCCTTTCGATCCCCGGTAGGCCTATACCCTTAGCAACCAGGGAAGGCGGTTGAGGCCAGGTAGGTTCCTTCGACCCGCTAGCACCCTCACATTTACAAGCAGAGGGAATTAGGACCAACCGTAATTTCCTCCCCATGAGTCACCTAGTCTACTTCAATCAATCAATCTTAGATTTTTTTAATATGTCATTTTATCTTAAAGTGTTAGTTATATATCAATTCTACACATAATTACAAGAAAAATGACACCAAACTATGTATAATTTACTTTAATAGGAACATTTATAACAAATACATAAATAAAAGTAAATTATACATTGTTTGGTGTCATTTTTCTTGTAATTATATGTAGAATTGATATATAACAAACATTTTAAGATAAAATGACACATTAAAAAAATGTAAGATTGACTGATTGAAGTAGACTAGGTGACTCATGGGGAGGAAATTACGGTTGGTCATAATTCCCTCTGCTTGTAAATGTGAGGCTGCTAGCGGGTAAAGGAACCTACCTGGCCTCAACCGCCTTCCCTGGTTGCTAAGGGTATACTTCCTCGAAATTTTCTGAGGGCTGGAATGGGATGCACTCAGTCCCATGAATCAAACCGAGGCGCTAAAGAAGTAGCGGCTCCGGTTCAGTAAGCCATCAATAACGGTAGTGTGTGTCCGCTGATTACTTGCCCCCTGTCCTGCCATCTGCCTATGGTAGATGTCGCAACGGTCGGATAGCAGGCTTAGTCCCTCAAGGGATGTAATGCCATGGAGTTAGGTTTTTAGTATGTTGAATAGAAAATTAAAATACCTAAATATTCAATTCGGGAAAACTATTAGGCCACGATTAAAGGGTTCCTGAGATATGATTCAGGTACAGTATAGTGATGATGGAAAATAAATTTGTATTAAGAACACACACCAACAGCCATTTTGGTGCCTTAGAATGTATACTTATTATTGGGTATATTTTGGTCGCTGATGCGAAATGTACCATTAGCTTTGCCCTATCTGCTTTAATTTTGTGAGATATGGTATTACCATTATGAATATTATCCCATTTTACGTTTGATATAAATAAAAAAAAAGTGCCTGTTTTTAGCTTCCAAATCATGTGAAGAAAAAAGCAACACACTAACATTACATTAACATTAAATTAACAATATAACACGGTCTTTCAAAAAATTGATATTATCACATATTGTACGGTAGTTAATGACTTAGGCCTATGAGCTGCAAATTTGAGGGCCAAAAATAATCCAGTTTTTAGTTTTTCTGTACTTCGTACAGGTTTCGTCCTACGTGTACAAAGTATGGTGAAGAACCTTCACTAGCTATATTATCAAGCAAGATTTTGTTTCGCGAAAGAGGTTATAAGTTAATGACACTCTATATAAAAGTAGAGCTGGTGGATAAAAACCGTTTACGTTTTTCGAATAAGCACACTAAGTAACTTATAGCCAAAATCCGGTAAAACCTCTGAGACACCAAACAAAAAGTTCTTTTTTGTTGGGCTGTGTCATATTCCCAATATCTGGTCGGATGAAAATCGATGAATGACCAGGTCATCGTGTGAAAGTAGTCTTGTACACATGAAGTAACAAATTCAAATTCAAATGATTTTGTGGGTACAAGCACTTATTTGTAGCGTGAATTCTATGAATGTTTATACCGATGCACAAAATATCCAGCGCAACTGCAAATTTAATTCCCTCACTTTATCACAATTGAATTCAGCTGAGTCATAATTTTCTCCTAATTCGGTGAAATAAAATATTTTCAGTATTTACACAAAAATTCCCTTTGCGCAGTCTAGTATTCCAAGTACCTTATTTTTTTATTCTTCTGCTAACTTATGAATCATAGTAACTTCAGATTTGGGAATGATTTATGTACAAATATAATAATAAATATAATCAAAAGTACTAATAGACCATGGGCTACCAATAGCAAACCCTCCCCCCCCCCGTGGGATTTTCTGACACACATATTTTCTTGTTGGTATTGTCGTCTAGTTTAAGATTTTACTTGTTTGCCCCTTATCAATTACAGCATTTACCCGGAAACCCCTGGAAAACTACGGAAATCCGGAGATAATGAGTTTGTTTTAATTTTTTATTGTTCTTTGCCCCTAATATTCCCAGGGAATTTCTGACTCACACATTTTTGTTCGTATTGCCATCTAGTTTAAGGTTTCAGTGGTTTGCCCCTTACAAATTCCAACATATCGCCGGAAAACCCGGAAAACCACGTATATACGGAGAAAATAACTATGTTTTATTTTTTAAATCTTTGTTCTTTGCTCCTAATAATCAAAGGGAATTTCTGACTCATATGTTTTTTTGTTGGAATTACCATCTAGATTAAAATTTCAGTTGTTTTCCCCTTATCAATTATAGCATATCCCCGGAAAACACCGAAAACCACGGAAATCCGGAAAAATTAATTTCGTTTAAATTTTTGAAAATCTTTGTTCTTTGCTCCTGGTATTCAAAGGGAATTGGTGAATCATATGTTTTTGTGTTTGTATTGCCATCTAGATTAATTTTTTCAGTTGTTTTCCCCTTACCAATTACAGCATATCCCCGGAAAACCACCTATATAAGGAGAAAATAACTATGTTTTCTTTTTAAAACTTTGTTCTTTGCTCCTAATATTCGAAGATAATTTCTGACTCATGTGTTTTTTTGTTGGTATTGCCATTTAGTATAAGGTTTCAGTTGTTTGCCCGTTATCAATTGCAGCAAATCCACGTAAACCGTAAAAACCACGGAAATCCGGAGAAAATTACTTTGTTTTAATTTTTTTAAATCTTAGTTCTTTGCTCCTAATATTCAAAGGGAATTTGTGACTCATATGCTTTTGTGTTGGTAATGTCATCTAGATTAAGGTTTCAGTTGTTTTCCCCTTATCAATTACAGCATATCTCCGGAAATCTCAGAAAACCACGAAAATCCGGAGAAAATTAGTTTTTTTTTTTAAATTTTCTAAAAATATTTGTTCTTTGATACTAATAATCCCAGGGAGTTTCTGAATCACATACCTTTTGTTCCTATTGCCATATAGTTTAAGGTTTCAGTTCTTTTCCCCTTACCAATTACAGCATGACAAATAATACTGGAAAAATCCTGTTTCTGAAGGGATGAAAGCGATTGAAAACCTGGCAGCACACCTTTCATATTCTAATTTGACATCTGTGAATGTTAATTTATCTTGCCAAACCTTCCACAGTCACTATCAAACTTTCTTGACTGAAGTTATAGAAGGGACATTGGGTAAAACAGCACACTTTTGGATTGGTAATATCGACAAAGTGTCTTTGATTTTGAGATTTCAGCGAGCAACTAAAGAAAACAACTTTGACTTACACTTGGCATGTTTAGAAGATATGATTAACCTTTTCTTTGCATGTGACCAACACAAATATGGCAGATATCTCGTAGTCCACATACTCACCCTTTTGAACCTGCATAGGACACACTTGAAGCAGAATTACTTCGCAATAACGGTTTCAGTGACTGTAGATCACAAGTTCCGAGTTCTAGAAATTCCGTGGATTTCCGTGGTTTTCCGGGTTTTACGGGGATATGTTGAAATTGTTAACGGGCAAACAACTGAAACCTTAATTTAGATGACAATGCCAAAAAAAAATATGTAAGTAAGAAATTCCCTGGGGTAGGATCAAAGAACAAAGATTTTTAATAAATGAAAACGAACTCATTTTCTGCGGATTTTCGTGGTTTTCGGAGTTTTCCGGGGATATGCTGTAATTGATAAGGGGCAAACAACTGAAACCTCAATCTAGATGGCAATACCAATATAAAAACATATGAGTCACCAATTCCCTTTGAATACTAGGAGCAAAGAACTAAGATTTAAAAAATTAAAACAAAGTAATTTTCTCCGGATTTCCGTGGTTTTCGGAGTTTTCCGGGGATATGCTGTAATTGATAATGGGCAAACAACTGAGACATTAATTTAGATGGAAATACCAATACAAAAACATATGAGTCACCAGTTCCCTTTGAATACTAGGAGCAAAGAACTAAGATTTAAAAAATTAAAACAAAGTAATTTTCTCCGGATTTCCATGGTTTTCGGAGTTTTCCGGGGATATGCTGTAATTGATAATGGGCAAACAACTGAGACCTTAATCTAGATGGAAATACCAATACAAAAACATATGAGTCACCAGTTCCCATTGAATACTAGGAACAAAGAACTACGATTTAAAAAATTAAAACGAAGTAATTTTCTCCGGATTTCCGTGGTTTTCGGAGTTTTCCGGGGATTTGCTGTAATTGATAATGGGCAAACAACTGAGACCTTAATCTAGATGGCAATACCAACAAAAAACATATGAGTCAGAAATTCCCTTTGAATATTAGAAGCAAATAACAAAGAATTAAAAAATAAAACATTGTCATTTTCTCCGTATATAAGTGGTATTCCGAGTTTTCCGGGGATATGTTGTAATTGGTAAGAGGCAAACAACTGAAACCTTAAATTAGATGGTAATACCAACAAAAAATACGTGAGTCGAAAATTCCCTGGGCATATTAGAAGCAAAGAACAAAGACAAATTAAAACAAAGTCATTTCTCCGGATTTCCATTTTTTCCGGGGATATGCTGTAATTGATAAGGGGCAAACAACTAAAAACTTAATCTAGATGGCAATACCAACAAAAAAAATATGATATTCAGAAATTCCCTGGGCGTATTAGGTGCAAAGAAGAAAGAAAAATTAAAACAAAGTAGTTTTCTCCGGATTTCCGTAGTTTTCCGGGGTTTCCGGGTAAATGCTGTAATTGATAAGTGGCAAACAACTAAAAACTGAAACTAGATGGCAATACCAACAAAAAAAATGTGAGTCGGAAAATCCCACGGAGGGGGATGGGGGGTTACAGTAGCCCACGCTCTATAACAAACAACTTCAGAAAATCAATTGTAAACACAAGTGCTAACAACTGTGGATAAAAACGACATCTGTTGAGTCTTTGCCGCATTTGACCATAGTTCATAGGAATCTTAAACTCGGCATAGAGATAGCAGAAAAGTAGTGTATTATTATCTCTGATAGCGTAGGCCTCCGTTCCTCAATCTTTGCTGTAATCGATCACATGTAGGTCTGTCGATAACTTCTCGGCAACTATAGAAATAACAGAAAAGAAAGCATGCTATAAGAAAATGAAAAAAATACTAAAAGAAAATATTACGATCTTAGTTCAAATTTTTGTGCACAGTTCTCCATTTGCATGTGGAAGGGGCATAGCCTATTTCGCGCTTATTTAGAAATTTAAGCGATAATTTGTGTATCCAATTAGCTTTATATTGGTAATTTAGGCATATACAAAGCTAAATATAGCTCAGAAAAGATGTTTTATAAAATTTTGTGCATTTCACTGTTACCAAAAAATACAATCCCTAGTTATCACTGATGCACATGAATCTGTACGGTAGCTATTGTTTCCGGTTCGCGTATAATAGCTAAAGGTGTGGAAACTGAGTTTCTGAAAAAAAAGCCCCAACTTAGAATTTTACATCAACGGGTTTAATTCTTAAACTGTATGTAAAGTTTATAAAATGGAACAAAGTACTGCAGAGCCAGGTTTGAACCCTCGATTTTTCATTTAACGGCGAGCATATTGACTACTCGGCCAATGAGATTATGGATTTTCTTTCCTGAAAGAAAAGTTGGTTACTTCCTGGTTATGCGTAGAATCTCTGACTTCGAATTAGTTACAGCGAATCAGGAATATTATGGATGTGAATTTTCTAATAATGATGGTGCATTGGCCATAATTAACAGTCATGCTGGTTAAAATAGCACGACTTTCAAGAAATCGACCGCCCACGACCATTGGACCAGCACAGGTCCGTGCAAACCGACGTTCTCAATTAAAGAAAGCGACGATAAATCTTACGCTGTGGAACAAGGTAAAACAAAAGTACCTAAGCTATGAGTGTAAAAAGTGCAAAAGAAATCTGCAGTTATGAGTGTTCACTAGGGAAGCAGTCCATTAGGAGGAGTTACACTAGTCTTTTTCTCAGCTTTTTCTCTATTTTATTTTCTATTGTGAATCCAATTCAGAAACAGTGTATATGAAAGAGTTGTCTGAATGCATGTATAGGTAAAGTGATCCCTATACAGGCCATGGAGGCCCAGAGGGTTCCAGGAGGTTGAGGCTCCCAGATTTTGGACATTCGGCACATAAAGGTGGTAAGGTTGTCAGCCTTACGCACCGGCCGCCTTTACCCCCAGGATTGCTCCTGGTATTCATTTCTGTTAGAGGCTGAGTCGACCCCAGAGCCATAGTGCCACCAGAAGGATTAGGCCAATTGAAAAATCTCAACAACCTCATCAGGAATCGAACCCGCGACCTTTCAGTTTGTAACGCAGCGCCTCAATCACTAAGCTACGGCGTACCCCCGCATGTATAGGTAGGGGGAAAAAAGCGGACCTACTCTTGTAGCTGATTTCAGAGCCTTGTGAAACGTAAATAAATGTAAGCGATGTAACGGAAACGTTTATTTTCACAAGCAATGCAAATTACGTGAAATTATTTCTCAATTCAAGAAATTTATCAACTGTAGAACAAATTTCAAAACATTCCCTGCTATCCTGTGAATGCCGCTAAGCATGCGCAGTGGCTCATATCGGCAACTTAGATATTTTAGTCGGTCCGCTTTTTCTCCCTTCTACCTGTACATATTTTAAAACTGTCAATAATTAATTGCATTATACACCGTGTCACTAAAGTCCAGAAAATATTTAATCCAAATGGACATTAAAACGTGTATTTATGCTGAAAACTTGAAACGAATGTCAAGGTCGAACCCAATACTTTCTCTACCTCCCTTGCTACACGTCACAAAGGTTTATTCACGATTTTCTACTCCCACACAAGGATGTGGTCAATGGACTTCTCCTACACTACAGACATGATTACACGAAGTACTCCGTGATCAGAGCATGCAAACTTAAGCATTATGTACGACCTCTAACCTGGACCATATAAGGATATCTTTGGCATCTACAGTAAGTCTAATCTGCGATCAGTGAAAGCAGGCGTTTGGCACTCGTAAGCTTCTGTAGTGAGATATCTGACAGTTATAAATGGTGTGGAAGAAACATTTGTGGACGCGAGTTTACATATGAGTAGACCTGGGATTTTAAGGCAAATGCCTATTTTGTTCCTTATGAAATAACATGAAATTTTTTAAATATGTGGATGTTTCATGATAAATCACTAAGATTTATAGAGTTTTATAGTTCCCTAAAATCCCTATTTGGACCTTTAGAGCCTATTTTGCTATTTTAGTGCCTAAAATGCCTATTTTATAACTTAAAATGCCTAATTCGTACATTTAAAATAAAATCCAGCTTCTGTAATTTTTACAATCTTATAATAGACATCTCTCAATGAAAAGCAGAACAGCAGAGGTGGGTTTTTCACAGAAACTTGATTATTCCAATCAATTGTCGCTAAAGGAATGCTGACTGACGGGGGAGGGGAAGGACTACAGTGTCAAGTCACCAGTGAAAGAACATATGTTTAAGTGATGCCTAATTTAGCAGTTAATTCTGTTAAGAATAGGTATACACCGTTTCTTGCAGTAAAAAAAGACCATGCTACAGTTTAAGTGTATATTGTAATATTTTGAAGTCTATTTTCTATTTACCCATTTTTAAAGCATATTTTAAGTGCCTATTTTCTCTTTTAAAATCCGACTTACTTGTTTTAAAAGCCTATTTTAGGTGCCTAAAATTAATTTTTTTAGAGCCTAAAATCCCAGGTCTACATATGAGGGGTGTATTAGCAAACCCGGCAATCTCTATTTCGTAAAAGATAGAGACGCTAACTTCTAATGAAAATTTAATGCATTTCCTGCTATATATTTAGTGTATTTGTTGAAAATCTGAGTTCCTCCCTTATGTGGGAAATCTGATATGCAACATATACACAAAATATGCAACAGGAAAAGCATTAAACCTTTACTTGAAGTTAGCATCTATCTTTTAACAAAATGGAAATTGCCGGGTTTGCTAATAGATCCCTCATATAGTAGGCCTTTACTTATTTAAGCAAGAGAAATTCGTGGATTTTTTTGTTCTTGAGTTTTAGCCGTTTACGAAAATCATATTATTATTATTAAAGCAGTCTATTACAAGCAAGTGCTAAAATGTGTACTAGACATAAAAGAAACAACAGAGAACTGATGGTTTCTTTTGCTGTTGCGTAAATTGTTAGTTTTGCGATAATGCATCTTATTTGCTTGATATTAAAATATTTGTGCATACTTTATTAATTTTTAACATTATTCAATGGCATATTTCTGACACATTTTAAATACTGTGCATATCTTTGTTCATTCTAATATAATATACAGCATAATACAGCCTTATTTAAAATGCAATTCTGTTCATGTTAATAATAATATAAAATAATATGAATTAACTTCGTGTTGTCAAAATCCGTCGGTTTCAAGAAAATGACCAAAAGGAAGATTCTATTTGACTGACGTCGTAAGCTTCCATCTGTCGTAGAAGATAACCACGACAACCAGCAGATGTGAGAGTATCGTGGGCTTGTAGCACGTGGGTTTGAGTGAATCTAAAATGTCAAAATTTGATCATTTAGACTAATTGTGGTCGAACAAAAATAGTCGTATGCAACTTGCCTAGAATGGTAATTAAGATACACGTACGAAAATTATTAAACTCGCTTACTCGTTTCATAAACATACTCTTATCTTAATAAATACCATTATAGGCTTGTTGCATAATGTACTATTACTCGATACTTGTTACATCAGTTGAAGGATGATCATATTATATTTCAATGTAAGATTGTAGCCACCATCTTATCAGAAATCGAACAGTTTGAGCCGATACAAGTTCCAATAACTATACGATTATAGGAATCTAATGTTCTTCCGTATTACAGTTCTGTTGTATATACCAGTGTTTTTCAACAGGTGGGTCGCGGCCCAAAAGTGAGTCGCTAAACATTTTCAGTTAGGTCACGGAGCATTTTAGAGGAAGGCTCTTTTCACACTGGGTCACTTGTGACGGTCACCGCTCGGTTTCCGCATGTATGATTGCCAACAATGCAAGTTGTATATACACAATTCAGTGTATAATCGAGCTCAGCGAAACTAGTTATCCAGACATGTGTTTAGATTTGATTAATACTGAAGACTTTATAAGTGAGGTGGAATGTCAGCCTGCCATTCGGGATGTCAAAAGTGATTACAAATTGTTTTATCATGTAGTAACTATTGGCAATACTAGCGGTGACCGTCACAAGTGACCCAGGTGTGAAAAGAGCCAAACACCGGTGACGGTCACAAGTGATCCAGTGTGAAAAGAGCCGAAGAAACTTCTGTGAAATTGGAAGACTTTGAATACGTAGGAGAACAGCATTTGAAGCAGCTATAGAAAGCATTCCAGTCATATTTTCCTCAGGACATAAGAATAGGGTTCGAGTGGATTGAAAATCCATTTTCGGTGGATTTGATAAACCTGTCCCTGAACAACGAAATGGAGAACCACTTGATCGAACTTCGATGTTACAAGAAATTTTACATCTGGGTTGCCTTAAATTCTTTTAGTGATGTAAATGCATGGGGTATGTAATTCTCTAGCTAATAAGTTCGTCAATCACACTGCTTAATCCGAAAAGAAAAGCGAGACACCAGAATGAAACTGAGTACAAAAGCTGAAGTATTGATGTGACACTCGATGACCGCAATGGTTTCAGGTGAAGCATGACAGTGTCCTGTACAGCAGACCGTGACGAGAAGGCGTTTGCCCCAACCTCTTGTCCGTGTTGTTGAAACAAGGACTCATGCGTTGAAGCGTCCATATTACTATGATCAATGAGGTGTTACACCGAGGAAGGGGAAAAACTGCGTTCATTACTTTTTCTTTAAAATTCAATGACGCACTACGATGATCACCTTAAATGCAATACACTCTTGTTCAAGTGAAATGTTATTTTTGAACATTAGTGACCATAATTATAGATAATATGAATTTTGCCTATCAGAAAGGATACTACTTATGGTAAAAATGTTGTGGAGTTTCTACCTATTTTATGTGAAATTAGAAGTAGCTCCATTGTTCTTGAAACACGACCTTGGATGCGCAGAGAAAAAAAAAAATGCTTCACTGCGAGAGAATATTGATTTTGTAAACCATGTGCTTTCCATGTGCTTTTACTGCTACGTATACTGAGCATAAAAGACATCCTCTCCCAGGTCATATTTCAACTAAAATTGGACAGTTTCTATTATCCTGATATCCGTAATTCTACCAGCGTTATGAGTGACATTTAACGTGTCACTTATGTTGGACTTCTTTTAATAAACTTTCATAGTTATTTTAAACAGTAATCATTTTATAAATTCTGTTTTCATCATAACTTCTAAAATACGTGAGCTAATCTTTATAAGATACTTTGAATACACATGTATTTCCCATATAGGCCTATGAACTGTTTGGCATTCACTTACAACTTTGTTCTAGCCCAAGATCGCATTCATTAAACAAAATTATCATCACTAAATAATACATTATTAAAGAAGCATATGAACTTACAAAAATTCATAAGATACATATAATACATACATAATAAGTCAAACAAAATACAAAATATATAATAAATAAAAGATTTTTTGTTGTCTACACTCCAGGCCTACATTGCCTAGAAATATGATTTAATAGTTTATGTCTAGTTGTCATCTTCATCGCAGGGACTAAATTATTATCATGTACCATTATATCAATTGTAACATTATTGTAACATTATTTGTCGTTGTCTCAAACATAATGATAATAGTGCTCTCGTTTTCATCGTCCCCACTAGGCATTTTCTTTTCCGGTTTGCCGGATTATATTATTGTTTATTGAGGGTAAAAAGTAGTTTGCACTCTCATATACAAGCAGGTGGTAGACTCTGTTGCCAAGTCAATCTAATAACAATAGTAATATAGGCTAATACAAAATTTTGGTGTTTCTTTGATTCTCGTTTCCGACTGAGACGTGACAACACTTCAATATGCGGATATTAACGAATGTGTCTTTAATGCATTAAACAAAACAACACTTCAACGACAGCACCGCTGAGGACGATGATAGCGAGATGACTAACCCTTTGTAGCCTACTCATGATTTTGAATTCACTATAATTTTAACCTGGCCATTTAAGCTTATGGCCTTTATTCTGCCAGAAAAACAAAAAGATCAACAAATGAAATAAAATATAAGTAAGCCTAATTAAATAAATTTAATATACATTACGGAAGTGATTCAGAATAGTAAGCAGGTTAAGCGTTAAACCCAAAAATGTACTCCTGTGTATGCGTCGCCTAATTTATTTCCAAATTTAAAACAATTACCATGATATACTTATGATAACTTTCGTCCAGCGACTTTAACATTGGTTTATTACTTGAATAACTAACTACTGTACTAGCCTATACACTGCAGCCTGGGAATGTGAGCTAGGAAATTCGAAAGTAAGATCACTAGAATGCCAAGTCACTGCAAATAAAACTAACAACCTTACATTAGTAGACAGCTCAAAAGAACCTATCTTGTACGCTGGATTCTTTGGATATAATTGTGTTGATTTTTCTAAACATAACAGCCTCTGTACAGCAGTATAGTAGCCCTGTATTTAGAAAAGAAGTAGGCCTAGGTACTTTGTATGTACTGGTTTCTAACTTACATAGAAAATGCTCTTATATATTATACCGTTATAGCAGTTACGTGCATCTTAAATACCAATTGTGTGTACTGTATTACTGTTGTAAGTCTTCTCGTACAAAGGTAAACATCTGGTGATACACTCACAATACTTTCTCTACCGAAAGCTAGTTCCTGCTATTTTCTCATCCTGATAAGCAGAGCCCAGAAATTTATGAAAAATCGAATTTTTAATAATGCACTCTATTATAGTGTGTCATTTTTGTGTATATGTATGGCTGATATTTATTTAATGTGTAATGTATATGTATTTAATGTGATATTTAATGTGTAGTGTCATTTTTGTATATAGGTATGGCTGGTATTTATTGCACCACTGCCACCGGGTTGTTTACCCATTTGCAGTGTAAGAAAATAAATACAAATATGCTTGTGTTAAAATATGTACAGGTAGGGCAAAGAAAGCGGACCGACTAAAGTAGGCTATCTAATTTGCCGAAATGAGCCACTGCGCATGCCTAGCGGCATTCACAGGATAGCAGGGAATGTATTGAAATTTGTTCTGCAGCCGATAAATTGCTTGAATTGAGAAATAATTTCACGTAATTTGCATTGCTTGTGAAAACAAACGTTTCCGTTACATCTCTTACATTTATTTAAGTTTCACAAGGCTCTGAAATCAGCTACTTTTTTCCCCTACCTGTACAAAATAAATGACAGATAACTGATGGTTTATTTTGCATCCTGTTGCATATTTTGTTAGTTTTTCGATAGTTCATCATATTTGCTTGATATTTTCGCATGTAACAGTGAATACGATCCCAGCAAACAGCCATCAATAATGCCGACCCAGAGTTGTCTAACCAGGAAATAAGTCATTTCGGACCCATATTCATGTAACATAATTTCTTCCTCTACTCAAGGAATATTTTTCCAAAGTTTTGGTCTATCTTTTTGTTACACCCTGTATAAGTAAACTTATTTTTTTGTTTATTAAAGAAGATAGAATTGTTCTGGGTAGAGAAGCAAAACAACAGCATTTACTCATTTACTTATAGTGTGTTTATTGCGGTACTTTTCTGAGAAAGACCTGTAATGCTACAAATTAAGTAGCATTAACCGCTAATTATATAAATACAAACACCGCGTAAAGCGTTGATAGGTTAATGCCACATTATGCAGTTAGCTTAATATGGTTACCAGTTAATGGTTAACAGTTCTGCAATTTGCTGAATTGTAAAATTGTTTATTGTGGTTTTACTTGATTGCAGGCCTATTTAAAAGAACGAAACCGTAACAGTTTTAAGTAGAAGCACAATGGATCGCAGTTCTTGGAAGAGTTACGATACACCTGGTTTTCAGTGTATTTAAATTGTTTTGTGGCCTAGAATATAAAATTCTATTAATTGCATCCCGCATTACATTATTACTAGGGTTCGGATGTTTGTGACATTTCATATTTTTATCCTGACCTCCATTCTCGCCGCAAACACAAATTAAACATGAATTGCACATTTGTTATCCTAATTTGGCCGTTTTATTTTGCATAAAAAGTCATATTTTGGTCGTTTTCATGGTCTTGGTCATATTAAGGTCATATTTGTAATTTAACGTCATATTTCAGTTATAAATTTGGCGAAAGAGCACAATTATGCAGTACTATGTGCACTAAATTGTCGACTTAATTTTTTTTACGAAAAAGAGTCACGGATATTTTGGTTTTACTGTAGCTGAAATGTGAGGGACAATAACTAGCAATAGCACAATTTCCTCTTTCCAATAGGTATGTTTTTAAATATTTTTAGTTCACATTTGCAGTGGTATCTGGAAACATTAACAAATTAGAAGTTCTTTACAAGTAAACCTGTAAATCACCTGTAAAATTGTTAAAAAGTGATTATGTGATTGAATTAATGTGATGTAATAATTTAGTGTCATTAAACGTTTTAAATTGGAAAATTTATTTCTAGAAAATTCGTTATTTTATGAGGTCATATTTAACATTTTTTGGTCATATTAGTCATTTTTAAGGTCATATTTGCAGTCATATTTTCCACTTTTTTAGGTCATAAACATACGAACCCTAGTTATTACTATGGCTTCCAATTCCTATTGGAAACATTTCACCAAATTTGATGTCTTTACAATCTTTTTATTCGGAGTATTCTAAGACTTACTTGGTCATAATTTATTCAACGTACCCGAATGTTATTTTCCAGTTTTCAGATATTGTGCTTTTATGTCTACCATATTTCTTAATTATGTAAATCAGACTACTTTTTGAAACGTTATACGGCACAGGTTAACACTAGTTGCAAGTAATCGTGTTCTTGAATAGATTATATATTTAAAATAATAATAGTTATTCTAAGTGTTTAATGAATTAGAAGATTACAGAACTTTTATGCTTTCATATCATCGTCATTTGTGTCTACACTCATACAGTGGGAAAATGTGTTAAAAGCAATGATTGAATATAGAAATTTTGCGAATTTACTGTTCCATTAAATTAAGAAATGTATATTTTAATTATTATTGAAGTCTGAAAGCTTTCAAATGTAATATAATTGTGCAATTGAATGAATAGTGAAACATTCCTGGATTTTGTGTATTATGTGTCGTGAATCAATGTCCAGGTAATTTTAGTTTTCTTTATTATTAAACAGGTGCCCGCTGCTTCGCCCGCGTTTATCAATTTAATTTATAGATTTTTAAAATAATTAATTTAACGGCAAAATAATTAAAACACTATATTTATTAACCCTGCCATCGTTTTTACATAAATTTTATGAATTACATAATTTAATTTTTAATCATATTGTTAGAAACAGTAAATAAATAATTAAAGCGACAAACGAATCATGAGCTGGCATATGGACATACAGATTCGGAATGGAACGATTAAAACGAACCATAGATTCATGACCCTTACTCTTACCTTCGTAAAAAATTCAAACGATTAATAAATAAAAACTAAAAATCCTGATCCGAGAAACATTTCATGATTACAATGCGCCATCCGGAAAAAAATTACATCATATTTCTGTTCCCTGGAAAAAAAAATAAAAAATCACGAATAGGCCTACTGCATTTCATCCAAATCAATATAGTGCGCCAACCAGGAAAGAATCCTCAGATTCGAGTTCCTTGGCCAAAATGAAACCCGCATAGTGAATTTCATACAAATCGATCAATGTTTTCTCATTTAGGCTTACATAGGCTAATTGATCCCCCGTCTATCCACCTATTTAAAATATTTGAGATATGTGAGTGGTAACGTTATAAACAAATGAATCAAGCAGTGCGGGCTAATAAAATCGAAACTATCGACAGTTTGATGCGTTACATTGAAAAATACTATTAATCGATGCTCTTCTTTCCCACTTGCTCTAGCAATCGAGCAAGGCCGTCTGGTATTAATTTCGTAGTTGAAATATATTATCGAAAACTGGTGTTTCGAAAGCGCTAAAAATCACGTTTTATCCCAGTTTTTCGCTCATAAGTAGCGAACGAAAGCGAAAATTAACAATCCGGCTTTGAGATGTATTCGGATAGGGGAGATTGCCCCGTTGCCGTTGCCGTTGCCTCGTAACGGGGTCTGACCGGCAACGGGGCAATCTCCCCTACCCTTCAGTCCATCCATGGTAAAAATTGCAGGCCTACAGTTTACAGTTTACTTCCAAACGTACATATTTTCACACGCATGATATTAATGAAGTTTAAAGGGCTGATTAAAATTACCGTTGAGCTCAATTTGCGAATTGTAAGCACTCAGCGTACCTCGCTAGGTCTGAGAATTCAAGTTCACAATGAAGATACGATATGGTCGTTAGGGAGAAATAAATTAAAATGCAAATGAGTACGAATAATATGAAGTTGTAACGCTGATATAGTCAAACCATACCTGAACGCTATTATAAACATAATTCAGATATGAAATAGATATCTATCGGATCAGTTGCCTTTGCTTTAAGATAAAGAAATTATACGGACAAAGATATTTACACTGGTGTAACTTTAGCCAAGTGGGTCGTGCCCAAGAAAAAATACGACCATGGTAAGATCATGTTTCTCTGTTTTCCATTGTATGACACCTCCTATTAAGCTTTATCTTTATTATATCTTCTTAGTTAGTTGAAACCTTAAGCTGGCTTGACCAGTTGAACAATAAGTTGGAGCCAAACCGTTTCAAGCCGGGGATTATAAATACCTGTTCAAAAAGCTACGATAAATGTTGAAGATTATTATTTCTTTGTGCTTTTAAACTTCGAATAAATAACACTTGTAAATATTCTTAAAAGTACCTAATTACATTTGCACGGTTGTTAATACAGTGCACGCCGCCGCTTATTGTGATCATTTCGGGACACAGCTATCTGATAACATTAACCGATTGATAACAGTAGCCGAGAGAATTAACTGAAGGTTATTTATTCATAAAATAAATAGCTGTAGCTGTAAATCATTGAACCACTCCTAATAGACTACATGCAACTATTTTTTTTCATTTGAGGAATTAAACATGATTTATTCCTTAAAAGAGAAAGTTAGACAATGCTACCGACTAGAACTGGTCATCCTGTGAGCTGGGAACAGTACTTCCCGAATATAACACAATTCAGTTGAGTTAGAAACGAAACCCTTAAAAAAGAAATTTTGAATGACTTACAGTACTTGGAAATAAAGCCACAAAAAGGAAACTCTGATAATATATTTAGGGATTCTTTGCTCACAATAAACATCATTTTTTTCAATGTTTGAGTATTAATCCGAACGGGAGTTAATAAAAATAACATTACCCGATTGATAACATTATCCGCGATTGCATTAAGCGGCGTTCACTGTATAATATGTTCTGTCTTTACTGTAAATAGTAATAACTCATACTTTTCTATATTTGTACATCAAATTGAAATTTATGTTTCATTACCTATACAGTACTACTGTGATGACTAAAATCCAGAGGTCTCTTGACTGTGATCGTTCTAGCTCCGTACACTGTACATAATTAATTAATTACTCCAAAGTCAAAGGTGAGTAACCCCCTCAGGCATTTTCCTGTGCTAATGGAAAATCCCCAAAACTCTACTCATATTGATCGGTTACGACATTTTAACCCTCAACCTTTGGAATATTATAGAACTCAACGTCTCTTGATTAGTCTGTTCGTTAGCATGCTCTATTACTCGAAATGTTTAATTTATAAGTTCATTGTCTGGTTAGTTATTATTAAGTTATGGTTATGGTTTTAGTTATTATTTTTTTCGGTAGGTAACAATTGAGGGGATCAGCGCAACAGTGATCTAAGCTAGTTTTTTAAGTTTAGAGAAAAAAGTAAGTTCTACACTTGTGCTTTTTAATACAATCTGAAAAATACAGTTTTGTTTGGGTTATTCTGTGGTGTTTGGTCAGCTTAACTACAAATATTCTAAATATTCTACTGTTCAGGTGTTTCAAAGATATCATTTTCATGAGATCCTGCATCACTGTTTTCTTGGTTACACCACTGAAGCACTGATTAATTTCTACTTGACAGAGGAGAAAAAAATCACTAAATGTTGGATTTTTACAAGTACAGAAATATTATTATGTTAATAAGAATGGACTAGTATTAGTTTTAATTTTAAGTTCCCATGAATATTCAGCTCTATTCACGATGAAATGCATAAAGCTCACTGCAATTTCTGCAACATCTGCATCAGTTACAGAAATCAGATTATCATAAAATTAATTATGAATGAATGGTACTTACTTGAGAATATCGTTAATAGCATTTAGTTTCTTTGGATTTATTAATCTTCGTTTTCAAAATTTTGGTTGCCCTTACACAAGAGGAATTCTGTTTCAGGAAACGGATTATAGACTTCAAAACTACCTAAATCAAACGTAATTCGTTCAACCTAAATATAATAATAAATAAATCATTCAAATATCATAACTATCTAATTTTTTTATATCGGGGGTTAGACAACTGTTGCGCTGACCCCCTCAATTTTACTAAAGCAATTCAAAGCAGTCGCGGAATCAAACCCCGCCGCGGGCAATGGATTTTTCAGGACGTAAAAATTCTGAGCATGAGTCCTCCGGGAGGGAATTTAAGCTGGGGGGGGGGGTCGTAGATTTAAGGCACGTGAAAGAACTAAATTAGAGCCTCTGGACAAAATTCCTCGGCCCTTTCACGTCCTAGTAATACCTCAGTTTCCAGAGGGTGGTTGAGAGGCGATGGGCTTACCTCCTGCCCCTCTGCTCTCTCTCGGAAAATAAGCGTAACAAAATTAGTATGGGTTATGAAACCTCCACTTGGAGGCCCTATGCCCCACCATTGGGATTACAGGAACGAGTATGTTTCTTATTTGAAATATTTGCATTAATGGATTTATGGCATTCTTCTTTACATATTTTATTCATTTCTAATATGTTTGGCATTTAAAATTCCCTTTTCCCAACTTTGGGACGCTAGCGCTAAAATCCTCTGGAATCTCTGACAGAAACTGCACGTCGCATTTAATGTCTTTATAAAATTCAAAGTTGAGAGAAGGTGCTTGACAGGCAGCCAGTGTTAATAAGGTATCCATGAAGTGTGTAAGATGGAAGTCATCTGACTTGTACGTGATAAGTTGATGATCAGTCCTTGTTTACTTAAAATGAAATCCGCTATCTCGCCACTACACCAGTACATTCATTGCGGAAGACTCCGTTTACAAATCAGGTAAGAAGAATTATTACAAAATCGAAGTTGGGCAGGGAAACCTTTCAAACAGAAATACGTGACTGAAATTTTTATAATGTAACTGGATAATGCATCAGCGTCAATGGAGCCAAACCCAAGACTATAGCCGATAGCTGTTGTTTATCATCACAAGAACTCTCTTCCAGGTTCGTATTTAACTTCAAACCATTTTGTCGTTAGTATTAAACTGGAAAGTTTTTGTTACACCCTATAGGTAATACAACCCGAAAAAAAAAGTTGTCAGGGTTTTAAAGTTTGTCATTAATTAGATAAGCTAAAAGTAAGAAAAATTACATATTATCCTATCAAGCAATTATTTCCCTTTAAAATAAATGGCTATACTTAAGTACACATTTCTATAAGTCCTCCTTGTTTACTATTGGATTACACCTTCGAATTAAAATGTACAAATATTTATAAGAATAATATTAAAAATTCCCTGATGGGTATAATTATTAGCCTTATTGCTTGCATTAGCTATTCTGTTCCTATCACCCCTTGTCACTGTTAATAAAGCAGAAAAATGTCAATGTGAATTTCATACATTACAGTGCAAACCAAAGACGAAACCACCTGACTTCTATTGAGCATAGCGCTCGGCCTTCACTGGGAATAGAGAATCCGATTACCGCGACAGTTTTTAGCTGCCTCCATCTCTATCTCTCGCCGAAGATTTAAGTAAGAGAATGCCCATATTAAATTAAGAATGTCAGTAATTAACTCACCTGTCTTAAAGTAGATTTTGAAAATACTGTCCTTCTGAACTAGGCTTCAACATATGTAACAATGAAAAAAAATTATATGGAAAAAACTTCAAGTTATAAAACTTTTCCATAGTTGAAACTTACCCCCTGGAAAAACAATCTATGAACGAAGTACTGGCAAATTTCAAAAACGTTATTCTGAAAGTTATTTAAGTCATTATTTTTAGATATGTATTTCCTCCCCATGCGTGTAACATGTCCAGCCCATTTCATCCTCCTTGATTTAATTACCCTAATGTATTAAGTAAAAAGTACATTTTATGAAGTTCGTGATTGTGCAGTTTTCTCCAGTTCTCGTTTTGATCTCTCTTAAGTCCGAATACTCTACAATCATGCTATAAAGTATATATTGGCAAATTTCAAACTAAGTAAAGCAATGTGCCTTCAAAATCATTCCAAAATTTAAAAGCCGTTACCCTGAAAGTAATGTGCTTCAAAATCATGTTTTATAAGATATTTTGTTCAATTCTTACTATTTTTGAGTCAAGAACCGTGATAGACAATATCGATTTTGCCCTCAGATATGGTTGATATCCGACCAATTATCAGGTGAAAGTGATCCCTTTATTTCAGTGAGATTCTATAGATTTTTTAATACTAGTAAAAAATAAACCCTCGTATTTCAGAAGTGACAACATAAGAAGAAATCTGTAATGCGCACAACTTTTCATGTGAAAAATAATGTAAGTTACAATCACATGATATAGGGTAACTTTATAAAATTACGTGGCTTGAGGAAGACAGCTCAATCATCGTTCGTCTAGATGTGAGAGATCCCTATGTTTTACACGGTTCACACTGGTGTTTGCAATATATTCTTGTGTTAATTGAAACTAACACTCAAATGCTCATTCACACTCGATTTCTTGAAGATCATTAAATGTATGTCGGTACTTCAATTGTGAACAATTTATTAGAAATAATGTCTTGCACTAGTACCATGTTGCATGAGATTTACGTGCAACGTTTGTTAATTATCACTAGTCTCAAGAGCCATGAAGTTTATTTTTTGTCTAGATAGTATGGCTGCATTAGTTCCAGCAGTGAAAAACGAAAGCTCTTTCAAAGGAATATTATTTTGACATATAAAGAATAATGAATATGTAACTTATATGAAAATGTCCAATCCAAATTAAATATGTTAAACCAAAACATCAAGAGATAAAATGCCGAGGAAATATTTCCTTTCATTTATGCCTGTTCTGTACTTCCTCTTCCAATTTTTGGTACAAATGTCTGCAAACCGTCAGATTGGATCGTGTGACATGGGCGACTATCAAAGCACACAATTTCTGTTAATATTTCCATACAATTGTATTGCATGCAATGGAATTGAAACGTTTATAATTTTCTATCCAAAAATATGAAATCAACCAACGTGACTTACATGACGTAGAAACATGGCAGCTTCTACCGTACAGCTGATTCTCTCCGCTACCAGTACTCGCCCGATCGGCGAACATAACCAAAAAGATAAAATTATAATTATATTACTATGTAGAATCAAGAAGATTAACATTCGCAGACTTTGAATTTACAACAGTCTTAACTAAACCATTATTTCATCCGGCATAAAAGTTGAAGTGCTCTATTATGATAAAAGATTCCGCAGAAATTGTTCCCAGTATGATATGCATGCATATCGACCGCCATGTCGGTTGTAGTAGCTATCGATTTTCGTTTCAGGAGAACAGCAGACGCTATATAGGGTGTAAAACAATTCCGTATAGGTTAAAAACTTGGAGGGTTTGTAGAGGAGATGAAATTAAACTTTTTTTATGTGAAAAATCGTTGGATTGGGAGGGGTGGGCCAGTGCAATGGCCATCACGTTCTCCTGATCTCAGCCCTATGGATTTCTTCATGTGGGGGAAGATGAAGCGTTTGGTGTACGAAACACCAATGGATACTCCAGAAGAGCTGGTTGCCCGTGTGGCTGAAGCTGCAGCAATTATTCGTGAGACACCTGGTTGTTTTGAACGTGTGAGACGCCGATGCCAGCTGTACATTAATGTAAACGGACGGCATTTTCAACAAAATCTGTAAAACATTAATCACACGGCAGGTTGAATACAGTCACACCATCCACTGTCAAACCCTTTAAAGACCCCTAGTGGGGAAACGGAGAACCTGTCAGATCTTTGTCACAACTCTCCAAGTTTGTATAATATACGTAATTGTTTTACACCCTGTATATTGGACCAAAACTCGCTCTCGTGTACTTAGCCAGAAATAATTGTCTAGAAATGTTAACTGATACAACTTTTTCAACCAAAAATTGGATCATGGGACATCGGTTTTAGAGCCACTCTGTAGAAGGTAGATAATTATTTCCCGCAATTAGCTAGCTTCCGCAGTAAAATAGGTTTCACAACGCTTTTACCACTGTTTTACTCTTTAGCTCTGACTTCAAAAATTTTGGAATTTCTTAGGAATAATCTAACTCTTTACAATTTTGAGATAAAGTTTGTAGATTTGGTGTAATTTAAGAAGAAAATCAAAGGCTTATGGCCTTAAATGGCACCAGATTTGTCATTCATGTTTATTTCACTTACCCATTTCAACTTAATTTAAAAACTGTAAAGAGATAAATCATCCCTTATTAGCTGCTCTAACGATAGGTTATCTGAATAAATCTAAAGTAATGACTAGAGACCGGATTTTAAAGGGAATTCTTTTTTTTATATTTCATCACAAAACGTGATAAAATTGAACAGGACAGTACTGAGTAAGTTTCAACTGCAAATGACCTGGTTTTTACGTCCCTTTTTTTCCCTTTTTTAGGCCCATTTCCCCTTTTTTTAGGAACTTTCCCTTTCCAGTACCTTTTTTGCTAATTTATTTTGAAAAATCCGTAAATTTCCCAGTATTTGGCAATATGAATAGGCTACATTAAAAATTGTTTTCACTGATTTACCATTGAAAAAATAATTCCTCCCCGCAGAAAAGAGCGTTACAGGGAAATCACAGGCTTGCCATTGCCTAAGTTTCCCATTATAACAAGGTGGGGAACATGGATTTCGTGTGCTATTTTCCTCTGTGAGAATTTCAACAAAATCAAAAAATGTCTTCAGTCATTAGATGTTACAGAATCAGCAGCTGTAGACCAAGCAAAGGCTTTACATAAAACAAACATGTATTTCTCTGTTGAATTTTTACACTCTCTTACTTTTATATCCCTTTTTTGGCAATAATTTTTATTTCTTCCCACCTTTTTTTGGCAATAATTTTCCCTATTTTCGTCCTTTTTTGGGTGAAAATTTTCCCTTTAAAATCCGGTCTTTAGTAATGACATATACTGTATAAAAGAAAGATAGGTTAACTTTAATTACCTATTTTATTACCGCCTAGCTTTTTCATTGTAGTGACAGTAGTGACACCATCTACCATCTTTGGGACATCTTGCTTTTTGTGAAGTAAATGCTGTATTGTTTAAAATAAATAAAGCCTTCTGTTAGATGAGAAATCTTAATTTTGGTTTACAAACCAATATTTTATTCAAATCATTGAAAGTATTGATGATTTACTTTATTTTTTATTTTATTTTATTTTTTTGTGGTATTCCAGTATTTCCTTCTAATCGAAAGGACTTGTTGGTAACTTCGTCGAGTTTAGAATTTATTATTTTGTTTTGTGTACCTCGCTATATAAATATAGCGATAAATACAATAATGCCGTTAGGAAGTTTTTATTAAAACACCCACTAAAACTTAACACTGAATAAAACATTTTAAAACGTTCAGTGAATTTTTAATAACAATGAAACTTAGTATAAGACTTTACTGATTTTAAATAATGCAGCATCTACATTAAAGAAAAGCAAGATTTCCTGAAAATGGTGTCACTGATACTAAAAGACTTACACGATAAGGTATTAATAATATATTTTTCTTTTTAGGTTACTGATCGAGCTCTACGGTACCCAGCACTATTAAAATATATCGTAACCAATGGTAAGCATGAAAAATTAACTTTCAGTTGTACAACTTTTTTGTTGTATAAACATGAATCAAAGTTTATTTCAACTTAACCAACAGTTAGGTATAACTAGTGAATCTGCATAGTGAAAGTTTTCCACCCTGAATAGGCCTAGAGTTCAAAAATTACGTAGTCTATCAATGAATCATAAAATCGACATTTCGTTTTAAGCAGTTTGATACCAATGAGTTACTGCAGTCCTATGATTCACAATATTCTTTCATACCTTTACATTACACGAAAAAGGTATAACAGGATACAGAATAACGAAATGTGGCATGGTAGAATGGACAGTACACCCTATTACATCAATCCCCTTTGATATATACAAACCAAAGCATCAGATCTTAATATTCAAGCCAGGTTCAGAGTAGTCTCATACATTATTAACATCGATCCAGTTTATACTTGCGAATTCTACGTATTTCTACCTACATGCCGTAATAGGAAATTCCAGCGGATTATTTTATTTGCCTTCTCCTTGTAAAACTACACAGTAGCGTCCCAAGGGGTTCCTCTCAAGTTTATTGCGTTGTGAATTCAGATAGACGTAGGCCTACTCTGTATTTTTCACTTCAAACTGAAAATCTTACGTTTTTATGTATGAATAAATGCGACAAGCCCAAGGCATGTTAAAATAATAAATAAAATAAAAAACTCCCGCGGGACATAATTCCGGCATACCGGCGACGGCCACAGGCCTAAGTTGCAGTACATTTCCGTCATTAAAATAACCAAAAAATCGAAACCGAAACAATGGAAAATTCTGTATGTAGATCTACAGAAAGAGATTTACCTAATAGTCAAGGCCTATTTCTTAAAAAATTAAAGTGGCCACTTTCCCTACGCGATGCTTATGAGAAGAGTAGTAGGACTTCATTGTAAGTTATATGTTTTGGAAAAAAGATTGTTGGGTTGCATCATGGTGAAAAATGCAAAATGGTGTGGAAAAGTGTTTTTATTTTAATTTTAAGAAATCAAAAAGAAAAATATGGGGAAAGCGAATAATAGCATGAGATTGAGCTTTAAAAAATGAAGAAAATGCTTCCCAAACGATAAAAGTCGGTTCATAATTATTTTTTAAAATTGAAAACTGCTGAAAATCGCGATTTTCAACATTTTATTACTCGGCTTGTTGTTTCGTAGAAAGGTCTATTTAGGCTGGAATTGTACCGATCTGTGGTAAAAATTTAATTTAAAAAAATATGTTTAACTTTTGAGAAAGACGGTGAAATGTGAAAGTAGGCGTTTTGCTAAAACGGCTGGCAATCGGCTAAAAATAACTCCACAGTAAACGTTCCAGTCGCTTTTTGTTCGCGAGGTGTTGTTCTACGACCCGATTATAATTAAAATCATGTAAAAATCTAATAAATCCTGTAAAAACCACTATGAAAGCCGGACTACTCTGCGTCTCGGGCTGCCGAGTAGCCAGCGGAGGAGAAGGGCCGGCGTGGTGGGGGAACGCTATGAAGGCGAAGGTGAGGCTGCCTAGCTATGGAACATGAAACCTAGGTGGGAAACAACTTGTCTTAGGTGGCAAGGTTGAGTCAGACTGAAAAGTTCATACCATAGCCGGGATTTGAACCAGGATCTTCGGCTTTCCATACCGCTGCTCTACCACTGAGCTACCTTGGCAACGTGCCGGTACAACGATAAATTCTCAAACTGACTCACATATCTTGGTTTTCTACCAGGCGTTCTCAATAAGAGATAATAACCGTTGGCGACTTACAACCCGTGAGTACTGTAGGCCTACTTCACACGGCCAGTGTGAAAGGATTATCATTCAACTCGTCTTACTTTATTTCACTTGACATTTCAATTGAGAAATCCTAATTTATTTCATTTGACATTTCAATTGAGAAATCCTCTGATACCTGTGAGTGGAAAGTGATAAAAATCGCTTCTCACGTAGAATAGAATTTTTCTTACTTCGCAATCATTAAGATGGCTATATACTATTATTTATGTATTATGGATATTCACAACGGTAAGAGGATTAAAACAAATATGGAGTTTAGAAAGAGTGAAGTGATTTACAGGAAGCAATAAAGCAGCAGGAGAAGATGGAGATGTTGCAAGTAAATATATCCCATTGCATACATTTATCTCGCTATCTCCTTTTTCGTATTCCTGTTGCTTCACCTAGTGACTGAAATGTAGATCCGCTTCCTTAAAAACAGCAGCACACGCTTTCTATCTCACAGGTAAAACAAACGATGGTAGGATGTTTGATGTATTGTTGTTTGTGTTAGGAGAAGACTCTAACCTTTCTAGTACCATTGGGGTCAACATGACTCCAAAAGCACTTATGGAATAAATTAAATACGAGGGCCGTCCACAAAGTAAGTTTCCATCGGTCCGTTTACGCAATTTCAAGTAAATAGTTATTGCAACATACACAGCCCGTGTACAGCTATTTTTCAACATATTCAACACCGGAATTGAGACATTTGTCACACCGTGGGATTGTGTCGTAGAAGTCTACCGACTGGGATTTGAACCACTGTGTGACACCATCTTCTCCTCTCTGTCATAATTTGTCATTTTGTGAGGTGTAGGAAAAGATAGAAATTACTGGGAGCGAGGTCCGGGCTGTAGGGTGGATGTTTAAATACCTCCTAGCAAGTCTCCTGCAGAAATTCGAACTTATAAGTTATACATGCTATAGGGGCTACATGTCTGGTATATCAGTGGGGACATTTAGAGTGGCAAGCGTCAACAAAAGAATCTCTGAAAGATACTTCTTGTTTATATACATATACATATGTACATATATAACACATAATATAATATATATTAACACATTATTAATATATTAATATTTCATATATTAAGGAGCAGCTTATTTTTAAAAAATCTTCTTTATTTATATTTTTAAAGTAATTTGTAAAAAATAAATAATTGAATTGTTAAGCTTTGTAAATAGCACGCCTTGAGTTTCGAGGAATGAACTAATTTAAAAATTTTAGGTCTGGATATTAGCTATCAAGATTTTTTTTTAGGATGTATTTAATTTGCCAAAGTATGATATTCTAAAATTATAATTAGGCCTATATATTTTTGCTAGCGAAAGTACTTCACACCAAGGTGCAATTCAGAAGCATTTATCATTATGAAAAATAGATGTAAAGCAACAAGCCCAAGGCACCTAGAACTACAACTACTGAGTATTAAACAAATATGTTGGAAAAATATTGCTATAACACACGTACGTAATTGTTCTTTCCTCTTGTCGTGATAGAAAAAAACATTATAGTCGAGATGGCCTTTCGCTTCGGCAATGCTGGGAGAATGGGCGTCCATATAGAATGTCTCCCGGAGGGAAATAAGAAATATGAGGAAAATACGCTATAATTACAATAATTATACTGAGTGGGTGAAGAAATAATTGAACAGTTTCGAAGAAATACGGTCTCACTTGAATCTTGATGATGTGCACAAGAAAGTCTGATCGAAGACCAAGTAAGGTTTGAGTACCTGAATTCTTGATAGCTTATAATGAACACGTTATATTGTATAAAATCCATTACTAGGAGAAACATATTGGGACGAACAACAATGAAAAATCGGTTTTAAGGCAAACACATGGCTGAAGTTTGGAAAAAAGTTGGTGTTGATATTTTGTTGGAATGATTACAGAGATAAATCAAGAAGAGGCTCCAATGTATATATCGGGAAGGGGAAAGAGGAGAAGGGTTCTACTCTCATAATACAGTACTTCTTCATAAACTGTTATATGTTCCATATGATTGGCTTAATTTTTAGACTGTCTTGTTAAATTAATTGTAGTTATTGTAAATCATTTATGTATTTTTTTTTCTTTATCCTCACACATTCGTTCATTTATTGTATTGTATTTTTATACTGTACAACATGTATTGGCGAAACTACGCCAACTGTAATTGGGATTTATTCCTGTAGTTGGCAGAATAAAATAAAATAAAAATAATGGTTAGGATTACAAAATATTAGAATGTTGGGCTTGCACGCTTTTCTAATAGTTTGTCTCCTCTTCCTTGTTTTCCAACTTACAAAATGTAACACGCGATGCAATTTTAAATCTACCTGAATAAAATGCTCAAGCCTACGCCTAAAAGGTATATAAACGGATCAACATCAACATATAATTTATAAAAATCTGTCTAAGAAAACACATTGATTACCCAACTAGCCTAATATTTTCGGAATTTAATGTTTTTAGTTAGGACCAAATTTACAAATTTTCTATATTAAAATATTTTTACAAACATCGTATAAAATACTCTTCCAGTGATCATATCTACCAAACTAGACGAAATACTAATTTACTCCTATTAGAACCCAAATGTCTCACATCGGCAGGATTAAAGCATAGCATTAATTTTGGACCGCGCTTCTATAACTCAATTATCAGAAAATATCCTCATCTCTCAGCATACTCCACTGTTAAATTTAATAGATATGTAAAGAATGTTTTGTAATTATTTAGCTTTTAAGTAATATTTGTTTCACTCCTTTTATGTATTTATGTTTAATATTTTTTTACTTTCTTTTTTAGTTAAGCACATTATACACTCTATTTCTTTGTCTCTCCTCTTTCTTCACTTTGATATTTTTGAAACGGCACCCGAGCACGAGCAGTCTTGCTCATTCGGGTGTATTACTAAATTTAATACTTCTTGTGAAGATATAGCCTATATTTCTTTTCCTCTTTTTAAATAGTAGTTGTAGTTAATTTTGAAATTTTAAAATTGTTTTATTTTACTTGTATAAATATGTATTTGTATTTGTATTTGTATTTGCAATTCGATGTAATAATGTAATAATGATAATAAATAATAAAATAAATAAATAAAAAAAACATAGCCCTTCCATAGCCCTTGTCATGTATGAGTGGAATAATCAGGATAGCCAACTCTACCGTATTTCCCGAGAACTCCCACGTTTAGGGTTTTTATCCCGGCTCCCGTATTGCCCGTATTGAACTTCATTTTTTTATAACGATCTTTGTAGTTAACTTCTCAATATTTTATGTAATTCGGGCACACCTACTAACAGCCTTTAAATATATACATAAAACAAAATAGACATTTTGTAAAACTTTCGATGCCTATTTATAATCCTACAAGCTAGAAAAGAACCTGCGCGGAACGAAGCTGCGCATGCTGCAGCAACTAACACCATTGTTCCACGCAGGTGCTTTTCTAGCTTGTAAGATTATATTATAATTTATAACCTTTAAAGTGAAAGTCCGCCCCTTGGATTCTGGTCTTGTAATAAACTTTTATATCCATTTTACTCAGTATCCAGTAATAATTTTCTGAATTCAGTTTTCATCGTAACTTATGAATTGAGATAATATAATATGATGTTGTACGCAAACTAATTTCACACAGATTAACAATATCAACAGTACTTAAAATCTATTCTCTAAGATCTAAACTCTAACAATTGTCATTCTACACAAAGGATATAGGATAAGTACATTTATTCAGTACAGTTTATAGCAATATTCCTGGTATACAGCAGGTGCACCAAAAAGGTCTATCCCCTATATTTGACTCAACATATGCCATTCCTGGGGCAATGCTTATGTTCTTTGAAATAAACATAACATAAGGATACTGTATGATTGTAGGATTGGAGATCTTGGGGCCTTCCAAGAGAGGAATGGAGGGAGCAATGCACCGCTGGGTAGTATTGTGGCCAGGTCTGCTCTTTGGGGGGTCCTTTGCTGGGAGAAGACCCATGGCGCACCTATTACTGCTCAAGGACTTTCATTTCGATTGCTTGTAACTGTCAGAACACATCCTACATTCCTTCAAGCTTCTATTATAAATACATATTTTGTACTCTATGATATTGACATTTTGCTTAAAGGGGAGTTCCAATATAATCTACATAAAAACCATTGTGCTATCTATCAATTTGAAACTTGAGTTTGACAGGCTATTTATATTATTATCATTACTCCTACCTAAACTAAACTAAACTCCGTGGCGCTACATCCCTGGAGGGACTTGGCCTACCACCCGACCGCTGCGTCATCTCCCGTAGGCAGATGGCAGGATTGGGGGGCATGTGGTCAGCATGCCGACACCCACGGCCGTTAATGGTGGTTTTCAAGACCGGAGCCGCTACTTCTCTATCAAGTAGCTCCTCAATTAGGAATCACGAGGCTGAGTGCACCCCTACCAGACCTCCCTACCTCAGAAAAATCCGAGGAGGTACCGGGGATCGAACCCGGACCGACGGATCTGTAGTCAGCGACGCTAACCACAAGACCACGCCGGCTACCTACTCCTTTTAAATATAGAAGTTGCATTAAAAAGGCATAAAGGTTTAATAATGTAAGACCACGGTGTAAAGAATGTAATCCTAAGAATCTACTTTTTACGCTTAAGTAGTAACTGCAAAGCAAATTGTCACACTTAAAGTAAGGTCAATCACATAAATAATCTCGCAACTTTCACTATGCAGAGTTTTTCCTTTAAGTTTTTACACTACCGAAGGCATTGTCACGTTAATAACTAAGTAACACACGTAACTAAGTAGAACGTGTTAAAATGCTTGCATGCACCCGTACCGGACAAAACTTTGAACTAAACTGTCTTCTCGAAACGGAACAGAGGGAAGCAGCCCAACAAAAAATAACTTTTTGTTTGGTGTCTCAGATGTATTACCGGAGTTTGGCTATACTTAGTGTGCTTTTTCCAAATAAGTAAACAGTTTTTCTCTACCAGCTCTACTTTTATATAGATTTTATTCGTGAACTCTTAGTCTAGCGAAACAAAATTTTGCTTGATAATATAGCTAGTGAAGGTTCTTGACCATACTTTGTACACGTAGGACGAAAACTGTACGAAGTGCAGAAAAATTAAAAGCTGGATTATTTTTTGGCTCTCAAATTGGCAGCTCATAAGTCATAAACGATCGTACAATATGTGATATCAATTTTTTGAAAGACCCCATGTTATATTCTTATTGTAATGTTAATGTAATGTTAGTGTGTTGCTTTTTTCTTCAGGTGATTTAGAAGCTAAAAATATATTTTATTTATATCAAACGTAAAATGGGATAATATGCATAATGGTAATACCATATCTCACAAAACTAAAGCTGATAGGGCAAAACTAATGGCACATTTGGCATCAGCGATCTAAACATACCCAAGAATAAGTATAAATTCTAAGGCACCAAAATGATTGTTGGTCTGTGTTATTATCGTAACATGAATTATTTTGCTGACGAGTTTTCAGGATAGGCTAGCTCATTTTCATAATTAGTCAAGAACAAACGCTCGACCTGTACACATAAATGACATCGATCTGGAACGAGATAAAACCTAATCCACAATTCTACCCATACCAACTAACGGTAGGCCTATAGTTGTGTGGTAAAATTGTAATATTGGTTCCTACTTACAATCTCAATCTCAGGAAACAGTGATTCAGTCGTTATTGTACATACCTGAAACAAATAAAAATTATAAAGCATTAATTTTAAACCGGGGTTTCTTTAAATTATAAGTTAATTTAGTATTGGTTATTATCATAGGCATACATAAATTACTTATTACAGTTTCAAAAGTATGTTCTATTTAACTTATATTAAACATTACTCAAGCCCAAATAATATAATATTTACTTCCACAGCAGAACTACAATACATTTCCAGTTAAAAGTATTTTGCATGGTAATTTATAGGGCTACTGTTATTATTAGGGCTTGGATTTTGATGCCCTATAAATTACAAAAAAAACCTATAAACGAGGTATTTATGACCCATAAATTCTTAAAACATGACCTAAAAATAAAATAAAAAGTCAAAATAAATCTTATATCGGTTCTAAATTTGCTTAGTGGATTAAAAGGGGTTCAACATTTTGTTATTTTATAGAGTGATAATTTTGTTAATAATTGCATTGTTGAATTCTAGTACCTGCCAAAAACTGAGAAATCGTGACGTCATAAGTAGGGCCTATATTTTAGCCCTACTGTATTTTGAATTATTATATTTAATTGCGATTCACTAGCTTATATAATTAGGTGTACATAAAACAATAATGTATATCGGGAAAGTATTTTGGTGGAGTTAACAGGGATTTTATTTTAAAGTATCGGTTAGTATTTTTAACTTGCTTGTGTGTCTTTATTATAAATAGGCATATTTTAACCCATTCTTATTTACCTATGTCAACCGCTGTGGCGTAGGGAATGCGTTCGCATCCTCTCACGCAGCGGCCCAGGGTTCAAATCCTGGTCGGGACAAGTTACCTAGGTGGGGTTTTTTTCCAGGGTTTTTCCTGACACGTGAGACAAATGTCGGGCAACTTTAGGCCCTCTTTGTCCCCGGATATCATCTGGCTTATCACCTTCATCCTATCCTCGCCTTGTTTGGAATGAGTGTGTGTGTGTTTGTGTGTGTGTGAATGGTGTGTCTCGTCTTGTGTATTCGTGTTGTCTCAGAGTTGGCCCCGGCATTGGGCTGATCACTCATCCGGGGAGGCCCTCCATGTCCTTGTGTGGTCAAAAAAGTATGTATGTGATCCAAAGATACTCCCTCTCCCGACAGGTCGCGGTCCTGTAGGGCCCGGGCGGCTTGGGTCGCTTAATTGTCCCTAAAAGGTAGAGGTGAAACTGAGGTAAAGATCGATGGATAGATAAATGCTTACCTATGTTATTTCATTAAGGTAACTTAACTGAATATCTCAAAGTTTAGTGTGCATCGACCTTCACTTATTCTCTCAATGTTAAGTGCCGGTCTTTTATATAGCGGAATCATCAATTTAATGCTGTAATAATGGTTTTATCTTTCAAATTTCCGTATAAAAACGAAGAGTGTATAAGGATTAACTCAGCCTACTTCAATTAATGTGCCGATATTAAACAGTGCCATAAAAGCAAGATGTTAAAATAGCTAATAAGAATCAATCAAAGCTGCTATGCTAGTCTTTCCGAGTGCAAGTACAAAGCTTACGTCACAACAGCTGGTCTTTTGAGTATCATGTAATTGCCTCCTCTGGCTGCAATGAACTCCACGACCTCTGCCGTGTTCTCACAGCATCTTTTGTAAACTATTCCACCGTGTCTCATATCTCTTACAACAGACAATCATTTTCTCGCTAACTGCGTTCAACAGAATTAGCTATTTCCATAAAATAAGCCTTTTGATGACCTGTTGTGAGCAGTATCTTATTTATGTAGAAACCTATCTACAATTTCAGATTAAGTTGTACGACTAGATAGTACAAATTTTTTAAATTACATACTGAGAGTGAATATTATTTTAACATTTTCAGAAAATTTCCGTGCAATAGCTGTTTTAAACAAATGACAGTCCTAACACATGGATAAAAACCCTCACATTTTACATAAAACGTTATGCTATTAATCTCAATCTCTGCTTTTTATAAAATTTTGGAGGCAAAGGATTTATACTTCAGTAAATTATAACAATCATACGAGTTGCGGACTAGGGTTGAGCATCGATGGCCGATGTTTTTATGGCGATGATCGATGTTTTCTACATCGATGGAAAACAACCGATGTATTTGCTACATCGATGTTTCTACCCAACATCGATGTTTCTACCCAACATCGATGTTTTTTGACATTTACAGTACTAACATATTATTAATAGACCTACCTAGGTTCTAATATATAATTTCATTTACAAGAGCCTAATTTCCCAAAACATCGATTGTTTACATCGATAGTTTTCATGGAAATATTTCAGTTTATTTATGTGTTTTATCGAATTTTATGAAACCACGATTTTTTTTTAAATATACATCGGTGTTTTCTGTCAAAATACATCGATGTTTTCAGGTCGATATTATCGTCACATCGATGGTTACCGCCAATTTTAACTATCGATGGGCAACATCGATGTTTTAACTATCGATACTCATCCCTATTGTGGACAGACTAATAATAATTATTTGCCCGGCTGAGACAGGTTAGTAGTGGCCATACATTTTTATACTTCCTATTAGTTGCAGCCCTGGTTTATTATGAGGCCTACTCTATTGTTAATTTCTTTAAACTCATAGAATGTTTACATACTTAGCAACGGTATGATTAGTTCAGATCTCTTAATGCCGTAAGTTAAATTTTCTAATTATAGATCCACTAGCTTAAAAGGCCCGGCGTCGCCCGGGTTTTTTATTTTGTAATTGGAAATTAACTTATGAAGGACTTTCGAGTTTTAAATTCTAGGTCCTTATAAAGATATTTATAAATTGAAATAGGAAGAACGACTTATCACACTCGAACTATTCCCTCAGAAAACCCTTCATATAGCTTTTTATGGCTCATACAGGATGTAGAATTTTGCTTCCCGTTGCTTGTACAGTACACAGCAAGCCTGATTGGGGTTCAAATAAGAAAAAAAAACAGAAATTCTGGTAACATAAAATTGTCTTTGCGGAATATTTATTTCTCACTCTCATGTTACCATAAAACTGTTTTGGGGATGAAATTAAATATAAATGCTATAACACTTTCATACTTCTCTCCCCAAAAACCTGCGATATATTAATATACATATTACCATAGCTCATATTGTTTTCTCTATGCCCAGGGTAGAGAAAGTTATGTGACTGCATTATTTTCCTGGATTTCATTCTTTAATATTTATTGATAACATGAATTATATTGATAGCTTCTCTAATTTCCCAAAGTCCCGTTTCATTTATTTCCAAACCCATCTGAGACCACTGGCAACAATATGTTGTCATGTGAACTGTGATTTGGATTTGATAATTCTGTGTAAAATTGGATTAAGTATTCTCAAAAACATTTAATTTTTGGCATTTAAAATCAAAATTTTGCAAAATCCTTTCTTAGTGAGCACTTATATTATGAAACGAAGGTACTGTCAAAATTCCAAGTCCTTACCAATTATAGTTTAGGCTCTGCGTTGATTCTGTGTCATTAAGCTAGTCAGTCATTCATTCAGTCAGTCAGTCAGGACAAAGCCGCTTCTATATTAATAAAAATGAATTACCAAATGTATGTTGCCGCATCACTTGAGAACGGCTCGACCGATTTGGCTGGTGTTCGTAATTATCAGGACAAGGTTTATATGAAAGAAAATTTTTGGAAAATCCACGGGAAAAGTCGGAAATGTGAAATGAGGCGCAGTTAGAGAGTTCTGCTGTCAAATGTTTACATAAAAAAAAAAGATTTAAAAAATGAAGTGTGACAAAAGAAGTGTGACGTATCCACAGTTTGAGAGTTCCGCTGTCACATGTTTTCATAACAAAACAAAACAAAAAATAAATAAAAAGTGCACAGTATATGTATGTATGTGGGTATGTGTGAACCGTATATAAATCTACATTTCTTGACCAATTTGCACGAAATTTTGCACACATACCCAGTTAAGCCCGGGAAGTAACGCGATCAACATTAAAATTCAAACAAGCCACTCCTTCCCTTGAAAATTTATATAATTTCAGAAAATATTATACTGAAAAAATGAACTCCAATTCAATTATGACAACAGTGTATTGTTTACAGTGTTCACATAGGGCTTTGGGAACTACATAATACTGGGCTTTACAAATTCTGATGCTATCGATGTAATTGATACATTTGTGAAAATAATTCTTGAAGAATGAAATCCAAGAAAATAAAGCACAATGTGAAGCAGTCACATAACTTTCTCTACCCTCTACATGGAAAATATAATTTTCTCACTTCACATTTTGATGTAGAATAAGCGGTCTTATTGTAGGGACAGCTTAAGTGTGTGCCAGTGAGTACGCTATATCAGAAGTCGGTAAAAAAATCCTATCCACTAATACGTCACTCATAGCTGTAGGCTTTGTATAGGGATGTTTATCATAGACCCTAAACATTTACAAGAAGACAAAATAGGATGGAACCTATGCCCGCAGTATATTATGCCCCAGGTTTTGGGGGAGGAAAGTATGAAAGTGATATTGATTTGTGTTTAAATTTCAGCTCCGAAACGGTTGTATGGTAACATGAGAGTGAGAAATAAAAATGTCCATAAAGACAATATTATCTAATGTAATCGGAATTTATGTTTCTTCTTATTTTAACCCCTCCCAGGCATGGTGTGTAGAAGCAGCGGAATGCAACATTCGACATCCTCTGTGAGCCATAAAAAGCTATATCTAGCGTTTTCTGATAAAATATTTTGAGTGTGATAAGTCGTTCTTCCTCTTTTCAAGTTCTACGTGCATATTATACAAGGCCCTAGAGTTTGAAAATCGAAAGTCCTTCATAAGTTAATTTCAAATTACAAAATAAAAACCCGGGCAACGCCGGGCCTTTTAAGCTAGTTAGTGATAAAAGTATATAGACCATTAACATATATAAATAACCCAGATTTCGTGTTTTATTCGTAATCATAAAATTATGTTTTGGCGGTCGTGAACCTTTTAAATAACTAATTTAACTGTTGTCATGTACTGTACATGCCTACTAACACATTTCGCGTTTACGAGATTCACCCATAAAATTATTAGTTGACAGCAGTAACCTTGGCATAGGTGGTTGAGTTCTATCAGCGATAAGGCCGTATTTTTGTCTGGTAATGTGTTAAGCTATTACAGGAAAATGCGTTTGCGGGCATTAACGCAACTTGTACCGCATTTCAGGAATGAAAACTGCATCTACCCCTGCAAGCTATTAATTAGACTACGTGCATTACGTTAGTGCCGGTGAAGTTGCTTCTGTTTATGGAGTTCGGGCGCTGAAAACTGCATCTGCCCCTGCAGGCTATTAATTAGACTACGTGCATTACGCTAGCGTCGGTGAAGTTGATTCTGCTTATGCAGTTCGGGCGTTGGGTTAATCTAGGGCGGGAGTGTTTTATGTGTTTGGGATCACCTTGGATTGGTGCAACTTGATCTGAAAAAAGAACCTACCTTTCTATTTCTCCACTATAGTTATTTAAATAGACTGATTAATTAATGGGTTTCGTTCTATCTAATATATAAAATTGAATGTGTGTTTGTGGATATGTGTGTATTGTTCCCTATACAAATCTACATTTCTTGACCAATATGCACGACATTTTGCACACTTACCAACCTAAACCCGGGAAGTAACGCGGTCAACCTTAAAATTCAAACAAGTATCTCCTTCCCTTGAAAATTTATAAAATTTCTGAGAATATTATACTGAAAAAAATGAAATCCCATTCAGTTGTCATGACAACAGTGTATTGTTTACAGTGATCACATAGGGCTTTGGTAACTACATAATATTGAACTTTAACAAATTATGATTCTATCGATGTTATATATTGGCGAAAATAATTACTGAAAAGTGAAATCCACGAAAATAAAAGAGTGTGATGCAGTCACATAACTTTCTCTACCCTCGACAAGGAAAATAAAATTTTCTCACTTTACATTTTGATGTAGAATAGGAAACCGTATTGCAGGGACAGCTGAAGCTGCTATATCAGAGGGCGGCAAAAAAAATCCTATCCACTGACATGTTATTTATAGCTGTAGGCTTTCTATTAGTTGAGAAATAGGGATGTTTATCATAGGCCCTAAGCATCTAAAAGAAGACATAATGGGATGGAACATTTTCAGTCTTATGCCGGCAGTATATTACGTTCCAGGTTTTTGGGAAGGAGAGTATTTATATTGAATTTTTTTTTTATTTCAGCCCCGAAACGGTTGTATGGTAATATGAGAGTGAGAAATAAAATTTTCTGTCAATATAATACAATCTTATGTAACCGGAATTTATGTTTCTTCTTATTTCAACCCCTCCCAGGCATGATGTGTAGAAGCAAAGGAATGCAACATTCGACATCCTCTATGAGCCATAAAAAGCTATAAAATTTTCTGAAGGAATAGTTTGAGTGTGATAAGTCGTTCTTCCTCTTTCAAATTATACATACATATTATATAAGGACCTAGATTTTCAAAATCGAAAGTCCTCCATAACTTAATTTCAAATTACAAAATACAAAGCCCGGGCGACGCCGTGCCTTGTCAGCTAGTATATATATGGGTATAGATCACGAACATATTCAATTTAATCCATTAAGATAAGTGCTAAGCGCTATTTGTGATGAGATTCAATACATAAATTAGCGTACCCTAACCTTACCATGCTACGAATTCCATCGAAATTGGTATTACGTTTTGAGTATTATTGTTGTTAAGTCTAAATAACCCAACCCTTAATATAGACACCACAAAACTTTTATTTATTTGCTCGATATTTAAAATTATTGTTGGCATACATGTTATCTATAATAATAAGATGAAGCGTTTGTCTGTTTGTCTGTCTGTCTTATTTGCGATGCCCATCGAAAATCTGAAATTTTAAAAACAGATGGCTGTATGCACCTCGAAGCCGGATTTTTAATTTTCGCTTTCGTAAATACCATATCGAGTCTGGATTCAGGTCGATGTGAGTGGATGAGACAGTCCTATGTCTCTTCGTGCATTCCCGGAACCGGCACGTAAATGAATTCCTTCACACCGGCGGCGGTAGGCCTATAGGTACAGCAGAACAAAACTGACCTTAAATAACCATACCAAACAAACAAACAAACAAACAAACAAACGAACGAACATTCAAACAAGTAATCTTGACGTTAGATTTCCGCAATACGAAGAGTGCAATTAAATGCAACTTAGAAAGGCTATTAGTAATCTCGCAATAGCTTGAAATGACTCAGTATATATGACTTATGCTAATTTGTGACTAAATTATCTCTCACCAGAGCGTTAACATCAGCATGAAATAAAATTAATGAAACGATTCGCAGAGGCAATTAATCAGGCAGGCAGCATACAGCTTTGTGAGGTCACTATACTCCATTACTTTTGCAAAATTACTCAAGACAACTAGTTATAATGATAATTATTCATCTTCTAGAGAAAACCATGAGGTCTTCAGACTGGCAAATGAACTACCTACAACTATAATTCAGTAGACTTCAGCAGAAGATTAGTACCGGTACCTACAGTTTTTTCTCCAGATCGAATTATTTGTAAATTGCATGCGCCTGTATGATATAGTTCAGAGCTTGAAAAACGTTAAATACGATAATTAAACATTCTGAAGGTGAATATACACATTTCGCGGTCCTGTAAGGCCCGGGCGGCGTGGGTCGCTTAAATTTCCCTGAAAGGGAGAAGTAGGACTAAGGTAAAAATAGATAGAATATGCACATTCCGACTAAAAATAACATGCAACACTAATTAGATTAAGTAAAATATGACCGTTTTTCAGTGAAATATATGTTTTTAAAATATTAGCCTATAGGCCTATACTTATTAATTTCAGTTTATGTGCATTTAAATCCTGTACGTTCCCTAAGTAAAAGGAAACTTATTTAGTTTTGTTTTATTTTATTTTAACGAGTTACTCAAAGTGAGAAGGCTGGCAATAACTGTAGTACCTATAGGCACACAGTTATTAGAAATTCATCATACGCTCTCTATGTTCTGTCGAAGATTAAGGAGTACTTGGCTGAAATCATCTTTTCGAAATGAGACATCCAGAAACTTGGATCATCAAGTCAGTATATATCACGGGCACATCATTATAGGCCTACATCTTTTGTTATATTATGATGACATTTACCGTGTAGAATGACGCAATTTCATGTAGTTCTAAACCTATGGTGTTCACAGACACACACACACACATAAAGATATTTCTAAATATTTATTTTTGGAAATTTTAAGTTTTACGCAATATCAAGTTAAAAATTAATAAAATCAAGACGTAAACATAGCACACCGAACTGATGGATATCAACGTTTAAAGTGCACTTATTTTCAGCATTTCTGGTCGTCAATTTGAGTTTTGCTGCCACAAGGGCATCTCGGTTACACTTGCTCGTCAGAAGTAACAACAAGAGGTGATGCCAAACCATTCCCTAAATCGCTATAGACCATGAATTTGCATTAAATGACAATAGGTTTATTCTTACAGCACTCAGAATCTATGAACATATAGTTCACCCTTGCGGACAATGTCAGTTTCCACGCAGTGAAACTGTCAATGTGCGCATACGTGAATATGTGCTAACGGTTTCTGAGTGCTCTAGGGACAAACCTATTACCTTAGTAAAACTTTCGATATTATCGAATATCAATATCGATATTTTGCTTTCGATATGTCATCCTTAGTAAACGGTAAAGCGAAAAGCTTTTATATTCTTTTTTAAAAATAAATTTGATGTGCCGCTGCTTCAGAACATTGAAATAAAATCAGGTAAAACTGATGTAACAAAGTGCCAGAATGCTTTTGTTTAATCAGTGATAATTGCAATTATTAGGCAGAAAATAAGTTATTTTGAAATCGTTTCCGAGTTAAACTCCAGATCGATTCATTAAGCAGGGCTTAACGGGAGAAAAAAGGTCTAGTTTGATAAGCATGCGTGAAGGAATATGTGGGTAGTGTTATTTGTCAAAGTTAGCTGTATTGCAACTTCCAAAACCGTATATGAACACTGTTAAAATATATATTATCATGAGAACTGATTTGCATTTGATAAATTCTTTATAATATATTGCCATAAAATAGGCACAAAATTGGGCATTAGTCCGGTATCGGTCAACCGATTTGGTCCAATATCATTAGGCTTCTTCACATAGACGTTATAAATTGTATTTTTGGCATGAACATTGTAATTGATTTTCTACCTGTAATGTTCATTATTATTATTATTATTAAATAAAAATCAATAAATAAAAAAAATGTGCATACCAAGTTTCTTGAAAATCCGATAAAGCGTATTTAAGTTATCGCGCGTACAGACACACGGACAGAAATACAGATGGACAAACGTTCTCCCGTCCTCCACTCAATCGCATAAAGTAGCCTACCATTCTGGCACATGATAAATCAAAATAGATAATATTATAATATTATGGTATAATATAAAAATATTATGGTATCTTTCAACTCAAAATAGGTTAATTTATGCTTAAAACTTTAAATATGAAGTTTTCAGTACAATAATCGTCAACATTTCTAGTTTTCAATTTCCTATCAAAGAGAATGCATAAAATCGGGTTTCTTCCCATAAGCAACGGGACAAGAAAAATTATTAAATGTAAATCTCTTGTGTTTGAAGAGGAGAATGTGGAGGACGCCGAGCATCTGACGGCTGATGTAAATGCTGGCCATATCCTCTCGTCCCGTAATTGCTACATGCTGCTCATGTAACTACATTTTTTACAAGGAAACGGACTGTGTGTTGAAGAAAACCGTTCCTGGACAACGGAATAAAGTCAACTCACCTTCACCCTCGTATTTCCGTCATTCTCAGGCTTCACGTACTTCCGCTGGAATCTTTCTCATTCACATTCCACTCACGTCGTATGCCGCTTCCCTTACTTCTCATAACGCCCTTACTCATCACTTCATTAACATATCACACCATCACGAGATTTCATGGCAAACAAACCACGCAGTATGAAGTCGAGACAATGGATAATTGAAATATAAGCATCAATGCTGACGTCATCTTTATCCTAATATTTTGCTGTCCGGAGAAATTCCTTCGCGATGCTGACATTGTTTCCCCTTTTTCTAATCGCCATAGTGTGTGATTTTTCAATATTAAAATTTTCTTTTCTTTACCGAGATCTTGACAACAATGCTTTCCTTGACGTAACAGACATACTGATTTGAAATAAATCTACAGAAAACGAGTTTGAAAATAGGCGTTACATTGTTTTTGGCAATACTAAAAACGTAAAAATATCAACTTTAGACGTTATAGCCAATACATTTCTCCGAAAACGCCATACAAATACCTCGTTTTATGTGATATGTCGTAATAAGAGAGGTCGTACTAAGCGATTTTTTGAAATACATAGTTTATATAGAATTTAGACGGTACCAATAGATTTCGCCGTTATACCCAATACGCCGTTACAAACGATGTCGTTATAAACTGTTTTGACTGTACAATATAATATAAATATAATATAAACATACTTTCTGTAATTCATTGGGGCTGTGATAGGGATATGTTCAGAGATAATTAACACATGAAGAAGAGCAGGTACAGGAAATGTAAATAAGACTTTCTGCAGGGATTTGATATTATTCTATGAAATTTTATTTTAATTTATCCAAAGTACCTTTTAAATAATACGTAACTGACAGAATGCGAATGTAAACATTTAGATTGGCATGTACACATCTAACATGTACAAGAACAAGAACAAGAGCAGCATATAAGGAAAATGTAAATAAGACTTTCTTTAGGGATTTATTATTATTCTATGTAATTTTACTTTAATTTATTCTAAGTATCTTTGTTTTAAACATTGTATATATTATCATTATTCAACTTGAAATTATGGCATGTAATTTCGTAAAAAGATCCAAGACTCGTTGAACGAAAAGGTGTGTTTGTTGTAGTTCGATCGGCCTCCGGTACGTGCGACAACTCGAATTTGTATTTGTACAATTAAATTACGTAAGGGCATATTGTTCAGAGTGCATTAATCGATTTGTGCAATTTCATTTCATTCAAATGTGAGCCTAAAACGGATTTATTGTGTAAGTTAAATATTCCAGCATCAATTCTGAAATTCAAGTGGCTTCGAAGTTTCGGAGTGCTGCCATCTTGTTTCCACTAGGCTTCCCTAACTGAAAGTTGGTAGTTTATAAGGCCACTCCATCCTTCTGCTAACTTAACTGGGACTTGACTTTCAAGACACATTTTGTCAGGAGCATATAGTACGCAATTCTTGACCAATATTACTCAACGATTTCTACAATGTTGAAGGACAGAGAGAAAATATTATAGTCTCTTTTCGAACAAAATTGTCTAAAAATCAACGAGTCGATCAATGGAACTATCCTGTAAGCGATAGCCAATGAATTTGCTTCTCGGTTCTTCCTCTTGGATAATACGATGTGTAAAGTAGTTTGAAAAGAGAAACAGAAGAAAGTGTAGACCTTCGTAATTGACAGTATTGCATTTATTGTAGGGAGTACATAACTTACAGTAATTATTTTATGTATTGAGTGCTGTGATAAATTTCTGTAATACATTAACTGGAACGAGAATATTTTATTCATGATTACTGCAGCACATACAACAAGTTCAATGTATAAAACTTACAGATTTGAAATGTTCAGGGAAAAATCCGGTTTGTGAGACTATCGGCTAAAACGACCGTAAAATGGCGGTCTCTTCAGAGTAGTTGTAACCGGTTTTGACTATATTTATATTTATTATTTATTTATAATTATACTTTCCAGTACATTCCTTACTAGATAGTTCGAATTACTATTATAGTCGTAAAATGAGCAGGAAAATTTATATTGTGTTATCAAATGTTGATTTATTTTATCTTCTTTTTCTGTAAGTTATTCGATTGTAGCTGATACTGACATACTAGGAAGCCTGTACCTGTACCTGCTCCTTTATTCATCACTTCTTTATATATATATATAGATGGCTTAGTGCATACATGTGTTAAGTGCAATTTTGGGGTTAAATGTGTACAAATTTGAATGATCCGAAGGCATATCTTCACTCTAAATAAATGTGATAAGAATAACAACAGGACTTAATATACAGAGTGACCACCATGAGATTCCAAAATTTTAAACAAATATAGTGGAAAGGAATATTTATGTAGGCCTACTACCGTTAATGTACATAAAACTGATAATGTAACTCATCAAGTGTATCTCATATTTTTCAATGATCAGTATTTAAATGTATTGCATGTATTGTAATACACAAAGCATGAAATAGCAAGAATGATAGAGTTTTATTGTATGGTGCGTTAAAATTTAAAAGTCGGGTGGTCGGTTTTTACAAAATATAAAAACACGCTTAAATTTTATGAGAACAAAGGTTACATTTTCATTTCGGCATGCTGCCCTTGAACTTCAAATTACCAAGTCGAGTTCTTACTTCACTTAATTCCTGTCGTTCCCTCTGGAACATAGGGCAGTTGTGAAGCACTTCCATCCTTCTCTCTGGGCCGCCAGCGCTTTGACTTCTTTCCATGTTTTGTTTTCGTTTAGAATTTCTTCTTCTATCGACCTCCTCCATGTTGTCCTAGGGTGTCCTCTACGCCTGGCTCCTTGTGGGTTCCAGTCGAGTGCCTCTTTTACTATTGCTCCTTCTGTTTTCCTGAGTGTATGGCCAATCCATCCCCATTTTCTAATTTTTACTTGTGTGCCTATTGGTTTCTGTCTTGTTTGTTCCCATAGGTCTTCATTTGAGATCCTTTCTGGCCATCTTACTTGAAGGATCCTTCTCAAACATCGAACCAAGTCGAGTTGGCCCTCAATAAAAGTTGAGTTTGACATGCTTGACTACAGGCCTACAGGCTGGAGTCACCTACCCTGAAATTTAAATAAACTGTTACCAGAAATGCATCTATATTTGATGTTTCCCGAGACAAAAAAAGAAAGTCATTTTTTTAAATATGTGTCTGTGAATATCGTAGCTCGAAAACGAAAAATTTCTGTCAAAATTCTAATTTGTATCGCGGTATAATCTTTCTCAAAATCAATACGAAAGAAACCAATGATCATCTTCATAATAACACTAATGTTCTACTTAAACAAGAAATTTTGCTATTTTCTTTAAAAAGTTTTAACGATTTTGTTATAATATACTAAGTTGTACTAAATTAATATGGTGTAATAAAAGCTTGAATTGAGAAAACTTTAATTGGGAATACTTTTCTTCGCAGATATTATCTAAAGGGCTTTATAACAAAGCCACTTCGTCCAAAATATTGGTAACTAAGTTCTGGCTAAGCGAGCAATGTTACATTTAAACGGAATCACCTTGGTGGGATTCTTGAAGATTTTGTTTTCAGTAGGCGAGAGTCGATCGACTCATTTAACGTCAACTCTACTTCCTTGGTCCAAGTTAAGTAAAGGCTCCCTCTCTAATCTCTGTCATACTCTTTCAATCTTTACCGAGAGTTCGGTTACATGATTCACTGCCTGCCTTGATTTTATTTTATTTCTTAGTTCTAAGGAAACCATTTAATAAATGTCTCATAGGTTATTATTAAAGTACATATACAATAAATAAATCAATTGACAGTATTTACAGTCGTGAGCATCAGATGATGATATAGACATAGTCAATATTAGTGAAAGTACAGAAATTAGCTTAAAAATAAATTAGGTAGATTTTCCTTAAAACGTTATATTTGTAATAGACTTAAAATATTCCCCAATTTTGTAGACGGGGTTGTCGGCGCGAAACATAGTTAAAAATGCTATAGCTAACATTATGCGCCTCCCGGAGTAAACAATTGAACATGTCCAAGGCAGCAATTTAAAACAATTATTTTCCTTTTTGTAAGTCTAAAATTTGGTGTGTTAATGTGAAAATTGTGCATAGTTGGATAACTGTGGATCTCTGATCTGAAGTTCGTTGTATTTAAATTTTGTTTAACGTACGTTAAACACTGAAATATATACAAATTTATAACTATCAATACTATTTCGTTTAAGAACAGGGGCTCCCTACTTGTTAGCCATGGTGGTCGGGTTAATTTTTCTGTAATATGATTATTACTGTTATTGCTATCATTATGAATACTGTATATTATCATCTTCTTAACATGTTAACGATAATGCTTCATACACCGTTCATCTGCAATCTACTAACTCCTATTCTTACAGACCATAGAAAAACACATTACTGAAAGCAATGCGATCGCATGCATCGTATCAGTAACACGTGAATTAAGTGTTAAATTGACGACTAGTTAATTACACGAATGTTGCATATTACGTATGTGCCTGCTTCGTTAAGTTTCCATTTAATTTACAGTCACATCCCAGTAGCTGTCAAAGAACATAATTAATGGCGAAGTGAAAAAATGATTTCCATTTCTCTATGACCGCAAACTTGATCCGTAGTAGCTATAGTAATGTATAATAGTTTTACAGCGATAATGGATTCCAATCGTAACTTATACATAGGAAATCTTAGCTTTCCATAAACCTAAGACCTCCTTAAACTACTCTCCTAGAAATGTTCAGCTGAAGAAAGATACCTAGTTAATTTCATATTTTAGTTAGCCTATCTACTTGGAAAGAGTACGCTGGCTGAAACGTCATGGACTCACATTTGGGATGAGGTAGGATCAAATCTCACTGAAAACAAATATGAATGTGCTTTTTGCTTTATCGTGGTGTACGTCCCCTGGCTTTTACCTCAATTCCTGGTTTTAATTTACTTGCCACCAACCCCGAAAGCTTCCAGTTCATGTCCATGCACATTTATGTTGTCTTCGGAGGAGATCTTGCATCGTGCTGTCCTGTCTAAATATAATTATGTGATTCATAGACTTATGGGAATTGGTTTTGTAAGTCCTACTGAAGAGGAGTAAAAAATGATGAAGAAACCAAAAATATCCCTCTAGAGAAATTTTAAGTTGTAATTTAGAAAAAAATGAACCTTGCTTGATGAAATTTTCGTCGTCTGATTAAAGGATGATAAATCCAGCTCAAGCTTCTTCAGTACTTCGACCACTGAAGGGTGTATATTTCCTCACGTTCCAAATAAAAGTCCATGGACAGTGATTGCCGATTATCAAATTTATTCATACATTTATCCTTGAAGAAGGGAATATAACTCTCATATATATCATTTTTTCACGCTCTACGTTTTCGGTTGGTCGTGAGCGTTAATTTCAAACCGTTTTGTGGAGTCAAGGGTGTAGGCCTCATGTGATTCTTCAAAGCCACGACCCGGCAAACCGATTGGATCCGATCTCATCAATAGCGTGGGTTTCCTCAAAACATTCATATTTATGTTTACTTAACAATTTCAAATATTTCAATTCTTTTCATTTAAGTGAACAAATATTATTTGATTGTAATAAGATGGTTACTGCATGTTTCAACTTGTGGGGCAATATAGCATTTAGGACATTTTAAGTAGGGTAGATTCGCTCCTCTCACTCAGCGGGCCCTGGTTCAAAACCTCGTCGGGACAAGTTAACTTGGTGGGGTTTTTCCGGGGTTTTCCTCACCTGTGAGACAAATGTCGGGTAATTTATTTAGCCCTTGTCGTCCCCGGATATCAACTGCCCGTCATTATCATCTTCATCCCATCCTCACCTTGTCTGGAGTGTGTGTGTGTGTGTGTGTGTGTGTGAATGGTGTGTCTCGTCCTATGTGTTCGTGTTGTCTTGGAGGTGGCCCCGGCATTGGGCCGATCACTCACCCGGGGAGGCCCATCATGTCCTTGTCTGGTCAAAAAAGTATGTATGTGATCCATAGATAATCCCTCTCCCGACAAGTCGCGGCCCTGTAAGTCCCGGGCGGCTTGGGTCGCTTAAATGTTCCTAAAAGAGAGAGGTGAAACTCAGGTAAAGAAAGAAAGAAAGAAAGTAGGGTAGAGTTTTAAGATGCAGGTAAATTGAGAATGGAGTAATATTTTGATTGAACAATATTAATTCCTTCACAGTATTGTGAATTCAACTACGTGAAACAGTATAATTTAGAACCATAATTTACGCTGAAGTTCATTTCCTAAGTAACAACGACTAATTAAATATCATCTTAAGCCATTCTCTAAGCGCTTTTATTATGTTGTTTCTCTTGTAGTTTACCTTAATTACTTCCACGTATTTAGAAAGGCTCCTCACTTATTATATCACATTTAATGATTTATGAAAGCGACATGATAACCACAGAGCAGAGTGTGAAATAATTTATTTGGATAGAATTCAGGATAACATTACAAAGTCATAGAAATGCGTTTCAGATTTACACCTTCACTCTATACCCCATTAAAACATTACAGCGGCGAAGATAGCAATCGTATTCTTCAGTTAGAATAATAACTGGCAACTTACAGAAAGTTATAAGGAACTCGCATGACATTTATGCTTCCAATTATGCATGCATAACAGAACAATTTTACAGAAACAAAGCAGTGAAATGTTCTAAAATAAAATCCAAGTTTTACAGCCAAGTGTGGCTTTGCGGAAAGTGTGGTTAATGTTTTACTAAATTACTGACTAGAACATGATTAACAGACAAAAATAATTAACTAATTCGCCGTTGACATCAAAACTTAAGCAAGTTATATCTGTAGCTGTATATTTTGGGCATTTATGAACCTTCCACACTTAACGAAGCTTCTTCGTTAATGCATAATAATAACTCGTTAAAGTTTATAATAGAATTTTTTCATAGCCTATGTAGCTTTATACTTTTCGTAGTCTTGTTCAGTATCGTAGATAATGTTCTAACCAAACAAAGTGCTCGATTCTGTCTTTCTGCCAGGTAGAGTACTTATGCGGATATTGGTCAAGAATTGCGTACTATATGCTCCTGACAAAATGTGTCTTGAAAGTCAAGTCCCAGTTAAGTTAGCAGAAGGATGGAGTGGCCTTATAAACTACCAACTTTCAGTTAGGGAAGCCTAGTGGAAACAAGATGGCAGCACTCCGAAACTTCGAAGCCACTTGAATTTCAGAATTGATGCTGGAATATTTAACTTACACAATAAATCCGTTTTAGGCTCACATTTGAATGAAATGAAATTGCACAAATCGATTAATGCACTCTGAACAATATGCCCTTACGTAATTTAATTGTACAAATACAAATTCGAGTTGTCGCACGTACCGGAGGCCGATCGAACTACAACAAACACACCTTTTCGTTCAACGAGTCTTGGATCTTTTTACGAAATTTTTCTGCGTTCTTCCCGATAGCAGCGCAGCGGTGGTATTACAAGACATCTTCCAGTTAAGCTATCTAGAAGTCTCGTATCGGCAGAAATTGTCGGGAGGTGGTAATACAGGCCCTAAGTATTGTAGACAATGTTCTAACCAAACAAAGTATCCTATTCTATGAACTCCATGAGAATATTAAAGAAAAGAAAATTATGTAGTAACAACGGAGAAACCAATTTCAAAAGCACTATAAATTTCTATTCAAAAAATTTCAATGTGAAATATATGCGTTTTCTAGATTAACCGATAATAAGATACTTGAATTTATTAGAAAATATTTAGCCGCGTTTTATGTTGGAAATTTTATACACATTGATGGGATGTCAAAGGCGTTCTGTGAACTTTGGCTAAAGAATGAAGGTCTGCCAACACGGGATAGCCTATTTGAATTATACGTGTGGTTTGGTAAAGAAAGAGGGCTGGATAAGGATAAAATATTAGATGACCTAAGAACATTGGGGTATTATTTCCACAATATCAGAGAAGAAAGACTCCACAAGGTTAAGAGTAAGAAGAAACTACAAGTTATGAAAGATAAGGATAGGCACTATTAATGTTAATGTTAATTGTAGTGGGACACTGGAGCAATACTTTGTAAGCAAAGGTGGCCCATTAGTAAAAAAAAATATATATATATATATAAGTTATTTGTGAACCTCTGAATATTTAATTAATTTAATTTAATATAAATTTTTATTGAAAATGGTAATTAAAATCTTGGTTCATTCTACGAAGAAACAGGTGTGCTCCAGTAGTAAAATTATCATATACTTTGTGTATATGTAACTGATCGGAATCCCGTTAAATGACCAACTGGGGGATATGTTACACATTATATGAACAAATTTATGATGCATGTATGGTAATGAGAATACCAGGATGTGCTTCAGTAACTTATCCTGAAACGAGAATTGCATTCGTTCTAGCAAGGTAACTATGCTAATAGAATTGATACTTGTAAACAGATGTAACGGGCGATCAAGTGTTGTGTTAATCGCATTGGTGAGCAGTAACTAAATGGCATTTATTCATAATATGATTGTACTTCACTAAAGTATCTTGCAGAACTCCCTTAGATCACATTGGAATTAAGTGGAGAAAATCTTTTTCTCCAAAACCCACCTAAGTCAAGAAAAAAAAGTTATAGATGTAATCATTATTCGCTTACTTCATTGTTTGTAGTGTACTTCTGATTGATACCCAGCACTCCGAGAGCCAAGACGAGAAGATATTGCAAAGAGCTGAGGAACCATTCCTATAAGTAGTCTGTGAGCTGTCTAAAAAATAACATTTTGTTCAATGTTTAATTTAACGAACATAATATATTAGTTAATTATCATACTGATAATGTAGATTGTACAAATCAAGTGTAATTAGCATGAAACAGTTTATTATTATTGCCCATTGGTGTGTTTTTTCCCCTTTAAATGTATTGATTTAAGTACAAATTGGAAAATATTAGTGGATTGGAGGTGCTATTTTCATGCAATTTTAACTTCAACACTAAAACATAACTTTTTTCATACTTTGGTATGTTGTTGTACAAACATACCCTTAATGGATACAGTTAAAATAAATTCCATTTAAAATAGTATGTTTATACGTTTTTCGTTCTTCCTTGAAAATCATAACAAAATGACTGAAGTGGAGTCTGGAAGCAAGTTCTTCAATTTAATTTCTCAACAAAAATTGCATAATACTTCAGTGATTACTTTAAAAGAGCATATCGCTGTACTGTATGTGCATTTTAAAATTAAAAAATTGCTGCATATTTCGATCATATTTAAATACGGCAAACTATAATATAGTAGTTTACAGGTCTAGTTTGAACAGCACATTGCTATGAATACGGTGCACAATATATTTTTTAGACATTCGATGGTAAAAGAAGTTATTTTAACGGTCAATGATATTAATTAAAAGGAGAAAATTATGCCACTTAGTGGTATATAATTATAACTCTCCAGGGTATCTAACTTTCATATCCGTCACATGGAAAATAGTCTTCCGATTAAAAATATTTGCATGTGATTATTAAATAGACTCAGTTTGATAAAAATATAAAATTTTAAAATTCGTCTACCTTTGTAAATGTGACATTTCTTATGGTGATTGCAAAAGTTGTTACACTTGGTGGGTGAAAAGCGTTGTCGATACGTCGTTGGCATGAGAAAATAACAACTGTCAGCGCACTGCAATATGGCTGGCTCCAGGGTGCGTAATTCATTACAATAATATTTATTATTACATCAAAATAATAACGGCTGTCTATGAGCTCGTTCCGTAAACATACCTACTCGCAAAATAAAAAATTTCTAGCTCTTATATCATAAAATTTTTCAGGAACTGTCAAATAAAACACACTTCCAGTGCCACTTTTGATGTGCATTTGTAACAGCTTCATCCAGTACCAACCAAACGAATAGTTAAACTAAACTAAACTAAACTAAACTCCGTGGCGCTACGTCCCTGGAGGGACTTGGCCTAAACGAATAGTTACGTATATATAAATTATTTGCATTTGTATGGTCTAACATTCTCACATAACTGAAACTATGTTGGTATTCGCATTAAACTGAAATATATGGATACCTGGAAAATTCAAATAAAACTTTTATCTTTGAAAACAGAAATCAGCTCACATAGTATTTGCTCGAGATAATGGTAAAATACTGACTACATTGTAAAAAATATCCCTCTTAAATCAAGGGCAGAATGAGCAAATACTAACATGAAGCGTACCAAAACAGAAGGTACATGGCTATGCAATGAAGCAGAGGGCATACGCTAATGGAAAATGTCACGAAACTCTTTCTTTGTCACTAAATTGTCAATATTGGCATTATAGTTACAATTAGTATTGCGGACCGCCAAAGATTACGCAACGGGCCGCATCCGCCCCCCGGGCCTCCAGTTGAAGACCACTATTATGGAGTATTGAAACCACGCTTATCTTCCGCTGTGGTACTCCTGTGGTGAGTTTTGACGGTTAATTAAGTAAATCAGATTAATGGAGCTGATGTACTATGGCAGATCTGGACCCTTGCCGTCTTTTCCTTTGCCGTCAAGTGATGTGAGACGAATATGTTGTGATTTCGAAGCGTGGACATGCCTATCGTAATATTAATGGAATATAGTTCCAAGAGTTGTACAACCTCAATCATTTTTTTAAATGTGTTATTCCATTGTGTTGTCCGAAAAGTAAAGACTTATAATCAAGTACTAGGCATACTGGTCCTGAGTACAGGGCAAAGGATAAATGTTTTGAAGAAGAGTATACTCGTATCGGTATGGATAAAAGAGAAGGGCTACAGGTTCTCTGGCGCTCGTAGGCGTTATTATATTATTATTATTATTATTATTATTATTATTATTATTATTATTTGAACCATAAGTAATTTATCTTCATGACAACTGAATTATATGACAAATTAGGAAATTGCTATTTTGCTACGAAGGGAGAGAGCTAGTACCCGAAGGGAATAGTATTATTATGTTCGTTATATTGTCTTAAATCTGAATGAACTTCCAACAGAAAGGAGGGAAATATTAAAAGTTCCGTTATGAGACCAATTAAAAGAGATCATCTGAGCTTATAGAAAATAGCATATGAAGACTCAACTGCATTCATTATTTGAACAACCAAAAGATTCAAAGGAAATGTTTTTCATAATCTCTTTTCGGAGACTTGGTGGTTTAAACGGTAATAGAACTTGCCGAAAGTTTGATGAAACTATAAACTGGGGTTTAAAAAGGTGTACAGGCCTCGGAGACTCTTCCAGTTTCTGGAAGTTAAGGCTGCTGAATTTTATACAGTCGAAATATGAAGATAAATTTTAAATTAAACTATAGAAGTAGACCTATACGATCCCTCTGCTTCTAAAATACTGTAGTATATTAACCAACGAGGATATAATGGCATTTATTAAATTAAAACACGTTTTGCTCGTTTCATAATTATCATACGGGTGCCTTAATTACCATTATATGCAAGTTGCATACCGTAAATGTTTAAGTTTAGGGTTTTTAGAATACCTTGTAATTGATGAAGCAGAAAACTCTCGCCATCAGCTGTTATAGTTCTCGTCTTTTCCGATAGATGGCAGGCTACAAAGCATGCAGACCGCAGGACTTCTCCTGACGCTTTAACGTCAAACAACGCACATTGTAAAACTGGAAATAAGTTAAATTTAGTATAATATTAAAATTAAGACGAACAGAATTAATTTTAATTATTGTTTAAAGGGGTTCGAAACACAAAAATGAATTTTTCATTCTGTGCTGCTAGTTGCAGAGAAACAAAAATAAAACATAATGAACCTTATCCCACCATTATAGAAGCAATACTCCGTGAGTTGTGAGGAACCAAACATTGTCGCGTGACGTCATTGGAGCTTGAACTCTCAGCGTGCGCTTACATAGAATCGAGATCTCATACCGCAGTTTTCGCTCATTCAACTGTTTGGAAAGTCTATTATGGCTTTAAATGAAATTCGCCCCTTCCAGTTTGAGCCCGAAAGAACAAATTCTGATAACATGTATTTGCTCAGAGGATTAAACAATAAATAAATAAATAAATAACAGTAATTCAGACGGTGATTCTGATATCGCAAACATAAATATGGAAATGCGTGCAGGATCAGTGTTTTGGTACAAGTGTAGAGATTACGAAAATGTATGCTGTTGGGAGTTTGAAAATGTAAAATTAGTTAAGAAGGATGAATTTTTATGTGTAATGCAAAACCCAAATTTCACTAAACTAATTTTAGACCTGGATGTTTTAACAATTACAAGACACAAGTATTTAGCAGCGAAAACAAAGAGTTAAAAAAAACTAACTAACTAACTAACTAACCTCTCCTAATCCAGCAGCTAAGACTGGGCTATACGTATGATATAAGTAGGGTTCGGATGTTTATGACAGGTCATATTTTTATCCTGACCTCCATTCTCGCTCAAATACAAACTGCACGCTTGTTATCCTAATCGGATAGTTTTTATTTTGCATATAAAGTCATATTTTGAGCTTTTTTGTGGACTTGGTCATATTTTGGCCATATTTGTAAATTAACGTCATCTTTCAGTCATAAATTCGGTAAAAGACCACAATTATACAGTGTATGTACTACATGGTAGAGTTAAATTTGATATTTATTTAATTAATTTATGGCAAATTTATGCCAAATTAATATTGACTTAAATTTTAAAATTAATACAGTTTTCTTTGCTGCTCTGAAGGTTTCAAGACCGTTCCCTGTTCGATAAAAATCGGTAACACACCTGTGCTGTATTGAAAATCTGTATCGAAATGGGTATCATTATTATATCGTTACGGCACATGTAATAAGCATATTAATTTGTCTTGGTAGTTTTATTTATATTGTTTGAAATTCACAGAAAGTATCCATTAAAAAGAAAAATGTCGTTCTTTTTTTTAGCTTTATCGTCAGGAAACAAACCATAACCATAACCATAACCCTTGCTTGCTATGCTAATTATTTTAAGATGCGCCGAGAATTTCCAGGAATGTTTCTACAGTCTTCATATATGGAACATAAACGACATATAATTTGCAGATTGCACAAACATTTCCATTTTCTGCATGAGGATAAATATTTCACATTGAAATTTAATGTTCAAAGTCTTTTCCTGGAAAAGAGATCTGTGCAAATTGTTGGGATTAAAATACGACTATTGCATATTACAGTACGATGACCTGTCTTACGTTCGTGTCACTGCTTATAATTTCAATTACATAGAATGGATAATTATGGAACCAAGAAGGATTCCAAATACCATTCTGTGACGTGCTGCGTTTGTTATTTCTTATGTGCGTTTCTTCGCGGAAGGATATCTCACTTTCCCACCTTTTAGTTTTGATGAGTTCTCCGCTACTTTTCATTAGCTTCTTTTTTACTGTTACGTTCCTTTCTCAAGCCATTATTATATTTTGAATGAGATGTCACGCACTTCTCCGAATTATACTTATCCTTTGTACAATGCGATAGTAATACCATAGCATGACCTTTGCGTGTGATACAGTTAAGTAAATTTAGGCGAATTTCCGAAGACATTCTTAAATTTGGAGTTCAATTTTTTTTTCACAGCTGTAGACATAATGCTATTTCGTTATCACTAGTCGCTTCTCAAGAATTGGCTGTATTTGAAGTATTGAAATGTGAACAATATTAATTTCGCTGTTTATACCTTTTAAAACAAGATTCATAACGGTAACATTTTAGCGGTTCTGCATAATAAAGTAGGGAATTATTATTAGGCTACAAAACAAGTAGGTCTGTAGAGAGAAATAATATTAAAATGGCTACCTGTACAATAAAAAATATAATTTTTATATTAATCCAGCTAAATTTTAGCTGGCATGAACCGCAAGTTAATTACATATTTCTACTTCTTCCCACACATATACTCCTAAAGAAATACTTTCCGAGTGTGGTGCAAAGGCTATCCTCCAAGATTTATCCTACAGTAGGGCTTACTACTATGCTCACCGGACATGGACCAATAAAAGCCTATTTTCATAGATTTAAAATAACGCAAGATTCCACTTGTCCCTGCAACGAAGGAGAAAAGACGACTAACCACCTTCTGCTGGAATGTTCGAGGTACAACAGAGAACGAACTCAACTAAAGGCCAGCTAATTCGAAACAGAGGACAGTGGCCACCTAGATATAATGATTTAGTCATAAAATACCTAAAAGACTTTAATACATTTATTAAAGCAATGGACTTAAAATAAATAGATCAATGGATTTCAAATAAATAGATAAGTAAATATACGGACTATGATAGGGATATACCTAGTAGATGTAGTACATAACTAATAAGTATGAGACTGACATCTGTCAATTTGTAAATTACTATAGATAAAGTGGAACAAAACTAGAAGCTAAGCCATATTGAAATATAATATTGTATTAATTAACAACATAAGGATTACACCAAAACATGTAATATTACTATTGTAATGGAACATGTTTATGTTATACATAAAAAAAATATATACATATATATATACTCCTAAAGGGATTCTTCTCGGAATCATATGGAGAAACGTTTTCCCACTTCAGTATGTAGTCAATAACTGAAGAACGATAAAACATTCTTTTATTTTTAAAGCAAGGAACATATATCACTTGAATTGCGGATTTATTCGAAAAAAAAAAAACAGTTGCAAGCGAATCACCAAGAAATTCTGAATAGCTGTTCTAAGTACTGCTTGGATTTTCTTACACTTGCGTCATAAAACATTGGGTTAAAACCTTCTTGAGCTTCATTTATAACGTAGAATTGTCTTCAGAAAACCAAGCATGCTTGTATGTTAACTACACCTAAAATATAGAATCTTCTTTGAAGTCAAATTTTACAATCAATTAATAGATAAAATTTGATTTTTAACAAAATAGAGAAAACATTTCACGAGTTTTATATTCTATAATCGTCCAAAAAGCATTCTGATCATATCTTAAACAAATGGATTTTAAATACGATAATGAACTTAATATTTTATTTATAAATTTACAATGCATACATAAGTGAAGTTGGATTTGGCATGGGACTATAAAGTATGGAGTTGTGAGATATAGATTATAGCTACTGTATGTTATTTAATTTTTGGGTAAACTACATAGGGATAATTATTCTTCTCTATATTGTACTAAATTCTTTCTTATTCTAATTCTTATTAATTCTAATGTTGATACTTAGTGCCCGAAAGTTTATGGAGATTTTTTTTTAGAATAATGCACTCTATTAAACGCAAATTAAATTGTGTACAAGATGTGAAAGAAATAACAGAAAAATGATGGTTTCACTTTGCATATTGTAGCATATTTTGTTAGTTTTGGAATAATGAATCATTTTATTTATAATAAAATATTTGTATATATTCTATTCATTTGTCGCAATTTTAAGGACATGTTTCTAACAGATTGTAGATATTTTGTGTTCTTATCTATGTTAAGGGGTACGCCGTAGCGTAGTGGTTGAGGCTCCGCGCTACAAACCGGAAGTCGCGGGTTCGATCCCCGATGAGGTCGTTGGAATTTTTCAACCGGCCAAATCCTTCTGGTGGCACTATGGTCCTGGGGTCGACTAAGCTTCTAACAGAAATGAGTACCAGGAGCAATCCTGGGGGTAAATGCGGCTGACAACCTTACCGCCTTCATGTGCCGAATGTCTAAAATCTGGGAGCCTCAACCTTCTGGAACCCGCTGGGCCTCCATGGCCCGTATAGGGAACACTTTACTTTTTTACTATTATCTATCACAGCATATTTGGGTAAGTGAAGTTTCGAGAACCGACTATACAATAAATTGCAGAATTGGCCTAATATTTTCGGAACTGATTATGTAATATTATAGCGTCGTTTCACTCCAATTTCTTTCAATTTAGTAAAATTTGTTGCATTAACCTTGATTTACAAAAAGTGTTGTAATGTAATTTATACAAATTCTACTTTTTTAAAATATTTATAATGCAGCCAAATTCAGCTAATAAGAGGGCGTAATTTAACTTATTAAAAATTACTTAAATGATATGCCCGATTTCATTGGTTCCGGAGCATATTTTACAAATAACAAAGCATACTTGCATGCATATTTCGTCTTCTGATAAAGAATTAACTTCCGGGACTTACAAATAATATTATTATTATTACCATTATGTATTTCATGTTTTTGCCCTGGCTGAGTGGTAGAGAAGGCCTTATGGCCTTAACTCCGCCAGGTTAAATAAATAAATAAATAAATAATGATGCCATTAATTAGCGGGCCTTTGTATTTTTCTCCCATCGCATCGTATTTTGTAAATTAATTCCGAAAATGACATTACGAAATTACATTTGTCTATAATAGTTATGTATTATATAAAGAAGCCTATAATGGAGGTATGAAGGAATATAAACTTACGGAATTAAGATAAGCGTTTACGAGATCTTGGTTTATTTGACAGGTATTATGCTTCGGATGTCCTTAAATGGAAACGGTACTGGTTTACTCCATGATCACGATCGCAAAGGACACGAGATGGTGAAGAATCATGAACAATGACCCAAAGCTATTTATAAAGAAAAAGGCTTTGTTCGCAATATAGGCTATAGCTCAGAAAAGTTGAACAAGTTCTCTAAAAAAAAAGTTAACTTCTATTATAAGAATGGATGAACTGTCCGCTTGTTATTTTATGGTCGGACTACTCCATACTTTGAGCTTTTAAAGATAGTTCTTTTGTTAAGCAAGCAGTGTTTGAGACTGAGACGACAGCAAGATATGCAAATCGGTTTTAGAGGTTGTAAAAGCTTGGAATGGAATTGCACGAGGTGTCGCCAAATGTTTTTTCTTCTTCATTCCCCTATCATAAAACGAATGCAGATATATGCAGCTTTTTTATTCGTGTGAAAGTTTATGTAAATTGAAGTATTCCCTATTACAGGCCATGGAGGCCCAGAGGGTTCCAGGAGGTGGAGGATCACAATGTTTAGACAATCGGCACATGAAGGTGGTAAGGTTATAAGCCTTACGCACCAGCCGCTTTTACCCCCAGGAATGCTCCCGGTACTCACGGCTGAGTCGACCCCAGGGCCATAGTGCCAACAGAAGGATTAGGCCAATTGAAAAACTCCAATCGGGGATCGAACCCGCGACCTTCCGGTTTGTAGCGCAGAGCCTCAACTACTACGCTACGGCGTTCCCCAACAGTTTATGTTATAATTATAATATTTGCAGCGGTTATTAATTCAATCGCTAGGATGTTTTTAAATAATTTATTTAAAAGCGAACTAATTAAAACATTCTATTTATTAACACGTATATGTAAATCATTCATAAACAATTCGAAAGATTAATACTGAAAAAGCTAAATATCCAACTTCGAGGTGAATTACACAATTTGAAAGCGCCACCAGAAACAAAAAAAAACCTCAGATAAGATTTGCCTGGAAAAAAAATCGTGAGTTTTGCCTAAATCTATCAATGTTTTTCCCCATTTAGGCTTGCTTTCATGATCCCCTTCCGTCCACCTATGTAGAAAAAAATCAGATCTCTGCATGTCGTAATGTCACAAACAAGTTAATCAAGTAGAACGGGCAAACAAAATGGAAGCGGTCGACAATTCCACGCATTATTTTGAAGAAAAAAAAATTGATTTCAGCTATGCTCTTTCTTTCATGGTTGCTATGGTAGTAGCGCAAGTCCAACTGCAATTTAATGTCAGAATTGAAATGTAATAACGAAAACTGATGTTTACGTACAGACCCCATTACACGAATTAACAGAACTTCCATGCGCAATGTAGCTGTGATGTAACTTATCCAATTCTGTTGCTAATTTTAATATTAAGGAATTCAAGTTATATAAAATAAATTTTCTTCCATACAATAAAATGTGACACATAAATGTATGGACATTCGGGATTAAGTCCTCTTTGGGAATGCCACGTGTCTTTGTTAAGTAGTCCAGGAAAAGTAATATTTTATACACTGAACCAAGGAAACAATACATAGTCGAAAAGTAGTATTGTTTTCATATCCCATTTAGGCCTAACAAAGATATGAATCATTCCTAAAGCGAGAACTTAATCCCATAGGCTATGCCAAACGACTGTTGTATCACCTTGTATAATATTTATTTATTGTACTAAGAATATTACAGGCTAATGCCCAATTACAATATTTTCGCTTATATTAATATACCAGATTCCAATATTAAATATTTAAAGTGATATTCATAATAGCTAAACTAATATTATAACTATAAAAAAACACACAGAAAAGAAAAAACAGAAACACAAACAATACGACAATTACACACGGGAACATAATACGAAAAACAAATAATAATATAATAGTTTTGGAGTAAAATATAGCCTATATATCAGAAAGATTCAAATAAAAAATGGCATGGAGCATATTTTAATAATTACTTTAAAATTTTGTCACATATATTTTTAAACCGCTTATTGTTAGTATTAAAAATATCTATATTGTCCAATTTGTGCAATTCATTGTATAGTCGGAGTACATTATAAAGAGGAGAATTATTATGAGAGTCAGAGTTTGCTTTCGGGATGAAAAAAAGGTTATGCAATTTATAAGATCATTGTGGAACATAAAAATATATTTCTTTGAGAATATTAATATCATCTATTTCATTATTAATTAATTTGTATAAAAACAACAATGCATGAATATTATTTTCGTCTGAGTGATAATTCAGGGATATTGAAATACTGTGACATAATTGAATATGATTCAAATTTAGGATAGTAGTTAAACTGTTTGAAATATGTATATTTTAGAAATTTATTTTGAATGGACTCCAGTTTACTGTATTTAATGGTAGTAGGATTCCAAATTAATGAGCAATATTCTAATTTTGGTCTTCAATATAACCTTCTTCAGTGAGAATTAACTCTTGTTGATATGGAATTTAACTTTTTCACTGCTAATGACGTATAAATGCGTCGCATCAAAAACTGTATGAAAGCAGAGATTAAGATCAGGACCATACTACTTTATGTAGAATAGGAGGAATTTTTTTATCCGTGTTAGAATTGTCATTTATGGAAGACAACTATCTCACGGAAATGTTCCCCAATGATTTCAAACCTGGTGCCCTCTGATAATATCAGTTGATGAATGCGTTATTACTTGTGTATGAAATTGGCTCGCTAAGACTGAACTGTTATAACATCTTACGGTTATTTTCCCCTTAAAGTAAATTATATTTATGAGTGTATATAAAAAGCTTTGTTCTGACTTCTGACTGACTGATTTAATGACAGAGAATCAACGTAGAGCCTACCCTAAACTACCTAGGTATAATAGGTAGAGACTTGGAATTTTGACAGTACTTTCATTTCGTAATGTAAGTGCTCACTAAGAAAGGGTTTTGCAAAATTTTGATTTTAAATGCCAAAAATCAAGTGTTTTTAATAATACTTAAGCCCTTTTTAAACAGAATAATCAAATCCAAATCACAGTTCACATGACAACATATTGTTGCCATTGGTCTCAGATGGGTTTGGAAATAAATGAAATGGGACTTTGAGAAATCAGAGAAGCTATCAACAGCCTATAATTCATGTTATAAATAAATATTAAAGAATGAGATCCACGAAAATAATGCAGTTACATAACTTTCTGTACCCTAGACATAGAGAAAACAAAACGAGGTATGGTAATACATAGCCTATATTATGATATCAGGTTTTTGGAGAGAGAAGTATGAAAGCGATATTGCATTTCTGTTTAATTTCATCCCCAAAACGGTTTTATGGTAACATGAGAGTGAGAAATAAATATTCCGCAAAGACAATACAATTTTATGTTACCAGAATTTCTGTTTCTTCATATTTGAACCACTGCCAGGCTTGCTGTGTACTGTACAAGCGATGGGATGCAAAATTCTACATCCTCTATGAGCCTTAAAAATCTATATCAAGCGTTTTCTGAGGGAATAGTTTGAGTGTGATAAGTCCTTCTTCCTATTTCAGATTATAAATACCTATATAAGGACCTACAATTTAAAAATCGAAAGTCCTTCATAAGTTAATTTCCAATTACAAAATAAAATCCCGAGCGACGCCGGGCCTTTTAAGCTAGTATGCATATAAACCTACAGACAAGAAACTGTTACATTTACACACGCTTACATGTCATCGACCTGGCCATAGCCAGGGAAGGACGAACCCGCGAAAAGAAAGCTACGAAATAGAACTGAAAGATTTGTCAATTACTGCAAAATAGTTTTCCTTCATGAAGCAGCACTTTTCTCCTGAATGCTCAAATTCTCCATCATGAATTCCGTGGCTCTTACAAGAGCCTGAGGAGAGAAGATTTTTCTGAAGACTGGCGCCGCGATCTGCTGGGTGTAGTCGGAGTCGTGATCAATGGAATAAGGGAGTAAGTTGTACAGTCATGGACCATTACAATTTGCTCATTACTCTTTCACTAGGCAGTAGTGGATTTATCATGCATTGCAAGACGGAAAAAAAGCTACTCGAAGTTGAGAGCTTCGGTGCCAGACACAAGACATGACAGTTTTAACTTTATTTACCATACCCTGTTTAAATAACAAAGTACTCAAAGAGCGGCCAAGATACTCATCTGCCGAATTTCAGAACATCAAAGCGGTGGAACGGATATTCATAAGTTATGGGTTCAACAAGGTAACTTACCAAATCATTACATTCTGCTTATACATAATTCATAGCTTCAGCTCAGTTTGTACGTGTAACACAGACATCCCATCAATGCAAATTTTGCAATTCTTTCTTTCTTACGGCATCAAAACAGAGAAATTACAAGAAAAATAAGAAGACTCGCAGAGTTGTAGGAAACTCATTCAGTAATGGAATTCTTGTAAGAACTAGGATTTTATCGATAGGATGGCACATTCATATGGAATTCCCTACCTAATTTGGTCCAATTATTATAGAATATCTGGCCAAATTTTGATTACAAAAACTTGATTTAAACATATGGCAAAGTGATCGGTAAATAAACGTTCTGAAAACCTTCTAACTCTTTGAGACATTGTAGTGCAGACGATGGTCGGCACGGAAAGACGAAGTTCATGGATTCGAATCCCAGTATCAGAGGAACTTTTATCCTAAAATTATCTCTACTAAAATTAAAGTTAGTAATCTTTATCAGAAGACGACATTGTGCGTATGGTGATAATCAGAACTAAAAATAACTGGGATGAACTAGGAGCTGCTGAAATGTTGTGGATTAGCACTATCTTCCATAGTGTAATTTAAAAAATGCTGTATTAGAAGAACACAACTATCCCCAGCTAAAAGTAAAAGTTTAATATTTCTAAGAAGCAGATCAGATCAACCACCTCTGAAGTTGCATTTAAGCGGAACAATAATACCAACGGTATCAACATTAAATTTTCTATGAATCATATTTGATAAAAACTTGACTTGGATTCCTCAACCTAAAGATCTCAAAGATAACTGTTTACGCAGAAGTAATATTCTTAAAACACTCTCTGCCAATAACTGGGGAGCAGATATCCCTGTATTAATGTGCACCTATAAATCTCTTATCAGAGCTAAATTAGATTATGGATCTATACTCTATAGATTACAATTCAGCAAGATCTAGGCCTACTGCAATGAAAACGTTTCTTCCAGTATACTGATTGAAGCTAGAGAAATATCATTATACATTCGAAGAACACGATAAGTATTAAGTAAGCTCAAAGACAGTTGCCTCTCCTAATTCTTGAATCTACCCTCACGTTTTCTTTAATATTTTGAAAGATGACATTCCTTTCCATCAATTTATTCGGTACCACTCTGTTTAAGATTAAGGGATACAGCTTCCGGTGAAATTCATAGGTGAGAAATAGGTGAACATTATCTTGTAATCTGGCATGTTCTTTATTGCCTATTTCTACAATTTCATACTATTTTCAGAATTAATTAAACTGTTACAGTTAACATTACCTCCCCGACCCCTTCAATTTAGCTTTGAAATTTAATGAATACATAATTTTCTTTTGTCACTATCATCTATATACCTCGTCTGAAACCTGAAGAATTACGAAGGGAAAAGTTTGCATAATTTTCACTTTTGAAATTCTTATGTTGTTAGAACGACAGGGATACAGATCTGTATTATGTTAACTGATGCAAGGATCTGACAAGCAGTAAGTCCGCATTCTACTTTTGATATGTTTGGATCGCAGTTTGTGTTGTATGACAGCGATGTCTACAAATCTTGTATGTCAGAAATTGCCTTTGCCTTTACGATATCTTACTGGTTATCAAATCTTACGTCATGAGCACATACATACTGCCAGTATGATAAATAGCTGTGGTGTAAATTTTCAAATCAATGTTCCTTACTAAACCGGTTTTGTAGCAACTGGAAGAGTGTTAAGAAACTATGGATGCTGGAACCACTCCACGAATTGCTATGCCGAATTTATATGAGTTCCCTGCCCTGGTAATATGCCAAAAACTGTTTCGAAAACTAGTAATTCTCGATACTGTAAGCCAATAACGTTCCATTTGTATTAGACTTATTGGGTTTCACTTACGAGTAGCCTATTTTCTTTTGCGGTTGTTGAATGTTATACCTATCCATAGAACATCCATATATTCCCGGCCTTTTGCTGTAACTTCTGCACGTTCCTGGAATCTTCTTCCCTCCAGCATCAGGGTCTGTTGTACGCTGTCTGCATTTAAAACTAGGCTAAACGAATATTCCAAAAAACGCTAATTTTTCAGGTATAAAGCATTTGGGTTTTATTGTTTCTTGTATATTGTAGATCTAAGTAAAGTTACTTCTTTTTCTAGTGTAACATACTTTCCTAAAATAACTTAGTTTTATTTCACGTAACACAGACCCAGTTAACTACTGTATATGTATATAATTAATGTATTCTAACTAGGCCTACTTATAGAACTATGTTAGTGTATTTGCTTGTTCCTTTTTTCTGTCTCTGGTTGAGTGTAAGAGAAGGCCTTAAGGCCTTAACTCTGCCAGATTAAATAAAGATTTACTATATTATTTTTTTTATTATTATAATATCTGAGACACTTTATGTTCCTCTTTTACAAGAAATTTGAAAGTTGCTCAGAAATTTTAATCGTTCTATTATCTTTTATCAACATACTTTTTTCTCAGCTAATACAAAGCCTACAGTAATGCATAAGGTACTGCGGATAGGATTTCTTACAAACTTCCAATGTATCATATTCAGTTAAAGCACATTGCATGTTTAAATTTTTCATATATGTTATACATTATAAAATCTAACCTGAATTCACCACATAAGTTCACACTGCTTGGTAATGAAGCCAATGTACAACATCCATGACAACACTCTTGCTTGTAACACACAGCTGGCTTGGGTAATCGCATGATACTAGGATTTGACCTAATCGATAATTTCCCCTCGATAATTAGATAGATATTATCGATAGAATGAAACTTATAAATCAATAATAGTGAGAGAATCCACGTAACAAAAGATTTGACGTATGCACTCATATAATGTTCTCTATCTGGACATGGACAATATGGTGAACTGTGATTAATATCTGGTTGGGAGTGATGTGAATTGCGATACTGTAAGTAAGCTTTTGTGTATTAGCTATTCATTTGAAAAATATTAACTTATCCTCTAAGCTTTCTGATGCAGTAAATCAGACATGTGCCCTGAAAACCCTCATAAAGTGATGTAAAAACAATGCTTCCGAAATTCACATTTAAGTTTTTTTCAGTGTTAAAAACCCATTGACTCTAAGCGGTCACTCAGACCTCACATCCATGATTAAGGACTAATAATTATATGTTCAGTGATTAAACCGATACTTTGTGAGAAGTTAGTAATGATCTTAGTTAAAAGTCGAAGCTTCGGAGGATACAGCACTAAGGAAAAACGTTTAAACATTGATTAAAGGTAGCTTGTCGGACTGCATTCTGTCTATACCACTAACTTCCTGTCTGCTACTACATTTAGCAGAAACTCTGGATGGTGGTTTGAGGCAGTAGCTGCATCACGATTCCTTCACTCCACCTACTAGAGTTTATTCCCTCTAATAATACATATGATTAAGTAATACGTGTGTTTAACTTAATCGCTAGATAAATTTTCTGAGAAAAACGCACTTATACTGGTAATACCGGTGTTTCTTGCCTGTTATGAACGTGCGAAAGAATTCGGTTCGAGGGGAAACGAAAATGATACTTTTTTCTGGAATTTTTACAGCCGTGCGTAAGGCAAGATCATTATAAATAAGTGTAAAATATCCCTCTTGACTTTCTTTATCATTCTAACTCAAAATAGTAAGCCTAAATATAAACCAAGTCTATAATTGCATTTATTAAGATACGGACATGATTAGGAAACGAGCAAAGCGAGTTTCATAATTTTCATACGAGTATATTAATTACCATTATAGATAAGTTGCATATGACTGCTTTTGTTCGCGAAGCTTCCTTTTGGTCGTTTTCTTGAAAACAACGGATTTTGACTACAAGAAATGAATTCATTTTAGTATGATATTAAAATTAACAATAACAGAATTGATTTTTAATTTAAATACAGGCTATTTAATATCAGTTTTCCTGCTACTCTCAGGCTCTCAAGATCGTTCCGTGTTCGATTATTATCGATATCGAAATATATGTTCGATAATAATCGATAACACACCGATATCATAAAGAAAATCAGTTTCGAAATGAGTATCATTAATATACCGTTACGTCACACGTAATAAGTAAGTTATATTACAGTATGATAGAACAAAAAGTAAATACAGTTTTAATTTTGATAATAATAACAAAAATAATAATATCGGAGAAACTGATATAACAAAGTTCCAGAATATTTTGTTTAATCAGTTAAAATTGCAATTATGATATGCAGAAAATAAGTTATTTTTGTAATCGATTCCAGTGTTAAGCTACAGATCGATTCATTAAAAGGGCTTACGGAAGAACTAAGGTCTAAAGTTTGACAAGCATAATAAATATGAAAGAATACGTGGATAGTGTTATTTCTCAAAGCCCAGTGAATTGCAACTTCCAAGGCCATATAAGAATATTGTGAAACAATATGTTGTCATGAGAATTGATTTGCATTTGATAAAATCACTGCCTTCTAGACTGTATTACTCGTGTATACACACTGCCTGTCCTATACGGCTAATTTTGCGTACGCGGCGACATTACAGGTGGCAGCACCTTTCACACCCAGCTGCAATACCCTTTCCATTACCGTATGCTGTGTTGCCCTCTGAAGTATAAACTCGCAAACTGAAATATGCTGGAATTTCATGCTATCTGGGTGTGAACTGTGTCGCCTCTACTGGAGAAATTAGGCAATTTAACAATACTGTGAACTCCTTGTTAAAATTAAGCATGGACAGGCAATGTAATTCTCGAGACGGCGGTGGATAAAATATAGTACCATAAAAAAGCGCTAAATTGAACATTACTCCGGTGCCTGCCAACCAACGTGGACCAAAATCATTAGGCTTCTTTCCATCGACTACCATTTTCAGATAATTTTTTAAAGTTTTACTTTAATAAGTACAATAAACACATTGAAAAATGATGTTAATTAATTTTACTTTTACTTAAATTTCCACGAACCACAAAACTTTAGGGATATTTTTTGCAAAGTTTTAGAACTACCCCTGTCATTTCCAACTACTGTACTCCACAAACTCACCAAGGAATTTTATCAATTAATCAATCAACTTTTAGAATATTTCACTTTCGGCGTCTTGCTGGAGCAAACACTGTGAATAAACTTCAAGTGTAAGCTTCTTACGAATGCCTTTAATTTGCTTCTAAAGAAACCGCGAATTTCGGGTTACTTAAGATTTCCTTTACCGAAACAGTGGGATACATAATGACAAGATTACAAAACGCAATGCCACATTTTATCTTATGAAATAATATACTGGCAACAATAAGCAAGATGCAAAATGTAGGCAGATATTTAAAAAAAAAAATTTAGTAGAACAATAATAATTTGATTAATTTTTAAAATTATTATTGTTATTTTATCGAATTTTCATTGAAAATCAGTTTTAGCCTTTTTTTCATTTCTAACGTCTTATTTAGCCATTTTTAGGTTTTATAACATTGGACTATGTGACTATCATGAATATGAAATGGACAATTATAAAAAACTATCACAGTTAACTTGCAAGGAACAAAATAGTTTAAAACCTAAGAATCCGTGCCCTACTAATTAGTGTATACGTGGGAATAAATGGAATCTAAATCATATAACAATTGCTACCCTTATAATGAAAATAAAATGTGGTTTAAAATACAGTACTAGGGTTGTTTGTCGCTAGTTATAATTAACCCTAAAGCAACATTCTTGTTCGTTAGCAGAGCTGTGAATGTGATAAAATGTCAACGGCGAAAAGATACTTCCTCCTTGCTATATACCTAATGAAAGTAGCAAAGCATTCATCCTCATCTAAGTACGTGAGAATCGGAACACGTTGAAAACATTAAAATTTATCTTTCTTTCATCATGCCGGAAATTATGGTAATGAATTACAGCAAAGTGTATTTCTTTGTCTACGCTACGTGTGCTTGAATTAAGCTTTATGTTCTTTGCCATATGGTAATATGTTCTTCAACACGAAATATACTCCCATAAAGTCTCAAGTCCGTCGCCGAGGCGGATTTGGTAGCATGGTTGCCTTCCACTCAGGTGGCCCGATTCCCGGTCGGATCGGGGATTTTTCAGTAGATCTAGTGCAGGGACGGGAAGGAAAGCACTGGAAGTGTGAAGTTGCCTCCCCCTCGTCCCTACTACTGTCTTTCAGTCACAGGTAGAGCTAACTAAACCGGTTCTTTCTGGGACTAGTCGCATGGCAGATAGAAAGAATAAGGAAGGGGGCGAATGAGGGGTAGATCATTTCGCACATCCAGTGCATTACTTCCCGAGCCTGATCTAGTGGAAAGATTCCTTCCCGGGTTCATGACTGGGTGTTGTGTTGTCCCTCCATCCCCATCCCACGAGTGGCAATGGCCAATCTCCGCAGTAACACCCTCCCCTGAAAGAACCTTGGACAAGTTGTGGTCATCATCCCTTGACTTCGTTCCGGGTCTGGACTTGCCTTCGGGCAAAACACTTATAATCGTCATCGTCGTCGTCAGAATCATAATCATCATCGTCGTCATCGTCGTCATCGTCATCGTCATCATCATCATCATCCTGGTGCAGAGAAATGTGTTATACTTCTGTAAGGCGTAATTTATAGATATAAATTTATGTAAGCCTAGAGTTTTTCAATAAAAATTTTCAATAAAATGCTATAAGATTATACAATTTGTATAGGGAGTGATACATAGACGACTAAATACAGTACTCCGGAAATATCGAAAATACATTTAGGAATTTTTTATTAAAGAAAGGCTTGCTTTCTTTGCTAAAAAAAGATTAATTTTTCAGATTACTTAATTAAAATAGCCCTCTCAGAGTCAATCAACACATAAAACCAGAGGACCTGAATTGCCAGCAATTGAATATACGTATCTCCCCTCACAAATAGTCTATGAAGATGTTCTCAGAGTTAAATTGATACATGTTAGGCATTTTTTTTTGTGAACGACTCTGCCTGAAGAGTCTGATGCATCCCTATATGCCTAAAACCATCTTTTCCGACAGAGAAGTAGTCTTTGATAACTTACCGGTAAATAAGAAAGCAATTCGGATTCAAGAAATGTTGTTACATAACGGCATCATAAATAGAGTAAACAGACCTAATTTGGAAACTAGTTCACGCGTTGGCATAAATGGTCTCTATGAGCTTAGAAAACAGAACCTTATGTGTGAATTGTAGCGCATTTCCAATGGTAGAAAGAGGTTACTTCAAAAGCATAATACAGTGTAAAAATATTATGCAATGAGAATGTTCCCCTGAATTTTACTTTTTATGTTCTTTGGATCGTAAACATTGTAACAGAACTCTCTCCGTCTATGTGAAGTTTAATTTTACAGGCAGAGCCTGTTAGGCCTATGGTAAAAAAAATTACAGACTAGCCTATTATAGAGATTATTCAGGATATAACCAGATATCACTACCGTTCACTTCCCTTTCGTACGAGTTAATAATTATCAGTTTCCTTCATATTAATCACTACAAATACTATTATTACTACTATCGTTTACCTATTAATCATTTACAATATTCAAAATAGCATAAATAACTATTTCGGCAATTTCGTCCATAAACTAGATGGTTTTTTAGGCTATAATACGCCTATTTCAATTATTTGCATCTTCCTACCGAGCTGTATAATTTGTTTTTATATTATAATGTCCACCTATGCCCAGTATGTAAGAAACTTTATGACACCTGACCTATTTTAAAAGCATAACGTATCCTATGACAGTTTGCATATAAGTAGCAAAAGCTACTAGTCTAGAAATATATAGAAAACTTGTGTACATTTAATACAAGAGTCATAAGCATACTAAATATTCTTAATACAGTTAAAAATATTTAAAGTCCATAAAATGCAAGTCTTGTAACAAAAAGCAGATGTCTTCTTCTTACTACTTACTACTTAACACAATAGCTTATTATTAATTTTACATCTTTGTTGTTCGAGTTATCTTTCCTTTTTACGTAAAATAATAATGTGAAATCACAGCCATTTAGTTAAAATACCTTTTCAATATCATGGCTGATGGAATTTTATACTAACATGGATATTTCCCAGCCACAAATCAGTATTGGTACGGGTACTCTATTCAGACTAATGGTAAAAACGTAAAGTTGCCTAATGCATAATGAACATGTAAATCCAAAATCATTAATCCATTATTGAAGAGTTTATTCAGGGTCCACAGAAATATATTGAATTGGGCAGCTTACTATCGTATTATTTGTGTACGTTGTGTGAATGGTATACATAATTGTGAATACTGTGTAGGCCCCCATATTTATTAGCGCCCCAGGCCCGAATCACTATTTTACGCCACTGCCCTGAAGACCTAGTAAAATAACTTTATTAAGCTTTGTCATTTGGCTGAGAATACTTTGTAACTCTTGCATTTTTTCTACATTGAATTCAACCTACGATCTTGTTAATAATGTTAGTATCGACAGTTCTTTAGGAACTGAAGATGACAAAAATCTTCTGTCGAAATACATCTTCTTCCAACTAATATATAACCGCAAACAACGTAATTGGGATCGCTGCGAAAACACTTAAAGCCTACGCATCTTATACGTATATTCTGGCTGGTATTTACTCCTGATCACCACACAAATATTTTAGCAGGTATAGAATACCTGTTGCTGGATATAAATAGCTCAAAGACTGTTACCTAATGATAAAATAAGAACACTTTCAATCATGCGATAATTTATACACAAACTCAAGACCATTTCATTTAGTCTGCTATAAGATAATTTTATATTTTTAATTTACAAGTGTTTTTTATTGATGACTGATCCAGTTTATGTAGCTAATAAACAGTGACAGATATATTATTATGTTAATGATAGATTTATTCGAAGTGTATAATTTAACAAGTACTCTGGCTTTTGTAAATATATTTTATTATTTCAATGTAATCTGTAAACAATATAGTCTTGCATAGGATATGAAAATAAATCCCTGTACAAAATCTGATAATTCTGTGTAATTTCAAAGCAATCCCAAAAATCGTATGACAGTTTGGAAGGTTATTTATTTTTATTTTTGAGGGTATAAGGTGGCGAAAAAATCTTTAAAATCTCATTTCATTCACCCTTTATATTATATTCGACTTAAAGGTCAAACAGGCAGGTTTCAACAACGTGCTGTATATACCGGTATGAGTGTGTGTGCACCGCGAATTCGATACCACGGTCACGAACTACATTTTTCACACCATGACGTAACAGACTTCGCCTTATATTTTCAGACTACAGTGCATCATAATATGCAGCCTCTGGCATCAGAAATCCTCTGATTAACGCGGGTGGATTTTACATGCAGCTAAAAAGAACTAAAACCAGTTTAAGAAACTGAGGTAGAGAACGTCTAGCTGTTTCGTTCTCAACCTCCCACATGTTTTCACAAATAGTTCTTTGCAATGATCTTTACAATGGTCTGAGAAGGATCCGCACGTTGAAACTCCATACGTAATATGTTTCGAGAATTTAATTGTGTACTATAACTAGACCTGGGATTTTAAGGCAAATGCCTTTTTTGTTCCTTATGAAATAACATTAAAAGTTTTAAATATGTTGACATTTCATGATAAATCACTTACATTTATAGAGTTCTTTAGTGCCCTAAAATGCCTATTTGGACCTTTTAGTGCCTAAAATGCCTATTTTGTACATTTAAAATAAAATTCAACTTCTGTAATCTTTACAATCTTATAATGGACACCCCTCAATGAAAAGCAGAACAGCAGAGGTGGGTTTTTCACCGAAACATGATTATTCCAAACAATTGTTGCTAAAGAAATGCTGACTGACGGGAGAGGGGGAGGATTTTTGCAGTAAAAAAATAACATGTTACAGTTTAAGTGTATATTGTAATATTTTAAAGTATATTTTCTGTGTATCTACACATTTTAAAGCATATTTTAAGTGCCTATCTTCTCTTTTAAAAACCTATTTACTTGTTTTAAAAGCCTATTTTAGGTGCCTAAAACTATTTTTTTAGAGCCTAAAATTCCAGGTCTAACTATAACCTCCATATCCTTAATACCCAGGAAATGTGTACTCAAGTCTGTCATCAATCCAGACCCGGATTCACGCATGGGCTGAGTGTGGTGCAGCATTATACCTCTCGTCCGTCCCCTGCTCTTTCCTTAGGCCTATATTACTTTCTGAATTAATTCATATATTGTATTCAAGAATATTCTATATAACATTACAAATTATGTTTCTGCATTAAGAGTATATGATTTATTTAAGCAGTTTCTCAGACGGATTATCCAAAATCGGATTATTAAAATAGATAATTGCCAAAATACAATTACAGTATAAATAGGCCTGTAAGAATTTCTTCAGTCAAAAATCATAAAATTTGTAGCTTCCTGAAAAATTGCAATTCGCTCCACCAATGACATTAATTCGAAGGTTGGGAGGCAAGGTAGAAAGAGTAGTCCAAAGAGTGCGAGGGCTTTTTCATGCTACCTACTCCACTATACATATATTTTGGTTCCCACGACGTTTTCTTATGAGAAAGTGTCTGACCCAATCAGGCTCAGATTTATGGACATTCTGAATGGATAGTATGAAAGAGCCCAGGCTCAGATTATTGGACATTCGGAATCGGTCAATCACTTTCTCATAAGAAATTATGGGAACCAGAATATCTTATAAGAAATTAAGGGAACCCGAACATCTTATGAGTGGAGTCGGGCGGAGTGGATACCCTGAAAAAGCCCTTAGACAACATCAGAGTGGCTGACGGATGTGTAGATTGTTCCACAGCTTCGTATGTCACAGCTATAGGATTCTACTTTTATTTAATTTTATTTACTTATTTATTTATCCTCTTGTTTATTACTTATACATCTAAAAGAATGTCTGAAGACCACATCTTTTTTTAATTAGATAACAATAATGGGATCATTTTATAAACGGAAGGTAAAAATGTGAACTTTAAGTATACTGGTATACAAGTGGAGCCTACATAGGCTATACACGAAACGTGGATGTATTTATACATAGGCCCATATATGTTATATATTCTGATAGCATATATATATATATATATATATATATATATATATATAGGCTATATAAAATCAGTGTAATACTGCATTCTCGCTTCGAAAGACCGCGGCTCCAAAACCTATGGCTGGTAAATTATTTGTATCAATATTATAATTATTTAACATCGAAATTATTAAACAAAACTATCAAACGTTACAACATGATACATACAGTAGGCATACTTTCTTTGAAAGCCCCCAGATGAGCAATGCTCGTGGTGGCAGAAGCTAATATTTGGCTGCAATTTAATTATCCCTGGCATTAGAATAGAAAGCTATGTGTAATGAAAAGAAAAGGCAAATTCATGACGAGATAAATGCAAACTCTAATCAACAACTTTTCAAAATGTGTGGGTTATAATTACCTAACGTTAGTACAAATTTTATGGTAGGCTATACTGCTGACAAAGACAGATTACAAACTTGAAGAAAATATTGTACAATGGGGTAACGACAATTACGTTTGAAACGTTTTAAGAATGTGCTTGAGAAATTAAAAGATTATAGTAGTTTAGATATATAACCTTAGATCTTAGCCTTGTTTTCCCATTATAAATAACTTTACTCAATAATTAACTTAAAAAAAAAAATATTGTACAATGGGCTTAACGGTAAGTAAGTTTGAAAAATTTTAAGAATAAGCTTGAGAAATTAAAGGAAGAAAAGCTTCCATTATAGTATTGTACTTATAATCTTACTTCTCAGCCTTGTTTTCCCATTAGGTGTAACACTAAATTCGAATCTTATAGCGCAGACTTAGCGTGAGCACTTTAGAAGAGCGTGGAACTGTGATTTAGATTTTATGTGGTTGATGAGACGGATAAACGTCATAACATGTTAACGTCAAGCAATAGTCGCAGTTATTACCGGCACGCAATATGCATGGGAACATTATCCTGGTCTGTATAGCCGATCTTTACTTCAGTTATGAAAATCACGACTGCAAAAGTTATACAATGAATAAGCATACATGAAAAGAAACAGTAAGTCAAGTGCCATTCCGTTCACATTGTGAAAATTCCGAAGGAAATTACCAAAACAAAATTTATCTGACTTATTTTATGTATAATTAGTAAAAAAAAAAAGGTAAAGTGATCCCTATACAGGCCATGGAGGCCCAGAGGGTTCCAGGAGGTTGAGGCTCCCAGATTTTGGACATTCGGCACATGAAGGTGGTAAGGTTGTCAGCCTTAGGCATCGGCCGCCTTTACCCCCGGGATTGCTCCTGGTACTCATTTCTGTTGGAGGCTGAGTCGACCCCAGGGCCATAGTGCCACCAGAAGGATTAGCCCAATTGAAAAATCTCAACGACCTCATCGGTAATCGGACCCGCGACCTTCCGGTTTGTAGCGCAGCGCCTCAACCACTACACTAAGGGGTACTCCGTTAGTAGCAGGTTCATCTAATTGAGTGACTTACGGAAAAACTGTATGATTGAGACATCGATAGCTCTTTTGGTGTAGATAATAGAAAGAAGCTATTAATATATCGATATATGGTAAGTAGTAACCCATCATTACAGAAAATACTTCCACTTAGAACAATTCTGATAGTATGTTGTACGATAGGCCTAATCAGTTCAATTCATTCTGACGGAAGGAATCATTAGCCTAGGCTATATCATTTGACTATTTTGCATATATTTAGAAACTAAAGCAGCACAATGATTCATTACCGAATCTTAGTAAAAATAAATTAACCTCCAATAAAATGATTACCAACTGAGTACCTGATAAATTCACATTTCTAGACTGACCAGAGTAAACAAAAATAATAGTGGCTCTAAATGGCTTTTTTAAACATCGCGCATTACTAGGCAAAAATAATATACAAAGAAAACTATGATATTTAATTCATATGTTAAAGTTTACAATCACTGTGAGATCAGTAACGATGCAATACTGATGGCGTGAACAGGTCACGCCATTTGTCCAGTAAAGTGTTCAAATAATTAGGAAGTGCATAATGGTGTGAACATGACAGTTAATGATCCACAACCAGGAAACGACAAAATGTGAAGTCGAGGTGAAAGTTGGGACCAAAGAGAAATAAGGAGCGGGAAGCCAACCATGCAATAGCTCACGTAGAAGCAAACATCAACACTGATAAAATAATAACAGTAGTAGTAATAATAATAATACTTTTTTACCTGCCAGAGTTAAGACCGTAAGGATAAAAAAAGTACACATAACTTGAAAATTAATTATATATTAAGTGGTCTTATAAGGTATGAACAAGTGGTAAGATACCATAACAATTCGGGGGTGCGCGGGCAAAGAGAGTTAAGTCCACCATCCTCAAAAACTGAGATATGTCCATAGAGTTATAGATAAAAATGTTCTCTACATTTGTGTCAAGTCCAGTAAGTCATATTAAAAAACGTATGGTAGTTATGGATGCGTGCCTCATGGGTTTATCCATCTCTAAAGTGATGTTGGGCGGGTATAGTGTGTTAAGTCACTCTAATTCTCAGTACAGTAATAAGAAAGTGGACTTAACTCTCTTTGCCCGCGAACCCGCGAATTATTTAAAGAAATAAACAACTTAATAATAATTTAAAACCATGAATTCTTACCATACGGTGAATACCAGATCGGGGACAGGTCCCCCGCGACAACAGACAGATGAACAAGAGTAAAATTAATTTAATAAAATGCTAAAGTCAATTCATCAAACATTAATTTTTTCCTGTGTTCTACGATGAAGAGAACGATCTTAGAAAAGTGCGAAATCGGTTGTTGGACTGGAGAGATAGCCTATGGCTCAGGTAATCCGGGGGTGGAAGGCGGGGCCAAAAAAGGGGGGATTTGAAAGAAGTCCACCTTATAAACTACCACAAATTTAAGAAAAACTCAAGTTTTACCTTTAAACAATCTTCAACATCCAGCATAGTAATACTACCCAGTACATGCATTGTGTAAAACCAATAACACTCTGTAATAACATAAGAAGTTTGACGATTAGGTCATTCTGAGAATACGAGAATGATTAACAATTATTATTTTACGATCACCATATACCAGTGTATTATATAATTACCTCACATAGCGTGCTGTAACTCCATGGCTATATTCAAGACAATAATTAACATTATGTTCTTAATCTTTTTCTTTCTTTCTATCTTTATCTTAGTTTTACCTCTCCCTTTTAGGATTTAAGCGACCCAAGCCGCCCGGGCCTTACAGGGCCGCGACCTGTTAGATCACATACCATACTTTTTTTGACCAGACAAGGACATGGAGGGCCTCCCCGGATGAGTGATCAGCCCAATGCCGAGTCCACCTCCGAGACAACACGAACATATAGGACGAGACACACCATTCACACACACACACTCACTCACTCACTCCAAACAAGGCGAGGATGGGATGAAGATGATAATGACGGCCAGTGATATCTGTAATTACTTACTTACTGAATGGCAATATACAATTCCTAAGAAGCTAAATGAATATTATCTATTTTATGGAATCCGAAGGTTCATTGCCACGCTTAACTGAGCCCGCCATTCAACCCTATTCTGTGCTAACTCTATTCAATCATCCCTCGTAAATACTATTTCCCTTAAATCTATCCTAATATTGTCCTCCCACCTACGTTTAGGTCTTCCAAGTGGTCTTTTCTCTTCGGGTCTCCCAGACAATATTTTTTATATATGTCTTTCCTCCCCATGTGTGCAACATGTCCAGCTCATTTCACCTTCCATAAATTAATTACTTCTACTATATTCGTTGAAGAGTAGGCCTACAAGTTAAGAAGCTCGTCATTATGCAGTTATCTCCAGTTCCTATTTTTATCTCTCCTAGGTTCAAATATTTTCCTAAGCACCCTGTTTTCGAACACTCTTAGATTACGTTCTTCCTGAAGAGTAAGGGATCATTTCTCACATTCTATAATACAACCAGCAGGATAATTGCATTATAAATTTTTATTTTTAGATTTCTAGAGAGAAGTCGAGAAGATAAAAGTTTCCGAATTGAATAAAAACAAGCATTTCCTGATTTCAGTCGACACTTAACTTTTGCTTAATATTATTTGTACGAGTATTATGTAATTATTGCTCCCAGATATTTGAATTTCACCACTTGTTCAAATGGTTCACCGGCTATTCCAATATTTTGTAGCGCATTATTTTGACGTTTCATGACCATATACTTAAGTTTTTTCTGGATTATTTCCAATCCAGCATTCCTGCAGGCATCGAGAAGACTTTTTACACTTCTCCCAACCTGTTTATGTCACCACCCAACAAACATCATTTATATAAGCTAAATTATATAGAAATAGTATGTGTAATGTTTATACCTTGTACCATCAATAGATAACTCCATTACTAACAACTTTGTCAATTGAATGTTCTCAATTCAATGTTTAAGAAGATACTTTTAAGCTTACTAACAACAGTGAATATCAAATATCAGCCTATAGTAAATTTATATCAAGGTATAACTTCTGCGTTTTTCTTACATTTGTAGTAAGAGGTGGACTTCTTACAATATCTTATCAATCTACCACAAGCTATATGAAATTTATCAATCGGTATTTGAAAACGTGTTTTTCAAATCTGAATTCTCAACTTCGGTTAACGCATTTGGTAGTGCAATGTTATCATATGTAATAAAGCGTGATTTTGTCACTTTCTAATTTATCTTGAGAAAATCCGGACTTCAAATAATTATAGTCTACTAATCGAATAAAAAGGCGGAATCAATGCCATCTTAATTGCCATCTTACTCTAATATGTTCTTTATATTTCATCCCGAAACGTTTAGAATCTTCTGCCACCATAGTTTGCTGATTTCCAGAACACATAGATCCTAATGAATTTAATTGTACCTGTAAGAAATTACAGACCACAAAACTTCCACAAGAAAGTAAACTATTTTATTATTTTCTTTTAACACAGTCTGGTGTTATTAATATTGTACGCCTACTTCTTATTATAAGATTTAAAATGTTTCACACACATATAAAGTTGTACATTATTTTCATATCTCCTAGTCCTCATATGCAGCTTATATGTAGCCTACCCAATCGCTGTGATCAATGATTAATTATTTTTCATCAAAGAAGCTATGAGTGTTAAGTCCTTATGAATTTACCTAAAAGAAGTGCATGTAGGATAACATGAAAGTAATAGAAATAAAACGGTAAAATTAATACGACAGACACTAATGATTTATTGGAATTCCACATATTCATAAGCCTATACTGGATTGGTCACTGATAATTGTAAACATGAGGAAATAATCAGGAAATGTGTATTGTGGATGATGTTTTAGATAAGTTCAATGCATCTATTCAAACATAACTTTCTATAAGGGATCTTTATAGTACTTTGAGGGGGAGGGATCTTACTGTTATTTTTTTATCCTTTATTTGCTACATGCTCCATTGCATAGCGCAATATTACATGTTTGGTGTGTTAATTACAGTCTATGTAGTAAATACTTAGCCTAGATTACAATTTTGTGTAGTGTGTCAAAATCTATGCTGTCAACAAATTTCTGAAAATATTTTAAATATTTATTCACTAGTTCTTTTTTGTCTGCTGGCCAATGTCCCCCTAATTTAAGGATGTTTGTTTCTAGTATTTTTTTTTCCTTTTTAGCACTTCGTACTCGAACAAAATATGGCCAATTGTTTGAATGCTTCTAAGATCTTACTGGATGTGCAATGTATATGAGAGTTTCTCTGTAAATTATCACTTTATTACTGGAAATACAACGTATACAAAAACAGAAATTCCTGGAAAATTAGTCCCTACTTACAAATTAAGTTAAACTACGGGTAAAGTAATAGCAGTGTCTGAATTCTAGGAGCATACTATACCGAAGAGGAGTTCGTGGGAAGCTTAGAGCAATTATTCAATTCTTTTGTTAGTATCAATGTAGTATACTGGGCACGCTCCCTGTTTCCCACTCTGAGGCTTTTGACCTCTAAGGTACTCATTAAATGTAGCTCAACTATTTATAAGACAATGAAATCAGTTCAAACAGGTAACAAGGTTATGCGACTTCATAAAATTCACTTGTAGGACGAAACTTCCTTAGCAAACCTTCTCTCGTCCATTTAACGTAATCCCTCAACCAATTCAATAAGCTTCTTCTATTTGTTACATTTTCTTTAATAAAATTGTTGGGTTGGTTTCAGTGTTTCGCATAAAAATTAATTTTGGTGATATTTCGCATTAATGCCTTGTGGCTCACGTAGGAAAAAAATTGCATATTTCTGCAAAAACACATTTTCCCTTAAATTGGCAAGATCGAATCGAACTGTAACGTATTTTTGGCTCGTGGGCCCTTCCGATTTAATGCCAACTACTAGGCCTATAGCCTATAGTAGGCAATGGGTACCTAGGAAAAGCCCTTTTTCTCATAATTTTGAGTATAATTTTAATAGTTATTAGTTACAAAGAAATTGAAATATACATTGCACTCTTACTATTACATTCAGAATGTTAGTTCAGTTCATATCAATTATTAGGTCCATAGATTTATTTATTGTACCTTATTCTGTAATTTCTTAAGAAACTGAATCTTTTTTCCAATTCCTTTTTCGTTATTTTATTACAAATCTAAAACAAACTAATGTATCTATACGTACTTTACCAGTTTAAGGGTTAAGGGATCTTCAACCTTCCATTTTTTACAGTTTAAGAGTTTTTACTTTTTTACTATTATTATCAGGATTCGCGAGTTATAGTTGGATGGAGTTAGCATAGAGTAGGGTTGAATGGCGGACACAGGTAAGCGCGCAGCAATGAACCCACGGGTTCCATCAAATAGATGGATCACAAGTACCTGAAGTTACCCAACATACGAATCAAAAGTGAAGGAAAACCCCACCTAAGTAACTTGTTCCGACCAGGAATCGAACCCGGGCCTGCTGCGTGAGAGGAGCGAACGCATCCCCTACGTCACAGCTATGACTATATATATTTTTTATATATAATATAGTATATATAAAAAATATATAATACATATATTTAAAAAATATATAAAATATATATAATATATATAAAATTTATATGAAATATATAAAATTTATATAAAATAAATATACTATAATATATATAATATGTATATACTATATTATATATATAAAATATATATATACTATATAATTTTTTTTCTAAAAATAGTGCACGGCACGCGTGTTGTAAACTAGGCCTCCTTCGTTTTGCTTATAGAGTTTGTTCCAATCAGACTTTTCCTGAGTTGCACGTTTTTTTCCTCTCGCAAAATAAAACCCCACTCTTCACATTTTAGGCAAAATAATAACTGTAAAATCACAGGAAATAAAACCCTTCTTTGACGAACATGTTTAAATTCGACCCCACGTTAGCTGACTGTTGAAGTGGAAACAAACTAGTCACTATATGAATATACCGTAATACGAGACTGTATAAGTGGCCACTGTAGGTGAGAAGTTGAAAGCAATAATATTTCTGCTGACAGAGTAATTGGAAGATTTTCTATTAAACCTCTCCTATTGAATACATAGATGCTATTAAAAAGAAAATGCCTGCAAATAAGTGCGCGGACACATAGGCCTCCTGCTGATGGCAGCACAGCATAAAAAGTAACATCGTAACATTGAAATACAAGCAACAGCCAGCTACTGTCTGGTTTTTGTTCTTCTGCAACTCCAATGACTAGTGACTTAATGGTCTGCTTCCTCTAATTCATTTCCTTGAACAATTACGAATGGGATTAAGAAACCTGCTGCAGAATTCATAGCTGCTGAAGCTTCATGGCCATTACTCCCATAGCAAGGATCTCTCTAATGAAGAATATAAAACATAAGCCACATTTTTTCCTTCAGACTTTGTCAAACGGTTTTGCTTGTATCTTCTTATTTTTGTTGTAGGAACAAATTATCGAATACTAATTTTTTTGTGTATTAACGAAACTGAAATGTGTTAAAACGTCATAGACATTAGTCATTACTAGGGGCGGATTTCTATGACCTAAAAAATAGGATATATGCATGCATTTATGACCTAAAGAACATTAAAATATGACCAATCAAATTTAAAATATGACTTTACCACTTACACATTATGTATATTTTTTTAAGTTTCATTACAATTCATTTTATTGAAATATAATGTTAATTATTTAAAATATCTGTAAATTCTCAAAAAGTATCAGTATAATGCAAAATTTACAAAATATGATATGAAACAACAACATTTCTTTATTATGCACACAAATGTGCCAAAAATTACCTACATTGCATATTCATACTAAATATGCTACAATAATTGAAAATTTCCTAAATATGCAGTTATATGCACAATAAAAACCATTCCATTTTCACCAGGGTACTTGGAATCGGGTTTAAATTAGTCGGAAACCTGAAATAATGCAAAGGGGGAAAATATGATATGTCGTAGAAATCCGCCCCTAGTCATTACACTTCTTGGTCGAAACTTTTCTCCATTCACACTCACCATTCACAATTTTGAAACTACACCAAAGTTAAAGAATCCTTTGTAGTATGGAGGTAGTATAACTTCATGCTAACATTGTAGTTCTAGTCTTTTTTACTTCCTTTGCCCGCAACATAAACACTAACTTATAGGTATAGGTGTTCGACCTCAAAATTCGTAGTTTTGACATAAATACAAGTTTTGAGGCTCCCTGAATCCAAAAATATTATTTTCAGAATCATGCCTATGTGATATGTGTGCGTGAACAGCCGAACTCCAGAACGAAAAATCGTATAAACATAAAAGTGAGGTAACTTCTGGGGATGCAACATGAAGATTGGCGACGACTTTCTCTTACTTTTAATGCGACTTTGCATGAAGAAAATTTTGTTTTTCGCGATTTTCTCGAAAAATACTCTAACAATTTTGTTTAAAGTGTGTACATGAGATAAAACTTTTATTTGAAGAATTTTTTCGCAAAAACTCTGAAGAGTATTTTATACTAAACCACCTTCTGTAGAAACTCAGTCTTATCAGGTGAAGAATAAAGCTTTACATCTGGTTAAAACAACTTAATTTTTCGCTCTTTGCAATATGGCCTCTTTTTTATATCAGACTTTGAAGTGAGAAATGTGTATTGCCCATGCTTTGGGTAAAGAAAGTTACGTGAGTGCATTAATCAGATTTTATTTGGGTTGAGTACCTTTTGCGTATGCGATGTGATGTGGTAATGACATTCTCTTCATTTTTACAACCAAATTGCATGATGAGGATGTCATAATTATATTATAACCTACTAAGAATAAGGGGGGAGATGACGCAGCGGTCGGGTGGTAGGCCAAGTCCCTCCAGGGATGTAGCGCCACGGAGTTTAGTAGTAAGAATAAGGGGCACAACTTGGGCGGAAGAAGTTGTGTGTTTCACATCAGATTTCTTAAACAGATATAAACAGATTTTAACGTCTATTTCCAGAAAAAAAAATCTTTTACTTGTGGCTTCCACTAATCTGAACACCTCGCTGTTGATTTAAGATTTTAAAGGTTGAATGGGCTTAATTTACTGAACTTCTTCATCCATAATTATGCAAGGGAAATTGACCTATACACTTTACTTTTCAAGTTTCCCCATAAATAATAGTCACATACTGTTAGAAGACCTATACTTTTAGATGGACACGTGAAGTCAGAATGAAAAATTCTATGCCATAGCCGGGATTTGAACCAGGATCTTCGTCTCTCCGTGCCGATGCTCTAACCAACTGAGCTACCATGACAATGTGCCGGTACAACATTAAATTCTCCAACTGACTCACAATCCCAGAATACCCCCAGGCGTTCTCAATATGAGATACGAACCCAGTGGCGACTTACAAGCTGGTAAGTACTTAAAGACCCGGGCTTTATAGTAAACCACTAGTAGGTCACAGTGGAATGATAATTCTTTCACACTGGCCGTGTGTAGGCTAAGATGGACACGTGAAGTCAGAATGAAAAATTCAATGCCACACGGCCAGTGAGAAAGACTTATTTGTATTTGTATTTATTTCATTATCATTATACTTCATTATACATTCATTATACTTTTAGATGTTTACATAAAAATGCCGTTCAATATAATCTGTAATAACCTAAGTTATAAATATAATTACTCTAGTGAGTTTTAAAAAATTATACTCCATATTGCATAATGGAACAAGTCCCCTCGTTTCCCTTGCCTGGGAAGCTATATTTCTTATGAATCTGACGAGGACATTGAAAGAGAACTTAACTTCATTTCACGCAATGTGTGTGTAACCATTAAAAGAGCGTTCGAAGGAAAACTGCAGAAGAAATCAGTTAAGTTTCTGTGAGGTTATGGCTGTCTCCACTGCATTATATGCAAATAAGCATGTGTGTCAATGAAGAAATGAAATATAGCTTGAGTACCATACAGAAATGTGATTCCTACGATGCGTTCAAGACCATAAAATTGTGGGAATAAGAAATGATGTAATAAAGAGGAGAACTGTACACATTATCTGTGAACGAAAAGGCAGACGACAATTAAAGAAATGAAACGAATTACATTATAAACCTCAAAGAAAGAGACACAAATAAATCAAGCTTGACGCTAGAGACTGAAACAGACTTCACTTAATTCTGGAAAGAAAACTAAAATAAAAAGAATGTTTTCCTTAAGCTGAAAATAAAATCTAATGGAATTGTACGTTTTATAACAGTTTCATTACATGCAAGTGAATTTTGAAACTAAGAAATCCGATTAACACACTCTTTAACATACAGTTCTTAGTCATCAGCCATTATACGAAATGAAAATTCTCAGGAATCATATTTTCCCGTTGATATCTTATTCTGTCCTTCTTGGCCAGGTTGGTAGGTTGCATCTGAATGGTAATCCTTGACCAGGCAGCTATCTTTCGGGTTATTATCTCTTGAATATCCAGAATTATAAACCCTACGTTACCCTGTGGTAGTACAGGCCCTTAGAGTTACAATCTGCCATTGTATACCTGAGCTAGAGTCTTACACTTTTTAATATAATATGCTTACTGTCTACGTTTCTTGAACTTCAAGTTGCAGCAAAAATTTAAAATCTGATATTGACCATAAATTGCATTCCTAAAATTTTTCTTTTTAGAAATCTGGCCAAGAAATCCAGTAGCCACTTTAGAACTTCTTTAGAATATGAATCATTTTCGGAGCAGATATACACGCATCCAGGAAAATTCTCACCACATGAACCTAATGCTAATCTTCACAATTCCTTGAAACTTTTAGCTTCTCTGTTAAATGCAAAAGTGTTACAAGCGTCCGACAATAGCATCCCTACCCTACAGAATATATCACTTATAAAACATTAACAAGAACTGAAATGACTACAGCTAAGGAGAAAAATCCAGTAATACAGATAACAAGATACTAAAAATACTGTAACAAAGTATAATACATTCTTTCACCAACTATGAAGTAAAGATAGTAAATTGACAAATGAATTAAAGTTGTTTTTTATAAATGGTATTTATAAATAAATTGAAATACTGAAAGTATATTTTGTTCGAAAGTATTCTTAGAGTGGGACTGCGAAGAGTATTTACTTTCTACCAAAACACGCCAATATATTCTTTAACAAAATTGTACCTAACTTTGATTTATGCAGTTTTGTTCTTTTGACTTATAAGCGATTTTTATTTCAAATATATTTTATAGCCATGTGTTCGTTGTTACTATAAGTAATCGTTGTAATAATTGGGCAAAATATTGATGTGTCCATAGATTAAAATAAAATCAGGTAAGTTGATATAGACCTAACTAAGTGCCAGATGGAGTTAATGGTTTCATATTTAAGATATTATTGAGTTTAGACCACGGTTTCTTGGGAAAAGTTTTATAAGCATAATATGAAAGGAATAAGTGGGATAACTAGAATATTAATAGAATGAATTTACAAAAATTCCACACGTCAACAGGGGACCTATTCCGTTATTATTGTCAAAACATCTGAAGCCGTAGAAATACGCAGTCAAAAATTCAGAAGTTTATTTTGGAGGGAAACAATTAAAGAGAGTAAATATCAATGCTAATAAGTGAATTATTAGACTGTTGTTGATGTGATAGTCGTCGCGACTATCAGGTCAATTTTTTTATACTTATAGAGCAGCTAGAAAGACCAAAATTTGCAAGCTTATGGCTGTTGTATGTTCCAATATTCTTGCCAAATTTTACGATTCTACCTATCCTGGAAGTCTGTCAAAAAGTACATAATGTGAGGAAAATGCTAGGTTCGTCCAGAAAGTATTTTTCCCACAAATTCAGGATCTCTCCTACATGAAACAGTGACAGAACACCTTAACTTGGGGAGAAAAAAAAATGATCTGTGGGTACCAAAGATGTTGACTGAAATTCGCAAGGCGCAACGGATGGGAGCAGCCCAAGAATTTTTATTCAATATCACAATAACAAATAAAAATAAAATAAAAACAGCCTTTGAGTCCCTTGCGGGCAATGGCCTCTCCTTTCGGAGGATAGCTCTAGGGGGAAAAGATCCCGCGGTTTCGTACAAAACACCAGAATCGAAGCGACAGTCTATGGAGCGGCACCACGCAAACTCACTTTCAAAACCCAAAATGAAAACCCATTTCGCCACACAAGAAAATTGATGACATCAGCTTTTTGAGACCGAACGGGTTTATTCCACGTGGAGGCCTATTGTGTAAGTCTTCCACCACTACGACGCGCTTCGACGTTTTAAGTGGGAAATTTTTGGACATCCTCCATACAGCCCTGACCTGGTACCCAGCGAATTTCACTTTTTTCTGAAACTAAAGGACTTTTTGGGTGGAAAAAAGTTCCCAACCAATGAAGACTTCAAAGCGGCAGTGACATCCTGGCTCAGGACTTTGGCGGTAGAAGAGTAGGACATCGGCATTGAAAAACAGGTGCCATGTTACAATGAATGCCTTGACAGCAATATCGATTACGTCGAGAAATAGAGTAAGGTACTGTATCTTTGTAAACAAAATGTTGAGTTATGTTTCGTTATTATTTAGTTATGTTAAATCGTTCTTTATTTTTTGGACAACCCCATATAAAAAAACTTAATTGAAATAAAAACAAATTTTACTCAATCTAAGATATAACCGATGGAGAAACGAAAAATTCAAAGGACCAACCTTATAGATCTCTCAAAATCCGTTACTACTGGTGCAATGTTTTTTTTGTACAACTTACTGTTTAGCTATACAAGTCTCCAAGAAGGTCTACAAAGAACTTCAAGTTGCATCCGCCATTTAGAATGTTTTTCGGAGGTGAAAAATAAAAAATCCGATCATTTATGAATATTTCCGTCGGTTGCAAGTTATAAGCTAGAAACATGCCAAATTTCAAGTTTCTGGCTCATCTAGAAGTGGGCAAACAATCCTGCCAAGCAGTGTATCTGTCAAGTTGTTTTGTAGTCTAGTGATTTGCTAATTTTATACCGTTAATTGGACATTACTTCGGTACCAGTTAACCGAATGGTCCAAAATCAATAGGCTTCGTCCTATGGACGTTGTAAGTGAGTATTCATGAAAATCTGATACAGCATATTCGAAATATCGCTCGTACAACACACGAACAGACGGTCAGACATTTTTCTCGCCCACCATACAATTTTAGAAAGTACCACTCTGGCACTTAATAAAATAAGATAAGCAGGATGCATAATATCAAATAGAGCATAACGGAAAGAATGACCATGTCTTTATCGTGTCGGATATCAGGGAATTTTAATATACAGAGTGTAACAAAAATGTTCAGGAATGTTTCCCCAAAGTTTTGACTTACCTTTTTGATGCACTCTGTTAAATACATTAATAAAAATGTAAGTTCGCTTAATCTTTGTATAAACAAGAACAATAATTATACATTATTGATCAATTTAGAATAAAAATGTAAGGAAATGTATTTTCTCTCAGTGCTATAAACAGTATTTTACTCACACATTAATGGAGATACCAGTCAGGAGTTTACAAAGTATCAGTCACTTCTAAATGTGAAATTGGTTTACCTGCAAACAAGAAAAATATATTAGTCAGAACATAAACACGTTTTAAGGCAGCTTAATGAAACAAACCGTTACATTATAATTTACACTTTCCTCTAGGAAACCAATATTTGCAGAAAATTCCACCACTATTATAACGCATCTTGTGAAATGCTAATGTATCCTAAAATAGGAAGAATGGCCGTGCATACAGGATGGTCTCTCGAAAAAACAAAACAAAACAATTTTAAATACAGCACGTAAGATGATGATATTTAAGTCTATGAATATTAAATTAGGGAATGTTTATCACATTTGTGAAATATAGCAATAATTCGTATTCAAGTTTCATTTTAAGGGGCGTCCAATTTTCAGATCAGATTAGAGTATCAATAATTGCATCTGTTACCATTTAGTTTAAATGTTTTGAAGCAGTATGAAAGCCACCGTATTACTACAGTAGGTATGATATGATAGAGTAGAAGCTGGATAAATTTAGTTTGGCTACGACGACTGTCATAAATAACCTATGCTAGATATTTTTATCAGTGGAGATTCTAATCTGATACCAATTTAGTTTAATAAAAAGGGGGAGATTATTCATCAAGAAAATTCACTTCAAACGAAAATATCGCATTAAGGCTACCTTCCCATGTTTTAATTAGCACAACTTAGTCCTAGCTCCTAAAAAATAATCTACCTCTTTTACTGAGCAAGTGCACACCCCACATAATTGAAACACGTACCGCTACCACATTTTCAAAGACGTGTACATGAAACCGAGAATGGAATTTTAAAACTGAATTATTCTTATCTCCTCAATGTTATTACGATACATTATCATTAAGCCTATCTTCTTATTTAGTCTTCAATCCTTGGATTGGTTGGCAGCAGTTCTCCATTCTGATCTTCTTTCTGCCTTCCTTTTAAATTCTTCATACGTTTTACAGTTCATATCCTCCTTAATTTTTTTCCATGTACCGGTACTGTAGTCTTGTTCTTCCTTTGCTATTCTTACCTTCAACTGTCTTAGACACACACATAAACACACACACAAACATGTTTTTGAAAACTGATTTTTTTTTTTTATTTAGGGAACCTCAAAACGTGTATTTATGTTAAAAACTAAATTTCGAATTTTGGGAACGAAAACATACTTCCGTCTATCTATGGTATGGGCAGAGGAAGAAATAATGGTTGTATACCGCTGTTTAAAAAGCATTGATATTAATAAACAGATTCGTTGAGAACACTGAGAAAGTTATTTATTTCCGAGGTGCTCACTATTCTAAACTAGTCGGTGTGTTAATCAGGTGATTTTCTTATACACCATAAACTTGCCATGAATAATTATGTCTAGTGATGTAGATTAAGAATTCGATAATGAAGTGATGGGTTATCTGTGGGCTTGATATTTTGATCATAAATCAAGTGGGAAAGAAAAGTGGTTGAAATTATATAATTTTTCACACTGGCTAAGCTGGAAAGGTAGAGACAGACCAAAAATTCAGTGCCATTGCCGAGATTTGAATCACAATTCTTTGGCTCTTGAGTAACCATGGGAACGTACCGGTACAACTATGTTGAGTCAGTTGGAGAATTTATTGTTATACCGGCATGTTGCCATGATAGCTCAAGTAACGAAAGCCGAAGATCTGTGATTCAAATCCCGGCCATGGTATTGAATTTTTCATAAACAGAGTCCCTGGTGCTATGTAAACCGAGTCCCAGACATTAATAAGTGTTATGTATATTGAGTCCCGGTTCCGAAATAAGCTATATGCTATATAAATTGAGTGTGTCATTCTGCAGTGAGCTAGAAGATAAGGCATGGAGTTTGGCTGAATGGTTCCCCCAAAATATGTGTTATAATTCATTTAAATTTTGTCACATTTTAAAGATTCTGCATCTTGAGAATATTACTTTACATTTAACCTGAAACTGAGGCGGGCGTTCAAATATATGAGATTTTAGGTTTAAAACCACAAGAAAACCTATTGAGCTTATTCCGATGTTCACAACTATGCGAAAACAAGTTATAAGTTTTTAACCCATAATTGCGCCTAGTTTGCGTTCACAGCTCCTAACTGCGAAGTAACCTTAGTTCAGTGTTTTGTGACCCGCGATGTATTTCTCATGTAACATAATCACTATCTACTCGTATATAAAAAAAATACAAGTAATAGATTCAGAATAATTTCTGAAACTGCATACTTTATAACAACACATTTTCTAACAGTTTTCAATAAAAATTTAAAAAATTAAGTCAATGCTATGATAAACGCTAGGGAGAAATTTGTATTTAAACAAAACAGCCACGCTATTAATACCAGTGTTTTCGTTTAGTTGTTTATTATGTGATGTTAGATAAAATTTCTTTTTGTAATTAAGTCTGCAGTGGTCAACGTAAGTTACCATTCATAACCTAGGTGCAGAGATTATGTCTATGTTCGAACAACGCATTCGCGTCAACAATTGTTTTCAAGAATGAACCATGCAGAATCTCTTGAAAATATCAAATTAATTTACATTTATTTGTTTTCAGCTTTAAGAGTGGCATATTCCAATAAAATTTCGCCAAATATTGATAAGTTAGTATCCAAAAAGCATGCCCGAAGGATAGTATAAAAAAAACATATATTCTGCACTCAATAATAATACAATGCTTTATAACCATATTTGAAATAGGCCTATCTGAAATACAAATTTATAATATTTTCTGAATCATGCTTCTGGTCAGATAATAAAAACAATTGGTTAAATATGAGTTTTCTTATCTATAAATGACCATACCTTTCCTAAAACATCGACTGAGAAAAGGTGTCTTAAGATTACCTCATGAAAAATCTGTCATGTTCTCATGCGGGCCCCATGGCCCTTAAAAGGCCAAGTACTGAGAGGGTTTGAGATAACTGTTTTAATTAAAAGTAACAAAATAATGTTTTAAATATTTTTGTGCATTCAGGGCTACTACGAGTAGTATCAAGAGTGATGCCACAAACTTTCGGGTGCTATTAATTGCCGGATATGAAAGCAGAGAGACTTTCGTTGAAGTTAACCATCGAGTTAGCAGATGTAGTGTCCTTGTACAGTCTCTAGCACCTGTCTTTCTTTCCGTTACAGGACAGGAAGAAAAATGTTGCAAGCTTTATCAGTCAGCTTCACATCTATTTCCCACTAGGCTATATTTTGTTTGCCTGGGCGTGGTTCAGTACTTGTTAATTAATTCTTATCACACTGACTACAGTGTTGAGTGTGCGAAAATCGTTGAGCAATCCAGTTCTACGTTTATAGAACAGAATGAGTAAGAAATAAAGCCCATGCATGTTTTGTAGTTTCCTTAAATTCGCTATCTATTTTAAAAGCTCGTTCGAAACAATATATTTAGGTGTAACTCATCTTATTGTTAAGTGAATGAGTCTATTAGCTGTTTTCTCGGAAATGTTCTACTGTGAGCAAAAACGCGAGACAGGATAATCTTTGAACGCCCCTGAGGATTAATTTATATAGCCCCTCCTCAATAATTACTTTATATTTTCAACGAAGTTATTATAAAATTCTCCCCACTCAACTGTCTACCCTCATATATGAAACTAATGAGCAGTCATATAGGCCTATGGTTCACTTAGAAGATTAAGTAAGTACTAGAATCAACATGACTATGATTTGCTAGAAATCAAACAATGGTGTGCCATTGACATAAAAAGCCAAATCTCTACTTGAAACATACTTTTCAAAAACCTTCAGACCTAATTGAAAACCGTACATCTTAAACAAGTTGTGTTAAAATCTTCAAAGCTTTCGGAGGACAGCCAGTTATATACTGTATCTGTATTTTACGCAACAGACAATCGTTTTATAACATTACGATTGCAATAGGCCTATCCATACATTGAATAAAATACCCTAAATAATGAAAGTAGTTCTACCTTAAAAAATCATAAGAAAGTTAGATTTGTTACACAATAAAGATAATAAAGAATGTGCTTATGCGTCCTTTACAATGTACAACGTATCAGCAGTGTCAAAATAAATACTAAACACATACTCTTGTAACAAATGAAGCAAGAATATAAACAAACAAAATTAATTCACTTTGCAAGTAGATGAATAAAACATTAGAGTAGGATATGGTTTGGAAAGCAAGTGCATAATCAAATTGGCGAGGCACCAACTATCATCAACTAGCTACATAAATTCTGAGCATGGTGAATTAAATAGCATATACAGTAGATTGTATCTTATAAGAAGGAATCTCTATGGACCCTAATTTTATAATGTAATTTTCAATCTTTATTAAATTTGAAATCAACTTAAGATATTCAAAACATTATTGGTCATATTTTCTAGTCCACGAGTGAAAATGAACCATCATAACACAATTAAGGAAATCATGTCGAGCGCATTCGAATATAATACGCTCATAAAGATTATAAGTATTCTTATGTACGATTAAATAAATAGAAACGCAGGTAAAGAACTGGTCACTTCGAGGCCGAATTAAAATGAATAAGGTACGCGGCGAACGCTTACAGGAGAGAAAACTGATGGTGCCAAATATGAATCTGGAAGAATTTTATTGAAGACCCTATACATCAATAAAGTGACAGATTTGAGAAGTTTACACAGGTCTCAGCACAAGGAAGATTGAAGTTGATAAGAATGAGGCTACGAAAATAAGATAATGGAAGATAGGGATAGAATGTATAAGTTAAACGAAGATATGAATTACTTTATAGTCTATTATTAGTTATATAGAGAAGAAAACCCAAGTAGCCTACTTCATCAACATTTGCAAGTATAACCCTAAATCAAATGATATTTCTGGACTTGTTAACTAAAAAATAAGTAGAATGTGATTCAATCACATATCTTCATCTACCCTAAGCAAGAACAATGTTATTTCTAGTTTCACGTTCTGTTATAAAATAAAAAGCCGCCTTGCCTGGAGTGCTTACTAAGCTAGCTTACAACTATTCTTCAGAGAATTTCTATGTAAACGTTTTTTACATAGAATATTTAAGTCATATTTCAGATAACTATACGAGCTACGAAACAAGAATGCAGACCAATCAGCGTGCAGAGGTGACATTGGTTGCCACATAGTGCACCCGGTAGAAAGAGAGCGCTCAGGAGAGCTAGAAAGAGAGGGCAAATACGCGCGCGTTGTTATAGCAGCTGATGAGTGATACGAGCCAGATCAGCAGTTTACACGTGGTATTTACAATAAACAAAATTTGTATAATGTAAGCAGGGAGCAACGAACAGTAATGGTCCATTGCTGCTACTTCTCATGTGTAGTCCAGAGTTCGATCCCTAGAAAAAAATATTCCATTTCAATGTTCATCGGATCAGGGGCTGAATCCATATCTCGGTCGAGTGACCCTCAAAAAAGAAGCATGTCCATGCCCTGACAGCGTATCCGCAGGTCTGGGTTCGATTCCTGGTTCTTCCTGGAATCTTTGTGAGGTAAGGGAGTCTGGACACCAACTGAGGAGCTACCTGATAAAGAAGTAGCGGCTCAGGTACAGAAAGCCATCAATAACGGCCATCTGCCTATGACAGATGAAGCAGCGGTCGAATGGTAGGTCAAATCTCACAAGGGAGATAAGTTTATCACTAAATAATACCTATCAAGGGTGGTCAAGATTATTTAAATGTGGTTTAAAGCTGTATTTTTATTATTTAAAGTGCAATATAAACATACAAATTTGAGGCAAGCTCTTAGGTTGGCCGAAACAAACAGAACAGCTGAAATGGGTTTTCCCAAGTAGGCCTATATGTTACTGGTACCGGTACTTTGTAATGAAACAGGTAAACACACAAAATAGATTTCATTAAGGATGAACCGGATATAGCCCTATGATAGAAATGTATAATAAATTAATAACTAATTAATTCCCTTGTATAATATCAATTGAATTTTAGTTAACAAAGATTTATTAGCATTTAGCCATATTATTACTGTATATACTGTATACTATATACTTTATTGGAGTACGCCGTGGCGTAGTGGTTGGCCTAATTCTTCTGGTGGCGCTATGGCCCTGAGGTCGACTCAGCCTCTAACAGAAATGATTACCAGGTGTATTCCTGGGGGGTAAAAAGCGGCCGGTGCTGACAACCATACCACCTTCCTGTGCCGATGTCTCAATCTGGGGCCTCAACCTCGCGAAAACCCTACGAGTCTCTACGGCATATACCGGAATCACTACCTTTTTATATATACTTTATTCTTAATTTAATAAACAACCATATATTATAACGATTTTATTATAATTTTTAATGTCGTCGTTTGTCAATATAAGCAAATATTTTAAGAAAAATTGTCAGGTTATTTAAAGTATGTAAAAGAGACATAAAGAAGACATAGGATCCACTACAAACATTCTATTCAAATTAACGATGAAAAAAAGAGGGGAAGAATTCCGATAAAAATAATAAACTTCAGAACTATTTCGTTTAAAAGGAATAGGTTGAATTTATCAATAATAATAATAATAATAATAATAATAATAATAATAATAATAATAATAATAATAATAATAATAATCAGGGCCCGGATTCTAATGACATGTCATCTTTTTATTGATGCTGCCTAGACATTGCCAACTTGTAGATAAATCCTAATCATGACTGTTCTTGAACTGGTTTTTTTTCACCTTCTTTCACTATTTGCGAAACGGTGCGGACACTTACGTTACAGGCTCTGGCTGTTAATTCCTGCACTTTTGTAAAGTTTGTTTTAGTACGTATTTCGTCATCCGACAACTCTTTAAACAACCTATGCACATCGTAGACCATGGCTCTAGCTTGCTTGTGTATTACTCTCCCCTTTTCCCCCCTGTCTTGTTCTCCGCTGGTGCTAGGTTTACTAAAAGACATTGTTAATAATTTATTAAACAACTTGCCCTACTTTATAATTATAATTACCTATGAATCTAATAACATATTACACGCACTACTATTTACACTAACTTCTAAAATACCGAGTAAGATAGTCTACTTTCACAGACGCACTGATTAAAAGCTATGCGTAGGGTTATAATACAGTCAAATATGAATACATACTGAAGCCTCATTCATGACCAGGAACATGTATAATCATGAAATTTTGGTTTGGATAATTATTTAGGGGGACAGTCAGCATTTTTATTGATTTACCAGCATTGTTTATTCTCGGCGCGATAACTCGAAAACTACTGGGGCTAGAAACTTGGCTCTTAGACAGTCGCATTCAAAATGTTATCCCCTTTAAGAATATGCAAACACAAATTCCCTATTTGCAATATTTTCCATGGGCGCAATGAAATAGTGAACATGAAATCTCGTAGCGGGCTGAAGCGGCGCGCCAACTGGGCAACACTGCCTTGTTGTCATAGGCTACACACTTTGATACGAGTGTGGGAGGCGCCGCCCGAAATGCGTTCTTGTTTCGTAGCTCGTATAGTAAATGAGATTTGAACAAAGTCATAATAGGCCTACCATTTAAGAAAATTTACCAATTTGTTTCATGTAGATAACAGTGGTCGTAAAGGGCCTAGGAAAATCGTTGACATGATTCGTGTCACATCTACAGTTGCCACCCTCGCACTGTGCCAATAAATATATAAAATACATAAGAAACCTCGTTACTGTGCCAATTCATTTAGTGCCAGTGAATATAAGACAAGATTTTTTTTTACAAATTATAGCTTGCAGTTTTTTTTTTCAGTTGCAGAATTCTTTTAAAACTGGCCTGAACTTTAGGAAGATTATTTAAGAAACATACTGTACTGTATTTCAAAGAAGTGAGTGTTCCCCTGCCACTAATTGTAAATGTAGTGCGGTGGAATGAGGAAGCTATGTTAAGAAGTCGAACAGACAGCCTGCGTGAGGGTGGACCAGGTAGAAAGAGCCCTTCATACAGTGAGATTCCAAACTTTCACTTCTTTTAGTCCAGTGTCCATTCAGATCTAAACACTACACTACAGATACTCAGTCACAGTTAATCATTTACATGGACCCACATGTTTTTTTTAGCCCCTTTGTGTACGAGGCAGACCTCGACGCAGATGGGAGGACGAATTCAGGGAGGAGTTAGGAATGAGATGGACAAGACAGGCCAAAGAAAGAGTGTACTGGAAACAAGTGATAAAACATTTAAATCATTAGGAAAACGGTAATCTAGGAAAGGAAGAAGAGTTCAGGGAGGAGGCAGAAACGAGATGTTCAGGATAGGTCACAGAAAAAGTGAACTGTAAACAAATGATAGAGCATTTAATTCATTAGGAAAACAGTGTCCTAGGAAAGTGTTGTTAATATATAGGTCTTAACCCACCAGGAGGCAAAAACCCAACTCTCCAAGGAAATAGCTCACCTTGGGAGAGTAAAACAGAGCCAGCCCTACCATGGTAGGAGGCCCTTGCCCTATAAGGGATTGTGACGGGCTTATTTATTTATTTATTATTTATTTTATTTGTGTACTGTAGCACTGCACATCTACTGTAATAAATTGAGTTACTGTGCAGTATTTTATTTTGTGCTAAAGTTCTCTATTTGCCTTTTATTTAATTTTATTTCATAATATAGTTCAGTAAACTAATACAGCATTGTATTATGTAGTTTTTATTTTAAAACTAAATTTCGTTTTAGTGTCACCCTCGCTTTGTGCCACTAAATGTTAGAGAACGGATGGTGGCATTATATCGAGGGTTGACTGTATCTTACATTGGAATTTAACATTGAAACATCACCCGTTAGGTCACACCGAGTAAAAAATATTATGACGGTGTTTAAAATAACTGCACTCTTTGCGTGGAACTAAAAATGCCTTGCAGAATATTAAGTGACTTTTCTGGTTTCTGCAAACCGTTTAAACTCTGTCCCACGGCTTCAATAATAATTATTACGGTCACAATTCATCGCTGCAAGCTACACAGTGTCGTCTACACTCTCATCTTAAATTTGTCTCTGGATATTAACGTTTGCGTGACAGTTCAGACGTTAAATTCTTTGAATTACGTGAATTCTCTGCATTTTTACCTTCTAAATTCAATTTAGTTTTTCTTTTCAGGAATCAGATTTCCTGCAGTTGTATAACATAAAGAACTTCACACTATTCGTATTCTTTTGGGCCTACAGTTTACAGCAGCAGCTGTTCGCTTCTGGAATTATTGTCTAACTTTCACAAGAGCTGCCAAACAACATTATATTCATTTATTTTAATTCCATGTATTATTTTGTTTTTTCCCCTTTGTATGCTAAAGTCAGTTGCATTGTCTATTGCAATTCAGTTGTATAACTCTTGAATTTCTTGCATTTCCCCCTGGTTGAGTGGTAGAAAAGCCCTTAAGGCCTTAACTCCGTCAGGTTAAAGTAAATAAAATAATTAAAATCATGTAAACTGATGGTGCATTTGTTTAACCAGTGATAATTGCAATTATGATATGCAGAAAATAAGTTATTTTTAAATCGATTTCCGAAAGCATATGTGAAAGAATATGTAGCTAGTCTTATTTGTCAAAGCTACCTGTATTGCAACTTCCAAAGACGTATATGAACACAGTAAAACGATATGTTGCTATGAGAACTGATTTGCATTTGATAAATTCTTTCTGGGCATTACTCCAGTACCGGTCAACCGATTTGGTCTAATATCAACATTCTTCTTCCCATGGACGTTATAAATGCGCATACCAAGTTTCATGAAAAGCCAATAACGCGTAGGCTATTTGAGTTATCGCGCGTACAGACACACGGACAGACACACATTCTAACGTCCCCCACATAAACTCATGAAGTGCCATACTGGCACTTAATAAAGAATCACGGCTAAACATCCGTCATTTGTTTCCGTTTTTAGAAATCCCCGTTGACGACAAAATAGATCAACCCACGGGGCGACATCCCAATTTTTGTGCGCTCTTCGTTGGTTTATGTTGTGAAGGCAAATTACACGTACACTAAATTCAAACACCTACACCTAATTCTGCAAGCAAATGGAATTGCCTTTCTTATCCTAGATCTACCCATGGTTTATTCGTCATCGCCATTTTAGTCTCTCTTTCTCTCTTATATATATATATATATATATATATATATATATATATATATATTATATATAGTGGCAAGCCGTCTTTCATTATTACCATATTTTGATTGAACAGCTCAATAACTATAGAATTATTTATTAATAATTGGAAGTGTCATTTCCAGAAACTTCTATGTGGTGTAATTTAAATGTGAAGCAAATACTTAAGAACAATATTAATATATAAAATATCACGATAAACAGGCCCATTTTACAACTGGAAAAGGTGGATAAAAGTCCAGGACATCTTATGTTAAAGGGCACAAGAATCATTTTTGTAAAGATTTTGATAATATTACATCATAAACCAAGGGACAGAAGCTCATGGTTTTCGCCGATGCTTATGTTTGAACACTGAGAGCTTCAATTGCAATGAATTTTACTGTCTCTTGAAGTGTAGGCCTCCTATTGTAGCATGACACTTATAATTTCACCCTTTTTATTCCTGAAAGTTTCTTTCCGGAACGTATGGTGATATCATAATGAATTCGTATTGGTACAAAAATAAATGGAGCTTCATGGCACATTGTATTTTTACATTTATTTCACTGTCCTCATACAAATTAAGAGAGAAAGAGCGAAATGGAGGCAATTATCTATATTAAAAGCTTATATCTTTGTTAACTATAACAAAGATAATCGAAAGATAATATTTGATGGTAAAGATGGGAGCAAATAAATTAATGTTAACTTCCATACTTCTACAAACATTGATATGGATTCTTGGTTTCTGTAAATATACTACTTCCATCAAATTATTTTTTTTTTCAAAATCTGATAGCCTAGTCCCCTGAATTTAATTTACATGATGTGGAAAAATACTATATACTCGTTTAATTGCATAATTGGAAGTCTGGTAAGTATAGATCTGGATGGAAGGTAGAAAACTTGTTGTAGCCTACATTATATTTGAAAAAAATATTTTTATTACATCAACATCTCAAATTTCTAGCAACAACCTACAGAAGGCTAGGTCCGGGTGCCCCAACGTCTGTTGCAATTAGCTCCTACTTAGCGCAAAGTTAAGTAACTTTTGTTCTGCATCAACATTTAACAGCCAGTTTCGTCATCAGGTGTTGAATATACACTATCTGTGGTTTGTTAACTTCGGGCTAAAACTTGAACTCTTTCCTGTTAATCGCATGTTTCACCATACGTTTTCTGCAGAAGGTTTAATTAACATTTAACACTCACAATAAATAGGATCGGTGCAATCTATAAGGCAGTGACTGAAAATTCATTTTATGAACGCACTTCATTGCGTGATTCTTTTGAATCTTGACCAATGACCGGGAAAACAGAGGGGACTAAAAAGAGAAACCGAGGTACAAGCTTTTCAATATTTGAAAAGTCTCTGGTCATAATTGAGCTTATGACAAAGTATAAGACCACGATCGAGTGTAAAGCAACAAATGGAGTGATCATAACAGAGAAGGAGTTTCTTTCCATTGCATATTCCAACCTCTCACGAATTTCATCCACATTTTACTGACGACGGCGTTCTATAATCTATAGGCCTATGTCTTCTAAAATAAATTGTTCCTCACGTTAAATATCAAAATCGTTTTCTTCTAGGTCTTTCTCTATTATGAATACACTTTACACAGGCCTCCAGATACAGTAGTTGCCAGTTACACCAAATGCCTATCCTAAATTTAAACCATTTTTATTTTAGCCCTGAGTTATATATTTAGCTCAAGGGAAAATATATGTTAACTTAACCCATCGTTTAACCAGGATTTAAAATTAACTTCGTAGGTGAAACAAAATTTTCTCCAATCTAAAGTTTAGAACGCGTAACTTGAAAAAAAGATTTAACACATTGAAAACCAGTCGTTAAAATAGGCTTAACTAAGCTGCAAGTTTGCCAATTAAATACCTACTGTTACTTTTATTTTTCAGCTTATTGTATAAAATTAAACATATACATGTAGTTCTTACGTAAAGTTATAAACAGAGTCATTTAAGAGATGAAGTTATCGTACTCGTATGATCTACAGTTCCTTTGATCTCACTTTCTCGTGTCTGGAGCTGAAGTCGGTGAGCCTAATGGTTTGCTATTACGGAGCATTTCTTGTGGTTGTCCAGTGAAGCGGCCATTAATTTCAGTTTCTTGTAGCTGTTGGACAACACCAAGTACTATACAGGCAACAGTACAAGCCAGTGTTAACAACTGATGGATTGCGATAGCGTTAGCTTCACTACGCCAGCCAATGAACTTCTTGGATTGATGGCTGGCCTTCAAACCATTACATTTAGGTCTAATTAAAATGGAACTTATTGAGAGATTCAAGAATATGTTATAAATCGTTATTAAGAGTTTATTTTATATAAATAAAATATAAAATATTCAAATAATTAATTATTCTTCCTCCAACTCGCATACAGATTGATGATTTTCGAAACTGTACTAAAATGTTAAATTGTGCTGCAGGACTAGAAAGTACAGATATATTCATCAGTTATAGGGTATAGGCCTAATCATTAAAAAAAACTTAATGTTTGTCCAGTGAATGTCTGAGGAATCTCAACGCCAAGCAACTGAATTTTTTTTTTCCAACATTGTCTAGATGCATATCTTACTTTAATTCCACACTCACTTAAGAAATCCTTGCAGAATTGCCAATTTTAAGATAGTTCTAATAAAACTGTTAAACGAATAATGCTATTTACAGTAAAAAATAAAGTAACCGTCTAATCAATATTAGAATTTATGATGACCTTAAATCGTTGGCATTTTGAAGATGTCGCTCATGTTAATATTTGTCTGAACATTCATTGTTTTATTTTTTAAATAAAATATTTTTCACATACAATGTATATTAGTATTGTCATCTCAATACAATAACACATTGAATAAAATTGTTGGCCATTTCTTTCCTTTTATCCTCCTTCCATAGGCGATGGGCCAACTCTTTAACACAAGAGACTTGAGGGAATGAAAAACTGTAAAACCTATTTGGCCAAGTAGGATTCGTTGGATATATCCAGGCAATCAAGAGAAGTTATGTAAGAATATGCAGAGGTTAAGCGAAAATAAAAGAAATGATTTCTATTGGTTCGTGGATAAATTCACTCACTTCAACTGGATGAAAATCACAACGTACATCAAGATTCCACTGATAAATGTACACAGAAAGGACAAATTAAGAGTAAAAAATCCACACACAGAAAATTCAACTTTCATATCCTTCAGCTGATTTTGAAGGCCTTTCAGTTCGCGCACAGTTCCGTAATTTATTCGAGGGCTTAGTATTATCTTGTGAATTTCAGTAACAGTGGTCTGTGCCTGAACACTTATCTCATGGCATAACAAAGAAAGCTTGACTATAGGAAAGGAGACAAATAACATACAAGCACATCCAAAAAAGAGGAAACAGAAAAAATATAAGTAAACGAAGTTAAGATATTTACAATAATATATCAGACTCTGCAAAACATTTATAAGAGTAATAAAATTACACAATGTGAGTTTAAACAGCGGTACTCCAAATAAGTTATTAAATGTTCCAACACTGTCATACAATTCTACATACTTTAAGCGGATTGCATTTATTTTATGTGGATTAGAAACTGCAATGCATTCATCCCATATATCTGTAGAAGAGTATTCATTAAAATTCTTCCTATTCATTGACTTTGAGTTGACATCTTGTTTAGAGCACTGAAAGAATGATCCAATTTCAACATACCTCAACTTCATCATATGTAGTACAGTAATGCATTGTAAACTAACTACAGCATTATATAGTTCAGAAATGCTTTCCAATGTGACTGCAACTATTTCAAAATTAGGAAACCAGTTAGCAGTTATTGTGGCTCCACAATAAATTATTAAAATTAAAATTATTATAATTATCACATTTTTACGAATAAATGTCTCTGTGTCTTTCTTAATAAGACTACTTTTACTCTTAGAAAACATATCGTCTGTAATAGAAAGCTTTCTAAAGATTAATAAAGCTTTCCCATTCTGCTTGTTTTCCCACAAAAGAACAATTACGTTCGAAGAATATAGTGCTGCGTAATACAGACAGAGTGCTATTGACATCTTTTCAGAATCACTCATTATCCCAAGAGCTGTTTGATAGAAGTTATAAAATAAACCAAATACGAGTATACATAACCAGAGCCAATGAAGTTTGTATCGTAAACACCTTGACCAGTAACCAACAATTCCTTTTCCATTGCCTTGTGATTGAGATTCAAAAATCCTCAAGCCAAAGATTTCTGACACAAGAAACAATGTCCTTGTTGAAGTTAGAATGTCGGATGTAGTAAGCCGAGTATTGGTCATTGTGGCGATGTAAGTCAAGAAATTATAATACTGTATGCTAGTACTTTTTAGATCAAAAGAGCAACGTCAAACCAATCGACTTATAACTCAAGTTAGCCCCATTAAGTATATGCAATTTAATGGCTCCGAAGAGTGATAGAAATGATAACAATTCCCTTATTAAATCTATCGCATGATAGACATACATTAGGCCTGGCTGACATGATGGTACGAAATGATAAATTGACTCTTCAATTAATTTGTTATTGCACTTAATAAAGTACAATCATTAGAGTAACTGTATCCTACATGAATAGAATCTTGAGAATGAAGTGAAATTTCATCTTAAAGCAAATATTAAGCCTACATGTAGTAACAATCACATGAATAATATGGCTGTCAGGTACACCACCATAAAGGAATAACCTATAAATAACATTAAATATCGACGACTTCAGATAATAAAGACGATAACACTGGTTTCAAACAGCTGAATTATGACAAAGCAGCAATGGAAAGCATAGTTTACACGACATTCATACATGCACAGTAGATAAATGTACATGCTTCAGTGGAACAGTCGGTAGAGCACTGGCTTTCTGTTTCCAAGTCCACTTGTCTGATTCCGGCCCAGATAAATGGCATTTGTGTGTATGCGTAAATGCGAGAGACCCTTGCGATAGGTAAGGCATGCAATAAGAACTCCTGCGTAAAAAAATCGGGTACACCGGCGACGGTTAAAGGCCTAAGTAATATTATACACGGCCATTAAATATCACGAAATAACAAACCTAATTTCAAACACTTAACGCAAAAGAAACTATCACATATATAAATGGAAAGAGAGAAGAAATGCAGATCAATTTCCTTTTCATCTACAATATCTTATTCACTGTGGATCAAAGTAAGCCTTTTGAAGAAACACTGCCAATTGCGCATCTGTTCTTAATGTACTAAAATATTATAAAAATAAATCAACGTATAAAAAGTAAGGGGAAAATAAATTGTTTAAAAAACACAACAAATTATAAGTTTTAATGTAATAGCTATGATATAATTTGAAGAAACACTGTCAATTCCACATCTATTCTTAATGTACTAAAATATTATAAAAATAAATCAACATATAAAAAAGGGAAAATAAATTAATCAAAAAGCACAAAAGATATGTTTTAATGTAATAGTTACGATATAATTCCGTAAGTTTAAAATGTCACGAGCCGCCACTGCGAATCAATATTAAATAATAAGCTTTATTATTTATTTGCACATTCAATAAATAACAGGTAGGGATAACCATTAAAATTATCAATATATTATATTGATTTGAATACATTCTTAATACTTTCACGATAAATATCCTTATAACATATAAGAAAATATTATAACAAATACATGTTTCACAAACTTACGTTAGACAAGTTAAACAATTAAAAACCAATTGGGACAGTAACTGAGATAATGCTGATGTCAATGCTTAAAGCTCAATCGGAAAAAGCGTAGACCTATAAATTTAATAAGAATAATTATTTTCTATTCACGACACTACCTTTATAAATAAGCAAAATTTCCTTTAAAGCCGAATAATACACCGCTGCCGTAAATGGTTTAAACTTTAAAGCATAGGCTAAACGTCTCACGGAGCTATAGGGATCCTATGAGCTGTCTTTCAGTTTTCACTTACAATTCAAATATTAAAGTATAAATTCAAGTTTTCTACACCTTTTCAACCTCAATTTCGGAAAAAGTAATTTCAATTTCGGAAAAAGTAATTCCAATTTCGGAAAAAGTAATTTCAATTTCGGAAAAGGTAATTTCAATTTCGGAAAAAGTAACTTCAATTTCGGAAATACGAGGGCTATGAAGAGGTTATAGTAAAGTTGGTACCACGCTAGGACAAATGACTCAATCGGAGCGAGATTATGTAGAGAAGTAGCTAGAAGGTGTACCTAAATGTTCCAAATAAAACAGTTTTGATTTTCACTGTGGTTTTCATTTTATGCCCCATCGAATGTTTTAAAAATAGCCCTGGTATTTCCGAAATTGAAGTTACTTTTTCCGAAATTGATATTACTTTTTCCGAAATTGAAATTACTTTTTCCGAATTTGAAATTACCTTTTCCGAAATTAAAATTACTTTTTCCGAAATTGAGGTTGAAATGGTGTAGATGACTAGTGTGCAAGGTTTCTGAATCTAATGGTAGTCAGGATCACATTCCGTTTATTTCTAGTGCGAATTTTTCTTGCTACCAAATTCCTTCTCCATATCTGACTTGTCAAGCGAATCATTAACGAACGTCATTACAGTAGAGGGTTAGTATATTAAGTTTTATATTCTCAACCTTCTACCCTCATACTCAAATATTACTTAACCGGCTATAAATACAATGCAGTTTTCCTTAGCTTTTAAAAGCCTAGTTATTTACGATGTAAGATTGTTGTAAAGAACTTAAAAGAGGCAAACACGAAGTTAAGTTCTAATAACGGTCGAAACATCGTACGTTATTTTGAATAGTGAATTTTAAAAGGAAAATAAATTCAGTTCGCTTGTACTTAGAATGGTAATCAGCTTCCTATATAGTGGGATTCGGGCTCTTTTGGTTGGCAAAAATTTGTTTTGAAACAAATGAACATAACATCTAAATTTGCTGAAAATACTAATCGTGATATAGGCTATTTATATCTCACTTGTAGTTACAGAATAGGCAAATAGCGAATTAATCTGGGAAAATCCTTCGCTATAATACGGAATTACAGACGAATGGGGGAGAAATAAACAACGTAGGTAATGTTTTGAGCGAAACTACATATTGTGTTTGCTTACGATTGTGAATTGTCAAAAATCATCTAGATTATGGACCAGATTTTTATTGCCGAAATAGTTATATAATTTTGAATAATTTTAAATTATTAATTGGTACACGATTATAGTAGTAATAGGATTAATGGTATTTGTAGTGGTTAAAATGAATGAAATGATTAGGCCTATTATTATTAATTCGTATGAAGGGGAAGAGAACGACAGTGAGATCTAGTGACATCGTGTATAACCTATATAACGTGTTAGCACTTTATTTTTTACCATAACGGGCTCAGCCCGAAAAATGAAACTTTACCTAGACGGAACAGACGGAGAGAGAGTTATGTTAAACAATAACATAATTTTATTTGCTATGTAAGACAACTAGGAAATAGCCCGTGGCTCTGCCACGGTTAAAATGATGCTTAAATACGAAACTTACAGGTCTACAATCCTGAAGGCACTGACAATACATTTACAAAAGTCAGCGCTGGCTTCATCAATTTTTATTTAAAATATATCATCGTATACTACATTTTTTTGTGAAAACTGCATCAGAATAGTCGAGTAACTTCCCCTGTGTTTTCCACCTTAACTCTTACATCCTCTGAACGCCTCACTCTCGAAAATGCTACATATAGTTGTCCGTGCATAAACACTGGTTCAGGCAAATAAATCCCGACCTTATCTAAAGTCTGTCCCTTGGACTTATTAATTGTCATTGCTAAGGCTACCCTTACAGGAAACTGCCTTCTTGTAAGTTTAAATGGCAGGCCAGTATCTGCAGCTCTTTTCTGTTCCTCTTTTTCATTCTGTCTATAATCGATTCCCCAATATTTAATCATGCCCTCTTGGAAGGAACGCAGGCATTATGGTCAACCATGTTTTCATGCTTCCTTATCTGGATATCTTACGCTTTTTCCTTCAAAATACGTTCCTATCAATATGTAGATTACAGAAATTAATTATATCGTAAGTTTTATGCACTCCCAAAGCCACCTAAACACTAATAATAAGTATTGTTTCTCAACTGTTTGTTGACAGATGAATATGATGAGAATTTTATTTGATCAATTCTGTGAAATTTTAAGAAATTATGTAATGTTTCAAGGGAAGGAATGGTTTGTTTTTTGATTTTTATTATCAGCGATATTTCAAGGGTTAAACCATAAATATTTTACAGTATGTGCCCGCGGTTTCGTCCGCCATTATTAATTGACTCCAGGATTTTTAAGAAATTTATACTGACAGCGTATTAAAAATGTTTGTGGTTCACAGCTATGAAAATTGTAAGTAAAAATAAAATTAGAATATTTGTTAATTGAGTTCATTTCACTTAGGCCTTATAAAATAAAGAAATGTTTTTCCTAATTTTGTTCTCATCGTGAAAGTTTTCACTGCGAGAGACGAACATCGCCGAATATACCCGATGTCTCACGAAGCGGGCGAGCGAGCAAGCACGCTATTTAGGACCGTTGAATTGTATAAGACTAGATTATTTATAACAATCGAACGTCCTACGAGGTTTTATGTTATTTTGAATCCTAAGTTTTAGAACGAAAATAATTTATTTTCGCTTTTGCTTAGAATAGAAATTGAAAAATGTTATGCTAATTTCGTATTGTTGTGGAATTCAGGCTCTTTTGGCTGGTAACCATTTTTTGGAAACAAATCACTGTAGGCTACGGAAACGGTTGAAAATACCAGAAACATTTCTGGAAAAGAATGAATAAAACATCCTTTACTGTAATAAGAAGTAGCAGAAGTTTACTGAATGGAGAGAAAAGAAAGCTGAATTTTAAACGAAAACTGTTGTGTTGACTTACTTAAAAATATTTAAAATATTTCTAGTTTGCGGACCAAATGTTCAATGATGAAATAGTTATTTACGTTATTTTGAATTGTAAATAACTAATAGATACACAATAAAAGTAGTAAGGAGTAATAGTATGTGTAATGGTTAAAATGAAGGAAATTGATATTTGTTTGTACGACAAACAAAGTGAAAGAGTGAGAGTCACGTCTGGTGATATTTTAGATAACTATTATAATGGGTCAACATCTTTTCTTTACACTTAACGACTAGCTTTACGGCTTTACACTTAACGGGCTAACACTTTTTCTTTACAGCTCAGACCATAAAATGGAACTTTAACATCAACAAGTAAACACAACGAAGAAAGGTCAGCGATTTTTATGTTCCAAACCTTTTAGACTATGTGCTTTTATATGATTTACATCTATAAGTTAATTTTAGTATTTTTAATATTAAATTTTATGCTAGATTATACTAACTTATTTTCACAATTGACTGCATACACCTGAAGTATAATACAGTATAATGTAAAAAAATACCCTAATTATGCTACATTATACTAACTTATTTTCACAATTGACTGCATACCAAGCTAAAGTATAATACAGTATAGTGTAAAAAATACCCTAATTATACTGCACGCACATTTTATTTATATGGACCTAAGGTAATACTTGTGTACGAGGGTATAAGGTTGTGTATGTAAAATATAGCAATACTGGCTACTGTAATAACAACTTAACCCACAACAGTTTGACCTTCTCTCGCCTCTATTATAGGGGACCTGATAGCCACCACCTTCGCAAAAAATAGTTAAATGATTGCACTATCAAGAACCGAAGTGATCTGGCTTTAGATCTACACTTAAAGAAAGAAGAAAATATTAATTCTTTTAAAAAAATCATCAAAACTATTCTGGTGAAATTAAAGATTTTCAAGCGTTTTAAGTTCAATATAAAATCAGAACTTTTTCTACAAAAGTGGTACAAAGAAAGATTACTTGCTCTTTAAGGTAGAACGTTTGCGCACTGCACACCGTTTAAAACAGGGGGTTTTCTTTGTACTAACAGTCACTCAGTTTCCTAATCCGAATTTGAATCTTCCAGCATGAAAAATTAACCTATCTTATTATCCTTTTCTTTTCTTTTGAAGGAAATTTAATACATAGTAGACTATTTAGGAAGTATAGTAACAATTTTTATATTTTTTAAATTACTGTAACAGTCTGGTGATCATTATTACGTAAATTAATTGCATGTTTCTCTCATGTTAATACTTAATAAATCTTACCTGTTTCCCCACATGAAAGTAAAAAGGACATGCAGTTAGTGAATAAAATTAAAACAACAATTTTAAAAGGAGTTTGTGAGAAAAATGCAAACATTTTAATGTAAGGCAGTAGTAGAGGGATTACGCTGTAATGTAGTGGGTTGAGACAGTGCGCTAAAAATGGGAAGGTCCCGGGCTCAATCCCCCGATGAAATCTGTTAGATTTTTCAGTTAAACTAATCCTCGGAGGACGACTTGGTCTCTAATGGAAATAAGTACCAGAAGCAATCCTTGGTAAAGGTAGCCGGCGCGTATACAGCCTATGGCAAATTTACCACCTTCAAAACCGACTGTCTAAGAATCCTGGAGCCTCGCTATCGGGTACCTTACTGGTTTCATTATTGTTCATAGATTAAGAGTAAGCGGCTTCTATAAGTTCAGTGTCAACTGTGGATAGAGAAAGGTGATTTTCTGTGTACGAAGATTTTTTTTAAGATCGATTATATTATTTTTACCTTCATTGCGTGTATAAACCATTCTCAGCTTTTATATGGATGAATAAGAGTAAAAAAAAAAAGCAATAATCCAATCATGACGCGTTACTTTGAAACCGATTGTTTCCACAGCAATTCAAAATAACAGACTTATTATTTCAACTGTAAATGCTTATTCCTCCAGGGCACAATATACACAATGAAGATTTTTCAGATTTTTCACCAAAACCCATAGAAATTTAACCGTTTTAAACACAGAAATCAAACCATTTTAAACACCCTAATCAGGGTAAAATATTCAACTTTAAATCACACCCTAAGTATAGGATATAAAAAGGGAAAAATCTTGAAACTTTTAATTGCTTTCCGGTAAAAATAGCAAAATGTGATTTGTCGAGGTTTTCCCCTGTTTTATGTTTTCCTGGGAACTTAAATATTTATGTACGGAGTAGTTTAATATGTTTACTTGAAGAGGCATAATACACTATTTCAGAAACAATGTAGGAACTTTGTGAACAGTATAGTGTGGGTGATTTTTTTAGAAAATTGCACCTACGTGCTTTGCAGAATAACAGGTTTTCAAAGATAAAATGCACCGCGGATTTACTTTAACCGTGTCACTGTCAATTTGAATTGTGGCGACAAGTCTTTGATCTGCGGTAACTTATATGGCTTCAAGCACAGTCGCTATAGCGAATCATATGCTTTATTTAAGACAAAGTGTTCAATCAAGTCCATTGCAATAGAAAAGTATGAACCTGAAAGAATGTGTTTTATTCTGATGCAATCATATCATTCCAAATGTGGAGTTAAAGCTTCCACCTCCGTCCCAAGTGTCTACACCATTTAAAAAGTTTAAAGTGAAAAAAACTTGACAAGTCGATATTTGTCAAATTTCTGTTTTCGATGCCATCGGATAGTTCAGCAAACGAGAGAGAAATGTGATGTTTTAAGATAGTAGAAAATCTTACAAAGTGAAAAAGGTAATTCTAATGATTATTATGGCAATTTATTATGCTTTATAGCCTAATTGTCTTCATTGCGTACTAAATTTATTGCAAAATAGCCATTGTTGAGAGTCATTTCAATAGTCTGCCTTTTATATTGCACTATTTAATGGTTGAATTTATTTTACTTGAAGCGCTTTTCTGTAAAATAGTAAATCGTGGTGGTGAACAACATATTGCACAGAAATTATGCAAGTGGCTTGTAAGTTCAACTATGGAAAAGTATCTATAAAATCACAATAAATTATTCAGATATCCGTTAGATGACCATCACACCTCAAGGCAAACTGGAGTCCCTCTTCATTCCATATGCCTTCAGCACAGAACTTCTGAGGAATCTGCGTTATCATAAGAAGCTTGCTCTAATTTGCAAGGAAATACAAACTATGCCAAAGTCTTAAAGCTGTTTTAATCGCGTCTCTATTTTTCACCACCACTTATGTTTTGTCCCGGATTTTCATCGGATACAACTTGTTCCAGTTGTATCATTAATGTTTGTATTCGGTATTGATTCTGCTGTATAATTTTTTTTATTGGCATACTACAATAATTGAAAGTTTTATTTCGCAACACCTGATGTCACCTAAAATGTAAGCTGACGTTCTTATAAAAGATATTAAATTATGTGTGTAAGTCAAGTAATTCGAACAAGTGCATATGAACATTACCTATTAACCTCTTCTGCTAAAATGAAGGTCCTTAGGCTGAAAATTTGAAAAATTTTAAAATAATTATTATTAAAATATGCTCCATGTCATTTCCTTATTTGAATCTTTCTGATATAATATATTTTCCTCCAAAACTATTATATTATTATTTATATTATTATTTTTTTCATATTATGTTCCCTTGTATAATTGTCATATTGTTTGTGTTTCTGTTTTTTCTGTGTTTTTTTTTATAGTTATAGTATTAGTTTAATTATTTTGAATCTCACTTTACATATTTAATATTAAAATCTGGTGTATTAGGATAAGCGAGAATATTGTAATTGGGCATTAGCCTGTAATATTCTTAGTACAATAAATAAATAAATAAATATAGCACTTAAAATAAAGACTCTTGACATAAAATAAGACCATCATATATTTTACGTTGTGAGTTGAAATAATTTAATCATATTATTCTCAACATTACATTACAATGATGTACCTCTAAGGCATTGAGGCTTCAAATTCGATCTTTAGTCTTAGCAACAAGAAAAAATTCTCGCTATTAACTCGGATAACATAATGATTAACTACCAAAATTCTGCAATCTAGAAATCAGATATTATTCCCTCTTTAAAAAAGAACATTGTAACAAACTGATAATAAAATCTATCTCTAATGTAGCACCTATGTTAATTGCGGAAACAATTACTGCAACTGTATGAGAATTATAGCATACGTTATTAAACCACTCACAAAGGTGCCTACGTAAGATAAATTTAACGTAAAAAATCCACAAACATTAAATTGTGTATTTAAATCCTTTAGCTGGTCCTTGAAATCCTCCAGTTCTCTTACAGCTTCATAGTTCAAAGTTGAATACAGCATGACTTTCCAGATGTTATCTTCTGTTATCTTTACTTCTTTGTTTGTCTGCTGGCATAGATATGACAACCACCCAATCAAGAACAGAGATGAAAATGTTAAAACAAAAATATATACAAATATTATATACGTATTGTATTCCAAAATATTGTTATGTCTAATTGCAGAAATTGCATAATGGCCAACATTAACAATAATAATAAATATAGTTATTGTTAACATAAGCAATGGAATTCCAAAGACTTGATTGAATTCTTGAACGCATTCATACATTTCAATATATTTCCAGCGTACGTCACGCAAGAAGCGGTCGTTAATAGTAGGCCGGCGTGGAAACTGTTCAGTTGAATCGAAATCTCGCTCTTCGTGTACAGTAAAAACTTTATTGTTTTCTTTCCTCTTCTTTGTAGCCGTAAAATATATGTTATTATAACCCAAAGGTTTATAAAGCAGGCAATTCAATTCTTTGTACCTCATCTTCATCATTCTCACCAGAGTTAAACACTGCAAACCCATCATTGCGTTAAAAACTATAGACAAGTGTTCAAACAGTGCTGCCAGTAAGTTTTTGGTTTCGGAGTAGTAACTACAGTACATTCCAAAGAAAATAAATGGTAAGGCACACACTATGGTTGCAAAATTTACTATAACTCTGGATCGTGTGTACTTATACATTTTCAATATAGTGTCATTATTAAATATCTCATCCACGAAACACAAATGAACGAATATTGACCGCACATTTACCTTCTGAACATTTAAACAAATAAGCGACAAAATATTTGTGGAATTTGTGGCAATGAAGTACATCGATACTGTTATTCCTTTCTTAAAAGATACTTCCAGTAAACTACTGACGACTATAAAAGAACAGTAAGAGCAACCTATCAAGAACATTAAAATCCAAGCAAATGTCAAAATACTGCCTGGATGTAAACCAGTATATTTGTCCTTTGAACAATAACTAACTGAAAATTGCATAGGATATAAGCCGAACATTCTTAAGATCAAAAGGAGAGGCTTGACCGAAAGTTGAAATTCATCAGCTAACTCTTTAGTAGATTTAGTCATAATTTCTTCGGTGCAGCCTCTTCAAACGATGGACAAACTGTATTTGAATTATATTTCAAACTGTCTCTTCACTGACTATATTATTGTCAAGCCTGTCACAGAAGATAATGTTTCTCATGACACCACAAATTATTAAATACAATGTGGCCACAGCAATAATTTAACAAACTACTTCGTATGCAAAAAAAGACAGATTATCCTTATATGAATGCAGTAACAACTTGAGCATAAATATTACAGCGTCTTTATTCAATATCAGGATTACATTTACATATTCACATGGCAAGTACTGTAAATTGATACTGAAAGCCATTGAAGGAGTAGAATATCTTAATGCCATAAAATGACCCCTGACACATATTATAATAGATGTCAAGCTGAAGGCTATTTCCAGTAGTGTAATCGAGGGTATATGTAAGTATACGTCGTATAACCTCTGATTAACCTTTCCGTTACATGCTGTTTTAGCAAGTGACCGCCAAAATACCATATGACCAATTTATTTAAGGCGGCAAGAGTCCAAGCGACAAAAATAAATTAAATACTAAAGAATTTATAGGCTACAATTATTTTAAACTCCCATTTATAACACGGCCGGATCCACAGCTTATGAAGGACAAAGTTCATCCGGAGTATTAAACCGTTAAATGCAAGATTTCTTACACAATTTACGAACTCCAGTCGTAGTGCAAAGAAAACCGTTAATACTTACTGGGTTCATAATTCTAGAGTGATAGGGAAAAAGGAAATAAGTAAGAATTCCAAAGATTTAGGAATGACAAAAAAAAATTTATTTCCACAGCATTGTTACACTATTTAGTTCAGTTCACCAGATATTTTTACACGTTATCTTATACTATGTAAACATATCTGGGTGGACTGATCTAAATATTGTAAAAATGCTGTAAAAATAAATAGGTATTTATCTCTCCTAAAACTTTGGTATTTTGACTTATTCGCTTTTCCCTATCACTCTATAATTTATTTATTTTTCTTTAATCGGTAATTTTTAAAGGAATTTAATTCTTTCTTACAATTTATTTTCCTTCCTTTTATTACAAATTTAAAACTTCTGTTTCGCATACGATATATATGAATTTAAGGATTGTCAAAGACTGAAGAAGAGAAACATTGTTGAGATGCAAGAACTGCTGAAAGATCCAAAGAAAAATAAAACACTGATTTTTTACAGTGCAAGTAAAAACCGTACCCATTTTTATATTATTTTATTTAAAATGTTAAGGGGGAGGTGTACAGCTTTCGGTGAAATTCATAGGTGAGAAATAGGTGAATTTCTTTATTTTTTCCTCACCAATGAATTCCTCTACAACCTTGTAATCCGGCATACTCTTTATTGACTACTTCTACAATTGCATATTATTTTCAAAATGAATCAAACTGTTACAGTTACGGGTAATTATTGTTTCAAAATGGCAGCCACGTTTCCTGCACTGGAATGCCGTTTCCTTTATGACTTCCACAAATATCAATATTTCTGAGTGATTGCCATTTGTGGAAATGATCAAGGAAACGACATTTTAGTGCACGAAACGTGGCTGCCATTTTGTAACGATAATTACCCATAACTCTAACAGTTTGATTAATTTTGAAAATTTTAGCAATTTTAGAAGTAGTCAATAAAGAGTATGTCAGACTGCAAGATTGTAGAACAATTCATTGGTGAGGAAAAAATATAGAAATTCATCTATTTCTCACCTATGAATTTTACCGGAAGCTGTATTCCCCCCTTAATCTACTGGCACTTCGGAATATTTATAAAGATGTATACATCAGACTTCCAAATAGGACTTTTTAGTTTTAATACATCGAAATTTAAATTTGTATCTTTCCTACTAACCAAAGAACTGAATATGTAATTACATGAAATCTGGGCTTTAGTCATGACAGTTGTCTGTAAGTAGTATCTACAGACAGATAATGATCTACTATTAACTTACTGATGTTGTATTAAAAACAAAATTCGTATTGAGGACACAGAAGCTGGTCGTTCAGAAACCGTGACATAACGGAAATCAATATAGAGGATAACTTTTGAAAATGATACAACTTTTCTAGAGTAATTATAGGATGATTAATTTAAGAGGAATGTGGTTCTAGTGGAATTGCTGACATTCATACTTCGCTTGGGGCTCGTGCTCCGTAACAATTTCAACTGGTTGTTAGAAGTTAAAACCGAAACGCGAGACTGTTAAGCGTATAATCGTAATTATACGTTGCCATTTAATATTATTTACGACCAATATAAACAAACATTTCCAATTCAAATAACCCTATCAAACAGATAATCCGTAGGACTGTAGTAGTTCGTGTCAGTTCTGAATGTTGGAAATGATTTCAGATTATGATAATAATAATAATAATAATAAGTATGAATATTGTGCAAAATGTGTTTAGTCTCAATTACATGGAGAATAGGCTACTCTTTTTGTTGAGGATATTTGTTGAATATTAAATAGCCTAAACTAAGTTTGATAACAATTTTAAATGTTAAAATTCAGTATGCGTTTTTAAATATAACTCGGTGGTTTCAAAAATCGTTATACTTGGTGGTTGAACTCCATTCCTTATGTTGGCAGCAGTGCACAACAAAATCAATTACCTCTGCAGTAGATGCCAGAGAAGCTCAACTCCAAACATGGCTCCACGCTACGTAATTCAATAGAATAAGTCTAATATGCATTTTTATTTCACAATATTAACTGCTATCTAAATTATAATTTATGACACACGTGGTAAAACAACTAAATTTTGCTCATAGGCCTGGTACACCCTTCCACGGGCTCATTTGCAAACCATACCTACTCGCAAAATAAAATCTCGCTTTTACCACATCTAACAAAAATAATTTATTAATTTAACTGACGCATAAATGGTATAATAAAATATAAAAATATGAATAATCGAATATGAACAATACAATTGTCCCTTTTATATATTGAATGGAAATATTATTTACTGAACGTTTTTCGTAACCAGAAACTATATCAACAGTATCACCTATATAACCTTTCTTTGGAAATACATTTACGTAAAATAAGTAATAAAGTACTGGTATATCCTGAAAGGATGTGATTATTTAGCATATATTTATTTAACAAAATGCGAAACAATTTAGAGTTAATTTAGGAATTATTTCGTCATGCCAGTTAAAATCTGGACATGATAGTATAATGGGATTCACTACAAACTAAGAATTATAACTTATACCACCTGTAGACCTATCTTACTTCATGGAAGCTGTTTACGTGAGAATGATTTATAACGTATATCACTCGTGTTTAGTTTTTTAAGCAATTCACTTTCGCATAAATCATCACAAGTTTCTTGTCAGATGATTATTTCTTGACCCGTGATCTTGAAATAACTACTTTTACAAGAAACATTTAATATACTCTGTTAAATTACTTTAAAATTAATAAGCACTTCTTATGATTCTACTAAAGAGGGGAATCATATGCTAATTTTATACGTACCGAACGCTTGAAAGGTGATTGTGATGAATAGTAGGCTACCTCCGTTATGATGATATTGTTTATCGTCTCTAAGAAATTATTGCGTTTATCAGATTTAATAATTCGTACAATTTCCACCAATCATGTTATTGTTTTTTAGTATAATGTGATGTATCTGATTTTAGTTATCTGTACCTAATTTCCAATTTGTATATATATTTAATAATATGCGAATTATACATAATAACCCATAGTAAGATTTTCACATGATTAATATTATTTAATGTCTAGTCTGCTCATGAAATATCCCTAAATACCTTTCTTTCTTTCTTTCTTTCTTTCTTTCTTTCTTTCTTTCTTTTATCGTAGTTTTACCTCTCCCTTTTAGGATTTAAGCGACCCAAGCCGCCCGGGCTCCCTAAATACCTAAATCCTTTAAAGCAGGGGTTCCCAACCAGGGGGGCGTGAGGCTTATTTAGGGGGGCTTGCAACAATTTGATATTCAAATTTTGATTTAGTGTTGTTGCCTTGTCGGTCGACAACAATTTTTAATCGGTTAACTTCAACCAAACAAATACACAGACACATACCATAATTAACAAGGATGACAGAACAGTGTGAATTTAAGTTTTATAATCTTATAAATTGTAACTATATTTTTCCTGTCATATTAAATAGTCATATCTTGTCCTCAACACGTTTATAATAATTTGGAAATCCAAATACGAGATACGAGTGGTCTGCATTGTGTTCTGTCAAACATAAAACCTAATATATCAGAGCTGGTGAACGCAAAACAGTGCCTATCATCTCACTAATATTCAGTTTTTAACTTTACATTGTACATTTGTGTTTCTACATTTAACTTTTTTTTTGTGAACTGTACTGAGACTCAAATAATATTCATAATAATTAGATATGCATTTTCGTGTTTTATATGTGTGTGTGTGACAGCAAAAGCAATCACAGGATAAATAAGAATAATAAAAGAGGTGAGCAATATTAATTTTATTTTTATAAGTACCGGTAATATAGGGATCTTTTAAAGTACAAAAGTACTGACAATCATGTTTTTAGGCCTTCTCCCTATCACTATCAAAGGGGGCGTGAGGATTTCATGATGTTCGAAGGGGGGGGGGCATCAGCTGAAAAACCACTGCTTTAAAGAAACATCTCATTTCCATTTACAGCCTATTTTACAAAGGAAGCTAACGAAACCAAATGTTAAAAGACTATAATTATAATCATATTTAAGAATCCCATGTGATACACGAATACGCCTATAAGCAACATCCACGTCCAAATGCCTTTATTTCTAACAAAGAGCTCGATGACCGCATCTATTCGTCGCCAGAACTAGAAGTTTGCGAAAGTGGTCTTGTTTGCTTCACACGCGTCCATTATCGGTTTACAAAACCACTGATAATGACGGTTTGGATCTCAAATCAATTACAGGCATTTGGTAACTCAAAGACTGCGAACACTCAATTTAACGTGAACAATGAGCAGTAAAAGAGTTTTAATCGAGATCCTAAAACGCGTAATAACTTCAATTTGTAACACTGGCTGCAGAAAACAAACTAACACCATATATAATCCATTAGACACGTTTCGCCTCTCACGTACCTTTATTTCAATTAACCCATCTTCTGAACCGTATTGCCAGTGGCGTATCAAATAAATGTAGGCCTATCTAGAGAAGGCAGAGTAATCACATCCTGGCTTCTTTCGTAATATAGCTAGTAATTGAAACCTGAGATGCTGAATGAACAACTGCTCCTTACACAAATAAAATATGAAGAGGTTTACTACCAAACTCAACTTACGTTTTTATTTTTATTTTTTCCCCATCATCCTCTGCCCGTACCTAGGTACTATAGGTCTCTCTCGAATCCGGTGCCCCCTTGTTGGGGCGTAGGACCTCCAAGCGGAGGTTTCTGTACCTATGTGAATTTTGTTACGCTTATTTTCCAAGAGAGGGCAGAGGGACAGGTGGTAAGCCCATCGCCCCTTAACCCCTCTCCCGAAACGTATTACTTGGACGTGAAAGGGCCAAGAAATTTTGTCCGGAGGCTCTAATTTAGACTTGGAGTTCTTTTACGTGCCGTAAATCTACGACACGGGCCCCCCAGCTTAAAGTCCCTCCCGGAGGACTCCGTGCCCAGGATTTTTACGTCCTGAAAAACCCATCGACTGCGGCCGGGTTTGATCCCGCGACCTTCGGATCCAGAGGCGGGCACGCTACCTCTAGACCACCGCAGCCGACGGTACTATAGGTAGAGGAAGAATAATTAAGGACCGTTTTGACAAAACTCAACATGTGCCAAAACTTAAATTGTTCAGGAAAAGGTTTCTTTAGTTTTTATTAACATATAGAAGATAGAAACCTTGCATATTGAGGCTTCAAAATGAATTGGTTATGTTGACTTTTCTTATGTTCTTTTTTCACCATCTTAAAGATCTCATTTCAAAGCACCTTAAACCATTAAAACGAATTTGGCAAAAAACGGATATGTTGAATTTTGTCAAAACGGTCCTCAATTGTGCTCGGCCCCAAAATTCAAAGTTGAGTTATTAACATGAGTATACGTTTTGAAATCCCCTGAACCCAAAAATGCTACTTTCAGAAACATGTGTGTGAATGTCCGTGTGTGTGGGTCTGTGATTGTGTGTGTGTTTGTTTGTGTCTGCCTATGTGTCTATGAACAGCCTAGCTCGAGAACGAAAAATCGTATGAAAAAAGATTTGGTATTTGGGTTGGGCATATTCTGGGGATGTGACACGAAGAATGACTTTTAATGCCACTTTATATGAATCTTCATTTTTCGCAATTTCTCGATAAGGTTTCAACGATTCTGTTTAAATTTTGTACATGAGGTGCTTATACTAAGAGCTAAAACTTTTATTTGAAACATTTTTTCGGGAAAAAAATCTCTGAAGCCAAAGCCAAAGACTGTAGAAACGAAGTTTTGCCTGCTCAACAATAAAGCTATGTGTCAGGTTCAAACAAAGTAAAGTAAATAGATAAAGTAAATTCAGCGTACTAAAAATGGATATCACAATTTACTAAAGCTCTATTATTGAACAGAGAAGTGAAGGTAAGGAGAACACCGACATATTTTATTTCAATCTTGAACTGATACATCAAAACACCAATAACATCAAGTTATTAAATTTGTTGATAGTGAGAGGAAACTCGAGAGGAAGTGGTGAGTTGAAGTCACTGAACCAGACGTAATTTATCTACCCTACGCTAATACATGGGGGACATGACGGCTGCAACCTAGAACTGGATTTTACGTGTTATTCAGTTAGGAAACAGTTGTATTCATGGCCGTCCATAGAAATTTTGTCAAGAAGGGGGGCCAATGAACGAATTACTGCCACCATCACTATGCTACTACCCATACAATCACTTTATTATTATCATTATTATTATTATTATTATTACTATTATTTTTATTTTTATATTATTATTACTGTTATTATTACTATTCATATTAATATTGCTATTATTACTACTATTCACCTTATTGCTATTATTATTATTATTATTATCATCATTATTGAATTATAAGTAAAGAATGTGCTGACGTAACGAAGTTCATGCTATTGACATAGCTCTGCTGACCGCACAATCAATCATGTTAAACTGCAGACTTGACAGTTAGGTAGTCAGATGTCTAATTATGTGTTGTCTTGTAATTCCTGTTGTATATGTAATTCTTTTATTATTGTAAATAATATATCATCATCATAATTCACCACTGCCATTCCTTTATTCTAATATTAAGTAGAAGCCTACTGTTTAAAATTTGTAAAAATTGTCTGTAGCTTCTATAAATAAATAATTGAAATTGAAATTATTATATAATTAACAGCCTTAATTTACTGTAGCTGGACTATGGCCATGGATACAAAGAAAACATAAGATGTATACACTCACATGACTTTTCATAAACCTTACAATTTCACAGGTACTATTCATATTAAAAATAAAATGCGACATTTTCTTGCCTTATCTTCATTATAATAAAATGTTTGGGTATATATGGTTTCAAGTTTAGGGGCAGTAATTACTCCTACAAGCTAATATCTAGTCAGCTCATCCAAACAAGGCGAACATACAACAGTAATTGGAGACTTAAACCTCACTTCACATTAGTTGCTTATAGTCATTTAATTTAGAGGTTTATGTGTAAACAATTTCCAGGAGGCGCAGCGGCCCTACCCTGCCCCCCCTTCCGGACGGCCATGGTTGTATTGTTTCTCACTTTAGTCAGTTCTTCCAAATTAAAAATAGACCTTCGCGGATTCAATTGAACGTGTCTCATTTTATTCGTAATGAAAGTTGAACAGAACATAAACATATGAAAATATAAATTTCTAAACTGTGTAATTCCATGTATACGAGTAATATAACCAGGGTTGAATTATGAAGCAGAAAACAAAGAATCTTACAACCCTGAGAAATAAAAAGTAAAAAAATAAAAACAATATGTACTATAACTCAGTCACTACTTCAGGTCAATATCATTCGTGAACAAAGTTTTACAGAATAGTCTGAAAGGTCTGAGTAAAAATTAGACTTTTTAACAGTTGATAACTATGTTATAAATTTGCTAGTCCTTAATATCATGTTAAAGTGATATACTTTTTAAGCATTGTGTTCAAAATAAAGAACTTTTAGTGTTTCTGAGCTTCTACTTCGCATAACTTTAAGAAGAAATACGGTGGCGTACGATTAATATTAGGGTTGGAACTTTAATAGTAGCAAGATATAAGCAATATAAAAAAACAGGAAGAATTACAGACGCTCAAATAGTTTTAAGCAGATATCAACATATCTGAGAGTAAATCGCAGCTTTCTACCATTATGTATGCCTTTACAGGCTAGCGGTCCCGAGTTCAATTCTCGGGGACGGCAGGAGTGTCATTTGTGGTGGACAAAGCCGTGACCTTTGAGGGTTTTTCATGGGGATCCTCCCGTTTCCCCTCATATTCCACCAACACTCTCCACTTCAACTTCCTTCCCCCCTCATTATCATCCCGTTCCCCTTTACTGGTTTTCGGGCCAGCTCCTGCTGCGGGCCTCCCCCATCCTGCCCCGTTGCTTGTGGTCAAGGGTGGTGTACCGTGCCTATGAGGCTCTTGCACGAGGGACCCTGGGTACGGTACACGTGAAGTGGTACCTGGTCCTTGTTGAATGGATATAGGGGAGCTCCGTGGGGGCTCATGGTGGAATCTGTTGACAGGATGGCCTTAGGGTATGAACATCATTCCTTCTCCTAGGGGGTGCACAATGGGCCGGCCTATGTGACCTACGTGCGCGAGCCCGTCAGGGCTCAGCCCCTGAACTATAGATACACACATGGGCTACATGCCTTTACAGCAACAAGAAGAAAATGAGCTGGCCCCATCGTCGCCATAAAATGACTTTTAGAAGTTGTAATAGAGATACTGATAATTTTATTGAGGCTGGGAAGATTATTGACTTACAGAGGCTATTGAGAACTGTGCATCTACATAGGCTACAGAAAACGAGCAAGATTGGTCAAAGCCTGGTCACTTCTTCACTACCATTAAGTGAAAAGGTAACATAAAATAATGCCCTGTTTATTGAATGATTGTCTAAATTAATTGTTACAGAGGGTTAAACTTATATTTCTTTTTTTTAGAGTTGATTATTATGACTTTTGGACTCTTTTCACAAACTCCCTGTATCAACTACTGTATTACGACATGAAAATAAGTATTAGTTTTGCTTTGTAGTGCATTCAAACCTGTTGGTTGTTCACATTTGTGTGGTGCATCTCCGCATTAGCACTTGAAAATTTTGAACAATGAAATTCCTGAGGAATATTTTGAGCGAAATTGGCCTCGAGATTCGGTATAACACCTTCGGCGACCTCGCTCCCCCGGGGAAGGAAGTGGGGCAATTTAACATTTGTGAGCATTGCATTGGAAACTTGATATCAGTAAAGTTACTTTGTCTTTTGTATTGTTAACATTACAGTCAATCAGATAAAGACTTTGTGTAGCCTATCTTGAATTAATTATCCGATATTATTTTGTTCATAACAATGTTGTCATCAGTAATTTAGCATTCAATTTGGCAATGCGAGAAATATAGACTGAAAGGGTTTTTACTTGAAAATGCATCTTTTTCAATATGTATAAAAGTTCTTATTTTATTTTACACTTGAACATTTCAACACGAAGAACGCTTTTGCTCCATTATCTAACGCTATCAGAGCTTGGCTTGGCTTATTTTTCTGGAATTGTTTATTCCTAAAAATTAAGGGATTCTCTTGCCCCTACATTTTGGTTCTGTTTAAAAGATTAGTTTCACTCAATTGCGTTTATCCTGATAGAGGTTAAAATTTTCACACTGGTAATAAGGCATTCATCGAGTGAAATCATCAGGGAGCGCTAGATTTTACATCGATGAGGGAAATTTCAATGCAATAGCTGCCTTCTGCAAATAACAATCCTAATACGTGGATAAAACTCGTCAAATTTTACATAAAGCAAAATGCTATTAGTCATAACTGCTTTTATATAATTTTTGAGGCAGCTCATTTATGGGTCGGTAGAAGTGAAAAAACTAAAATGAGAATTATTCTTCAATAATACTGATTTATAATGCTGATATTTTACAATAAATATTGTAGGATTTGCTTTCTAAAATTCAAAATATTTTTAGATGTTAGAGGAAAGATCGGAAGTCGTTACCCGTGTGAAATATATGTGTACGACAACATTTCATTTCATTTCATTCTCATATTATAGACATGAAGGAAAACAAAACATAGCAAGTGATAATTGAGTAAAATAGCTCTGAGCGTTTATTAGAATACCTACACACAAGTTAAGGCACTCAAGTTAAGGGGAGACGGTGGGAGATCTACACTGATATATGTGCAATTCCATATCTCCTACATTTTGAGACATATCAAACTGAAATTTGAAGCATATTTAGGGATATTTGCTCTGCTTTTAGTAGGCTAATTCTTACATAATTTTAATGATTTATTAAAGGTGAAGTGAAATTTTAAAATTTTTGTTCACATTTCTATTGTTTGGTAGGCCTACACATTTTTCCTACATCAAAATAAAATTGTACAATTCTCTCCACAGAAAAATGATCTACACTAATAGGGACAGATTAAAGTGCAGTAACTTTCTGTCACATTATTTCAATTATTTTCTGTGATTTTTTTAATTTGTCTTTTTTTTTAAATTTCAGTTTGATATGTCCCAAAATGTAGGAGATATGGAATTGCAAATATGTCAGTGTAAATCTCCCACCGTCTCACCTAACTTGATCTCTAAGTATTGCAGCTTAGTATAGTTTTCACTGAAATTAGGTGGAAATTCTATTATCTTTCTTAAAGCACACATATTTTACCACAGTTGGTCTATGTCCCCCATTAAGCACTTTCAGTTCAGAACGTTCTGCAGATTATGTTTTGCCCATGGAAAGATGCTTCCCACTTCTCATAGGTAGTTAAGCTTTGCACATAACCCCACGATTTATCTGAGAAATATGGAAACGCCACTGTGCTCAGTGTGAATGAAGATGTGTAATTAGATGATGCATTACGTGCGGGTTTGGGGATCAAAGCCCTGTGTAGTTGCTGAGGATAATATTGCGCCCATTAGAGCGGCCTTGCGTACGTGCAGGCACTGCCCACAATTCAAACAATTCTCACCTCACACTCCTTCTGCCCTCTTACAATAGCGGAATTATCTAATTACCTTCTATCTTGGCTTTTACTACCTTAAGAAAATTCAATCTCACGATCTCCACTATAACAGATCAGCCAAAATTTAATTAAGAAAATTTAATTATTGACAGTGAATAACCATAAATTCCCATACGTTTTTATGAGACAAGCTGTCATATTACATTCTAATCGTAGCATCATAAAAGCAGGATCCGTAATAGTATTTTTTATCCGTCGCAATCAGTTGTTAGCAAGTTCACGTAGTTATTGCCTTCTGCGATAGATGGCAGTTGATGGCGTATGGTCAAGTCGAAGTTTGTTCTTAGCCATTTTCGATTTAGTATAATATTAAAATTAACATGAACAGAATTGATTTTATTTTAAATACCGTACAGGTTGTTTAATTATGCAGTTTAATTTGCTGCTCTCAAGGTTTCCGTGTTTGATAAATAATCGATACCAATCTGTGCTATATCGTAATGGATATAGGCCTACTTCTTATGAAATCGTTACGTCATAGGTAGATAATAAGCGTATTAAGTTATAGTATGGTCGAACAAAAATCAGATTTAAATTTTGCCTGGCTTAGCCTACATTTTGCAACTCTTGAGGTAGCCTATTTAACAAATTTATAGCTATAGAATTAAATAATTTTTTTGAATGAAGTTACATAATCTAACTCTAAGTTCTGAAGGACAAAGAAAATGGAAGATGGAAAACTCTAGGAAACCACCATCCGTTATTAGGAAAGAGTAGCTATTGGTTATTGCTAAAGGCCTACATTCAGAGAAGATATATAGATTGCTTTAGCTGCGAAAAGAAAACAATTTTATAAGAAAACATTCCATAAAATTGTGTAGTGTTTTATCAGTTTGTATCTACTGAACTGAAACCCAATCACAAAACCCAGAATAACAGAATAAGTTTTTAGCCACTAAGTTTATTTAAACAAAAATCACAAGCTTCTCTCCTGTTCAAATAGAACTAGAAATCTACAGGTATCAGCTGTTCTAGTGTAGAAATAATACCAGCTAAGTAACAGACCTAATTCGTTACCTTCATCATTAAGATAAAACTGGAATCTACCACTGCACGGAATTCTAAGTAAAATGTGAAAGTCACGATTGTTAAATGGACCATGTGAACTAAATCTCAATATAAGAAAACTATATATATAAGAGCTCCGTAACATAGGAGATCTTAAGAGGATGAATTACAATAATAAACATACCGTGTTTCTATAGAATGGCTTATGTATTTATATGAACATAAATAGGCCTATGTTATGAGAGTCACTCACGTGACATTCTATATTATTTAGCAGGGTCTTGCAATTTTTTCGCTTTACGTGCCACTTAACAGGAATAAAAATTATGTCTCGATCACGATCCTGAACTTAGTCTCGACGGTATTATGGCCGAAACTGCTAGTTTAATATGAAAGCAGAAAAGCTAAATACAATCAGTAACTAAATTTTAAAATACTAGCTTAAAAGACCCGGCGTCACCCGGGTTTTGTATTTTGTAATTGGAAATTAGCTTATGAAGGATTTTCAATTTTAAATTCTAGGTCCTTATATAGGCATTTATCATTTGAAATAGGAAGAACGACTTATTACACTCAAACTATTCCCTCAGAAAACGCTTGATATAGTTTTTATGGCTCATAGAGGATCTAGAATGTTGCATCCCATCGCTTGTACAGTGCACAGCAAGCCTGGCAGAGGTTTAAATAAGAAGAAACAGAAATTCCTGTAACATAAAATTGTAATATCGAGGCGGGAAATTTCCCACTCTTATGTTACCATAAAGCATTATCACTTTCATACTTTTCTCTCCAAAAACCTGCGATATAATATAATAATATACACATTACCATACCTCGTTTTGTTTTCTCTATGTCCAGGGTAGAGAAAGTTATGTGATTCCATTATTTTAGTGGATTTCATTCTGTAATATTTATTTATAACATGAATTATTTTGATAACTTCTCTTATTTGTCAAAAGTGCATTTCAATTGTTTTTTCCAAGCCCACCTGATACCTTTTGGCAACAATATATTCTGTGATTTGGAATTGATATTTCTATGTTAAAAGGGATTAAGTATTTTCAAAAACATTTAATTTTTGGCATTTAGAATCAGAATTTTTCAAAATCCTTTCTTAGTGAGCACCTACATTATGAAACGAAGGTACTGTCAAAATTCCAAGTCTCTACCTGTTATAGTTTAGGCTGTACGTTGATTCCTATCATTCAGTCAATCAGTCAGGCATTCATTCAGTCAGTCAGGACAAAGCCTTTTATATATATAGAGATTATGAGCCAATTTCGACAAACTAGCAATTATTTTATAATGTAGCAAAAGTAGGTACTAAAACAGTGGCGCAACTTATGTGGGCCCGTAGGGCTCAAGCCCACCCAATAATTTTCCGTGTGTTACTATCATAATTATTTATTGCTATTATTCAAAATTGTGTTTATTTATTGAATCGCAGTGAAGCTAAAATCAGGCTATTGTAGATATATATAGTACGATCTTCTCTTGTTCAAATTCCCTCACTATAATTTGAAATCGTTCCACACAGCCACCGCTGTTCTAAATACTGTGTACTTAAGGAGAGCTCAGAAAAGCTAGATTTAGTATTTAGACGATGCGTGTGAGAAAAAAATCACAGGAAGGCCATTAATGTACAAGGCAAAAATGGTGATATAAAACAAAAGTGTGGACATTGGTAACCGACTAAAAAGAAAATGGATGGAACATGTAGAAAGAATAAATTAAAAAGCTCATCAAGGGATAATAAACCACGGAAAAGATAGGGTGATTGGGGAGAATAGGCTCCTGGTCTAAGGAAAGACGAAGAAGATAGTTTACTCCATTCAGGAGAAACACATTTTGGAACACGCAATGCTACATAATTATTTAGGTACCTAAAACAAAACAAAAAATTATAATATAACATTATTAATTTTAAAGGATTTCCGTTAACTAGGCTACACAATTATTTTTCAGGCGGTTGAATTACGTTGTTATTTATTATTACAAACATCGACATCGTTTCTTACACAATTCTATATTTATCCGAATTATCATATAAGTCCATTTCATAAATCAAATAAGGGACAGGAGTGTGAAAATTTGAAAATCTTTGAGCCTACCTGATGTTTTTCAAAAGTTGGTGCCACTGTAGGAGCAAAGGTATTTTCAAATTTGTCTCCATTCTTGTTTTCTCTTTTTTATTCCTAGCTTACTATCTTCTTCTGTTTTTTTATCCTTTCCTTATTAATTCAACTTTAATTGCTGCTCCAGTTTTCTTCTTTTCAAGGTGTCCAATGTAAGAAGAGTGAGCAGACTTTGACAAAGCCAGTAATTCTTTTGTGATTGGGATTAATTCTCGTCGATTTTCATAATTTTTTAAAGCAACTTCTAATCCATAGAAGGAAAAAGTGACCTAAAGTTGTCAGCTCTTAAAAAGTAACAAAATAGTATTTTTTAAAGTAACAAATAGTTGAAATAGGGACAGGCATCCCTGCTATAGTAGCCTACTATGAGGACCTAGCGGTTTTGTTTTGTCGTAGTATTCATAAACAACAATTCATTCACTAAACAAGCAAAGAATAAGACTTCCTGTTTAGGAATATCAAGTATGACTTACACGGTTTCTCTCAGGAAACAATCTTGGTTGCTTAACACGCGAAAACCAAACATGCCATATTAGTCAAGTGAGGTGTTAGTTAAGTAGGACCTCGATTTCACCAAACAGATGGCATTTACACTCCAAATGGGTTTTCACCAATTGATTGGACAAGCTGGCATGTTTGAATTGCACATCAGCACATGCTGAAATCCAAGTCCAATGCACTTTTAAAACCTGTTTCTCAACTCAAGGATCCTTCTTCCTACTGGAAGGCAGTGACCAAACGGAAAGATCCTTGTTGCTCTCCTGATGCATTTCCATTTTTAACAGCGACGGAAAGCATAAGCACACTTTTCGACTCATCACTCTTACCATCTGTGCTCTAAAATATTTAACAGGCTCCCATCTTATGACACGACTAGAATAAACTCCATGGCGCTATATCCCTGGAGGGACTAGGCCTAACATCCAAGCACTGCGTCATCTATCGTAGGCAGATGGCAGGATTGGGACATGTGGCCAGCACGGCCGTTAATGATGGTTTTCGTGGCCGGAGCCGCTACTTCTCAATCAAGTAGTGAGATATTATGAAGCAGCCAGGTGAGGGCAGTAGTAGTAGTAATAATAATACTGTAGAATGCACAATACAGTGTAGTAATACAGAATAGCTCAGATAGTCTTGTCAGAAATGACAAAAAACAAAAAGATTTAAAAAAAATTTTGTTGTTGTTGAAAGTTGAGTAACATAGTTTCCTCCACCAATACCTTAATGTTTTATTTTGCATAACATATTTGCGGAAAATGTCGTTTTTAATTTAAAATGTCAGCCCTGATTTAGAAATTTGTGTTGAAAAGTGATGATACACAGATCTTTTCCCTTCAGAACACACTCAAGGCCGTTAACTCATACTCGAGTCGGGTAATTTATTTTTATTATATTTCTTCATTATGAAAGTCAGGCGGGTTAGGCGGGCCACAGAAAAAGAAATGTCGGGCCGGTTATGGCTCCCGGGCCGTAGTTTGGACGGTCATGTACTATACAGACAAATTCGGGTCGGTTCTTTGAAAACGATGAACTTGCAGACAGGTGAGCGACAGCACGCGTGATCTCAAAAGATGAATAGACTCAGTTCTCACCTGAAAAGAAGGATTACAGTTTCTTCCCAGATATATCACGATAGCAGTTGTTCCACATATCCAATTATAACGAACTAGTGGTTTACGATAGTCTCTTTGGGATAAAATTCCACTGCATTCTAAGCTCTACTGCATTCTAAGCTGGAGGAATGAAGATGCAAGTTGGCATCGAAATGCAGATCAGCTAACATCACACGCATGAACATTCTGAACTGAAACGAAGGAAGATCAGGAAAGATACATCGACATAAATCAATCGACTTTTATAAGCATTACAACTTCCATTAATACCTCATATGCGTGACACCTATCATTCCACAAAGTTTGTTGTATCACTCTTTATATTCCATATGATTAAGTACGTATCATACATTTCTCCTTCCATTGTATTCAGCTGGATTTTGATACGTTTATTATTAGCAATATTTAGGCGGAAATTATTTCTATCATTTCAATATACAGAGTGTTAATGAATTCCAGAGTGTTAATGAATAACACCGAAATATTTCACCTGTGCATAGAGTGGACATAGACAAGCAACTTTTATTAGGAGATTTTTCCTCTATGACGCAAAATGTGTAGGCCTATGCTACAGGGCATTAAAGTCATTACAGTTTTGTGCTCATAAGTCAATAATTAAGCGAAATAGGGTTAAAATTTTCATTAAATTGACTTCACGCCGTCTTAGTGAACGATAAAAACCTGATTGTTAATAATTCATCAACGGCTATATCTTAATTTAGTGTTTCTATAATCTGCAAAATTTACAGACTAATCGCATGACTGGCCGTCACTGTATTAGTTTATTCGTAACTTAAGTGTTAACAACGAAGTTCCTCTGTTTTGCATTTTTTCCAAATGTTAGAAGTCAGTGGCGGCTATGCCGTGGGAGATTTTATGCCGTAACAGGAAAAATTGAATCCGTAGAACAAAAATTTTCTAATAAAAGGTGCTTGTCTATGTCTCTATACACAAGTAAAATATTTTGGTGTTATTCATTAACACCCTGTATTTACGAGGTCCACATAGATCCACCCCTACCTCTTAGAATGCATGGTAGAAAGTACTGCAATCCAACCGTATGACTCATCCTTGGCTAAAGAGGGCTCGTTACATAATCAGAAACTGGTAGTATACTAAGAGGCATGCACATGAAGTCTGCTGACTGCACACGTGTGCTGAGGCCCTGCATCGTGCTGATCACTAGATAGCGAATTTAGGGTACGTAAAGACTTGGTTAACTGCACCTCAACTATAAACTCAAGTAGCATGTGCAATCATTGTACCTGTTTGCGAGCAGCAAGAATAAAAACGAACATTGATAGTACAGTAGTCTTCATAAAACACCTAGAAACACATATTTTGTTATGTACCGTTCTGTGGAGAGATGTGTTGATGAATGATTTGGTCCGACCCATCCGCTTTAAATTATAGGCCTACACTTTCTTTCATACCACGATCTGGCAAAATGTAGCGAAATTGCCACCATATTTACTCCTCAGAATTCACCAGAAACTCGTGATTGGATGTTGGTGGTGCAACGTCACACAGCAAAAACAATGAGAATGCTGGGTAAACAGGTTGACAAACCCAAAAACCCACACGAGAGATTTTAATCTCTAGATTCAAAACCCCCTAAACGCCATTCAAAAATAGAGGTGTTTTTGAAGTTTAAAGCAGTTGGATAGATGGTTTTGAACCTCAAATATAAATAAACCAATTTAAGTCATCCACACAAATCTGGTGATGTACGAAAGTAAGAAAATATAATTTGGCGTTTAGGGGATTTTGAATCTAGAGGATTCAATTTAATAGCCTATGGCATATTACTAAACACGAATTCAATATGCTCTGTTAAATTATAATCACTGTTCCCAACCTAACTGCTACTAACCTAGCTCTGCAAGTCACTGTCACTAATATCACTGTTCCTAACCTAACAGCCACCAGCCAAGAATCGAGTTGCCACTATTTACCTTAATGCAGATGTGGGCATGGCACAATACGAAACGCGAGCAAATCAGAATGACCCTGCTAAACTAATATCACTGTTCATAACCATACTGCCACTAATCTAGGGTAAAATCCAAATTGTACAGATACCGTGATAAGCAAGATGCAAGAAAATATAGTTGATCATCCTGGTGGAGAAGAATGGGCCCTCTTCATTGGAAAATTATATTGAATTATATACCGTAACAGAATATATACAATATACTAAACGTTAAACATAAGGCCTAATAGTGCTTCTGTTTTGAATTTCTAAGCTTAATACTGTGGCATTACAACAGTGATGTATACTCTAATAATGCACACATCTGCATAGCATTTTACTAAATGGTTCGTACAGTATACAGATATTCGAGGCATAACTCTACCAGTATCTTTCACAAGAACTGTTTAAAACAATGGCTTTCAAATTTCCTAAATGGAATAGTTGCCTTCACTAGCATATGGTACAGCTCTTGGAAGTAACTATCAGTATTCGAGTTGGTATGAGTCTGCACATATTTACAAACTAACAATTCAGTACAATCGCTTTTAAATTTAAAATTTTTTACATGGTGTCCCTCGTTTACCTTCACATTCACTTTACATACCTTACAAGTAAGTTTTTCACTTTCAGCAGAGAAGTACTGCATTCCAATATCTTCTATAAACGACTGTAATTTTAAATGCTGAACTGTCATTGCTTCCGGCGTGTCCTTCTACTGTTCTTACTAGAGTGAAAAGTGAGTGTACTGATAGGTACAACTCTACCCCTACCACCCTTGACGTCATCAATACTCGTCAAATCATACCCCGTCTGCTCTCCCTACTGATCCACTGTCTTAATATTGTAGCCTATTATAGCCTATGTGAGCCATAGATTTGATTTCTCTCCTGTGAGCATTGGCATATAAGACTCAAGTAAAAGTGGAAAAATAAAAAAAATTAAAAAAATAATAATAATAATAATAATAATAAACTTGGACCCTAAGTAGACAACAAGCAATCAAATTAATGGTATTAGCAATGGATTTTTGGAGGCGTTCAGCAAGAAAATCCAGGAAAGAAAAAATCGGAATAATAGAATAAGGGAAATAATGCAAGTTGAAAAGAATATTTTGAAAATTGTAGAAGAAAGACGCTTGAGATGGTATGGACATGTACTCAGAATTACAGAGGATAGAATAGCCAAGAAAATTTTGGATTGGAAAGTAGAAGGAAAAAGAAGATGGAAGCCCAAAGAGTGCTGGATGGATGGGGTGAAAAGGAGTATGGCGAGAAAAGGATTAAGTGAAGAAGATGCTATGGACAGGGACTTGGAGGCTAAAGATTGTTATGGGATGAAGGAAAACCATTGTATTGTGGAATATTCGTTAATAAAAAATAATAATAATAATAATTCATTAATGCAGTAAAATGCATTTGAGGACTTCAACTTTTAACTATGGATCAGTGATACATTAGTTTATGACCACTAATGATACTGCACTATTTGTAAAATTCTAAACATCCATTCTAACAGAAATTTGCCTTCAAAAAGAGAATGTGTCCTCCAAAACCGGGCACATTTCAGCTCTAATTAAATAAAACGCTAGAAACGGAAGAGTATGACGTGGGACTGGGAGGGGTAGTACCGATGAAATTTATAGAGCAAATAACAAATATTTAATCATCATGGCATCGTTTATCGAAGACATAATTAGTATCCTTTAGACCAGCGTTTCCCAACCTTGAATACACGCGGGCGCGGCACAATTAAAAGTATTTTTTTTAATATTTGTAAGTTTATGATATATATGTAATTGTAATTTAAAGTTTATGATATAAATGTAATTGTAATTTAATGAGATAAAAATTTTACACTGTAGTATAATCATAATGATTCACATTTTGTAATTTGTTTATGTGGGTGACATATGTTACAATTTTGCAATATAATCTAGTCCAACTTAAGTCCCGGAAGGTCCAAATTAAGAAGAGTTTCCTAATTCGAACAATTTTCATACTTCTAAGTTTTAAATTGTAGACTTTTGAGGAATATATTTATTCAAAATATAACACTGCCTGATGAAAGTATATAAAATGTGGATTATTGTAGCGTACTGTATATTTTGTTTCAAGAAGTGGGGTAACAAAATATAAAAATGGTCCAAAATAGGCAACCTTCCTCTATAGGCCTTTATGCCTCTCATTTTACATAGCGTATTTGAGTGTTATTCCCCCGCCAAGTCTACGGCCAATGAATTGAAACATTACTGACTAACAATAGGCATTTCTATTACAACGTAATGACGCTTACCTGCTCAAGTCTCCACTCATTACATTTCTCGGAAATTATACTAATGTGCATTGTTATGGCTCTGCAGAAATAACTGCCCCACTATTCTTAACTACAATTCCATAAATGGCTGAGTACTAAAGTCTGTCACTTCCACATTTCTTCCTTCATAAAGAAAGTCATTACATTCTTAACAGCAATCCTCATTAGCGTAGCCATAAAAGACTAATATCAGTGTCTAATTACCCAGTTTTTGTATTTCACCTACCTCATAAAGACATTTCGAAAGTAGGGTAACTCAAAATTATAGGACTACAAATAAGGTGAAGTTAATACATAATTTACTTTAAGGGTTGTGAAAGGTGTATGAAATCGAAGCATTCAAGATGTTAGTGATTGTAATATGTTAATAGCATAATAATAAATTAAAAATCTGATATGAAACATATAACTTCCTTCGTCTAAATAAAAATGTTGCCTCTCAGTATAGGATAATATGTATGACATTCTCTTCAAGTAAATTAGTTGTAAAGATGAAGATAATATTTTTACCACATCGCATCCCTGAAGGATCTACAACCCAAATATCATATGTTTAATGCACTCCCGTAACTTTCTCTCTCCATACCACTGATAGGCGTAACCAGGCCGACCAGGGAGAGGAGGGTCCGGAGGTCCTCCCCCGGAAAATTTTAAAAATTAAGATGCACAATAACGAGTTTTAAGCTTTCGGGGGTCCTCCCCCGGAAAATTTTAAAAATTATGATGCACAATAGCGAGTTTTAAGCTTCCGGGGGTCCTCCCCCGGAAAATTTTAAAAATTATGATGCACAATAGCGAGTTTTAAGCTTCCGGGGGTCCTCCCCCGGAAAATTTTTAAAATTAAGATGCACACTAACAAGTTTTAAGCTTCCGGGAGTACTCCCCCGGAAAATTTAAAAAATGAAGATGCACAATAACGAGTTTTAAGCTTCCCATGCTTTATACTCGTATTAAGTAATTTATAAGCAGACTTTAAAAAATTATACAATTTTCCTTTTTTTAATCAATGGGGGTCAAACCCCCCCCCAAAAAAAACCCTCGTTACGCCCCTGATACCACTCCCATTCTCTTTATTTCTCTCCTGTCACTCTCTTTTTTCTCTTTTCTCTTCTATTTAGCTCTGTCTCTCTATCAGCTCCCTTTCATTTTATATCTTGCATACTCTCTTTTCCTATGTCTCTCATTTTATCATTCTCTCCCTCTCATTCTCTCTCTCATTCTCACTCTCATTCTCTCTTTCTCTCTCTCTCTCATTCTCTCTCTCATTATCTCTCTCTCCCCCCTCTCCCCCCTCTCTCTCTCCCTCTCTAGGAACAAATTTATCCTTATTCAATAGTCTAAGGACTGCATATGAAATAATAATCCATTCTTCTCTTTCCTCAAGAGACTTATTACTTATTACTCACATGTCCGTAAAGCACATATGCTATTAAACACCATCTCAAGTTTCTCGAGAATGAAATGATAAATACTCGGAGAAGAATAGCTGTCCGTGTTCATGTGAAACGTGGGTAGCGTTCGCATTTTACTGGCATTGTGCTTTCAAGACAGCCATCAACCGGATGGAAATATCATGTCCCAATTCAAGCTTCTTTTCACAAAGACTTCTTAAAGCAATTATCCTAAACAACCGTTGGCGTATAATTTTTTATTTTATTTTTTCTCAAATCCTTTCGTACGTGCATTACTTGACTTCTTTATGCTGAGCTGTTTAGAATCTGTTTGGAATGTACATCCGTGTGAGAAAATACAAATAAAGTACAAGACAAATTTATTATAAGTTAGATAAAATCATGTTGCTTGGGTCGCTTAAATGTCCCTACAAGGGAGAGGTAAAACTAAGGTAAAAAAAGAAAGAAAGATAAAATCATTTCTGTTCAACAAGCCTTGCTACATTTTACTTGATTTATTAGATGACAGACGTATTCTAATTCAACCAGAAATATAAATAATTAAAAATGAGTTAGGGGACCTAGCAATAAATACACCATCAAGATCTCGAAAGAATCAAAATACAGTACAGGTCTACTCTATTCTGGGTGTTAATTAACTAACTGCACTTGCACTTCAGGGATGGTAGAGAGGACATTCTTACTTATTTACTTACTCAATGGCAATAGACAATTCCTAAGCAAGTTAAAGGAATATTATCTATTTTATGGAAACCGGAGGTTCATTGCCGCGCTTACGAGAGCTCGCCATTCAATCCTATTCTGTGCTAACTCCATCCAACCATACCTCGCAAATCCTACTTCCCTTAAATCTATTCTAATATTGTCCTATCCCCTACGACTAGTCGTCTTTTCCCTTCGAGTCTCCCAGTCAATATTTTTTAGATAATTCTTTCTTCCCCCATGCGTGCAGCATTTCCAGCTCATTTCATCCTCCGTGATTTAATTATTCTTACTATATTCGGTGAGAGGACTAGAGACATAGCGAACTTAGGGTAGCCTTCATGAGATTAAATAAATGTTGGTATTAGGATAGAACTAATACTTGAAACTTGATACTTATGACAGCACCAGCAACGATTAGTAAATCCTCCTCGGTGAACATTTTTTGACTAAATGCCAACAACAGTGTGGACAGAAGTTCAAAATGCGGCTTTGCCGGCGGTATTCCGTGGCATTGTATGGACATTGGACATGGGTTTGAAGTCCGTGAGGAGGTGACCTTTTTGGCTGATAGTGAAAGCACTCGTAAAATCAACACCATTGCTATGAATAGGTCAAAACCTGAGGCTGATATTTGATATATGATTTGAACCGAGTAATGACCAGTCCAAATATGTGTATGCAAAAAATAAAACGATATATGAGAATTCTATTCCATCGTTTAAAGTAATATACATTTAAGAAAAACAGTGTCTATTTCTGGTGTCTAGAGGAAAAGTGCCGAATGTTTTTGTTGGATGGCGAAATAAATATAAAATCATTCAAGATGTTCAGATAAGAATGGTTCCTTACAATCATTACACATTAGTCAAAGTTAGAAATAATTGGTATGGTAAGCCTTATTCGAATCAGTAATCAATAACAATAGAGATTGTATGGTCATATAATTACATGACATTATTGTGAAGATTTTGTAATATTCTATTTCAATTTGTAAACCATCATTTATGTGTAATGTTATTTTGCGTCAAGGGCAACCTTAGATGTAAAGATATATTCTTAAATAAAAAAAATAAATTGTATTCAATTGTTTTGAATGGCTTCACTAATTAACATTCTGATTAACCAGGACTAGACACTATGATGTTACTTTCCATTTATTATGTTACTCTCTATTCCAAAGTAATAAGTTAAGAGAATTGAATTGTAAGACGTAAAGGCTTAAAAGAACGCAGACGTTAAAGAACAGGACATCTTTTAATTGCATTTTAAGAAGCTAAGATGCACATTCATTACACATGTTTAAAAATTATAACACATAATTAAAAGTTCAAACTTTACCAACACATCAAAATACCTGCTCGTAAACTTCCCATTATTATTCCTGTAATGCCTTTTAATTGCTAGTCTAACAAAGGAATTAACAACTATTTTTACACTCTTGTTTTCTGTGTCTTTAGATGTTTTAATGCAAGAACTATGTACACTGTTAGTTAAGACAAACATTCAAGTCTACCGTATGGTACAGTAAAGATGAGGGTAAACATTCCTAAGTTATTCTCCGTGAGGCACCAGAAATGAAGAATGCTTAATTCTACTCATTAGTGGATGCCTATTCCTAAACCGAATTAGAAAAAGGTAGCTATGGATAAACATTTGATACTGTTGGTCCCGTTTAATGATGCAGCAGAACCGGTGAAGAATCAACATGTTGGTCACGTCCTCACTGTCAAATGAAGAATTACACCAACCTTCCAATGTTTTAAACGTGTTTCTTATAGTCTTTAATGACGTCGTAACAACTTTTCGGGAGTGATTATGTAGGTTCACAGAAATGGAACGTGTTGAACAGGTCCATATATTTCAAATGCAGACTCACTGGGTCACCCATTTAGAAAAAGAAAGATGCACCTAGATCAGGTAACAACTTAATAAGAAAGTAGAATAGTCTAAACTACTCGTTAAGTAAAAACTGAATTTCTCTGTATACAATTATTATAGAATATCATTTTTTTTAAGATTAAATACAAGTAGTAGCTCTGTTCCGGAAATTTCAAGATAAATAGTTTTTTAGACAGTCTAATGTAAAAGAATCACTTTAACGGTAAAAGTAAAGTGTTCCCTATTACAGGCCATGGAGGCCCAGAGGGTTCCAGGAGGTTCAGGCTCCCAGATTTTTAGACATCGGCACATGAAGGTGGTAAGGTTGTCAGCCTTACGCACCGGCCGCCTTTACCCCCAGGATTGCTCCTGGTACTCATTTCTGTTAGAGGCTGAGTCGACCCCAGGGCCATAGTGCCACCAGAAGGATTAGGCCAATTGAAAAATTCCAACGACCTCATCGGGGATCGAACCCGCGACCTTCCGGTTTGTAGCGCAGCGCCTCTACCACTACGCTACGGCGTACCCCACTTTAACGGTAGATGATGTTAATTAAAATGAGAAAATTATGCTACTGACAGTGAGTGGCATAAAATTATAACACTCCACGGGTATGAACTATGGTTTCAGTCACATGGAAAATACCCTTTTAATTAAAAATATTTGCATATGATTTTTAAATAGACTCGGTTTAATAAAAATTGGGAGTCCTAAAATTCATTATGTCTTTTTAAACGTTAAATTTCTCATTCCTTTTTTGTATTTATGTTTAACATTTTTTACTTTCTCTATTAATTAATAACATTTTTTATACACTCTGTTTATTTGTCTCTCTTCTTTCTTCACTTTGATATTTTTGAAACTGCACCCGAACACGAGCAGTCTTGCTCATTCGGGTGTATTTCTAAATTTTAATATTTCTTGTGCTAGAATAATTATTAGTTATGTAATTATTAGTTATGTAAGTTCAGCCTATCTTTCTTTTCCTTTTTTAAATAGCATTTGTAGTTATTTTGTAAATGTGTATTTGTTCTGATTTACTTTACTTGTATAAATATGTATTTGTATTTGTATAAATAAATAAAAATAATAAATAAAATTATAGTAGTCGCAAACAAAAAGGCACTTGGTGGCTGAAAAGCGTTGTCCACCCTACCCCATATGTTGGTCTGCACAGGTGGCAGGACAGCTGGAAAACTCCCAAAATGACTGCACGGTACGCAATTAAAATGATTTTTTCATAAATTATTACGGTTGTCTAAAACTAGTGTAAGATACACGTGGTAAAATGATTTTATTTTACTCGTAGGATTTCTTCACTTGCTCTTACTGGCTCGTTTGGTGAACATACCTACTCGCAACATAAAATGTCGTTTTTACCACGTGTTTCATAAATAACCATTACAATTATTTCGAAGAAATTCGTCCGGGCCTTACCTATTGGGAGAGGGATTATCTATGGATCACATACATACTTTTTTGACCAGACAAGGACATGGAGGGCCTCCCAGGATGGGTGATCAGCCCAATGTCGGGGCAAACTCCAAGACAACATAAACACATAGAACGAGACACACGCACACACTCCGAACAAGGCGAGGATGGGATGAAGACGATGACGGCCAGATGATATCCGGGGACCACAAGGGCCTAAAGTTACCTGACATTTGTCTCACAGATGAGGAAAAATTCCGGAAAAACCCCACCTAGGTAACTTGTCCTGACCAGGAATCGAACCCGGGCCCGCTGCGTGAGAGGAAAAACGCATCCCCTGAGCCACAGGGGTGGATGTTCCTAATACTACAAAAGAAAATAGTCCATAGATAAATAAATAAAAGGTTTCTTTTCTATCTGGTTAAATATGCCTAGAGATATGCTGCAAGAAAGCTTCAAGGAAAGACACGAGAAACGACATAACATTTAGACCTACTCCCAATGTGTGCCAGGTAGATTTAAGTGCTTCCTAAAACAACACATAAATATTGTTGTAGTGTCTTACATTCTGCACAATCTCTCCCTCCATAAGAGAGAATCGTTTGAGCTCTAAAAATCAGCTAGACAGACACTGTTTGATGTTACAATAAAATCGGAGATGTATTAAAAGCGGTAGGCGTTTCATGCACGTGGGTGAAATGGCGACTGTCTGACCAATAGTGACCTTATTAAATGTGCAATTAATCTATTCTATGGACCCCAGGCACGAGAAAGTGATCTTATGTTAAAGTTTACGGGTATTTACAGTTTTACCACGCCTTGCTTCGGGTAATATTGGCCATGATTCAACCTGTACAATGTACAGGTATCTTGTTCTTGTATTTATTTTATTATACTCTGGCATAGTTAAAGTGAGACATAATTACTGACGTAAGAATATGTACAGATACATTTTCCCAAAAACCAAGCATACTTTCACCTTCTAAATTGACATGCTCAATACTAACTTCTATTGTCTTACAATATTTTAAAATCACCAACATTGGTAATCATTAGGGATGGGTCGATACCAGATTTTCTCGATACTCGATACCGATACATTATTTTTTCCTCAATACTTCGATGCTCGACACCGTCAACATTTCCAGTTTCAATAAATAGGTACATTAAAAATTAAAATTTGAGAGAACTGTGTAATACCAACTAAATTAAGTGTGCATATTTAATGAGACAAAATTTAATATCATCAGTTGCCCATAGTTATTTTTAAACTCTATATTAAAACTAAAATTAGTTTTTGAAACAGTCCACTTACAAGTTCTTGTTCAAAAATTACAATGGGGTTTGGACAGTCAGCTTCCTAGTTGGTTGTTATTGAAACGTTTGACTGGAAAGGAAACAATTAAGAATCTCTTCTGTTTAGATTTTAAAAGTCGGAAAGTCTTTATTTATGACAGAGTGGTTTTCTCCATTTCAAGGAGAAATATAAGTATATACTATAGCCTATTTAGTAGACTACTAGCCTAATAGCAGAAAGAGATACCGCATTTCCTTAAATTGCAGAATTATCAAAGTATCGAAAAAGTACCGAGTGAGTTGCCTGAAGTATCGCTCGATGCCGATACCATGCAAGTATCGAGAGTATCGAGGTATCGAAAGTATCGAGGACCCATCCCTAGTAATCATCATCACTATTAAGCCATTTCTTGTGCACCGATTTGGTATTTTAAAGATAATTTCCATTAATATTAATATTGTTTAATGATTTGTTTATAAATTATTCCTTAATGTCGTATAAAAAAACTACCTACAATCACTGAAATATCTGTAATGGATCCACTGGCAAAGGGAGAATTAACCGGTTATGCCGCGAAAGAAAGGGTAGGTGGATTCCCTCTAGTGAAAATTAGTTGCTCTTGCTGATATTTAACAATGATGTCGACTGTTGTATCCGCTTCAAATGAACATTATTTTATTTCAGAAAAAATTACCATTCGGAGTTATAAACTTTTCCAGAATCCTTGAATGCTTGGTTTGAATACAAGTAGGCCTAGCACAGCAGTACATAAGAGGCAGAGAAATGAATGATCTAGAACAATTTTACTCACATTTATTACAAAAACGTTGAGCTATTCCAAGAATACTTTACAGCACTAACACTTTGTAACGAATACTGAAATTTATTATTCTTGGCAAATTATATATATATATATATATATATATATATATATATATATATATATACACAGATTATATATGACGCATTTAGCCTATAAATTATAAACAGCCTATGTCAATTTTAACTATGGCAATTTTTACAATTTTAACTATTTAATTTTAACTTCACCGATGGCTCACGTTCCAGCACCGCTGAGGGTCAGGCCATAGTAGGCTGTGCATTTGTGGTTTTTGACGATGACACCGAACTATGCAATACCAGATTTAAACTGGCTAATCACTGCTCAGTGTTCCAAGCAGAACTATTTGCCATTCAAAAAGCCATAGAGTGGTGCAATGAGAATGACGTAAACGCTAAAATATGCAGCGACTCACAATCTGCACTATATGCTATACATAATAAATCCAATCTCCATCAAATTGCAGTTAATATCAGGAATCTTCTTAGAATATCAAATAAACACATATGCCTCACCTGGGTACGGGGTCATTCCGCAATTGAAGGAAATGAAAGAGCAGACTCACTTGCTAAAGAAGCTGCATCTCTACAAATAGCTCCAGCCTATATTAAGTGCCCCATTTCCTACTTCAAAAGGAACTTCGAAACAAAACCATTGACAACTGGAATCAAGAATGGCAAGCATCCACTTGTGGCTCTACTACCAGAGAAGTTTTCTTTCCAACGGTCTATGATCGCCAAAAATGCAAACTGTTGAAACCTAACTTTATTATAACCCAGTTCCTTTCGGGACACGGAAAATTTGGTGCTTATTTTGAACGATTTCACATAGAAACTCCGAGTAATAGTTATAGCTGTATATGTTCTGAGTATCCACAGGATGTAAAACACTTGATTTTTGAGTGCCCTGTATTTTACAGGAAAAGACTAGAACTGGAACTTCATCCACACATCTGCTTTACAGTATCTAATAGACAAGTCAAAACAGATACATTTACAAGCAGCTGCTGTTATAGCACATTTACTAAATTTATCATACATATATTTCATAGATTATGAAAGACATTAGGCTAGGCCAACAGTGAATCATATAATACAACTATACATACTTTGTAATTAAATATAACCCTAACATATCCGGTAAAGTAGGGTTTAGAAGATTCGGAGATTCAATAATAATAATAATAATAATTTTAACTATATCTTTAAAACGAAATTACAATGGTTAATTTAATTTATTTAACAGAATGATTTTTGTATGTACAGTAATTTCATATTAAGAATTACATGTTTAAGAGATTTATAAAATTGTGCAGAAATGACTTTGTTTCCTTTTTAAAAACTATGTTAAGGGAAAGTAACATATAACTCATTCGGTTTTATAGTAATTCATATAGGCCCATATAAGGATATACAGAATGTTAATGAATAACACCGAAATATTTCAACTGTGTATAGAGGGGAAATAGACAAGCAACTTTCATTAGGGGATTTTTGTACTATGGATTCAATTTGTCCTGTTACAGCATACAATTTTCCAGAGCATGGCTGCCACTGACTTCTAACATTTGAAAAAAATGCAGAGCAAAGGAACTTCGTTGTTAACACTGGAGTTACGAATAAAAAAGCTAATGCAGTGTGATTAGTCTGTAAATTTTGCAGATTATGAAAACTCTAAATTATGATATAGCTTTTGATCAATGGTTAAGAATCGGGTTTTTATCGATCACTAAGAAGGCATGAAGTCAATTTAATGAAAATTTTAACCCTATTTCGTTTCATTATTTACTTATGAACACCAAATTGTAATGACTTTAATGCCCTGTAGCATACACATTTTATGTCATAAAGCAAAAATCTCCTAATAAAAGCTGCTTGTCTATGTCCCCACTATAAACAGTAAAATATTTCGGTGTTATTCATGAACACCCTGTAAGTGCTTAGCTTGAAATATCAACAGGTTCACCACCATCAGCACTTTGCCATCACCTTCAAAGGAAATAATATTATTCCTATTACTGGCGATATACCACGTTCCTACAATAAATGAGTTGTTAATTACAGCTGAAGATACTCACTAGAGGAACACTGTTCGCACAAGTTTTTGTTTCCGAGACTTAGATACTGGGCTGAACTCGTTTCGAATATCGCGTGCACATACTTCATCTCACTTAAAAAGAAAAAAATGAATAAACAACTGGTTTAATAACTCAGCAACGGAGAGCTCTGAAAGTTTTAATGTTCTGGTATGTTGTAACATGTAGTGTACATTACATGTTCTTGTTCTCAGCAGATTTTACTTAGTCGCTAAAAATTGTTTGTTTTACCATCTTCTTATAATTTTCCTGCAAATAACTTGTTAAGTACCGGTGTAATATAATTTATCTTCTTCAGCAAAGCAGCGAAAATTATTCCGGATACTGTAATAAAACTTTTATGAACACTAGTTCCTTTGACTTCCCGGTAACTTAAGAAACGTGCACGTAGCTTATACTTTAATGTTGGTGGGGGGGGGGGGTACTCATAAGTAGACATCGGATTTTAGGTAAAAACCTATTTTAATCCTTAAGTGAAATGTGGACAAAAACTTGTATATGCATGTTTCATAAGTGACTATACCTAAAACTGATACTTTTATAGGACCTAAAACAAACTATTTTTACGTTAGAGCCTAATATTGACTTTTTGCTTGTTTTTTCTCTAAAGTTCAAAATAAATAATTTTTTATTATAAATTCTAGCATTTATTTTCCGTTCGTACTAAATTTTTAGCTCGGAATGTGCAGTACATGACACATTTGTGACAAGATTAAATAGTAAGGAATGTTTCGTCTTCAGTAGAAAAATTCCTTGGAATTCCCAAGAAAATGTAGTGTTTTTCTACCGACTCCCAAATCCAGTAACAAAAAAAAAAGTAGTTCTCTGAATCACTGAGGGATACAAGGGGTTGAATATGCTTGCTTGCGAAGCTTCTGGGCGCAGGGATTAGGTTTTCACTGTTATGGTAGTAATACAGGACCCAGTAATAGGTTTATATATAATTCTGTGTACCATAGGCCTATATCTGTGTTTTATCATGATTATTGATTAATGGCGACTTCAATAAATATAATATTCTGCATTGTAATTGAGATATTTCACAAAATTGGCAACTTAACGATTTTATAAGAGACTATTTTACGATTTTTATAACCTATTTTCCAATTTTTAGAGCCTATTTTAGGTACCTAAAACAGCATTTTTAGCGACCTAAAACTTCGAAGTCTACTCATAAGGCTTGATATTTACGTATTCAAATTCAGATGTAGAATAAGAGGGCTTATTGCAGGGACATCCCCAGAAGATATTTAACCCAAACAACCAATTTGTTTTTGTGCAATTTTTCGATCTCATTCTAATCTCTTCACAGACACACAGACATGTTTGGGAAAATTACATTTGTGAATCCAGAGAGCCTCAAAACATGTGTTTACGCTGAATCCTTATGGAATGTCAGCTTCCTTTACATATAGTTCCTACGGTATGTCAAGAGAAAGAAAAATGTTTGAAAAAGTTTTAAGCGTACAGATAATATTCCTTAAATGAATAAAATAAAATAAACGGAAAACAGTTGAAGAATTTCTTTCATTCAGAATATTAAATTAATAGTATTTAGTATTATTTTAAAACCACAGAAGTGGATACAAGGAATAAACTATGAGCATATCATTATATTAACTGGCTAAGGGTTTATAATTTATGTGAGAAATTCAGTATCACGCATTTAAAGTGTTAAACAAAATCTCAGACGAAACTTTTGAAAGTTCTTGAACTATAACAATCAATCAATATATATATATACAGTCGTGAGCATCAGATGATCCTATAGACATAATCAATATTAGTAAAAGCACAGAAATTAGTTTAAAAATAAATTAGGTAGATTACCCTTAAAACTTTATATTTGCAATAGACTTAAAATATTCCCCAATTTTGCAGAGGGGGTTGTCGGTCAGCCATCGGCGCAAAACACTTGAACATGTCCAAGGCAGCAATGTGAAACCATTTTTTACTTTTTCTGTCTAACATTGTGTGTGTTAATGTGAAAGTTGTGCCTAGTTGGTTAGTTGTGAATCTCTGATCTGACGTTCATTGTATTTAAATTTAGTTTAACGTACGTTAAACACTGAAATATATACAAATATATAACTGTCAATACCCTTTCGTTTATGAAGGGGTTTGCAGTGTGCATCAAGTCCCTTACCAGCTAAAATACGGATTGCCTTTTTCTGTATTACCAAGATATTGGAAACACCTGAACTGTAGGCCTACCCCCAAATGAGAATTCCGTACGACAGAATACTATTAAATAAACGGTAATAAGCATTTTTTTAATTCCTTAGGAACCAAACTTTTTAACTTTCTCAATAGAAAACTTACTCCTGACAGTCTAGTAGGCCTACACTGTAATGAATTATAGAAATAAGACAACTTTCAAATACAAACCGCAGATGATAATTTAAGTAAAGGCAACAGAAGCATTCTTGTAATAGCCTACAACACCACCAGCAACAAGAAAAATAAAAACAAAAATAAATAAATAAATAAATAATAATAATAATGATAATAATAATGCATAATAATAATAATAAAAGAAGAAGAAAATCATTTATTATCAACATAAATGAAACTGCTTGCCTCTATGCAAGTTGCCAATAAAACACAGCTTAACAATTCCATCTAACAAGACAATTTTAAGTACATGACGTCCATAAATATAAAGAGTTGTACACTACTCTTCTAAGCAGAAGCTCAAAATTACTTTTTGGATAGTATTATTATTATTATTAATAATAATAATAATAATGAGATCAGATACATGGAGAATGTACATTAGAATTCCTATACTATTCATTACACCAAATGTTTCATTAGATCGTACTTAAGACATTTATGTACCTTCATGCACCTTCATGCACGTTTGAACATCTAAAAGAAAAGCATCGGCTCTTCTATTTAGGGCGAACAAAAACATCACTTGATGAAGAACATTAGGAGGGGACATTTTAAGTAGTCCAAAGCTGTTATTATTTTCATATGAAGATTTTAAGCCCAGTGCCACTTATTGGCCTCATTTTAACAAAATTAATAGTATTATTATAGGCTACTCATTCTGTTACATGCACTGATGACATTATGAACAATTCAGATTGCTGGCTGCTTTTTATAATGAAGTCTGTAGCTATTATTTATAAATAGTTGTCAAGCCATCGAGCCAGTGCTCTTTACAAGGAAGTCAAATGAGCACCTCCAGTCTTCAAAGTTTTTATGACACTCTTTAAGCGTTATAGGAAATTCTCAAGGTCAGAATGTGTTCAGCTTCATCATAATTATTACACCAAGTACAAAGAAAAGTAGGTCTGAAGGGTAGAAAAACTCTGGCCTTGCACTTTCGGAGAAAATAATTATTTATCTTCTCAATTTATCAAGCATGAAAGACTTAATTTCAGTTTTATACTTTTTTCTTAACCAACAGTACACACAATTTCCGTTATTAATGTCGATATTTAATTTTTAATCCCTGACGTTTCATAAATGAGTTAGCCTACCAGTAGACCTAATCAAGTCCACCCAGACTTATAAGCCATTTAGTTTATGTGTAAACAAATTTTCCAGGAGGTGACAGCCCATGATTAGTATGACAATATCTTACAATAGAAATTATAGTAAGTTTTATACTTAAGGATTGATGGGTATGCTGTGTCTAGAAGGCAACTTGGAATTATCCAAGCAGCGCCATCTGTTGTTAATAAATAATAGTGTTCTTCTTCATTATAACTTCGGGCAAAATATTAAAATCCGTAGGGCTATGTGGGCAGCGAGTTTCTGATATAATTTTGGATACCATCATAGGCTATGCATCATGGGTAAAGTCAAATAAAAGGAAATAACCAAGAAAGCTAAGAATAGCAAATTCCTATTACAAGTTCGAATATATTATTATTATTATTGTTAATATTATTATTAATATTATATTTAATGCAATTAAACGAGACAGTGATCTACACACAAGAGTTAAACTCAAAGAAAACTTAACAACAGGATACCGATACTCCAACCAATGTTAAAATCTAACGTTGTTCAAAAAGTTAAATCATTATGATTTATGGAGATTTACACTATGTTATATCAACAAATCTGGCATATTTATTGTCAACGAACACATGAAACAGTTCAAATAGATGTTACAATACTAAAAATTAAACTAAACGTCCCAGTTAGGCCTACATTATAATTTTCATAAATTTGAAGCGAAAATTATAAGTGCACATTTGCTACCTTATTCTGAAAATGTATATAGAATTTAGATTTTCTTCTTATCTCTTTTCCTTCATTTTAATATAAATTTAAAGAAACGACTTTCTTCTATAGGATACATTTTCATTTTAAGCGTTAAATCCATCAATATTCCTACCAATTTTTTTTTTGTTAAGTGGTTTACGAAGGGGGAGGTTCCCAGGCCAACAATTAATGTTCTGTTGCTCCAAGAGGTTTTATAAGGTCGAAATATCGTGCTATAATCGATAATTACATCTTTGTCGTCTTCGGAGTAGAAACCTTTGGTCCCTGGTGCTCTGAAGCCAAAGCCTTCGTTAGTGAATTGGGCAAAAATCTGCAGTCCATTACTAACGATCCTCGCGCCACTGAATACCTGAGGCAGCGCATAGGCATAGCCATCCAAAGGGGAAATGCTGCTAGTGTTATGGGGACGTTTCCCCCTTCCTCTTCATTAGAAGAAATATTTTATTTTTGATGTAAAACATAAAACTGTATTATATTTATTAAAGGAAAAAAATTTTTTGTTCCTATAATTTAGGTCGTATTTATTTATTTCAATTTTTTTTTGTAAATCAGTGAATATGACATAGAAGTCAAAATACTGTAATAGCCTAAGTATTTTTTTAAACCCAGCTTTATTTATACTCCTTTGAATCTCGCGGTCTTCAGGATTCAGGTTCTTTGTGTAGGCTATACCAGTAGGCCAGGTAACTACAGTATTGATGTGCACCTATTTTCCATTGTTGTGTTTATGGCGTCTGTTATTTCAAACTGATATTGAATTTTAATAAATATGATCCAGCATGATGAGTTAATGTACAATGTACAATAGTAGATATTCAATCCGGGATTTGCCTTTACGACTGGAGAAACAATGAAAAACCCCAAGTCAAATTGGCCGCCACGGTGTTTGAACCCGAAACCTACCGAATGAAAGTCCAGTACGCTACCATTTCGGCCAATTCACTCTATAATATTAATATTGATTATAATAATAATAATAATAATAATAATAATAGTAATAATAATAACTAAACTAAAACTCCGTGGCGCTACATCCTGGAGGGACTTGGCCTACCACCCGACCGCTGCGTCATCTACCACAGGCAGATTGCAGGATTGGGGCATGTGGTCAGCATGCCGACCACATGCCGACACCCACGGCCGTTAAATAATAATAATAATAATAATAATAATAATAATAATAATCATAATCATAATCTCAATCATAATCATAATTATCATCCACTTTTTTGTGAAGAGAAAG